>CM041718.1:5179833-6379833 GCA_023373845.1 Nibea coibor | reverse complement strand
ATGGAGGAAAAAATCATTTGATTTGTGATTGCAGTAATGAAAAATGACATTTAAGTTCAACATCACTCCACTATCCAGTGAATTGTTATCACTGGGACTATTTCTTTTAAAAAGTGTAGTAGTCCAAATGGGAATAGCTCGCGATGATTGAGGCAGACATTGTACGAGAAGCAGAGTACACCCTGGACAGGTCACCAGGTCATCACAGGTCAGACGCACAGAGACGAATAAGAACATTCCTGCTAACACTCACACCTATGGGGAATTTAGAACCACCAAATAACCTGCATGTCTCTGGAGGAAGGAAACCCACGCAGACCCGGGCAGGACATGCAAACTCCACACAGAATGGACCCAATCGACTGGAGGGTTAGAACCCAGAACAGAGGTGTGAGGTGAGGTGTTAACCACTGCATTGCCAGGCCAGCAAAACTGAACTAATCTGACCTTTAAAAACACAGTATTGCCACGTTGGCATAAACACTGCTAGAATATAGTTTTTATTCTGCTTTACCATTTTTTGATAATGTCAGTGATTCAGTATTTTCTGTCAGTCAGAAATCTGACCTTTGCATTGAATCTGTCTTCATAATAAAACTATAGACCCACAACTTCACACCGTGTCGTGATCATTTCCATGGAGAGATAGTGTCAGATCTTTCGTCCAAGTGAGTGTGACAGTGAAATGATATGCCTGGGTGCGAGCTAAGACGTAGGGGAGTGGGCCTGGAATTTCATATCAAACCAAATGTTTGCTCTTGCTGTGGGGGGATTTGAGTGAAACACCAGAGGAGATTCAGCAGATTTGATAGAAGAGGGAGTTTAAACACACACACAGACTTTGGTGTAAAATTCATGCTTCGTACCGCGCAGAAGGCAGATGCAGACCAAAAATTAAAACAACTTCCACTGTAAATTATGCAGTGTGGGAAACATGGAGGTTTGGAGAGAGAGAGAGAGAGGCTGAAAGGGTTTTAAACCTTTTATTGTGTCGCTCTTTCTGTAGTTTTCCTTAAGATGCCTTTAAATTATCCATGAAATGTGATTAGTCGATAATATTTCCATTTCCATTTTTTCTGGTGTGTAAAGTGCACACTTAATCATGCAGAAAAACGACATGCTCAGTATATTATGAGACGATTTACATGTCACACTATGTCCTAATAATCACGCACTGGGCTCTCACTGCCGCTAGTGAAAGAGGTGCTTCTCTACCACTGGATGTGACTTACATCCAGATTATTGCTAATTATTAAGCAGTCGCTCATGCAGATTCAGAGTGTTTCAATCCACCCCGGGGCAGCATCTGTATGGAATCTGCACCATTGTCATAAAGACAGATGAGGACGACTGTGGCCACAGAGCACATTGTGTTGTTCCCCCGATTAAGATGTTTGCTCACAGCAGCACACTTCCAACAAACTACTGTGAGCACAGCTCTAACAATCGATGATTACACGCGCTAAGTGAATTAATAGGCTCGCTTGCTAAAAACTGGATTCGGACTTGTTAGAGAGCATTGATAAAATCCACTGTAGGCAGGGCTGATCCTTGATAACATGTTCATAGCCGAGAAGGCAACACATCCGAGGGGTCTTAAAACGAGACATGGCCTCTGCTCCTTACTCCTTCCCCTCATGTTTCCCGGTCCTTATGTTCCCTTGGCTATATGTACAAGCAGAAGTCAACTGTGCAGATGTTGTAATAATTTATTCATGTGTATGATATCAAACCATGGAGTGCTATACGGAAACATCACTTATGCATGATACTTAACCTTCTAAGCACTGAGTGAATGTTTTAAGCCTCTAGCCTGCATATGTTGCAGCATATAGCATATAACAAACTGTAGTCAAAATATATTCTTTCTGAAAATGCTTAAGTATTCTGATTTAAGCCTTGTGGTGACACTATGGGGGATCCTTAAAATTTATACATTTTCTTCATTTTGCTTCAAGCATCTAGATTATATTTACAGTAGCAAGTGGTGAACACAATCAGTAACATAATGGAAGTCAACCACACCACAAACTACAGTGCGAATATAAAGCTGAATAAACATTTCTTGGTGTTGGTTAGCTCAGTTGGTAGAGCAACTGCCCCATGTACAAAGACTTGGTCCTTGCCGCCGCGGCCCAGGGTTCGAATACGACCTAGGGTCCTTTGCTGCATGTCATTCCCCATCTCTCTCTCTCCCCACATTCCTGTCACTCTTCAGCTGTGTCTGTCAAATAAAATCTTGAAAAAAAAAGAAAAGGAAAAGAATAAACATCTCTCAAACAAGTTTTCTGCTGTATTGAAGGGGGAACTGAGTGGTAGTGTAGCCATCTTGCATACGTGCTTTATAATGTGACCTTAGCTCGCAGTGAGTAGGTGAATTGGGTGTTTAAGAACAGTTTTCACCTAATTCAATTTTTTTCAAGTGATCAATCAACATAATGGAAGTAAACTTGCCTTCTTCCCTAACTCTGACCTTTAAGGGGAAACCAGAGTACAATCAGTTAATGTCTACTGACACTTTTCTGGCCACCTGTTTGAAGGTGGTTAAGGTCAGTTTACTAGTGATGGAAATTAGTTTATGTCTTTTTTTGTGGCTTTAGAGGAGCTTTATCAGGTTTAAGAATATAATGTTATCATGATATTGGGCTTGAATACTACATGTATGTTGTGTGTGTGTATATATATATATATATACTGTACTGTACTGTATCTCAATCTGGAAAAAATGGAACTTGAAAGACATTTAACGTGCAGGGAAATCTGTCAGTTCTTAACTTAAACTGTATCTAATGAGTCTCAGAGAACTTTATGAAAGTGCAACACTAAATCACTGGAGTAGTACTATGAGATTTCATTTATATTTTATTTATTATTAATCACACAGTTAGTGTGATTCCTGAAGGTAAGCTTCTGGTTTCAGCTGTAAGTAAAAAAAATAATGACAAGAGTGTAAAAACAAAGAGTGAAAGAATAACAGGGGTGGAAGACTGAGAATGTGGAGACAGACTGAAAGACGGGAGACAGAGAGAGTCAAACAGAGAGATGCGATTAAATGCCAGAGAGCCAGGAGGGTATATCCATTTCACTTGTCACTAGACAGTCACACATTTCTGGCCAATGAGAAACCAACGCATGCTAATTGCCAGTTAGGGAACCTGTCACTCATCTGGAAATGCGCCTGAACCTAATTTGCATAATTTCCCATATATCCTGCCAGCCGACACTGGATAACACTCGACGGCCAAAGCAGAGGTTGACTTTTTGTTGTCACATTTGACTTCGTTGGACAGCGATTACTTTCCAATCCCAATTTTCCTGTTTGAAATATTCTCATCTTCTTGTGTCGTTTGCATTTGTGCCTGCATGAGTGAATATGCGTGTGTGTGTGTCAAAGTGTAGCCTACACTCCCCAGTGACTTGGCTGGTAATTGAGGGGAGGGGGGCTAATAACAATGCTGTCAGACAGGCCTGAGTGGACTCCATTATTATTAGTGCCTTGTTACACTGGCTAAATGCTGGTCAAAATACACACACACCCTCATACACATCCCATTCTTGGTTGTTGTTATTGTATAAGGTAGTCAGGGAAAGATGAAATGAGGACGGTGGAGGAAGCGAACAAACTGAGCAAATTGACTCTGGGCATGAAATGTGTGTGTGTGTGTGTGTGTGTTTGTGGATAAACATGTCTTGCTGTGTGTGACTGTGTGCACTTGCATATGTTTTTGAATTAGTCTGCTGTCATCGGAGTGTGTGGCAGATGCCTGCAGATGCAAATGTGCCCTATGCTTTTTTTTATTTATTTGACAACTGCAACAAAAGCGTCCGCCTCCGTAGCCCCCCATCTGCCTATCAAAGAATGTCACCTCATTCTTCTCGCTTGACCTCCAAACTGCAAAATCACTGCCCCCCCCCCCCGCCCCCCCCCCCCCATAATAAATGTTTATTTAGACATCCAACAATGGCTAACTGTGATGGGCGCACCATCGCAACGCAAAGTAGAATGAACTCATTTAAAACTAAACGGACCTCGGGGGAGGTGAGGCAGAGCCATGAGCGCATTCACAGCTGGTCAAATGAATTTCTTTCCTTTCACTGCAGGCGTCCAGTAAAATTAGCATCAAAACCAGTACACAGAAAAGGAGCGAGAAATGATTTGCATGACCAGCATCAATTACAATTTATATGTGTAGTGCATGTGGAGGGGACTGTGGTGGTATGGCAGGTCATCCATTAGGTGCAGGACTGGAGGTTCGTCCCCCAGCTCCTCCAACAAACCCCACTTGCTCCTGATGGTCAGGGCATGGGTGTACTGTATATGAATTGTACACAAATTTGGATAAAATGCCCTAAAAATACAGTCCATCTGCTTTTCCTTTTTTCCTTTTATTGCATTGGTAGGCCTCAATATTTAGCAAAGCTACTGGCCTGACAACAGTGGCCCAGATATTATACAAGACATATAAAAGTTTAAAAGTTTATCCTGGTGCAGCATGGATTTGGTGGCAGAGAGTAGCAGCAGGGATGCACGCATAAACACATTTAAGAGGGAGAGCATGCCTCTGACTTTTGTGCCCTTTTCACTCTTCTCCTCTGCTTCAGATGGAAGTAGTTGCACTACACTATTTTTTGAAAACATGACATTCAGTATGATATCTGCCGATTTATTGTTGCTTACCTCCAGTTCTGCTGCTGTGGGGTCTATGGGTGCTCACCCACCTTCTTTTTCACAATCTAGCTCATCGCTGGTGATTGTGTTACATAACATCCAGGATAAGCTGCACACCCTAAGTCATTAACTAAAGAGGAGATGAGGCATAAACTATATTTAGTCTTTCCAACAGTCACAGATGCCAGTGCCAGACATAAGTGTGGGGCCAAGGGAGCAGATTGTGACAGTATTTCTCCTCAAGTCAAACTTTAAACCTCTTCTAGTTGCTCAACACACTTCTGGTTGTTTAGCAGCAAGATTTGGCTGACATGGCGATGACACTACCCTGCCTGTGATGTCACAGGTTTCTTCTTGTCATAAACAGCGAAGAGCTGAAGCAGAGTCGATGTTTCTGGCTACGAACCAGTTTATTGGCAGAATAAATTCTCATAGTTGAAGCAGGGTAAGCATGAAGAAGAGAAAATGGACTCAAACACAGACTACAGGGGCAGCACTGGTGCAGAACAATGGTTTACAGATCTTACAGATTGTCAGGCAGACCCTGGAAGAGCAGTTCAAGCAGGTAAACAAATGTGTAAAGAAGAAGGCTAAACCCAAAGTCTGTAAAACACGCAAGATCCCGCAGAAAAAACAGGAAGAGGTGAACTCAATACACAAGTGAAGACAGAACAAGACACAGGTGAAAACTTATCAGGAACGGGAAACCAGAGACTGTTAATGAAAGAAATACTATCAGCAGGTTCTCAGTCTATTGACTCTTCTCTGGGAGAAGTGAACGTGAACACAGTTCACAATTCCTTCCCCGGCATCACTGAAGTAAATATTGGACTCACTAGCTTTGTGATCTCTCTGAGCCGAGTCAGACTAATTATGCTGATTTCTAAAATAGTAAAATATCTTTGATTAGGCCAATGTGCCATGTGGGAACATAGCTTATTATTAAAAATTTTATCAACTGAGGTGGACATAAACAGGAGAGTCAAGACCGCCGCAAATTGTTAGAACCAAAACAAAAAAAACACACACACATAACCATATTCGCGATCACAATCCACATACATCCATTTAAAATATTTAACAGTTCACTGATGACTGTGCAAACTAAATGTGTCTCACTACAGTGTTCAGGTTCATCAACTAGTTTCTGAGAAAACTGATTTTTCTATATGCGTGATTGATTAGATGTGTGTTCATGTTTGATGGTGACTTGTCTCGATTACGAGCACGATCAAGTCATTTTGCAATCTGCTGCTTTTGGCAGCTGTGGTAGATGGCATCAGCTGAGAGAGACACACAGCAAGAGGAACTCAAGTGCTCTCCACACCTAATATGTATCATGTAAAATGTGTGGCTATATAATACGACTACACTGAAGGCCGTATGAACAACAGCTATTACAAGGCAACAACGCTGGTCATAAATGTCCTGGGGGATATCACATCTCAAAGTAAGAGAGTCAGGACTTTATCTCATAGATCACGGTCAGAGGCAATCACACGCTCAGCACTGAAATAATAGCTTTCTTGAAAATGACTCATTTTTCTTTCTTTCCTCTGTAACTCAGCTTTTCTTTTTGTATTTGTCTGTGAAACTTGTTTGAGACTTTTAGTGGTGAAGTCTGTGTGTGTGTGTTTGTGTGTCTTGTCCGTAGGGGTGTTGTGTTGAACATGACTTCCCACTGAAGTGGAAAATGAGTCATCGTGTACAAACATGCAGACTGGTTCACTGTGTCATGGATGTCCCTGCAACTAGCACAATTTATGCGCCGCTTTCTCTCTCCTTCTTTTTCAGAAGAACACAAACACAGATGCACAAACTATTATGATCAAACGCCTTATATAAAGTGGCGATGTGTATAGTTATACAGAGACACACTCTCAGCCCCAAAGTCCCCCCACCCGTCCGTGGCATGTTGCGTGAGCATCACGTCATCTTGAGTAATACACGGCCATTCTAGGCAATGTATCAAACCCCACTGGTACCGCCTTGGTCCGTTTCAAGCGTGTCCCAGAAGCGTCTCTACGCTGTTCTATTTTTGACGCTTGACACAAGCAGCATGTCGCAAACACGCAGCATGTTGCATGCAACGCGCCACGGATGGGCCCGGTTGACTTTCCCAGTTATTTTTGATTTCCCCTGAATTATCATGATAAAACACCTTCACCTAATGTGGTGATGCATACAGTTTCACAGAATTTCACTGAATTATTGTGATCAAACACTTTTCCATTAATGGATGATGCTAATAGTTCTACGGAGAAACACTGTTACTTTATAGTTTCCCTGAATTTCCATCAAATGCCTTCAATAAAGTGTTGATGCTAATAGTTTTTACAGTGAAAACCTGTTATTCTATAGATTTTCCCTGAACTATTATGATCAAACACCTTGATGATGCTCATAGTTTTAAATTTGACGTATTTGTGCTTTAGCTCTTTGGACAAATATACATACAGGAAGGCAACATCCCAATGTGGAAGCACTCTGTGTCACAGTTACACGGGACTCACACTGGGGACGTAAGCGCCGTGGAATGGCAGCGCCACGGTTTTGCTCCGTCCTCTGCCCGGCATCAGCTCACACCGGGCTCGTAACGGCAGCGTTACGGCACCGTACGGAACTAGCCGTATTCACGCGAGAATCCCGAACATACGCGAGTCCCCGCGATAAACTGTGTATAAAAGAAACAACAACAACAAACAGCTAACTTTGCTTCTCGGACGTAGGGGAGATCATAAAAAGGATCTGTTGTGTCATAAATTATTGTTTGCTGTTCCACTTCCACAATTAGTCTCTCGTTGTTCATGTTGAGACTCTTTGATTGATTGACAGCTGACCTGGTGCCACCGGTCATGACGTAATGTGGACGTGAAGCCGTGATAGGCGACATGAACTGCATATTGCGTTTTATTTTGTAAGGGGGCGGAAGTTTATTACGCTAATTCTGTGTCGGATTTCCTGTCTGGTGCAATCTGCTCTGTTAAAATTGACGCGGTTTAGCAACGGCTCACGTAAAAAATAGAAGTGCTATGGAAAGATAGCGCTGCGGAGCGGAGAGACGCTTCTGGGACGCTGCTGAGACGTTCCGCAGCGCGCCCGGTGTGAATGGTCTCATTGATTATAATGGCAGCGATCAGCAACGGCTAACGTCCCCGGTGTGAGTTGGGCTTTACGCTCGTCGCTGCCTCGTGCTGGTCATTGACAGCTGAGAGTTGATTCTCTCAACCACCTTCTTGAGCCGTCACCTTCTTGGAGCTCTTGCTTAGCATAGGGCTCCCAGTCACATCAACAAAAGCATCCGTGATTGTGGTAATTCATGTTCAGATACGTACTCCGGGGACTTTGACTTTATTTTGCATTTTTTAACTGCCTCAAAAATGGTTTTACAGACAGCATTTAGTATGTCCACACACATCTTTGTAACAAGCGTTTCCGTTTGCTCGTCCACTGACCCAGAATGTACACTGACCCTCTGTGCCACTGTGATCTGGGACAAGAACAGCCGCATAAATGAGCGAAGGACTTCTATTGTGACCAGTGAAAATTCCTGATCCACGGATGTCTTATTTTCCAAGTCCATATTCTGTATTTCCTGCTTGACTCATTGGTTCCGACAGTTTGTTGTCCCTGTTCCAACTCCCTGGTGTATCCTGAAAGTGTTCTGAAAAATCTGAACCCACCTAAAAATGCCCAATTTCGGATCCTACTTATACCCTCATCCAAAGAGTGATGTCATGACATTTTAAAGACTTCAAGACTGCCCCCTAGCAACGGTTGTCCAGTTGACACTTACCAAACCTAACTAAGGCAGAACGAGCAAACCTTTCTCTGTTTCTATGTTGAAACATTTAAAATACACACAAACATAAACAATATCTTAGTCATTACTAGAGTCAACTAGCAAAGCATTTAGCATTTAGTTTAGGAAACTCTCTGATCTAGGTAACAAGATCAGAGAAAAAAAAACAAGATAAATAAATGAAATACAGTATATATTGCAGCTTAAAGCAGAGTTTCAGGAGCTCAACCACGCCACTTCTGACAGTCCTATAAAATACCCTCCTAATCCCATGGTTCCCTTCACACTCGTATTCCAGGATGTATTATGTAGTATTACCGGATGCGACAGCGAATTCCCTACCGAAGCTTTCCCAGCGCAGCGTCAGACCCAAAAATAAATGAAGAAAATACATAAATAAAAAACATTAAAAAAAAGGATTCTTGCAGTAAACTATTTTGTATTTTACATATAAGTTTTGTTTTGCATCATCCTAATACCATCTGAACAGTTCCAGTTGTGATAACACACCAGTTCTGTACATAGACAAACAGCAGATAATTAACATAATCTGAATTCAGATTAGATGTAACAGATTTTTCAACATGGGTTTTTCACCCTGTTTTTTCAACTGGCATTAACATTAACAACAAGTGTGAAGTGCAATCTAAAACTGACTTGTCTAGCTTTCTTTGATGCAAAATCATCAATTACATCATCATACAAAATCTGCAGTGCAGCTGTATAACTGATGCTGATTATGGCATGCCCAGAGAGACGACCAGGCTAGATTAAGTTAGGTTAGATTAAGATTAGAACTAGACTAGGTTGCCTATGTGGTTGGTCTAGGTTGCCAAATTCAGTTGCAGATGAAGATGAAGACTTGACATCATTAACTTTTGCATTACCTTTTGCCAACACCGTCTGTTTGCCCACCAATCAACCATTAAGTGAGTCGTGTGAGTCACGTAGATCAGTGGTCCCCTATGGAAGAATTATCCTATCTTTATTCAAGAGTGTAGATTTTCAGTTTGAGAGCATGATTTCTCCTTTTTGTACTGAGATTTATTCTCCTTGCACTCACATTTTGTGCTCGCACTCAGATTTCTGCTGCTTTCTTTCAAAATGTGTGCTTGGACTCAAAACATCACATGCATGCACTCACGTTTCTTCTTCTTGGACACAAACATTTCGCTCGCACTCAAATCTGTCCTGTGCGTGCTCAGATCTAACGTCTACACGTTCAAACCTAAGTGTGCTCGCACTCAAACCATGTCCTGTGCGCTCTCAAATTTTTTGTGCTTGAACTCGGAACAACATGTCCTCTCAGGTTGAGGTGTCTGCTCAGACTGAAAGATGCCCCTCCCTGCGCTAATATTAGTGTGTTTCACCAGCCAATAGGGAGACAGCTAGAGTGTGGCCCAAGCTTGCGTGCCTTCGCATTTTTGAGCGCTCCATAGGGGCGGGTATATGGTCTGTTTGTAAAACTGCTTCTCTCTTTAAATACACAAATTTACCATATTTGCCAGATATTTGAATCGTCACCTATTTAAGACACCATCTTATTTATGTATAATTAATCTTAATTAATCTTAAGTAAAGAGTTATCGTAGATTTTTTTCGGATTTCATATCAGCATTATATATATATACTCTTACTAGTATAATAGTGTTACGATAGTTGAATGGCTAAGTACACTGCTACGTCTTGTATTTTAAGTCATGGGACACCGGTTCGCATCCTGGCTGCTGCACTCTTGCTGCATGTATTATTATGATTTTTAATTTTCATTCATAAATTACTGTTACAGTAATTCTTTCACAAGAAGACTTTGAGCGGGATTCGGAGCGCAGCAGCCTGCTGAGTGGGACACGAGATGGATGGCCTGAAGTAAGTTAATTTCTTAAGCCTAACTCACACCGGGGACGTCAGCGCCGCGTTACGGTCACCGTTGCTGATTGCTGCCACTATAATCAGTGAGATCACTCACACGTCTCAGCAGCGTCCCAGAAGTGCTTCTCTGCTCCGCAGCGCTATCTTTCCGTAGCACTTTTTTTTTTGACGCTACGTTGCTAAACCGCGTCAATTTTAACAGAGCAGATTGCACCAGACAGGAAATCCAACACAGAATCAGCGTAATACACTTCCACCCCCTTTCAAAATGAAACACAATATGCAGTTCATGTCGCCTGTCACAGCTTCACGTCCACATTTACGTCATGACCAGGTCAGCTGTCAATCAATGAAAGAGTCTCAACATGAACGACAAGAGACTAATTGTTGAAGTGGAACAACGCATAATAATTTATGACCCAACAGATCCTTTTTATAATCTCTCCCAATTTTATACACGGGGGGACTCGTGTATGTTCGGGATTCTCGCGATCTCGCGTGAATATGGGTGATTCGCTATGCTGCTGTAACGCTGCCAGTACGCTCCTGGTGTGAGTTGACGCTGGGCAGAGAACGGAGCAAAACCGTGGCACTGCCGTTTCACGGCGCTTACGGTGTGAGTCCCGTGTTAATGTTGCTACAACTCAGAGCACGATAAGTACAAGTGTCAAATGATTACTGTAGGCAAGCCACATGTTCACGTAAAAACACACGAGCTTTGCGGTCACGCAAACGAGAGTCCCGGTTTTAGATTGGGGAAATCTGGTCACCTCAACATCCTTGCCATCATACAAACAAGTTGCATGAACATTAAGAAATGATCTTACTTGAGGTCTTTGGCCATCCATCTTGTAATCACGTAGCCTAGCCTATTCAGCCATCATCTCTTGTTAAACGTTTCAATAAGAGAATCAGCTGATTAAACGGATTCCACTGCTGTAACAGTAATTTATGAATGTAAATTTAAAATCATAATATGACATGCAGCAAATATGCGGTGGCCGGGATCCGAAAAGATATCCGAAAAAAATCTACGATCTACGATATCTACAATAACTCTTTACTTAAGATTAATTATACATAAATAAGCTGGTGTCTTAAATAGGTGACGATTCAAATATATGGTAAATTGGTGTATTAAAAGAGAGAAGCAGTTTTACAAACAGACCATATACCCGCCCCTACGGAGCGCTCAAAAACGCAAAAGAACGCGTGCAAGCTTGGGCCACACTCTAGCTGTCTCCCTATTGGCTGGTGAAACACACTAATATTAGCGCAGGGAGGGGCATCTTTCAGTCTGAGCAGACACCTCAACCTGAGAGGACGTGTTGTTCCGAGTTCAAGCACAAAAAATTTGAGAGCTCACAGGACATGGTTTGAGTGCGAGCACACTTAGGTTTGAACGTGTAGACATTAGATCTGAGCACGCACAGGACAGATTTGAGTGCTAGCAAAATGTTTGTGTCCAAGAAGAAGAAATGTGAGCGCAAACATGTGATGTTTTGAGTCCAAGACTTGACAATTTTACTGTGGCGCGGGGGTCGGGGGAGGGGGGTGGGGGGGGGGGGCTACGATTGTCCAGACTCATAAAATGATAATGCATAAAACAGAAATAATTAATTGTTTCTTGTGCAGCCCAGTACCAATTGATCGACAGACCAGTACCAGTCTGCGGCCTGGGGGTTGGGGACCACCAACGTAGATTTTTCACATAACCAAATTTATTACATGTAGGTATATAGGTCTGTGTTAATTTTGGGAATGAAATACAATTTATTTGGAAACAGTAGGGATGAGCAAGTACAACATTATCCGTATCTGTGTCGGGAGTGGGCGTGGATTTAACCGGTATGTTATTTTAAGTATGCAATTGATATGGGTTGATCAGAAATTGTTACATTTATTGCTGATTAGAAAACTGTTTACAGGACAGCATCAGCATTGAGATTCAGATCAATGGTCGAACTCTCTGATCATTAGCTCATCAGCAGTTTCTTTTCTGAGCTGTTCTGTATCGTTAAAAATGAACAAAAAACACAACTGCTTACACTCCTGCTAATTTTAATTGGGACATTTTGCATCAAATATAAAGACATTAAACGTGTGGTACACATTCGGAAGGCTGGGCGCAGAGGAGACCACCGGGCTGTCCGAGGGGAGGTGGAGAGGCCCGGCCAAGGCTCTGTCCAGCATGGACTAAAACACAGCATGGATAGTTCAGAAACTATTCAGAATGAGTTAAAAGGATTTTTTAAACAGACAAAGTAGTTTTCAAGACTGCATATTGGTAGCGGATCTATTTTCTGACCCAGAGTGCGGCTGTGACTGGTTCTGAATGAGGGCTTTAAATCAGGCAGCCGCACCCCTGTCTTCCTGGTACTCTGTAGCCACTGAATCGTTTAGTGGTACGCAGTACCGGACCGTACTGGCTTACTTTCACCCCGTTAATAAGTAAGTACAAAATGAAGTAAAAACAAACCTGAAGCTGAAAAAACCTTAAACGTTAACGGAAAAGACCTGAGTGACTGAGGGAGAGACAGAGAGCTGTTCTGTGTGTAAGTGAGCAGAGGGACACAGCAACACAATACAGCTCTGTGTGTGTAGGAGTATATACTGTAGTGTAGTATACTCGTTTCAGCCGAGTATCCGGCTCAACTCTAGGAATTAGTTTGTGTTGTGTAGCCTGGGATCAGTCTATCCCTCGCCCCACTCCCCTTTGCCTCTTCTGACACACACACAACCTGTATGACTCCCAGCAGCAAGTTGACGTGACAATGAGGGCGCCCCAGCGCTCACTCTAACTAACTAACTTGACATGGAAATGAGCAGTAGTCTAGAAAACTGGCAAATTTTCTTTTGAATTTTTTTTTTTTTTTTTTTGAGGGCACTTGTGGACCACACTCTGATCTTCATTCACAATGGCTCTTCAGAAACCTGCAGGTGACGTCAAGGACACAGTTCCATGTTTTATACTCTCTATGACATCACCCTTTTTCAGCTGAGCTCCACTTAGTAAACTGATCTAGATATGAATGTATGATATTCCATATTCGCTGAATTAGTAATATGTATTACTATACAATCACATTCCAATATATTATAAATGTTTACCACAATTTATCCACACCATATTATTATCCTCATGTCTTTCAGCTAATCTTTTTTCTTCTTGCATTTCCTGGCTACTCCATGCATCCGTTTTACTCCCTATTTCCCTTCCTCTCAGCATTCATTCACGGTAATTACCCTCCACTCTACCCTGCCCCATTTCTCATTTCATCTTTATCCTGTTGTTCCCTCCTTCCCAAGTCTTTCTAATGGTATTTATGAGTGGGCTTCAGTTCTTGTCTTGTCTCCATATTTCAGCAGCACCAACTTGTCCAAGTTATTAGCAGGCCATTACAGCCTTCTCCTCAAGCAGTTCAACCACCAGCCTCAGCCTCAAGCTCCTTCATCTCTCGATTCTTATCATATCTTATCATAGCTTTTCTGTCCCCTGTGAATTACTCCTGCTCTGCTACTACTATTATTTTCATTGCTTTTTGTTCTTTTTTTTTTTTTGCTTTAAGATGAAACGAAGTCTGCGATGGGATCAAGACTCAAATATCAGACTCAAATATCAGTTGATCCACTCTCATTGCTGAGGCAATATTAGCACATAAATACTTTATTACATACACATGTAGCACTAACAGAACGTTGGCTTGTTAATGTATGCACTGTTTCACACACAAACACTATAGATAGAAAACAATACACAAAAGTACACTCATGCATGTTTGAGTGAACTATTTCCACCTCCGGGACTTTAGATTTATTTACTATTTATAACTTGCACAAAGTGAACTAGAAGGACTTGAAGAATGCAGACCTAAGTCACGGATGATAGTCCAGTCCTCTATGACTGCACGCCATCAACTTTAATTATGTTTGCGGGTAATTAAGGAATTAATCTGGGGGAAAAAAATCACATCAGTGATTGCGTATTTTTTTACGTATCTGCTGCATTTATTTCTACAGCGATGTGGAATAATAGTGTGACAGACAGTCAAAAGCAGCTGTCTAGCTATTCACTTACTGATTGACTTATACATTATTTAATTAAGTCAATTGATTTAAATGAATATTACTTAATGTAAAATATCAGATAGTGGTGAATTATGCAAAGGGTACTCATTACTCAGAAGCATATTATGCATATGAGACTCGGTGGGGTGGCTCTCCCTTTGGAGGTGTCCCTGCTTGCTGAAATAATTGATAAATGGTTTATAACGCATTATAAAGGGTGTTGTAATCCCATATGAGCACATATTTAATTATTAATTAATTCATGTGTCAACAACTATAGCTCCACTCGAAAAACATCTGTATCTGCAATGTAAAAGCCATGATTGACTGTTACATTATACTAAGCTATATAACAGGTGTGATCATATAAAGTGGCGGTAAATGGGCTGCACTCTACACATCTCATTCAGCCATTCACACACATTCATACATTTTGGCTGCCATGGTAGGTGTCACACACTGATGGTGCAACTCACAGTGTTCATATACTACTCATGAGTCTTAAATAAGGGGAGGTAAGATCAAGCATTATTCAGCACAGTTTTGACAAATCATCGCACCGTCTCTGGGCCCTGCAAAGGCAACATTCTGATGATGAAGGGGTGTTAAACATTCAGCATTACCACACAGCATAATGGATTACACTCCTGCACGCACACATACACGCAAACTGACATACCCTGTCACTAATAATAGCCACCCGTGTCTCTCCTGATGAGGAGTGGCCCACCCATCCTGCTGTGTTCCTGATAAAATAAGCCACATCTATCAACTATAATATCTCCCTCAACAGAGCTGTAAAACTTTATTTAAATGCTAATGTCTGTTTGACAGATTAGTAGACATACACAGGTGCAATATATTATCCACTGTTTGACTTGGCTCACAGCAGGGTTATTTCAGTCAGTAAAGATTCAGCAGCTCGGCCGTCTGCGACTTCATTTGCAATCTGTTGTGAGATGATATATTGCTGCTCGTGGGAGCACTTCATTTAACTCGCGCTACTTTTGAGGAGGTCAGAGGTCAAGTTCAGATACAAAACTGCAGGAATTTATCGTCTCAGATTGTATGGAGGTCTATTATCTCTATTTATAAATGCACCTGCATGGCTACAACATTGCTTAATTCTTACAAGCCAAAAATGTCAGCCGGTGTTATTGCTACATTATTCTGTATTATGAATAAATGCATAATTAAGTGATGAATAAGTGATGAATCTGTCACTCCCATTTGAAACAGATGATGGGGAGATGTAAGTGTACTCTAGGCATCCTAATGGTGGTATGAGTGTGGGTGAAGTAACTGTTGAACACATTTGGAATATAAACCTGGCATCAAAAACCTGATGATACATAAAGTGTTTGATCTCTTCTTATGATGGAAGTATCAACTCCTGAGGCATTTTAAGAGTCTTGAAAGGTCGATAAAGCTCACCTCAAATACTTCAAACATTACGAAATTGTGATGAAATTATTTGCTTTTCATTTGCCAGAATCTGGAACATCCCACATTATCCTACACTTACTAAGAGGTTTTGATGCCTTTGAACCAGCATCCATCAAAGGCCTCCAGCTGCTGGGTGGGGCAGGCTGCGGCCAGGAGAGGAGGGCAGAACTGAGGAGATTAAGAGAGGTCGTTCAGTGGCTGTTAGCAGGTGAATTACCATTCCTCCATCGGTGCCTTCATCTGATTAACTTCACTTATGTTCTGCTTGTACATTATTGCATCCTGTTTACTGTTGAGCTGAGCTGAAAGAGATGTCTCCAGGAGCTGAAGTGGCTTGAGCCACTACAGACAGATCCCTGCATTTCAATTAGTTTTTAATATTACCAAAGTATTTACTACTAATCTATGATCACTCCCTACACCTAACCAAGCTGTCTTGGTGCCTAACTTTTACCTCTACTGTCACATCATAAAATTGACAGATTCAGTTATGAGTGACTGTTTTGGAATAGCATCATATTTGTCATATAGGGCAGTCGCAGATGACATATTTTGTCATTTAATTTGGAGGGCTTGTTAAATATAGTCAGTGACCGGCCTTAGGGGACTTCTGCTGACTTCTGCTGGTAGGTCAGATACAGAAAAGAAGTGGATGTGGCATAGCATGAATCTTTGCAGGCATTCACGTAGAGTGAAGCCCCTCTTTAGTCCCTCACTCAGCTCCTGGACTACCCTACAGGAATCCTGTAATTAGACAGGAAAGAAAAGATTAAAATGAAAGCTGCATCTACACTAGCCTTTTGTTAACAGTGAGTCATGTGCCTTTAAAATAAGACAAAATCTGAGATGCAAATTCCCCAAATTTCAAATCCTTTGTTTTCACTGCAGCATCTAAAATATTAATGCGGAATATTTACAAATAAAAGATTTTGTTTTGAAAGTTGAGCTGCTAAAGCAAAAAAAAAAAAAAAAAAAGTAAAAACAGTCCTGTGTCTGACATGTAAAAAAGGATTCAATTCTTTATTTCAGTTGGACTTAGACAAAAGATCTCTTGACAAAGAAAGGGACTGAAAATATGATGTAAAGAGCATATTTACACCAAAACATATAAAAGATACATGAAAGCCTCAGTGGCTGAGTGCATACAGTGTTGTTTTGGTTCAGTTGACACCTATCATATATTTATTACTTCATTTCTTTTGAAGTCGGAAGAATTCTAGCTGCTCCGGATGAGTCCCCTCTGTAGTTGTCTTCAAAGTGAAGACCTGTGATGTCCAGTCCTCGATGTCTTACACCGTATTTATTCCTTTCTTTTCTCCCCCTCTCCTGCTCACACGCTGGAGCCAGGATGCACTTTGTTTTTCAACTGTCAGAAGAAAGACGGCGGGGAGGGGGAAGGTGTAAATGAACGTCTTATAGCTTTGGTTTCTTCTCTACGTCCTCCCTATTTCACTCTATCTCGTCCTGATTCTTCCCCTATGGAGGATGGTATAGCATCATTATCCAGGGGAAGGCAGCCATCCAGTCAGAGAAATCAACAATTAGGACCCAATAAAGTGGAAAAGCATATTTCTCTATGCTAATGAGTTTTCCAGCAGCCACTGTAGATGCTGATTATGCTGCAATATTACTATTATTATTATTTATTCCATTCATAAACACTCCATTTATTCATTCCGTCATAGCATTTATCAGAGCAACAGTAGGGGGGTAGCATCTTTGTGGGCTTTGGGAAAAAAAATAAAAAATAAGACAGCCGAGGAAAGAAAGCTAATTTGATTCATGACTAGATTTAATGGAAGAAACAGTGAAGCGTGAGAACATCCATAATGTACCCCCAGCCACTGTTCTCCATACATGCTCCCCAGCTGTCACAAGCAGTCTACGGAGAGCAGGATACTATACTTTAAGCTGAAAGAAGCAGCGAGCGCAGGCTCAACCTCTGCCTGCCACCAACGCACACATGAAGATCAAATACATGGATGCGAAGAGTCGGCTCACGATTAGCATCCACTCATCTGCACAGCCTCTCTCTTCCCACTACCTGTTTTCTTGTTTGTCAAAAGCAATTTAAAGTCAAATGTCAATTAATTCTGTAATTAGTATATGAAGACACTTCCAGAAGAGACATGAAGGCCATCTGTTGTGAAGTGAATAACTTATCAGTTTTTCAAAGCTTGCAGAGCTGTTATTACCTTTATTAGATTGTGTATTTGTGCTTGTGTTTGTGCCTCCCACCAGAATAAAATAACATTAGAAGCCATTTAATACAGCTCCCCGGTGCCAACAGACATCCAAGAATAATCTCACATTTTGTCATAATGATGCAATTTGCATTGCAAAGCATCTGTCACAGGCTTCTGCTGAATCTGCCGGGGACCTCATCACCTCCACCGTAAGCAAAACCCACTGAGTTCCTGACTAACAAATAACTTCTAACTGAGGAATTCAGATCTGCCTTTTGCTATTTTAAGCAAAAGCAAGAGCATATTAGTTTTCATAACTTGTCATAAATATATTTGGAGCATTTAAATATTTGGAATATTTATCTCACAAAAGTGGGCACATCTCTTGCAGGAAAATTGCAGCCTAAGCGAGAGAAACGGAACACTTGTCGTTATTTTTAATTAGTCAAAACTTAGTCGACTGCATTTTTGCCTGTGCTTTGCAGAACTGTGCTTTATGAATTGCTGTTTAATGAGCATTTATTCATCTAGGGGCTCATTACACTGTGGTAATTACACAATAGAGACTGCTTTGCTTTGTGTCTGAATGAATATTGGTTACCATTCATAAAACCACACCTTTTGTGAGATAGCCCAAGACAGCCCGAAGCACAAAAGAGTGGAAACAGATCCGATCTGATAGGTAGAGGGAACGACGAAATTGGGAGTCTCTTGTTCCCTGTTACTGCAGCAGGTATCTCATCTCTGGGAGTAAGGAGTGCCTTTGAATCTCACACCATTTGGGAAGACAATGAATCAGTGGTGGTGAGATTGGAAGGAAGAGGAGTGTGGCCAAGGTACCCTTCCTCATCTCTATGGATACTCAGATGTTGTCTAGAGGAACAAATTGATGATGCTCAGAGGACAGACGTGAGGAAAAGAAGAAAAGCGAAAGAAAAAAAGTGAGAAAGGGGCGGTGGGTGGGCATGAGATGCTCTGAGTCCATGGCGCTGCTGTGTCTGCATTATTTAAAAGCTCTCATTAACCTGAGCCTGAAACAGACTGAATCAATAACGCAGAGACACAAAGCATTTCAGGACGCTATAACTGCCCCACGCGCAGACTTCAGGATCATGGTGAGATATAATGGCAAGAAAGGGGGGCTTAAATTCATTCAGAAGAGATAACAAACTGCTGTGCGTAGGTCAGGGATCACCTGTCTTTCATCGATTTGCCCTGAGACCAAACATGTTAAATGGAACATTGATCAGGGTCTGTAAGTTTGTGTAACGTGGCATGTCCCATGTTCATTGATGGGCCAGAGGGAGCTTTGTGTTAGGAAAGTCACCTTAAAGACAAATTCTACATTGTGGGTGCAGTTTTGAGCCAAATATTTCCCTCCAAGTGAGTTTATTTCATACTGCTTTGTTGGTCTTGATTTATGTACATGAGCTCATGACAAACTCACATTTTCAGCCGGGCAATCCATTGAGGATATGCAGCTTACATGAGGAGGAACTGAAGGTTAGTCTTTGTCTATGTTTAAGTCGAGGCAAGTTATTTATGTATCCAAAATTTCCCTCAGAGGGGTTCATGATCTGTATAACCTCCGAGCCCCTCGATCCTATAGTCCCTCATTTTGTTTAATTGCTGTTGGCTTTGCTTCGTCAAACTCATTAAAAGACAATTAAAACACTTCAACTTTTTAATTCATCATTCTCCTTCGGTTGCATATATTTTGATCTGTGAAGATGGGAAAATTATTGCCCGTTCTGTACTGGTCAAGAATTAGGTTTCGACTGAGATATTAATTTTATGATTGTGATCACCTGGACATTACGTTAGTGGAAGCAAGGTCACTCAAGAGGAAGCGCTAAATAGAGACTCTAGAGGAGGCAGAGATTGTGCAGTCCAAAATGATTTAATGGCACAAAATATAACAGAACAGAAAATAAAAATCAGAGTGGCGATGCAGGCGACAGTCAAAACTCCAAATGAAAAGGCGATGTCCACAAAAATAGCAAAGATGCTGAATATAAAACTGAATACCGACACAAAGAAACACACAGAGGCGAGGGTGATAAGACATGGGTGGAACAGATAATTAAGAGAGAAACGCAACAAAGGCAGGAAGTTACAGACACGAGGAGAGGGAGAATTACAAAATAAAACAGGAAACACTAAATAAGAAAGCCCAAACCATTACACTATTTAACCTTGACCATTCACTGCATACACATTCTTTTTTTTTTAAAAAGTGACTTGTTTTATTTGGCTCTGTCTTAGTGGATGATGAAATAAGGGCTGCTCAAACTGTATCTACACAATATATCTCAATTTTCTTTCTCTTGAACTCGGCATCAACGCATTGATGATATGTATTCAATACAAAAAGAAGCATGATAGATGAGGTGGTTACTGAAGATAAAAACAGAGGCAGAAGATGTAAAGAGAGAACAAAGAGAGAGAGACAAAGGGAGAGACGGACAGAAGGGCAGAGAAAGATGTTGAAGCCAACAGCAAAAAGTGTCGGCTCAAATGGACCATGAGGCGGCAACTTCTGGCTCTTTGAGGATTTTCTTCAGGTCATCAAGCATCACATCACGGAGACGCAAATGTAACAATGGCCACAGGATTACACACACACAGACGCAGCCTAAACCCTCTGCTGTTCTTTCCTCAAACATGACTCACTCTAAAACCGAAGTCGAGTCTTCATCTGGTCTCCTCCCATCCTCTCTGTCTGTCTTTTATTTTCTCTGTTTGCCTGGGTTGCTAGAAGCCTAAACAAAGTCTTCCTATCGCCACGACTGCACTGACTGATTGCATTAACATTAGCACAAAAGAGACAATCAGTCATTAATGGAAAACCCATGCGGAAGCCTGCTCATAATCCCATTTTCAAATTCTTGAAAAATAGTCATCTCTGTCCTGATATATGTTCTGTTTCACTATGTGAATGCATTGGCTTGTTCACATCTCTTTTGCCCACAGTTGCACAAAAATAGAAAAAGATAAAGTAGGTACAGCCTGTGCTTTACATAGACCATCATCCTTTCACCGTCCTGTCACCAGCTCTGATTAGGCACTGCCTTTCCCTTTAGATGCCCAGACATCACAGGTTATAAGTGTGGTGCAGACCTACTGCTGGTATCCAAATCTTTCTTTGCTTTGCAGCTGTCATGAAAAATAAGGCCTGCAGCGCAGACTGCATCCTTTTCATCTGTTGCCAAAGTTCATTCATTTCTAAAAACATAGTGAGTTAGTGATTTTCAGGTACCAGCAGAGGCTCCCCACTCTGACTCATCAGACTGTTTGTTTTGTTGCATACAGTAAATATTTTAATGCTGTGCAAATGCATATGAAATGATTCCCCCAAAAGAAAAGGATTGTGTCTAATATGATGGGCGTAGAAGTGCTTTTTTTTAAAGCTAGTGTTTGTTCCAGATTAACAGGCTTGACAAACTCAAACGCTCACAAAGGTGCAGGTTAAACCTTCCTTGGAAAAAAAAAAAAACTGTCAGCTTAATGGCCCCTGCCTTACGCTGAGAACTGCCAAGGTGTCTCCTGCTCGTTGGAAGTAGGTGGTGGAGGTGCTAAAGCCTGTGTGTAAAGGCACCGTGAAACACAGCCCAGTGTCTTTTTATTTCTCACTTTGAAGTGCATTGACATTCAGCTCAGGATTTTGCTTGAAAGCTCATCCCGTCCCCTCCGCCCCTCCTCTGTTTTCCGTCAACTCTGGCACATTACATAAAGTTGGAGCAGCTCTCTTGCCCTTGAGTGTAACTTACAGGTTGTTTGCCTTTTGTGTTTTGTTTGAGTTCTTTCACAAGTCAATTGAGGGAATCAGTCATAGAGCAAGAGGCAGATGGAGGAAGACATGCTGGCAGGTCGAATGGTTGGAGCCAAGGAGTCTGTCACACTCCATCTCTGCTACGAAAATGGGAGTAGATGGGCACAACTCCGAGTACAACCGCAGGACGTCGAAGAGAGCGCAGCGAAGAGGCGGACGTGTGACGGGAATACCAGAGCACCATGTCACTGCTGATGACAGTCAATTTGTCCACGAGAGTCAAGGGGCTTTGAGAGAGCACCTGCAGCTGCGCTGATGGCATTAATAAGGGGGGTACTTACCTGGTTTCCATGGACATACTGTACAGCATTCATGTCACACCCATTATGTACCAAGCAACAGCAGCCATTCAGCCACTTGTAGACTGTTCTCAGAAAAAAATAAGAGCTTTTGTGGATAATTTGATTTACAAAAATACATTGAGTAGTCATGTAAATGATCATGTTTACACTCAGTAACAAAGGCAGAATTAGCATGACGTTACACCACTCTAAATAAAAAATAAATTATAAAAGCCAGTAGCAGGATCTTTGGGCATTATTGAGTGTATACAATGTGTGGCTTTGACATGGACTTGTGATTTCAACCCACACTGGGCCAACATCTGATCTTCTGTCTGTCAAAGTGTGTTGATTTAAAATGTTAATTTGCAATGGAGTACTTTTAATCATAATGCATTTGCCGTGCACAGATATTGTATAAATGGTGGTCACACTTTACTTGAAGTCCCCATATGTAGCAGTGCAATGTATTTCATCTTCTACTTGGTGAATTGTACAATATCACCAGAGGAGGAGGAACTCTACAGCTTTCACAAAGTGTTATTCAGTCAGCTGCATAGCTTTTATTTCTCCCTCTTGTGCTCAAATACGGGATTTGTTGCTCAGATGACACAGCACATGAACCGCAGTTACATAAATAAATATATAAAGGAGACTTTCTTTTAATTATTCACACGTGAGCAATGTAAAAATCACAATGTACCAGCACCACAAAAACAACTCTTGTCTGTGCAAGGCACCATGTGTTATCTGGGCTTGGTTTGAAAGGTCTTTGGTTACCAGTTCATTACCAATTTCCAATTCCCCTTGGTACTCAAGTCCCTGGGGAAAGTTGCCTTTTGATATGGCCTTCCTTGCCTCCTTTGAGTGTATTCTTTGATACACATGGTGTCACCATGGCTGCTGCTTTTCACCTGACGGGGAAGAATTTCATCAAAAGTATAATGTGCGCACAAGCTCTGTTTGCAGTAACACTGAGAGTTTCACCTGGTGGTGGGTACATTTGCTCCTTTTACTCTACCAATGCTCTACTGCAGAATGCCAAAATATTACACTGCTGTGTCTGGTTAGTGAAATACGTCTGAAGATAGTCCAGATGTTATTATACCACTTTGGGAACACTGCAAATATTCCAAAGGTCCAAATACTAAAAATAGAGATTAATGATTTTGAATCTCTTGCTTAGTATAATACTTTTTCCTCCTGTCGGCAAAACCAAACTCTGGCAGACTTCCAGATTAAATAGGATTCTGCTGCCAAATTATTGAAGAGGACAAAGTGTCACATCATCAAAATACAGCTACACTGTACTGGTTGTCTGTTTTCAGAATTATATTACTTTGGTGATTATATTTTGGAGATCTGGCTCCTACTTACTTCCTTGATATCTGGCCTTTTAACCCTTTATGAGCTGACAGCATCCTGAAACCTGCTGGCAGAGCACTTCTGGACATAGCTACTCAAGGATCGAGAATCGAGACCTAAAGAGCCTAGCCTGAGTTGCTATGAGAACGTAGCATATATACTGTATATATATATATATATAAGCCCCTTCTTCAGGAAATAAACACTTTTTAGCCGTTCACGTCAGACGTCTTAATTACTCTCAATGCATTTGCATTTTTTAACACTGTTGTGAATTTGGACATGAATATTGATATTCATGACTCTAATGTTTACAGAAAAAAGCCTCATAATGACAGAATAATAATGACAGAATCTCATTGCTGCAAATATAAGAAGGTAACAGGAACTGCAATAATTTTGTTCAAATGAATCATCACATTTGCATATTCAAATTCAAACTTTGCGTGTTACATTCATTCTTTCCAATACACGAATACACTGTACACCAAGCAATTTATATTTTTAGCTGTTTTAATGGAGTAATATACATAATGAGTTAATCATTGTTAGCCTGAAGCATAAAGTGGAAATTGTGATAATTAGTTATCACCAGCTAAAACTTGTAGGTGTAGTGGAGAACCAGTGCTGTCGGGATCTACAGCGATGACAAGTCTGATTATAAAAAGCCCTGAAGCATGCTGCAGAGGACTGCTTGTGTTGGAGCACGCTGCATAAATCTGACTAACAAATAGCCCAGTGATGGACATTAATCAAATTAGATAAGATGGCGATCAGACAACTGAACGAACCCTGATTCTTGAAGAACTACCCCGAGTGTAATTACACGGATGAACCAGTAGGGGGCGCACTTTTCATACCATCTCAGTGCAGTGGATGGCACTTCATAGTATGTTGCAGCTATTCATGGTGATGGGTCAAGTTGGCAAGCCCTTTTTCTACACAACACTACACTGCACTGCATTAGCATTAAGTGTATGCCGCTGAGGTGTTGAGTGCAGCCTGCACTGAAATTCACTGTATGCAAAATCAGCTCCACACATGCCAATCCAAGGCCAAATACAGCCTGTATTAATAATGATCATAATTATTTTTAGTAATGATTAGCACCATCGTAAAATAACGAATTACCTGACAACATTAATTTTAAAAAAGGCGGAATTAGAATAAGTCACTCTCAGTAAACTGATGTGAAAAACACTCATCTGAACAAACTCCACTGAGTGGGGATGTTTATGCAATTCAAAGGTGTTATGGATTATTCTGTTTTAGGCACGGAGATGGTGACACTAGAAACATCAAGAGAGCCATTAAATCATTGAATTATTTAACAGCCGTATGAATAAATATGAGTCTGAAGATTACTGCTAGGTAATATGAGAATGTAATTCTCCCTCTCTCTAACTGTCTCCCCCTAGCCTACTGTGGCACGTGCGTAATTAGTCCATATCGTATCAGTCTGTTAAACACAGCTCAGACCTCACGGGCACATAACTAAATGTATGTTTTAAAGCAGACATTTAGCTCTCTCTGTAGCCTATATATTATTAATATTATTACAATAATGATTATTATGGTGACTTCAAAAGTGGTGGTTGTAAATTGTAAGGATTTCTTTACTTTTTTTGAAATGATGATCTTCCCTCTGGAATCATTTGGAGGTGTGCGTCTGGCAAGATTCCAAATCTCTGTTGTAAAACGAGAATAACTTTGAAGGTGGGCAGGACAGGGCAGGTACAGGAGTTTATAGGGAGAGGGGGAGCTGCTTTCCCTGCAAACGACTTTCCCTAAATCTTTTGCTCACGGGTCCCGTGCCAGGAGTTCAAGCATTGTGGCCCGGTTTACTATTCTGCTCGTTCTTGGAAAACAGCGTCAGGGAGCAGCTGAGAGAGGCTTAACATTTCAAACGTCTGCTGGTAGGCTGCAAAAGTTTCCACGCTGAAAACACCGTCATGTAGAAGCAGCAGCAGCAGCGGCGGCGGCGGCGGCGGGCTGAAGCAGGACACCACACCTCGCGGCTTGGTGTTCAATGGGTATTAGTTTGTTGTAAAGTTGTGGCGCGCAGCCTCTCTAAGCCCGGGATCACTCTGTTAATGCGTCGTTTTATTTTCTGTCTGATGGCAGCTGATTTATTTCAATAAGGAGAACCTGTTGCTTGCGACAGGTGCCGCGGTGTCGGGCTGTTATTTCTTAATTCTTACTGTCTGTGTTTTAAATGCGTGCGTAAAACACCGCCGCCGCTGTAATTTATCAGTTCCCCTGACTTTTTAATAGGAACGCTTTGTCAGACAAAGAATTTCGTTCATATTGTGATTCTACTTTAATAAGTAATTTGAGGTAAAATGTTGTGCGTAAAAGCTACCCAGCGTTGGTAGAAGTGCATCGCGGATTCAAAGTGGGATTCCAGTGCTCTTAGTCATAGATGTCCTCTCAGCTGGAAGGAGGCCTGCAGCTGGAGACTACAGCGAAACTTGATGTGTTGAAGTCCGAGGAAGTGGTTGACTTGACGAGTCCTGACGGATGCGCTGGGCAGCGTGGCTGCCGCGGGGACAGACAAGAAGCTAAAATGTCCTTGTCTCCAGAGCGCCATCAGCAGAAACCACGCAAGATGACCCGGAGCCCCAAATGCGCCCGCTGTCGGAACCACGGCGTCGTTTCCTGTTTGAAAGGCCACAAACGGTTCTGCCGCTGGAGGGACTGTCGCTGTGCCTGCTGCCTGCTGGTGGTGGAACGGCAGCGCGTCATGGCAGCGCAGGTCGCGCTGAGGCGGCAGCAGGCTGCGGAGGTGAGAAGACCGCAGGAAGGGCAGGTCAGTGATGGAGAACAACACACGGCTAAACAACGACCTCCATGACATGATTATAAGGAGGCGAACTGTTATTAAGGCACAAAAACTAAGGGGAATATAAAAACGCGAGGACAGGGGGAAACAAATTGCTGAAGAAGTATTTTTAAGATATTGAAATCGCGATGGTTCATACATGACAGGAAAGAATATATATTTTTAGATTTATGAATGTTTATTTGACACTACATGATTTTCCCGAGCTGTCCATGCAGTATACTTTTCCTGAAGATGAGTCTCTATATTTAACAGTTTGGAGAAATGCTTAGAAATAAAGTAAGTAATAAAGTTCAACTAATGTGTGTCAGCCGTCACACTCGTGGCTCATAGAGAAATAAGCTCTTACCTGAACATAGGTCGATAAATATAGATGCAGAAGTTTTGACAGAATCAGATTTTTCAGCATTTTTATAAAACAGGAAAATATTTTTTTTACAAGTTAGATTTGAAGTTTTACCCATTAGTTTGTAGTGGGCCTCCTCTGTGTTACTCTGAGAATGGAGTGAGTCATCAGATAATTTGTTCAACTTTATTGAATCCAATCTCCTTGAAATCAAAATGTCTTGAACAATAAATACATTCTAACAAATTCTAAGTTACTTTAAACATCTTTGTGAAGGATGATGGTCTTTTATTTTAGATCATTTTGCAGCTCATTCATTCGTTTCATTGTAACGGAGTTTGGTGTATATTTATATTTGTTACAAATATATATAATATAATTTGTTATATTTCTGAGTGTATTATATAAATAAATATTGTAATATTTAATGCATTTGAATACATTCTACTAAAATATACAAATAATATAACATACTAACCAAATCTAGAATAGAACAAGGCATTGAAAAGCTCTTCTACAACATGGCATTCACTGTATTTATCTAGTAATCACATTTCTCTATAGTGTCAACACAATAAATAGTCAAATATCTCTCTTTCTGAATCACAAGGAGCTCTTCTGGCTTCTTACATAATGTATTAATTCCCTTTAATTACCCTTGGGGCATGGTCTCAGTATAATATGATTATGTCCAAATGTCTAATTCCTGTTCCCATGTTTCTCCCAGGGTAAAAGGGGGGTCAGGTGTGCAGCTCCATTGCGGAGGACGGCGTATCAGTGTTATACCAGAGCAGCCGAGCCGAGCATCCTGTCTAAGAGCATCCTGCAGGGTATAGTTTAATTAACATCTCCTTCTCATTAACGCACCTCGTCGCTCCTAGACTGCGATGGAAAGTTCAGTTCTCTTTCCAGCAGACGTAGATGAAACCCTTAAAGTCAACTTTGACATTTTGCTTGATTGCTTTTAATGCATGGCAGTTCTTTAAAACCCACGCAAGACCAGAAAGTGATCAACTTTGTTGGTCATCTGTTAGTGGATGAAGTGATTCTCTCTGACCTGTCAAACTAAATTTAAAGTTGTAAACTTGTGTAGTAAAATTCACTTACAAGAAAAGTAGGTAAATCAGATCAACATTTAATTGAATCATTTGTTCGGACACTTCATCACAAGCTGGCCAGGTCTAACCTTAGCTTATGTCTGATTCTAACCTTTGTCCCCACAGTGTCACTGAATAAACATACTTGCCCCAACAAGTAGAAACAAGACACCTTTACACAAGAGCATGCTCTTTACATACGCTCATAGCATGTAACTGCATTTCCAAGGCCTTCTTGTTCCCACGCTGCCAGTGCTTCGTCACGGATGTCATTACCCCGCATTGCACACACTTAATTTATCTAAACAAATGTGATCGCAGTGGCGTCACTATTTTACAACAACAGGCCATTACTGTAACACACAGTGTGTTTTAATATCTGCTGGCACGCAGTCAAATCCTGCTGGAGGCTTTGTCGTCTTTACAGCCCTCTCAGCCTCACTCGCTTCTCAGTAAAGCAAAAATGACACCGCTAACCAAGTGCATAATTAAAATAATAAAGAACAAAGTCCTCAAAATATAAACACAACAAATAATTGGTTGGAACAACTTCATTATGCGTAACTGCATTAAATATATGAATATATGACAGCTACGTGTGGCTTTGCTCCCCGATGCAGGGCTCAAACCGGCGGTGCCGCTGGAGGATGACACCTCCTGCTGGTCAAAGCAGACACAACGCGACCAAACACACTTTACGTGCCCCTCCATGAGCGCCCGGATGAGGAAGAGGCGAGCCTTTGCAGACAAGGAGCTGGAGAATGTGATGCTGGAGCGGGAGCTGAGACAGAGAGAGCTGCAGAACGACCTTCCCTTCTCTTCCTCTGCCCTCGTCCCCGTGCTTCACCCCCCACCCCTGCCCGTCTCCCCTAGCCTTCACTGCTGTCTTCTCAACAAGGACCCCGCTGCTGCAGGGGCATCCAGTTATGTGCCTGTGTATAAATATAAACCTCTGTACGAGTGTGACCTCCAGTTCTATCAGTTCTTCCACCTGAAGAGTAGATCCTCCGCAGAAGGTGACTATAGCGACTTCCAAATCTCAGAGCAAACCAGGGAGGATGCAGAGGCGCAGAATAGCTGGAGAGGCTGTGAGAAGAAAGAGCAACCAGAGCTGATACCTTTACCATCACAGCAAAGACTCAAACATCATGGCAGCACCTTGTCAGGTCTAGACCCTGTCAAATCGCCCTCAGAATCAACAGAAATAATGGACTCAAATGGCTCTTCAACTGTCAGACGCTCTATTTCTGGATCAGATCATAGTATCCTGGGCGGGATGGACGTCAGTGCACCCAGCAGGACTTTTGATCCCAGACCTCTGACAGCGAAGGGCTGGTGCACAGACACTCCTGCAGACCAGGCAGGTGCTCATGCCGACTCTGTCAAAAGCCCTCATGGCAGCTCAGTCAGGACTCCAACTGTGAGGCCATTACCTTTCTCTGTAGAGGCTCTGCTGAGGGCCTGACAGGCAAATGGAAGGCGGTGTAGTACACTTTGTTTATGAGCAGATGTTGATTGAATAAATATAAAAATGGCTAGGTGTATTACAGGTTATGAAACACTTTTCTTGTCAAGGGCTGGTTGATATAAAGTGGCAATAGGTGAAATATTTATATAAAAAAAACATGAATTACAGGCATTGTATTTTTTTTCCTGTATATTTTTCATGAAAATGTATTCAGCTATATTTTAACTATTAAAAAACACTCAAACATGTATACTTGATCACTACATTCTCATTTTTACCTCTATTTATTTGAACTACCTTGACTATATTTTGTACAAATATGAACCATAAAAATGTCTTCCTTTTTTATACTCCTCTGTCAACAATACAGTGAAAATATACTGGAGCACTCCACTTCAGCCATCTCACATCAATCCTTTTTTTTTTATTCTCTGTTCCTGCAGAACAAATATACAGTTCATCCATAAAACAAAGTTGATGAAAAAGTCGAGCAGTGTTTGAACTTGTGCCCATTTCTTACTCTACGCTTTGATTTTTAAATCAAAGTGTAGACGTGACTGGCTGATCTCTGTGCTTGCTCTCGGGCATTGTGATATCAAAACAAACCAGGTGCAGCTCAGAAATCTCTCTTTAATCATACGAAAACTAACGGGAAAGGAGGGACATGAGGTGAAGCAGGTGGTGACAACTAAAAGAGCAAACGCGAGGAAGGGCTGACAGCAAAAAAGACATAACTCGGATATTTCTGCATCTGCTCTGAGAGACATATGCATTCATTATTTATTGGTATTTCAGAAGCGCGATTGTTCTCCAAATGTAAGACATTTTGTCAGACGGTAAACTTACTGATCATATGGCATACATATTTAATATTTCATAGAGTATCATTTTATCACACAGAATGAAGGAAGATAGGAAAGATTCACCAAAGGGTGAAAGCGAGGGTGCCAGTGTTGCCTAGGCGACATTGTTCTTTATTGTATGCTGAGCCTGACGCCGACCGAGTTTGTTTGAACACGCATTGATCTATATCCACTTTTTTTTTTTTTTTGTTCTGTGCAGTAATCTCACCGAGATGGAGGTCAGATACTTTTGACAACTCTGGACCTTGTGGCGTCAACGCAGAGGCGATAGCGTGCTGCTCCGTGTCTTTGTTTGTTAGTATCTACCAGCATATCAGAATGCCTTTCTCGCTGTCTTTTCACAGACAGGCTGAGTGAGGAGAGACTGGCACAAAGGACGAGGAGGTTGTGAGCCTGAACATGTGCCATTGTTTTGTTTTGGCTTTTTTTTTTTTTTTTTTTTGTGCACTATCTGCATCTTCTTTCTTTTTTTTACATTATTAAAACATCTTCCTCGCAGAGAGCACAAATTGCCATTTTCCCTGCGATGATAAAAAGATAAGCATCAGTCACAAAGGGGTGATAATGGCTTCTGTGAAGAATAACACAGAGGATATAAATCACCCCCCCCTCCCTCTCCCAGTAAAGCTAGGGGAAAAGCTAATTTATCCAGTTCTCCCATGTTTTATTCTGGAGTGTCCTTAGACGAAGTGTGTGGCGGCTTAATAGATAGTGACCCCGCTCTGAAATGCCATTCACGTTCCGCCGTTCTTGTTAGGACTGTGTCCGGGACAGATAGATTAGCTTCATTGTTCCGTGCTCTTTGGAAAGGTTTGATTCGATCTGAAATCGCCACTTTATTAACATTTTCCTTTGTGGTCCTGGGGGAGGACAGGCGAGAGAAAGAGGACGCGTGAGGGGTTACTGGATTCAAGCCAGTGTGCTGATGAAGCAGTTTCAACAGGTTGAAACATGTTTTTGGACTTGTAACAGCCCCGTCCTTCGCCCTCTGCCTTTTGTCGCCCACCTCTGGCGCTCCTGCTGTTCATTCTCTCGTTGTGCCTCATTTCCATTTCAGCAGGATTGATTTCACTCTATTCAGGGTAGAAAAGCTTTGCTTTGGCGTCGCCCTGTAACTCTGATCTTCATGTTTTCATCATACAGACTCTATCAGCAGTGACTGGAAAGATGGGATGAAATAAAGAGAGGCTGGAAAGAGCTGGTGGGTGGGGGGAAGCATGACAAACGGCTAGCCCACAGCTTACACGTGCTCCAGCTTCTTCAGAACTCTAGCGTTCACATCCACCGTGTTATTTCAACCTAAGACACTCTTTTCTCTCCACCTTCTCATTGATAAACACTGCACCGTCTTTCACACCGCCACAGGCCTGTTCCTGGCCTAGCATGAAGCCATCGCACTACAGCTGCATAGCACAGAACTATCAAAATGATCTTTGTTTTCCCATTGCCTTCATTTCCTTTACCACCTTGCACTGTTTACACTAGCTGTGTGCAAAGGCAGACGTGCAGGGAAGCTGAATTCTCATCCTGAGTTTTTCACTCCGGTCTCCTTTTCAAGACCTGATTAAAGCAGCCGGACCTCTCTAGTTGTTTGGTATGATCTACATATCAGTCTTAGTTCTCCCCTCGGACATATCATCAGCAACATTTAGTATCAGGGTCGAGTGGAAAGCCTTTGATCATCCTGCCAGCTCTCCTCATTACAGAATGAGAGTGGACTAAAAGCATATGTCTTAATGTGGCAAGGTCATTTCCCTTGGCACTTCTAAGAGAGCTGCTATCTGAATTTAATAGTGTTGTTATGGGAGGTTTGGACAGTATGAAGAACTCTACAGGTTGATGAGGAGCCTGTTCCTGCCACACTGAGTTTGAATGATTGACACACTAGGTCTGCTCAAATTATTTTTTAATGATTACCTGGTTGGTGCACTCAAAATGGCTGCATTTGTACTTATGGGAAGATGAGTTGTCATAGTTGATCTGTTCTAGGTGCCTTGATCTAGAAAAAGTCTCACAAGTAGATAGTGTGGTGTGGTTTGGGTGTGTGTCTGATGAGCTGCAGGTGATAGGATAGAGGATATAAACACCTGGGAACATCAGGACTTAAACAACAAGATACAGTCAATCAATTTCAATGGATCTGCCACAACTAGACTGCTGAAATTGTTCAAGGAGGCCAACAGATTTGTGCCAATAACCAATAGTAAGCTGTCATGACCATGCTGACCTTTCATGGGATGGAGAACCAGAGAGTCCAAAGTGGAGGAAACTTATGTAGCTCATTAGCTGAGCTGCAATAAAATCTGCTGCTCAAAAGAGCAATGCTTTGCACAGAATTATTTAGTAGTGTGAATTCATGGTATCAAAGACGTCTTCTGAATAAACAGTGTGAATTTTTTGTCCCATTAGTGACAAAGCTAAACTAATATTACTAACTTTATTTTCCCTCTGTTATCAGCTTTGATGGAAAAAAGTCATACTATGGAGAGTAAAACAACAGTAGAGAGAAATTACATCGATTCTCCTAGAGCTATTGTGGCAGTTCACAAACTCAAACTACACAATGCAAATGTCTCGTGCTCCTGTGAATGCAAAAGACGGCTACCATTTGTTCTTGTGGGTAGCTTTTTTGATTTATTTTCTTATTTATCTTCATGTCAGAAGTTTAGAAAAGTGATACATGTTGATGGTTGCTTTACTTGTTAGACCTCTGTAGGCTGTATTGATTTAACATCATTTTTAAAATCACTTTTGTGTATTACACCCCAAAATTGAACTTTCTTAATATCAAATTAACATTGTCATACAATTTCTCTAAACACTGAAACAATTTTCGCATTGTTTTGGCTGATAGCAACTAATTGACAGTAACAGACATTCTACAGATCCTGAAGGTACTTGCAGAAATTATAAATTCCTTTTAATTTACTTAGCTACACACATGCAGTATACATTTGTCAGTGTTAGCTGTGATGTAATAAACCTAGGCGTTGCATGGTTTTATTTAGAATATTTTATTTGTGAGGCCACTATCTGTGGTGTGCTGATGGATGTTATCATTACACTGCAGGCAATGTTCCTTCTATACATTTCAAAGAGGTATCTGCAACATTGAGTGTGAGGGGTCAGGGCAGAGCTTTTGATGTGTCTGCCAACACGCCACGCACTTTGGATTCTCTCCTGTCCCACCCTGCCCTGCAACAGCCCCGTATGCTCTCTCTGGTGTTTGGTAGCCAAGCCTGACTCAGAGATACTGGTGTAGAGTTACGCTACAGCTGTGCGCCATTGCCACAGTTAGCACACAATCATTTTGACGCCATACAACGACCTCTCAAAATAAGAAAAAATTAAATATATGAAAGTAAACATTGTCCCTCAGGCATGGCTAAGGCACAACTAAAGCTAAACCGTAAAACGATTTCCTTCATCTCTTTAAGAATGAGCCTGGTGTTGGACATACAGCCTGTCAGAGTTTTAAATGCCAACCTTTAATAATACAGATTTCCTGCAGCCAATGATGTAATTTATATAGACATTAGAAAACAGTGCCAAGAATCATTCATCACGTTTTGTTCAAATTTGACAGCAATATTAGAGATATCTTTGTGCTATAAATGTTGACCTTCAGTGATCAAATCAGTCTAACTTTTTTAAAGCCTGGAATAGTGTGGGGATATACGTGGTCCCTGCAAGAGTCAGACCAGCTTTCAAGTGTTTAAGACATCCCTTGAAATAAGCACAGGAAGGACGGTCTTAGACAAACAGACATGATCAATAAGTCATGTCACCGGATAACCTAGTTAGATCTGTCTGCACAGACAGATTTCATGCAGTGTTGCTGTGAGTCAGGGACGATGATCTCACATAAAAAACAAACTGTCAAAACAAAAGCAAAGCAAACCCAATTGAAAAAGTATCTCTACCCTGGATGAGGAATAAATAATATCCCCAAATATAAAATATTTTATTGCATTTCTTTTTCATTTACTGTACAATAGAGAAATGGTGTGTTTAATATGTTATTGTGTATATTATACACTCACCGGCCACTTTATTAGGCACACCTGTCCAACTGCTTGTTAACACAAAATCTGCCAATCACATGGCAACAACTCAATGCATTTAGGTATGTTGACATGGTCAAGGCGATCTGCTGCAGTTCAAACTGAGCATCAGAATGGGGAAGAAAGGTGATTTAAGTGACTTTGAACGTGGCATGGTTGTTGGTGCCAGACGAGCTGGAACGTTGAGGCAGATGAGCTACAGCCACACAACGGGTACCAACCTGTCAGCTAGAAAAAATTCACACAGGCTCACCAAAATTGGACAATAGAAGATTGGAAAAACGTTGCCTACTCTGATGAGTCTCGATTTCTGCTGCGACATTCAGATGGTAGGGTCAGAATTTGGCATCAACAACATGAACGCATGGATCATCCTGCCTTGTATCAATGGTTCAGGCCAGTGGTGGTGGTGTAATGGTCTGGGGGATATTTTCTTGGCACACTTTGGGCCCCTTAGTACCAATTGAGCATTGTTGCAACGCCACAGCCTACCTGAGTATTGTTGCTGACCATGTCCATCCCTTTATGACCACAGTGTACCCATCTTCTGATGGCTACTTCCAGCAGGATCACGCACCATGTCATAAAGCTCGAATCATCTCAGACTGGTTTCTTGAACATGACAATGAGTTCTCTGTACTCAAATGGCCTCCACAGTCACCAGATCTCAATCCAATAGAGCACCTTTGGATGTGATGTAACAGGAGATTCGCATCATGGATGTTGAATGTTTCCAGTACCTTGTTGAATCTATGCCACGAAGGATTAAGGCAGTTCTGAAAAAGGGGGGCCAGCCTGGTACTAGCAAGGTGTACCTAATAAAGTGGCAGATGAGTGAATGTCTTTATGGTATCAGGTTTAATCATGTTTTTTTGTTTTTTTCTATCTTCAGTATTGCACGTCACTAGATTTCAACTCACTTCTGTTGCAGAGTAAGAATGAAGATCACTTGAAAAACTTGAGCAAAGTGGACTAGAGAGTGGTTCAGGTTATTATTTCTGCACCTTGGCATGCTTAAAAAATATTTACATGAATTAATCACCACTCGATGAGCATGCCAAGTGACCCAAATCAAACACACCTAGAACGCTGCATGACCAACAGGTAAATGTTAGGTCTGGCTAAATGCTCAAACACACGGTGGATCCTCCTGCAATGACCTCTGTGTTCTCTTATGTAACTGTTCTTTACAATCCTTGTCACAGTTGTGACTGCAGAACACTCTTACAGTTGAAAGGTGGTTGAAAACTGTCTGAGAAGTGAAGTGGAACCAGAGGGGTTGAGTGGAAGAAGATGAAGCAAGAGATGACTGTGAAGGACATGGAACGACATTTTGTGAGCTTTACGTACTGCAGACAGGTGAGCACAGCAACGAGTTTATACTTGTACCAGCCTGTGATGTGATTCTCTAAGAAGTGGGGGGTTAATACATTTATATAGCTTAATAATACTTGTTTTATTGTTGATTTATTGCTGGACATTTTTGTTTATTTGTCTGAGTTTAGCCTTCGTTTCTCACTCTTTTTTTAACCAGCTCTAGACTGTAGAAGGCAGTTGGGTGTTCACAAGTGATAATCAGTTCTACACATTAGGCCTCTGCGTTGTGATGTGTATACGATCACGTGATCACGTCACGTGTTTTTTTTAATGAATCGGCATGACATATAACATTTACATCATCATTTAAATTTAGCGTTTCTTTTAAACACAGGCAAGTCAACAAGTCCAAAGATTTGTGCCCTCTAGAACAAGATGTAGATGCATGAGCTGTCATTCTTCTTGGGTGGGACATTCTCAGTAATTATGAGACTCAAACACAGGTTGGAGTGTTAAGGCCTCTTAGACACTCAAGCCTCTGTTGCTATAGACCAAACATTTTACTCTACAAAATCAGTCTACAGTTTGACCTTAAGAGCTTCATCTATTAGTAGCATATCTGTCCAGTTGTTCCATAAATTCACAACAATGGCTATCAGCGCTAATAGAAACAACGTGTCTTTAATAGAGAACAAGCGTCTGGTCTGCCCTCTGACAGAGACATTCCTAATTGACTGTAGTTGGGTTCCAGTCTGACCACTGCCACCCTTCATTTAACAGAAGAACAAACACACCAGCTCCCACTTTAAAAGACAGCCCTGTGTGTAACCGAGCCTGCCTCGGTTGGACTAGAAATTTCACAGCTTTAAAAACATCTTTGAAACAGGCAGGGTAGAGTTCTCTCCCTACTACCTCCCCACTTACCCCCATCCTGTACTATTTGGGTTTTTCCACACACACGGGTGTGTGCATGTACAGTATTTGTGTGCTTGCATGTGTGCGTAGCTGTCCTGTCGCTATTCCAGCAGCCTTGGGGACGACCGACGGTGCCCACGGCTGCAGCTGTGTGGCGATCCAGTTACCGTCACATGGTGCCGCTTGGCTGCTGAAGAACTACCTCTGCAATATTAGAAACCAAAGCAGACCACAGGACTGCACTTTCTCTCACCTCTCTCTCTCTCTCTCTTTCTCTCTCACTAGATGTCTCTCCCTCCAGACAACACCATAGCATCGAAAAGATGTTGATACAAGAGCTCACAGCAACCTTGAAATCCTGTTTATTTAAATCTCCTTTAGTTGTATTACTAAAACTGGGACATCTGTATCTTTCTGGGGTCTGGTCAAAGCAAAACCCTTATTGTACCATAACACAGTACGTCCAAACTTTTGTGATTCTATGACTTGGCTTGATCTGTCCACCTCCTGCAGGTTGCCATCTGTGAAACACTTGTTGGACATCTCATTAACTCACTTCCTCAATGCTCTTCTCTCATCAGTACCCATCCTTTCCTCACCCTCACTTCAGTGAAAGAGGCACTTTTGCAGATGTGGACGCAAACGGAGCGATGGGAAGAGGGGACTAGTGCAGCGATGTCTTTCATCAGATGTGATTATTTAGACTTTAAACACATTAGAATACAGGTTATGAATGTCAGCACGTTCCTTGAAGACGTTAAAAAGCTTCTCGCTGTGAGCAGCTAACATCGCAGCTTCGTACCTCGGCCTCCGAGCTCTCACCTTTACAAAGCTAAAACCAGCACATGCCAGGCAAGCTCGGGAACTTTATAGACCAAGGGTGGCAGCAATAACATCAATGCAAAAACAACTCATGCAGCACGACCATTAAAGCAGTATTTACCCAGCTTGGTTCAAATTTTATTCTATAGACAATACTCCAAACCCAAACTCAAAACAATCCCCTCAACCACATTCTGACTTGCGGTAATCTGAGCCACTCTGATGTTATTCATGTCCTGATCCGTACACCCCCCCTACGCTAACATATTGGCACCCCTTTACAATTGATTGATTATCTCTGAGGCCTAAAATGAGAGGATAGTGGAGTTTAATGACACATAAAACCGTGTTTTCATGTCAGGTTCACAGAACTTTAAGAATAACAGCTGGCACAGGCGGATAGCCGGGAGGGAATCGTGGGTTTTCAAGGAAAAGTGTGGGCAAGTTGAGATGGCGTGATAGCAGGAACCCTGTAGCTCGCAATAACCCACAACTGTGATACAAGCTGCCAAGATCAGCAACATGTTTTAAAGCATTTTACTTTCCCCTTTAGTCAAGAGAGATTATGCTCACAGACAAACCCCCTCGACCATGCCAGTGCCAAAACTAAGAGATGAAAAGTGCAGAGGGGAGAAAGGGATGACATACAATTTAGTCTAATAGCTTTTACAATATAAATAGTGTCAGTAAAAAGATGTTATTATACATCTCTGGTTTCAGCTGAGCACGTGCTAAAGCCATTTATGTGGGACAATGTGTCTATTTCAGGTTTTGTGTTTTGACTGGTGGTGGAATAGATGGGGGGTGAAGCAAAGCCTGTCACTGTGACTGTCTTCCTGCTCAACTCCCTTACTACTTATGAACTTATGAAGTGTTTTCTGTTTGGAAATGAAACACTTCCCCCACGTGCCCTGCTTTTGAAATATGACCTTGACAGATCCCAATCCTGTCTCTTTGCTCCCTCTAAGCCAAAAATGGCTCATTTTACAAATTCTCTGAGACATCTCTCCAGGGAAGAACGTTCATGCAAAACATTTTTTAAGTTTTTTAAGTTAAGTAGTTGTTAAATTATGACCTGAATACTGAAGATTTCCTGACACTTGTGTCAGGTGTTTTAGCACTAATTTGGAATTGCTAGCTTAATAACCATAGTCAGATGACTAATTTTATTCAGTTTACATTAAATTATTACTCCTGAAGTGCAACAGGGATATGAACTGAGTAAGTGCTAGAGGTGGGCATACTGTGAACCCACTGTAAATATAACATATGGCAACTGGACTGACAGAGAAGCAGAGAGAAATTGTTCCTTATGCTCCTGACTGCATGACTGCGCTCAACTACAGTCTAAGGCTATCCAATTTTAATCTCTCTGCGCTCCAGTAGACTGCACACTTTCAACTTGCATGATTCTGTGAATCATGAATCTAAGTTTAATGACACTTCATGGGCTGCTCTTCTAAATAGGGTTCAGTGTAAGAAGAAGCAGTTCAAGAAGGTAAACACGTGAAGTACTGAATGTCAAATAGATGAAGCACTCCTACAAATCTCAATTTTATTTTATCACATAAGGGAAAATTAAGAGGAGCAAACAACCAACAATGTGAACATTGCATGTGGACATACAGTTCCCAACCAAGAAAAAATGGTGGATTGCATGTTTTGCATGCAAATACCTATAAAACTGAAACATAATAATCTATGTAGTTTTTGTAATGTCGACAATAGCCAGTATTTTGAAACCTGGTGTACTTTAATTGACTGCATGTACCTTGTGAAGTGAAAACAAGTGTTATTCGTTGACAGAATAATTTCATTCTGAGTCAGATTTCATTATATATTTAATAAAATGTGTTTTTGAGAGGAAAATTATCCATTTGGCCAATTGTGTTTTGTAGGTGTGAGTCTGTGTATCTGAAGTATGGGTGCTTGTTAGCGACTGAAAAAAACTGTAAATGTGAAATACATGATTTATCAAATCAAATTTTAATGGAAAGTTCTATGCCAAATAAATAAAATAACAGTTAGCTAGTAAGTAAAAATATATTTTTATAGCATGATTCAAAATAAAAGTGCTTCAGAATAAAAATCGTTTTTTTGCACAAAATATTAAACCGGCTGAATAGAAACAAACAAATGAATAAAAAAAACAACAACAAAATTTTAAAAAACAATGAAGAATTTGGTAATAATTAATCCAGGAAATGAGTGACTCTGTTTTGTTACTATAGAGCACTGCCTGTCCAACCGTGTGAGGCCTGAGTGAAAAGCAACCATTTCTCGACCCTCTTGAATAAAATTGCTTCCTGTTTCGGAGTAACAAGGTTTTCTTGGGAGTGGGGGAGAGCAGCGTGTGTGGAGGACACGCCGTGGATTTCCACAACCACAGTTCAAGCGAAAGGTGTTTGAGTGTGTTTGGACAGAGCACGGATATGTGAGCATAAATTTGGCTGTCTTGTTTAGGTCCTCTGAGACACGCACACACACACACACACACACATACACAGTGAAAGCTTCTGTATAAGACAATAATAGGAATGGAACAGCATAGAAACAGAAGCTCTTTTTAACCCGCCAGCTCCGTGTCAATATTACTCTTTCCACTTCGATGATCACAGACAACTCTATGTCTCTATTTCCTTCTCAGGCACTCAACCCAACACACACACACAAATGCACACTACATCTTTTTTTTTCTCTCATATTGCCATTAAGCTGTCTAACACACAGAGTCTAAGACACACGCACACACACTTTCACACACCTGACTGCAACCTTCTCCAGCCTTTCTGCACTCATGCCACTGATGGATTTTTTCCCCCAAATATTTGCTCTGTAACACAAGCTAGTCTGTCTTGTGTTTTCACTTCAAACAAAGCTATTAATCACCTTAATCGCCCTCAATTAACCCCCTATACCAGATGCTCGCTCCGCACGTCATAGCAGTAACCACTCGCTCAGTCGCTCATGCAGTCACCTCTGCCAAACAGGTGATGAATTGCTACCACAAGGCAATCTCCGCCACAGGCTAATTCACATAATATCACAGCTTCAGATGACAAAACATTAGCTAGAAGGAAACGATGGAAACAGCCTCAGGGAGGCCAATGGAGATCAGAAAAGTGTAAAAAAAAACAACTGTTTCTCAGACTGCATTTAATATCTGCTTACTGTATTTAGGAGACAGGGAATCCCTGGGGCACAAAAACACTCAAGAGTGTAGCTCTAAAAGAGGAAGAACAATTCTCTTCCAAATTATTATTAATGCAACATGAAAACAATTTTAAAAAGATTACAACCAAAAAAAAAGAAAACCTGTTACACCTAATTTGTAGAAACCTGAATCTCTTAAACACAGGATAAAAAGATTTGCTTTCTGAACCTGGTTTTACATCCTATATACACAGAATAAAATTTATATTTACTGTTAACCATTAAAAAACAGTCAAAAGTTAGGAGGAACTAATCATTCTAACAAAGATTACCTAACCACCGAGGCTGAATTAAAGTCAATTAAAGGTCATTTTAGCTAATAAATCAATGTCCTCTGGTTGTATATATCTTGGTCGAAAGACAATTAGGTTGTTGTTAGCTGTTGCTAGTTGAACACTCTGTACTTTAAAACTTTCCATAGTTTGTAACTTTGTACAGGAAACTGTACAAAAGGTTATAAGGCTTCTTCTTGCTGTGAGATTTAATAGTCTGTTCATTTGCTATCACCACAACTCAACCCTTGAAAGAGAGACAGCTAATGCTACAGCTATCTGCCCTGTTTTCTATGAAGCTCTGGCTTTCCTCCTGTAAAGGGTCAGATGTCTTAAATCACTAACATTTGTTAACAGATCCGATGTCAGCCTCTGATCTGCTCCAGTCAGTAGCACACCACATAAGTTTACAGCGCATCCCCTAGCAATACCCGTTCTCAGATGTCAGTCAGCTGTTGCCATGGGTAACGCCCACTCAGGGGCTTGAACCTTAGACAATGGACAAACATCCACACATATCCTCATTAAAAAATGGAAAATATAATTATAGTTTATATTTTCTTATACAAAAAGCAACAAGAATTTAAATTGGAAGAAAAATCTTAATTTTAAAAAGATCTCAAAAGTTCTACAACTATTTTGTACTATTTGGCCCGTGAAGGGGATAACCAGCTTTTTTTAGAGATTAGCAATGTTACTAGTGGGGTCAGCTTTTATCCTTGTACTGCTGATTCCTCATTGGGTTACTCGCACTAAGTCCACTGCCAAATGTTTGATATCCAAGATGGAGGTATGTTCCTTTGAACACAGCTTGTGGCACTTTTCCGTTATAGCCTTGCATGAGCTGGATCGCAGCAGATGATGCCAACCATGCTTGTTGACAGCAGAGAGGACAAATGCAGATGTAATCAGACACACTTGTAGCAGTCCCTGGGTCATATCTACATTGTACGGTGTTGTCTTTCTTTGTCAAACATGAAGGGGAATTAAAAACGGGTGGATGAGTTGTCAGGGCTTATCGTGCTGCAGTAGTTATGGCTCAAGATCAAAATCAGCCGAGGACAAAGAAAGTTATAAATGGGCAGCAGAGAAGCTGACAAGAACTCCAACAGATAATTAGCAATAGCTTAAGAACATCATATTGAATTAAACATGATTATATTACACTGATGTAGTCACTACGTGGCGAACATGAGCTGCTCCCTGACCTCTAACCACTGACAAGGTATGTTTATAGCACTTTTGGGAGCTGAACAGAACAACTAGACTTGTCAGTGGAGTAAATATATTTAGTGACCTGATCCAGGACACATCAACAGTTTTTAATAAACAACGAGAACAGCAAACAAGTCAACTCAAAGTCTCTGACTAGATAAAATAAAAGTGTTTTAAATCGAGACCTGACCTTGAACAAGCACACCTTCCAATCAGTGCTGTGACTGGTGAGTGGGTTGCATATACTGACATTTCAATCCAACCAAATCTAATTTGTTTCGGTGTACTTCAAGGTGCATGCATCAGTCAAAAGACTGATACCAAACATCATTCTGTATTAAAGATATAGTTTAAGCGCTCTGACAGCATGACAGACAGTGGATATACGTGTGTTCTGGATGACTATTCTAGTTCTATCTACACGTTTAGGGCAGGGGGACATATACATATTTTAAACTACAGTGAAGAGGCCAGAGACCAGATTTAGATCTGTCCTCAAGTGGAAGCAAAGGCAAAATCTTCTGTCAGACATGAATATTTGCAAATGATTCATGGTTAAGGTAATTTAATTTCAGTTCACCTTATTTAACTATGACCTATAATCATACAGATACAATAACAGTGAAATAAACAGCCAGCAAATTACTAATTAAGTACTAAGACAGAATGTTTTTAGTGTTTCTCTGTATTTTCAGTCTGAACTTTATGTTGAACGTTCAGTAAAACACACACAGATCACACAGTGGCACACAGGCTGACTTTAGCTGTGTAGCAAACCTGAGTGATCATCGTGGGTCAGAGATCTGTGGTCAGTACTCGGAAGAAACAGAACCACAGCTTTTTGTGGGTTGATATGAACATAAACATCCAGGTTGTTCTGGAGTCAGTTTAACACAGAATACTGAGAGGAGACAATTAGCTTTATTTTAGCTTTTGGGGGCATTTGACAATAAAGCAAATGCTTAAAATACTTAAAACTTAAATTTCAAGTCAGTAAATATTTAGTGTTATATATGGATAGAAATATTTTTAATTTTAAAACCCTCTTGTGGTGTGTTGAACTTAATCCCAAATACTGCTATCCATAGTGCATGCAGTATTGTGACTAAAAATGCCCCAGAATCACCACACTAGACTTCTTGCTTGTCCATCCAATTGCAAACTGGCAGATTTGCTTGAGACACTCTTGAGAAGACCTGTCAAACACACAGTTAGAAATACACATGCCAAAAATGTACAAATGCTCTCCCAAAGTGAACTGTTGTCCTAAGTGCAATTCAAAATGGATTCAGTCTATGTCCAATTGAAACTGATGTAAATTTAAGGTGGCCTAAATTGGCCTGAAATTACAGCGTGTGGTCACCACTATTTTCTAACAATCCATCAAACTAATGCGTCGGCCAGAAAAAGACCCAGCGTCGGACAGAAAAACTCCAGTCATCGGAGATGAGGAGCATATTTGCGGACAGCGGTCACGCTGTTACAGGCAAGAGGAAAGAAACAAAAAAGACAGAGAGACAGCAGACTGAGAGACAGCAGACTGAGAGACACATCCGTGGAAGGACTTAGTCTTGAGTCTCTCCCTGTTACGTAACCGGTTATTACAGCGTGGCAGTGGAGGCCTCCTGACTATCATTTATCAATCATCATATGAGGAGGGAAAGCCTTTCCTTCCCTCTGCGAGTTTCCACTTGGAGTAGTTAAGTTTCCGAGCACTAAATCACTGCCCCATTGCAAGTCTGCGACACCCGAGTGAGAGTGAACGGCGAATGAATGAACGGCGGGAATTAGGTTGCCGTTAACTCACTGAGCCGAATCACTGACAGACAAATGAGAAAACACAGCGGTGATAGTGCTGACAAATGGGGCTACTTTCCTCTCTGAAAATGAGGGAGACTTATAGTTTGTGGATGGATGAGCGACAAAAATAGGAGTGATGTAACAAGCCCTGCTTAACTTTCAGAGGGTTCATGCCCCGGCAAGAAGGCCAGTAATGTGAATCGAGATTATATTGCCCTGAAATGTAGCTTTGAAGGGACATATTGAGTAATGGCTGCAGTGCTGGATCTGATTTTGAGCATTTTTTTCTTTTCAGATATTTTTTCTTTTAACTGACAGGATGTGATGCTGAAAAGACCTACCTGAGCAGATGACCTATTTGATCTTTGGTGTCATCATGTCTGTTTCTTCTTTGAGTCATTGCATTTATATAAGAGGGTGATATTTTCTATTCAGATGGGCCTTTTAGTATCAGACTGACTCCTCAAAGAACTTTTTAAAACGCCATAATATGTGAGCCATTTAAAACTGACTAAATATAGGACAGAAAACAAAAGCGTGTCTGAGTGTGGAAGTGAAAGCAAATGGGAGAGAAAGATAGAGACAGAGGGGGCAGACAGTGCGTAGACAGAGAGAGAAAAAGTCACCGCAGACAGACAGATAGAAATAAAGAGAATGGAGACAGCAAGGCTGCTGATTGTCAGACTGCGTGTCAGACCTGACGCCTCCGCCTCTCCTGCTCCATCCCCTCCGTCATCACACAATCTGCCCATCACTCCCCGGTCTCAGACCCCACCGCTGCTTCGTGCTTGATACTGAAATATATATTCCGCTTCAGAAATCAAATTTTGTCGTAAGAAGTATTGACTTCCAAGACTGTCTTTGTGAGATGGAATATAAATTGAGGCTAGCGAAAAAACAAGAATTTGAAAATGCGTTTTGTCTTCCTAGAATTCCTAAAAATCTGACTTGCTTAAAGAGCATGAAGCAAGAACACCATAACGATGTGTTACATCAAAAAAAAAGTGATTTTCATCTGGCACAAAAGAAGTCAACGAGACATACGCAAGATTAGATAATCTGAAATCTCTGCACAATGTAAGTCTCATCAATTCAAAGAAATGCATGTTGTTTGTTGCCTGGTGCCTGGTTGTTTTGTTTATATGGGGCTGATGCTATCCAGCCTCTGTGCCCTAATCTGTGCTATATCTGTCTCCAGGCTCACAGTTAGATGGTGATTTGTTCAAAGCGGGCGAGGAAGACGAGGGAAGGATAAATTGTTGTAGCAGGTCTCGCGAAGAACAAAGTATAGAGTGAAAATAAAGAGAAACATGACTATTGTAGCTTTAAATGACTCAACGAAACATCATTGCAGGGACGTGGGAGCGAGGCAATGTTTTTGAGCCTAATGAAGAAAGACATTTGTCAGAGGGAAGGCGCTGCAGCCACAAGCTACTACTCAGCGGTGATGCATGAATGTGGGTTTGTTTGTCACACGCTGCGTCCTGCAAAGCTAATGCGCCACGAGTATACAATATTCAAAAATAGAGAAATTCATGCCGAAGACAAATTTACCTCTCTGACTTCTACAGAGACACACACACTGTGTCTGTCCAGCTGTGTCAACAGGTGCATATTTATATAAATGTCCTACGGTAGACTGTGGAGCGGGAGGGCACTTGCACACTGACTGGATGTGTGCCTGTTTGTGTGTAAATGTGTGCTTTTGCTGCGATAGGTATAATGACTGTAATTAATGATCCTGCTTCATTGGCAATGCGTCATGTTGTGTCACCACCTACTGCCATTTCATCCAAATACAACCCGTATAACTAATCACACTTCAGTGGGTAAGCATACTCATCAGCACACAGGGCAGTGTGTGTCGGTGTGCGCACGCACGTGTGTGTGTTTGCGTGTGAGTACGAGAGAACGAGAACAAAAGCCTGCCTGCACGTCTGTGAGTTAATGTGTGTAAATAAGCATCTCAGTGTGAGCGCATTGGTGTGTATTTGAGTTTTATGTATTTGCGCGTGCCTCTAATTGGTTTTGTGTGTGTGACAAAATGAGAGAGACAAAGAGACGTCGATCTGGGACTGAGCTCTCGACATCTGTCATTTTGGAGTGTGTCAAAGCAGTCAGGAGGGAATGGATGATAATCCATGTGGGACAAATTAGGACACTAAAAATGAAAAAATCCCCACAGAGGACGGAGACAACAGCTCCCCGATGAAGGCATTTCTGCTGAAATGTGGCACTGAGCCGTGCTAATAAATTGGTTTTTCTTTTTCTAATTTCTGGTGCCTGGGAGTTCTTTTGGGGGTTCAATACATTTACTTTGTTGTTCCTCAGGGAGAAATTTACTCTGGACACATTACTGCTGCAAGAAATCAATGCAGCCACAAAATAGTACAACAAAATGTAAATAATACAATGTAATGCAATACACACCACCCCCGACACAAATTTTAAATTATGGGTTTTGGCTTTTTGTGGATAAATAATTGCACATTGATTTATGTTCTTGTATGAGATTTTTTTTTTTTTTTTTACAAGTCAGTTTTTCATTCCAGTGAAAACAGACATTCTGCTCTGTTTTGGGTTGTTTTGGTTCGAAATGTGGAGCTTTTTAATACACTCTACACCGCTGTATCTCTGAACCTATGAATGAACACTGCACACTCAAAACCAACAGACCTGCTTTATTTGTGTATTTGTAGTCAAGGTGCATGTCGTAAACAGATTTTATTCATGGCCAAATTATGTTGAGTTTGTGATTTGGGTTTTGCAGCCACAAAGAACAGCTTAAAAATAGAAAAATGGAAATGTTAGTTTGAATGTGAATGCTCATGTGTCTATGGTTCTTTATATGCATATGGACTCTATATATTTAGTGGATAGACTCCAGAGCTCACATTCACCATCTCTGAAAGCACACACACACACACAGACACACACACCTAGATCCAAAGGGGATGTGATGAATGTCTCTTCACACAGAGATATATTCTCCGAGGACACAAATCCAGCAGGCTGTCACACAACTGACTTCAAGCTGGCAGATAATAATTTTAAATAAAATGCTCGCATTACAGAGAAAAAGTACGTTAATATAAAAAAAATCCTCAAACATCAAAGCCAGACTGTGCTATCAAGATTTAAAATCTGCTCAGACTAACAACTCGTGAATGATATCAGCTGATTTTATGCCGTATGACTGCAAACAAGCCTCCAGGTTTGAGTAACAAACTGTGCAGGCAGAGTTTCAAAGAGTGTGTGGGTATCAACCTGTCTTCTGCTTCTGCTGCTGGTTGAAAAAAAAAAAGAAGAAGATCAAAATGTTAATTTAGTTTCCATGAGATTAATCAGACAAAAATGTAATGAGTTTGATGCTAAAATTAGATACACAACCCACTCACTCTGACGAAGTGTAGCTGAACACATTTTCATTGTTTGAAGAACAGAATGTGCTTTGGTGCACCTTGACTTCTACTTTCCATAGAGATGAATCATCACAGTGTGAAGCTGACAGAACTTATTCCTGGATATAAGCCGCACGACGCTGTCTAGATATGTCCTCTGCTGACTTTCTTTCTCATTTTCTGTCGAGGAAATGTGGCATTACAAAACCACAGACAAGTCACTGATAGGATCGGAAAGAAGTTGAGGTAAAGCACAGGACTTTGACACTGGAAAGCGTTGCTTTAGTAGCCTAAACCTGCCCTTGCAGAGGGAGATCATGGTTTTGGTTTGATTAGCAATATCAGTGTATTTTCCTAATGTTTGTCTGAGTTCTGTCACTTGCACATGCAGCCCTATCTCCTAAAAGTTATCAAAGAATGGCAATCTGTGATGAGGACATGAACAGTTGAACAGACCCGTTGAAGATTAAAACATTTTTAACCTATAATGTGGCCTTCACAGAGGGTGTTACCTCACTTAAATGCCCCTTGTTATTCCCAGCTGTAATTCATTATCCCTACACCACACAGAAGCAAGGCCCAAAATAGTTTTTGCAAGTCACACCGTCTCCTGCACCTCAAGAGCCCTCTCTCAGCACAAATTCTCTGTGTGTCTTTGCTGTGTGAAGCCAGATGTGGTAGAACACATGCCTGGACAAAGGAGGCCTCTCCAGCTAAGTGTGTGTGTGAAGTGGAGGTTGTTGGTGTCGGCTGTAACCAGATCTCTGTGTTTAGCTGGTGAGGAGTGACAGACAGAAGGATGAACTGACGTCTGTCTGTCCAGTGGTCCCAGAAAAGAAACAGGAAGGCAGCAAGCGAACATGCGTCAGTTTGTGTAATTCCTGGGCTTCGACAATTTTTTTTCATCAATTTTTTAATAATTTATTGTTTTGAAAATGTTTCTATTTATATTTGGGTATTTCATTTAACCCTTGTACCCCAATATCAAGAATAAAAAGTGTTGCCCTTGATGGTGTTTCTAGGAATTTCACCTATAAAGAGTTCACATTCTACAATACACAAATTAAACTGAAAAGTTGATTTGTAGAGTGTTAATCACTATTGATTAACAATGATCTACCAAATTTGGGCGTCACAAGAGGTCCTTCAGTAACCTATGGGTGATGTTATGTCAATGATTGGTTACAAATCAAGTATTAAAAAAAACATGTCAGTCAGACGTTTTTGTGGTGTGGGGAGGGCAAAGGTGTGTATGTAAGGCATTCATGTCACAGTCATATAAATTTTATTTCAGTTTTAGCCATTTCTGCTTTCAATATTATTATTATTATTATTATTTTACATCACAGGGAGGACGTGCTGTTGTGAGAACAAACAAAATCAGTTAAAGATGAAGCCTATTACAAGGCCTAATGTGGCTGGAACGAAGCCCTCTACACATAAACAGCCTTCACTGTTGTTCTGTGGCTCGGTGCACACAACTCACATCGCCAGCACTTTATTTTCTGACACATTAACATATCAGAGACATATTAACACCTGCGCGCGCACACACACACACACACACACACACACACACACACACACACACACACACACATGCTGGCACATTTTAACAGGAGAGCTGTAAAAGGATGGACTGTCGAGACACTGCCAGGTGAAAAGTGTGATGATTGGTTGTTGGCAGCAGCTGCTGGCTGAGGACCAACACTCCATGTAAAGCCATGTAAGCCTTCCAGGTGCGTGTATACAAAAGTATGTGTGTGTGTGTGTGTGTGTGTGTGTACGCGTGTGTGTGAAGCTATATATTGTGCATGTTCTCCATCTCTGTAATGGAAAGTGCCAGTCAGCAGTTTAGCCGCCGTGGGAGAGCAAAGAGGAACGCTTTAACCGACAGAGCGGCGCTCCACCTCTCCTTTCACTCCACACACTTGAACACAGACACACAAACACATCCCATCCTACACGCTGTTGTGACACATTATACGACACAAGTTGTGTAATGTGTCTGATTGAGTGGGCTGGTTTGGGGATGTAGATGAGACAGTTTGTACTCTCTTTGCAGTTGAGCCAGCTTTTTGAAAGCATGGAGTCGTGTGTGTGTGTGTGTGAAAGGGCTTCAGCATCAATCTGGAAGGGCGTGTGAAGCCGATACAAGCGGAGCAATGGCCGACCTACATGTTGAGCTAAGGACTAGCAGAGCTCTCTGTCAATCAATGCATAACTCTCATGGGTCTGAGAGGCAAATACAAAACCTGAGAACTTATTTTCAGAAACTAAGTTAAGAAAAACAAAGGCAAAACAATTTCTAAAGGAAGAAGCAGAACTGGAAACAAATAAAAAGATAATTATTAGATTCAATTGTCTAGACACAGCAGAGGTTCACTGAAGGATTACACAAATGCCATACAAGTTGCCATACAACTCTTTTCATTTATTTGTATCCAGTGCTGCAAAAAGAACTTCAACATCTCTCTAACCAGAAGTGAGAAGTTATAGGGGCATGTCTCACAAGTATTGATATAACATTACTTTGACAATATAAAAACATATGACAGATACGTCCATTACAGTCTTCTTTAAAGAACTCAGGCTCACAGCTGAAAAACAATTCATATCTTCTTTCTGACTGTCCTTAGCATTGTGAAGGGCTCCAAACACTGCAGTTTTAATGAGCTGTCTGTCTGGGAGTCCGTTTGGATTTAATAAGCTCATTAATCTCTATCTTCTCTCCTCCAGGCACCACCAAATCAAACAGTGAATGTGGTTCCCATCTTTCACCTAACAGCCAGACACTCCTATTGATAAATAGTCTAACTGAAGTCCAGAGAAGAAACTGTTTGCTTCTCTTTTCTTGTTCCTCCGTCAGCCTCGAGGTTTTTTGATTGAAATGTTTTTGAGGCAGGTAATGTGTGAACGGCGGAATATGAAAGAAGCGATAATAGAGATAGAGAGTGATGCTGTGAGTTTAAGAGGAGTCGAAAATGGAGAAAATAGGAGGCATTACATCAGAGTCACTACCAGACTTACCGGCTGATGTAATGGCTGAAAAACTGGGTGTGATGACACCGTGTCTTTCAGTGGACGTATGATCGGCCATCTTCTCAGAAAAAAAGCAGAAAATGATTATTTAAACAGCCTCTGACAGCACCTGTCATTCAAGTATCTCAACAGCAGACATTAAAAAAATGTCCCTTCCCCTGACATATCCTGTATTAGCGCAATTTTCCAAACATTAAAGCGCCAGTGAGGCAAGCATGTGAAAAGCATTTTTCCACCCTCATTTTACATTTCTGTTTGAGTTCTCTACAAGCTTTCAACAAAGTGTTGGCAACTACTATGGATTCTCACGTGGTGATAAACAGTTCTCAAATATTCACCTCAGAGACTGGCCTTTACCCTCAACTTCCTCCATGTAACCTATTGTCTCGATAAATTCAGTGCTGCCACTAATAGCACTATAGAACAGTGTTTTTATGAGCATCTTGTTTGTATCTTGTGCAAGCATCTCCAGGCGAATCAAAAAGTCAACGTAACACCTATCTTTCACCTTACAGCCAAACACTCCCATTGATAATTAGTCTAATTGCAGTTCAGACACTGAAGTGCATGGGCATATCAGCGCAGGGGCAACATGATACACATTCCTGTGAGATTTCACATGCCAAGAAACATACCCAGGTGCTAGGGGTGAAAATATCAATACTACAGATGCTTTTTGACTACTCTGAGTCAATTGGATCGATATCAAAAAGGGATCAGTTCTCTCTGGCTGTCCCCATTTGTGTTTTATCAGTGAGTAGAACTGTCTGTGCAAACAATACTTTCCGTCTTTTCGTCTTCTCCACTGCTCTTGTGTGCTGTGTACATGAAAGTACATAAGCCACTTTTAATAATAAAGTATTGGTATCAGACCAAAAATGAACAATGAACAAGAGAAAGCATGGAAGAAGATCACTACTAGTCAATAGGAATGTCAATGAAATGATACAGGCTTTAAAAAATATTAAAATAATTGGCTTCGCAAATGTTTTAATGGGGAAACATATCAAGGAAACATTATGCATTTGGATAAGAGACAGTGAATGGAAACAAAAACATAATATACAAGTAAATCTCAAATGTTTTCCACTAATAGCTTTCCAGCAATCCCTTATTGTGAGCTTTTACTTAAGACATGCAGATTATTTGAATGCCATATGTGTGAACTTATTGTATGTTCAGTTAAATAAAAATGAAAACTATGTGGAAAATGTGGATGTTAAAAAAGCACATTAGTATAAGCTCTACGCTAAACAAAGTCACACTGGGTTAACGTGGGTCAAGATTGAATACAAATGTTGTACTTGAGTGAAATATCTTTAACTTCAGAATCCAGCCTCTCATGTGTCAAGCTGCTACTGGTTCCTAGGAAACATTGAACCACAGCAGAAACCCGATCCCTCTTTTGTCGCTTGGGGTAAAGTGGTAGTTGTTGACAGATTTGACATTTAGCTGGACTGTCAACAGGAGAGAGAGGGAGAACGCTGGAGCAGCAATTTAGTTCTGATTTCGCAACCTTCACTGTTTCAAGCATGGATGTGTAGTAACCATCCAAAGACAGGAAATATTTTCAGATCTAACACACCCAGTGGTTTATAAAGCAGAGTTTGGCCAAGGTTTCCAGTGAGGTAGCAGTGAAGGGATTTTCTTTCAGGGGATAAAGAGGAGTCTTATTAACTTATGACTAATGATCAGAGCTTTTGTTTTGCAACATGGCATTTACATCTCATATTTCTAATGCATTTGAAACTTCTGTTAACTCAATACTGTTGCAGCATGAGTCACTTTTTCTTGCATAAACTAGCGTGTAGAAACATAATCTTTTCTGTGACCTTAGCCATCATCACACCTTATTATAACTGCGCTGATATACACTGTGATGGCCAACTACATGTTGAACCTTAGACTCCCTGCCAAGTTATATACGGCCAGTTTTAGGTTTCCTAATTGATGGCTTGACATATTTATCATCCCTGCATGTCATGGCTGGTTCAGAGTCTTTCACTAAGTCAGTATTGGGAGTGATGAAGTGACCCTCTTCACTTTCAGTGTCTCCAATCACTGCCAGATGAAAGTCTCATATCTCTAAACAGCCAGTTCTCCAGGACTTGGACAAAATAGGCTGTTTTCTGATTGATGACAAAAGAAATGATGGTGGGGTTATGAATTAATATGAATGCATCTAAAGGGCCAATGAGCCGTGACATGTAGCGAACACACAGAGCATCATAAAATTTCATCAGTAATGAAAAGATGAACTGGAATTACAAGATTTCCACAGTGCAGCGACGCTACCTTTTGAGGACTTGTTCCGCCGTCTTGAGCTCCTTTCACTCGAGGGGAATGAAGGACTGCCATGCCATGACAAAGCCAGATCTTTTTTCCAAACAAAGTGGCCACTTTGGCCAGGAATTTGACATGAGTGATAACCCCATCGCTCTCTCCCAACAATCTTTCTATTCATGAGATCTGAGCCATGGACACTTGGGTTTGTGTTATTAGCCCCACAGCTAAATAGGGTTAATGATGCAAACCAGTGAGGCAGTAAACATCCCAAAAGGGATGAGAGCACTGATAATGTGATGGTTAGAGAATGAGACAACCATGTAACACTAAAGATGTAACTTTTTACTGTTTTATGGTGTCAAACAATATATTAAACTTTACTGTGGACATGTGTTTCAGCCTGTAGCCATACTGTTTTTAATGAATGGGGAAATAACCAATTAAGCTAACCAAGCTAGCATTATTTGGTCATTTAGCCATGTTAGATCATTTAAGGTGTTATATTATTTTGTGAAATATAATTAATTCAATTCTTCCCAGATAAATAATTATAAATCAGTATTTCATTACAGGTCATATTTCTAGCAAATATTCCACATTACATCCTTTACTCTTCAGTCCACATGGATCATTGTCAGTTAATTTAGTTATCTACGCAACAGTTTCACCCAGCAGTTACTTGGTATATATGTAGACTGTATGGCGCAACCAAGCAGCAACCTCCATGGCTGTGACGCCAAATGCTCTATGGAAGTGCCAAAAATTGCAGTTCCTTGAACGGCCACGTGAGGCTATAATAATAATAATAATAATAATAATAATAATAATGATAATTTATATAAGATAAGAATAAGAATTTTCTTTTAACACACTGGTTCAAATTAAGGCTTAATGTTATGTATAATTAACAGCGTGGCCACTTGGCAGGTGACAGGTTAACAGGTGTGGGCCGTTACAGATCGGTCCCAGTCATCATTCAGCTCACATCAGGTCTGTTGGCTAACCACATTTTTTCCGATACTTAGATTAGCCCAGAGGTAGTACTGCCAGGATGGTGGTAGCCAACACCGCTTCACGCAGACGCCGTCCATTCTTTATCCTGTCAGTGTTTGAAAACCATTTTAATTTACTGATGCATAAATCTCCATGTGGTACTTACATTATAACTATGCTGAGTTTGAACTGACAAATATGGTGCAACTGGTTCCAGTTCTAATTTAGATGATACCCAATCTTCCACAACCTTTTATATCCTGAAAATCAGAGTAAAAATATTGAAGTAACACTTCACCCTCACACAACAACGGCAGTCAAGGTATTGCTGAGAAATGCTTTTAACTCCTGACATTATATCTTGGTACTTAAAATCTAAATTCTGCATGAATAGACCTTGTCAGCCCATTTGTAGCTTGGATCCAATATTTGGCAACACTTTGTGGTCCATTAATGGTGATTTTACTGCCAACTGTCAAGCCAACTAGCAGTTTTTTATGGTCATGATAGAGGATTTTGTCCTTATTGTTGGTCTTCTTCCCTGTATCCAATCCTCTGGCAACACTGGTTTATTGACATTGCCTGAAATAGAAGGCAGTATCACGGCCTTAATGCTGCAAATACCAAAAGTCTCTTTGAATGGAAAGACACTCAAATATTTGGCTGAAAGCCAGTCATTATGGAGATGACTGTACGCGCAAATGCATAAACAGGGATTCATGGCTCATCTCACTTTCTCAGGCTACATTTACTGATGTTTTTCCAAATTATTGTCTCACAAGATGTTTTGAAAGGAGGAGGGGAGGGCTGTCATTAAAGTCTGTTCTGTTATTTCACAGTGGCAATGAAAATCAGCACATTAAAAAATAATGTGAAATCATAAAAAAAAGATTGCTTCATGTTGCGATAAGGTTTTAGTGAGCTGTCAGACCTCTGCGCTGCACAGACAACCAGTAAGAACGTTATGAAACCTTGAAATTGTTTTTCACTTTCCTAATGCGAATCTTTTCTCCTGATAGGAATTAATTTAGATAGAACATTCCCAAACAAATTAAACGGCTGTGTATGCCTGCAATCTCTTTTTGAACTTCGTGAAATGGGACTTTCACTGCTTCTGATACGAAGCTTGATGTGTTTTCCTATCTCCTATCTTCTCCCTATGTCGAAGTGTGAGAAACAGGAGCAGGTAACTGGACTGAAATGCAGACAGTCATTGACATTGTAAACATGGTGAAAGTCAGTTTCTGTACTTTAAAAGTATCAACAGACAGATAAGGAGAACAAATCAAAAGGCGCCGAGGCAGGAAAGCGGGTAATCAGACAGGCAGAAGGACAGTAACAACAGGCAGCGAAGCAGAAAACTGATGACTGATTATAGGTGATAGAAAATCAGCTACAGGTAATAGAAATAGTCGCAATGTTCGAGCTGCTGGCAACTATTTGGTAAAATGTTACACAAGAGTGACCTCTATTTATGCTAAGACTGTGATGAGAGAATTAGGGATGGCTGAGCAGGCAGCTGAGTGGCTCTCGATAGCTCAGAGAGTCAGAGTCAGAGATGCACAAACCAAACTTGTACCACAGCTGTGGAAGAAGTTGTCCATTTCGTTGTACCCTGTAGTTTTAGTTTTAATTTCCTTTGGAAATTGACTAGTGACCGCTTAGATTTACACTTTTAATTTAGTGCCAATTGAGCTTTGGAGCATTTAGCTAATCGCTAATACATTGATCATTATTTTAGATATTGACATGTTATCACTGCATAGCGAGTCAGCCGAGTGGGGCCCTTGTGTGTAATATGATGTACAGTTCTGCCGATGGTGTCACAGTACTGATCTACAGGTGGAGGTAAAATAACAAGACAATGCAGTTTCAGTGCTAACTTGTCAAAAATGGCAACTCAGTCATGATGATCCTGCACTCCAAACTACACCTCTGAGGTCTGTTTTGCAGGTGCAAGGCTTTTTGGTCAAATTAGCAATAATAAGTATGTAACAGCCTGAAGGAACAACTTGGTTTGACGTAAGTTAAAAGGGTCTCATGGATGAAAACCCTGTATTTGTTTGATAGTACAGCAAAACATTACATCAGACAGGTGTATCCAGAAACAACACTACCGGAGTACCTATAATGTTGCAGTTTGAATTGCAGGGCCAAGTTGTGACATTTGAAGACTTGCAAGTGACAACAGCCTCTGCAAGAAATGCAACAATTCCCCAGCAAAAGTCATCTTTGGAAGGAAATGCATTCAGTACATTTGTTAGACCTCAAGGATACACACAGATTTGTTTGTTTACAAGAAAACTGCACAGTGCGCCTATAAATTTGTCTACAGGCAAGCACATGATTCAACATAAGAAAAAGAACATTTCAAACAATACATGAATATTTAATCTTAATCTGGATATGAAGCTGTGTGGCGACTGTGGCTCAGTGGTAGAGTGGGTTGTCCAATAACCCAAAGGTTGGTTGTTTGATCCCTGCTCGAAGATTGGAAAGGTAAATTTACAGCAGGCGGGGTGTCAGTCCATGTCCTTGCCATGGCCGAGTTAAGTCAGATCTTCTGAAAATCAACATAATTAACTTGTTTAAAAAATCCTGGGACATTGCAGAGCCTCATAGTAGATAGTTTGTAAACCTGACTAGGAGTGAGTACGAACTGAGTGAGTTCTCAAACACAGAGTGCGCGTCTGAGAGCTTGTTTGCTCAGAGCACTCCCAACAAATAACCCAGTGACACAAATCTGCTCACATACATGACAGGCCACATGAGGAGCTGGAATAAACAGAGGGATTGTTTGTGTAAATACACATATGTGTCTGTATGTGCAACCCTGCACATGTTATGAACACACACGCACATTACCGAGGCGGGTGATAAGTGAGACACGCGAAAACACAATTTCTTCAGAAAATCGATGGGGTGTGAGTCGGGGCTGCGCAAACACATCTCTCACATTCAAAAACGCTCACGTTTCATCTTACATGTTCGTGCACAGCGCCTCCTCTGCGCACAATTAAGCGCACGCACACCCAGGGGTGTCCTGTCCTGTGTGTCCTGCCACCACTTACCCAGCTAATGATGAGCTAATCACTTGCTCATGCTAGCGGGAAAGGCAGAGAAAAGCCATCAACCTGACATACTCACTCCAGGCCATCGCTGCTAATGAAGACAAGCTACTGCAGTCAGGAGGCAAATATGAAGAAAAATTTGATTATGGGCCCCTTAAATGCAACACAAGACAATTATTGTTGGACACGGCAGAGTTTTCAAGCCACACTGCTGCCAGGGTATGGTGTTATATTTGTGCCTCCATCCTGAGCATGTCATGGAACATTTTGAGTAATTTGAGGGGCGCGGTTACAGTTCATTGGGTTTTTTTTAGACGGACCATAATTCATTGGCTGTGTAGCTAACAATTATCAAGTTAATATATGTGGCTACTAGGGGGAGACGTATTCATATCCTTTACTTAATTAGCAATATCACACTGTGAAAATGTTTGTCTATGAGTACCTGTTGCATTTAAAAACCTTACTAATGTAAAGCAGTAAAAGTAAAGGAATCATTCAGCAGAATGTTATATACTGTTTGATAGTTTAATCCAGAGCATTCATCATATATTATAAGCTCATCATATGATTGCATTCTTGCTGAGCACAATGTAACTCTAAAAAGTCAACTTTCCTAGTTTTCACTGGGCAGACATGATACATTGTAGCAGATAAAGACAGTGAGGAAAATCATGTGATATTTGCCCCTGAGATGTAGTGGAGCCGAAGTATAAAGTTCCATAAAATGTGTACAGTACTTGAGTAAATGTACTTACATTCCAACAGTGGTGGCTGTGGTGTGATTGGCACTTGAAGTGGTGTTACACTGTAACACTCTGTCAGGTTGAGTGAGCTCGCAGCAAATGTGACTGCACAGATCAGAGACGTTGAGGGGAACAAGACAGACGGCGTGAGCGAGTGTCCAACAGTCTGAGAAGCATGAGAGGGAGCAAATGAGTAAAAGTAAGTGGGTCAGAAAATGATTGTCCAATCTCTGCAAATAAGCTTTTAAATTGTTACAAATGCTCTCTGAGGCATTACATAACTGTGTGCCTGTGTGGATCATTTCAAACACCCCCATTTTATGGGATTAACGTTAGCACAGAATACATTTTGATTTGCTCCAATGAAATTATTCTTTGCAAATTTTTTTCTCTTCAAAATATAATTTATGTGTTTTCTAAATCTCTGTTCAAAAAATGATGTCACGCCACCTGAGCTGAAAAGGCGCAAAAAAAAGATAATTATTTTTAACTTTCACCACTTCTATTAAGGAACCTGAGGTGATAAATGGTGGTAAATAGCTTCAAAGCCATGACGCATTTCAACAATCGAGTGACCAGCTCCACCACTGAGCAGCAGCAGAGTTTTCTCCCATCACTTCTATTACAAATCTGACATTGTGGTATAGCCATCTGCAGTGAGGTCTCTCCTAATCTACCTGAGAAAGTCTCCAGCAGTCAGCTCTCTTCAGTGAGACAAAACAGGAGATTACAGACAAGAGCAATGGTGACACAAAGCTGCCATCTGATGGGAAGACATCTTTCCCACGGCCACGATGTCTCCAGTGAGCTCCAGACACCTACGAGACTATCAAAACAAACTGGGAAGCACACACACGTGTGTGTGTGTGTGTGTTTGTACAGGTACCAGTACCTGTGGTCTGCTATCACCTGTTGTCTCCAGCGCAAGGTGAATAGATAGACCAGTCACATCAGAGTGGTGTGTGTTGCATGTGTGCGCGTCTGCGTCAGGGTGCCTTGCTTCGCCGAACACAAGAGTTGTTTAAAAAAGAGAGGAGAACAAAAATCTTTAATCAGATTAGTAAACACTCATAGTCCCACTACTGAGATCCCAAAAGAAAAATCAGATTAAAAAAAAAATGTTGAGATAAATTATTATCGCAGTGCGTGAGGAGACAAATGGCTGGGATGGGTGGGATTGTATCTGCTGTTAGATTAGTGTTCTGGTTGACTGGCAGCCACAGACAGAGCAGACACGGGGGTCTAGAGCCAAACCACAAAACCACTTTCTCACGGTCTTCGCTGGAGACCACAGTATAGCTTAGTGCACCTTGAAAAAAAGCATTTATAACTATATTGTCAGTTGAGAAACTTCATTTGGTATCAAGGTATATTTCGGATGATTTTTTTTGTAGTGGAGACAAAACTATCCAGGAAGGAGGTCATGCCTGGTTTGTTTTGAAGGCAATGAGAAACATGTTTTTTCATTCAGGTATAAAGGAAAGAAAATCCATCCTAACAGACGCTTGCCATTCTAAAATGAGATGTTCCTTTTATGAAATGATTACTTTTTAAAAATATTTTTGGGCATTTCATGGTTTTATTACAGAGTGGACGTTAGGGACATAATAGGAAATAAGCATGTACCCGGTTCAGCTGGAGTGAACCATGGATGTCACTTCATGAGGTTCCTTTACCCACCAGGATGCCCCTGAATTACAATGGTGATTCATTTTGTTCTGTTAATTCTGTTAAGACACTTGACTGTTAAAGCCAGTCAAGTGTTTTCCTCAGTGTCTGGAGTTTTCTCAAAATGTTGTCTCCAGAGGAAGAAACAGAGATGCAGATAAAAGGTCCAGAAAAAGCTAGAAGTAGAAGTATGTCAAGAATGGACTTTATTACATTCATGTCCACAGATTCATATTTATTCGTGTCATGTTTGTATATATTAAAACTGTTATGCATGCTCAAGTATAAAAAATAAATGATTACCACAGACAAAGCTTATCTTAACTTTGAATGTTACCATAGTCCTCCATCATGTGCTTATCACTGGTTATACTGGTGCATTTATAATGAAAGCAGCTCTTTGAAATTCCATTCCAGGCTGCATTTGTGTAACAGAAAATCAATTTACATTTTTATTAAGTGGTGCTTGATTGAAAATTGTACAGCTTCCTTTGAATCTCAGTCACAGGCCCTCCAAGCAAAGGTCAGCAGCTACCAGAAAGAAAAAAAGAAACTACAGAGGGAGTTTAAAACACATCTGCAAACATTTCCTCTTCTGAGAAAAATATCATGTGCTTTCATTAGCCATCAAACATATGTTAGCGTGGATTAGATGGAGTGTGATGGGGAAAAGTGAGCAGCACTCGTTTGTTTTATGTTAAAGCAATGATGGAGAAAATGGCTGAATAATACATGACATAGTGTTTTAATTAGCAGCCAATGGGGGACAATTGGTAATTAAAAAAATAGTCTGGTTAGGAAAGGTCAGAGGCTGCTGCTGCTGCTGGGGCATAGTTAAAGGCATGCACACTCAAACTGCATGACAGTCTCATTCTGTTGGTATTTCTAAGCACATCTTTCTCCTCTCTTTGGACTATGAATGTGAGACATATTATATATTATATTTATATTATTTATTATATATTATATTTCTTCAAAATATTATATCTTTCATGAAAGACAGCAGAAGAAGCTTTCACAGGGCGATAATTACTCAAAATGCACCTCTTTGAGGTTTCCTTTGCTCTTTTGATAGATTTTTATCTTGGTGTAAATTTGTTCAGACCTACTTCTCTCTTATTTTTTTTATTAAATTGTATTGTTATCCAAACAGCATGCACAGAATAGCTCAGGAGATGAAGGAAGTACAAGCCTCGGCTGCATTGAAATTCAGTTAGTGAAAGACATTCATTGTATTTATTTGTATTGTATACAGCACACCAGTGGTACTCTGATAAATACATCATCTAAATCTGATGTGTTTTGGTGTGAAACCTGGTGTGACTTCTCTTTAAATGCCACATCATGCAACCAACACTCAGAAGTAGAAAAGGTTGGCACACAAAAGCAATGAATGTCTGTACAGATTTCTGTTAAATTAAAATAGGATTTCTGAAACATTTTGGCCAAACAACCTCTTCAGAGAATGAGTTGTGTTTAATAGCAGGCCACTCATACAAGACAATCAAGGTAATCATTAATAACCAGGTTCACAACACAAACTCACAACTCAAAGTGCCACAACAGGTAAATGTTTTTAAAAATGCCGATAGTGTCACCTTTTTCTTTTCTTCTCTCTCTCTCTCTCTCTCTCTCTCTCTCTCTCTCTCTCTCTCTACAGGTCCACATTGTTTACTGTCCAACAGATTTAATATCCCGCTGAGACAGATGTTGATGAATGTGTGCAGCATGTTTGTGTCCCTGTCTCTGAACTGTAAAGAATGACCTGCTTCACAGTGGGGGTAAGACACGTATTTTGGTGAGTATATTAAACACCAGCCTTGCCTTATTTGACCCTGCTTATTGTGTCAACATCTGTCACTCCGGGGGTGCCCACAAAATTGCCTGAAAAATGAAAGTGCCATAAAAAAGTGACCTAAGAGCTATCAGCTATCTTCAGGAAGTCATAGACAAGAGGCTTGTGCAGCGAGCAGGATTCAGGAATGAAGCGCTGATCACATCGGTCTTTTGAATGTAACACGTCCCTGTACATCAAGAGAAAGCATTTGACAGCTTAGGCATAATAGCACCATGGCACGTAATAGACCTCTAAGGAATACCCAAGATCATAAACTTAAAGAAGAACTCAGGTGATGGAACCTCATGCAAGCTTTAATGTCAAGACGGGCTTCAAACAATGTCTTCTTTCACCGCTGCTCCTGGCAACTGACTGGATCATGATGAAAACAACTGAAGGCAAAAGACGTGGGATTCAGTGGACAATGTGGGAGCAGCTAGATGACCTTGACTTTGCAGATGACATAGCTCCCCTTTCAGACCCGCACCCAAACAGATACAAATACAGGAAAAGACAGGCAGACTCACACAAACTGCGACAAAAAATAAGGAACTGGTAGAGAGAGAGAGAAAACAAGACACAGGGAAAAAAAGCATGCCATCAATGATCTAATCCAAAATTTAACATCAATATGAGCATTCATCGGCCGCCAAATGGACTGTTTGGAAAGCCATGCATTTTAAAATTCTGTAGCATTACTGATGAAGTGGCACAACAAGGAAAATGGCATGCCATTTAATCACGTCCTCAAATCTTTACAGGATGATGTCTTTAACACACTTCACCACACACTCAGCCAGTCAGTCATTAATAATTCTCCCTCAGCCACATTAAAACCAAACAAAATGCTTCCTTCCTTCTAACACTCGGGGGATGATGGAGATTAGATCCCTGCCGTTAACCCACGTTGCTTGACGTACAAATGGCTCCCCGTCAACTATACATGTTAGAGGTGGAGAATGGGAAATAGTTAGCTGAGACTCGCACACCATCTGCAGAAACTTCCCTGGCATGTGGGTGATACTGGAGTTTGAAACCCACACACTGGCCTTTTACTATCCCCAGCCTGAGGAACTCAAAAGCTGCCTTGATGCTAACTCGGCCCGACGCTGTGACAAGAGCCAGGGAACAAAGCTTGACACCACAAGCCCTTCCATCCTCTGGTAATACATATTGCCCACTCTTCCACACATATACAAACACCACAGGGGACTTTTCACCCACACGCACTGAAACCTCCCATGATGCCGCTCTAGTATTTGAGTTATTACCTGTTTCCATTATATCTTTCACACAGGGCCAATAAAACTTGAATCAGGTTATGAGATGGGAGCCAAACAACCGAACATTTCAACCTTTTCAACTCCACAACGAAAAGAATGAGAGAGCATAAAAAAAAACCAAAATGATTACTTCTGAGAAGAGCAGATGGGACAGTGTGAGGGAAGGAAAAGCTGGAGGAAGAGGAGGAGGGGAAACCAAATGAAAGGGAAATGAAATGTGAGGAGACAAATGGTGAGAAGGATTGTCATTGCAGCCTTGAAAGTATACCAGCGCATCCACAGCATCCACCCAACCATGAGTACTATTTACAAGATGTGAAAGCTCTGTTATTTGTGTGTGTGAGAGCAGAGGAAGTCAACTGTACTGCAAGACAATGTAGGGAAATGCCACTCACACATATTTTTTACACACACTGCGCAGTTACAAGGTCACTGGACATCTGGGTCCATCTGTTATTTTCTTAAAACTTTCTTTCTTGTTAGTGTGAAATGTGCACAGCTATTAAACCAACACACTCTTGCAAGCTTGTGAACATGCAGTCAGTGTGTCAGTCAAACTGTCATCTGTTGCTCTAAGGGAACATATGTAGGCAAAAAAACAAAAAATCACACTGTAACTCAAGCTGGCTACATATTCTCACAATCTGGACATTCATTCACTCAGTGCTCTGTCAGTGACTGGAAGATGGGAAGACAGCAAAGTTCTGAGAGACTGCATATGCACGAGATTTGTTAGTCTAAAAACATTACCGTGGCACAGTTCCCAAAGTTGGAAAATGAGTTTAAATCCTGTAGCGTTACTAGATCTGTTAACGTTAATGCGAGGTGATTAATAATACCTGTGTGCCGACAAATGACATCATTCTAAATCCTTGTCTAGACAAGCCATTAAAAAAATCAAATGAAGAAAAAAAAAAAAGCACAAAGAATTCTTAATGTCAAGGTTGTGTGTGTATATATATATATATATATATATATATATAAAATATTAAATATTAAATTTACCTTATTTATCTTATGTATTTGCTATATGTTGCTATTTATTATATAGATATATAAACTATAAATATAAATATATAACTCTAAAAAATATTCAATTAAATATTATTTTCCTTATTTTCCTCCCTCAATGTTAAGTCTCTATTTGCTCATGTGGAGATGATGGTAACTCCCTCACAACACTGGCAGTAATGCAGCAACGTGTTTTGAACTTCACATAATCAAATAGAATATTGTGCAAAACGTCTGTAGGAAAGAAAGTGGAAAGGAGAAAATAAACCATGTCACTATCTGTGTGTTGTTTTTAAAACTTTATTATTATCCCTCTTCGATACTGTTCGTGTATTCACTTTACAGTGACTTAGTATTAACATAAGTTTACACATGTTACACAGTTTGCACTCTCGCTCAGCTGTGAGATATCTGTCCGGACCTCTTCGTCTCAGCCACCGTGACCAAATCTGAGCGCGCAGTGCCATCGCGTGTTCAAGTCACGTCACTGCAGCGCAAACCCAGTGTTTACTGTTGCTAGACAACGAAATCAGGTACAAACTCCTTCACGTCACCTTCAGGCTCTTTATTTCGCCCGCTAACATCTGTTTTGCTGTTTTAGAAGAACATGGCAGGAAATAGAAAAATGGATTTGGTCCATCAAAACGCCATTCACACTGAGACCATCCGGAAAGAGCAAAGACACCAGATCCTCCACACGGAGTTCAGCATCAACCCGCACAGGAAATGTAAGTATGAGTTACAGTCTGTCCTCCTCTCTGTGCAGATAGATTAGCTCTGAAGGAGACTGTGTGCTCACAGGCCAAACATTAATGTCAAAGGTATTGATCGAAAGCATTTTATCTCTCACCAGAAACTACTCTGTCTCTGTAAGACAGTAGACAATTAAATCTGTGTTTCATTTTGTTTGTGCTGCTCAGAGATTTCAAATCCTAATGGAAACAAAAGAAGTTTGCTTAGATAATCCATCGTCCTCACTTTCAGTTTCCAACGCACTTTTTCTCTGACAGAAAGTCTGCACAGAACATTATTACCATTATTATTAGATCTATCAGACTTATTTATTTATATATCTTCTTATTTTACTTATTCTGTGGTGTTTTTAATCTGTGAGTTTTTGCTCATGATTTCGTTTTACAGTGCTGTGAAATTACAATAAAGGAATCTTGAATCTTGAATCTTGATTAAAGACACTACCTTTGATACAAAGGTGAACAAAAAGGTGTCAGAATTAAGACAACTGGAAGATCCTTGCATGGAAAGCCAGAAATGACAGAAAACATAACAGGAAAGGCAGAGTTATACCAGTTATTACATCTGTTTTACAATGATGTGTATTTTTTCTTTACTGTATGTGTGTGTGTCCACTGCCTCTTAGTACACATCCTGCCAGACAAACCCATGTCGAGGAAAGCAACTGAAGTGATTGAAGAAAACTGTAAGTTCACGGCTTCTCTTTAATTCTGGATCAATATCAGCCAGAAACAGTCTTCACATTACTCCACTCCACAAAGGAATGTTTCTCTTTTCCAGCTGACTTCATCAAGGCCTTCCACAAGGCCCGTGAGGAGCCCACCAAGAAATATACAATGCCACAGACGGCAAGTCAGGAGATAGGATGGATATCAACTCCACTGGTGAGGACGTGGATTTGACTGCTTATTTAAACTAAACTGCTTCGCATCACGGTGGCACTGAGAGAAAAAAGTGTAAACAGGGGAACGGGATTCAAACATATAGCCTTCTGTCCCTGAACTATGAGTCTAATAAAGGTTTCTCTATTGAGGGTGAGCACATCAAAATAGAAGATAGAATAAAAACTAATGAGTGCAAAACTGTTTCAGTTTTTAGATTTAGTGTTCACCTCACGTCACCTGTTTGACGTGAAAACCTTTTGACTTAAACATATTAACATGTTTTGGTATACCCATCCCAGAAACTGGCTACTCTATAACTAGTAGAGAGTATGTTAGTAGAGAGGATGTTAGCAAAGTTGACATCCATCATGAACAATCGTCTCACCCCCTGCATGAGACTGTGGGAGCCTTAAACAGCTCCTTTGGCAACAGACTGCCACTCCCACCATGTAAGAAGGAATGCTATCCAGGTACTTCATTCCAACAGCTGTCAGACTCCCTAACGCTGTTATGCCCAGCTCGTTCAAGAGCGCAACCAAGGAGGGAGAACCACACAGCAGCCAGTTCAATTAACCATAAATTCATTTAAAGAACAGAATTTAAGTGTAGGTCAGTAGTCAGTGGTGTGGTGAAAGGTGTTGGATGTGCAGGGTGTGTGTGGGTAATTCTGAGAAAATGAAAGAGCTAGCAGAACACAACCAAACCAAGCCACGCCGGGGTGCCTGGAGGCACCAGCTATCCAGGTGGGAGAGGGAGAGGGAGAGGGAGAGGGAGAGGGAGAGGGAGAGATAGAGATAGAGATAGAGATAGAGATAGAGATAGAGATAGAGATAGAGATAGAGATAGAGATAGAGAGAGAAAAAGAGAGAGAGAGATCTTGGAAAGGCCATGCCTTTATAGATGAGGCCTCAGATGGGATGAATCTCCCCGATGAGGTGGGAGGGAGACAGGCAGGGAGGAGCACAGAGAGACCAGCAAAACACAGAATGGCCAAGGGCCATCCCAACACCATCTAAACGCCTTCTATATATTTGTTATTTATAAGTCATTTCTTATCCACTTTGTGTATACGAGCTGCTGTGACAAGTGAATTTTCTCAGTGTGGGATCATTAACATCCTGATTTAACTACATGTAACTGTAATGAAGTGGTCATAAATACATGGGCTTTTCTATGGAGGCAAGAGTATTGATTCTATTACAGAAAAGTAAAATGATTCTCACAGTCCTAATAACCTGCAAAAAGACTAACAGCGATGCAATGCTAAACCTGAGCTGTCTAAATTTCAAGGTTGGTGTTTTTGATTCTAATTTTGTCCTGATAGACAATCAATCATCAACATTCACACAAAGCACATGAGCATGAACAGCAGCACCTAATTAACTCAAATATTAACTCTGTCATATTTTTCCCACAGGTCCCATCTGATCGCAGCGACAGGAGACTCCATTTCAACCGATTCGGCACGGACATCACCAAGCACAAAGAATCTGCTCTGCGTTCATCAAATTAGACAACGCGACAGAAAGAATGCAAATCGTCAGAAATGCGTGCGCCTGAGTTCAGCTCTTTATTTATTATACAAACACACAGGTGTCACTGCCAGAAGCTGCCCTTTTGCATTTTCATCTGAGCAAACAAACTAAGACAAACACTTGCAGGGGAAACCTTTGCACAGGTCTATAACAAAGCACACTTGCCCGTCACATACTAATCATATTAATGAAAAGGAAAGGGCAAAACTAACAGCTGTTCAATATTATAAAATGTCATGTCACATGGGAGAGAATCAATGTCTCAAGGAGCAGAGTTAGAAAAAAAAATAAAACCGAATACACCAAACAGAACTCGCGTTGTACATTAGACGGGCAGGAGTTTGGTGTAGAGGCGTAATTACAGAAAGTGGCTTTAAAAGCACCACAAATAGGCAGATAGAGAGAAAATGATGTCCATAGACCATGAAAACAGGTCTGTAACAACTAATCATGAAGAAAAGACACCTTTATAACATACAAATTCTGTTTTCCGGGTAGCTCTGTAGTCCACACTTGGGTTTACCATTTCATCACCAGACAAATCCTTCAAGAGCTTCCTCAGCACTGCAGCAAGACGTTTCTCTGTCCCTCTGCAGCATGAACGGTCCTCCACATCAATCCAGACGCATTTTACAGAAGGCTTAACGTACAAAAAGTGTAGAAGAACAGTTCTCCTAAATGTCTCTTGATATGGAGGAGAGACTGGGGAGCAGGAGTGGGAGAGCCTGCCTAGGAGCAAGATCCGACTTCAGCCTACTGACCAGCCTCTGTCGGTGTTTACGAGCGAGACTTCATCTTCTTGCGAACAGACTTGCCCGGCCGTTTCTGAGAAACAAAAATGGAAAAACATTGAGCTTCTCTACAATACAGAGCACATGTTTGCTAGTAACTTTATAATCTCCTTCGACAAACTGTCCACATGGATCACATCAGTTGGCAGCGTGTGTTTATGTGTGTGTGTGACTCACATTTTGTTTTCCTCCTTTGCCTTTGTTCCCTCCCTTTCCGCCCTTTCCATGAGCCGTTTTGGCACGGAAACTGGAAACATCATTGTAGCTCTCCTTGGTGTTCCACTTCTTCCCACTCTTCTTGCCTCCAAAGCCAAACTTCTGGTCCTTGTATTTCCTCTTGGCGTTGCTGCTGTCAAAGTAACAGTCAAATTTGAGCTTTCGGTGGAAATGCCACAAACATCACGAGCAGAACATGCTAAGCTTAGTAATTTATGACAGCAGTGTGCGGGGTAACACCTTACCCCTTTTTGTTCAATGCTTTCTTGGGGCCCTGAGAAGCGTCTTTACCCCCCGTCTTCTTGTCTCCTTCCAAGAAATCTAGTTTGTCGGTCATTCCTGGAGTGGGGATGATACGCATTAAGAAAAACACAATATCACACATTGAGATTTTGGGAAACAGTAGGTAAAGCATTTCAGGTAGTTCATATTTTTTCACCTTTGTGTGAGATGGTATTTTTCTAAATAAAATTAAAGAATAAATCAAATCACCTTTCTGGTATTTCTTTACAGCAGACATCATTGCTTTCTTCTCTTTCTGCCTCTTCTGGATCACTTCTACTTGGACCTGGAACACATTCACGACTTCATGTTAATTCTTTAGTCAAACTTAGAAAATAAGAATAGAATAGAACTTCATTGATGCCTCGAGGGGAAAATTCTTGATTTCTAACACCTTTCACAGTTTGGTGCAGGTCAAAGTGCTCCATGGATGACTGACAAGCCAATATAAGATAAAATAAGTGTTGAGCAAAATATGATGAAATTCAAACCAGTAGTAACAGAAGCTAAACTAACTTCACACATTGCTAACACATATTCATCAATAACATGGATAATGAAATAATAACAGATCATAAATAAACTAGAATAAAATTTAAAGTAAATAATGTAAGCAGTTTTAGTCAAAAGTCAGGCTGATGAGGTTTGAACTGTATAAATATTTTAAAATACGCTCTCAGCTGCTCTCAAGTTTGCACTTTCCATTCATCAATAATGCAGTGTGAAGGTAGGTCCAGTTCACATAAATAGGGAACTATATCCACCATGTTAAGTGGGGATTTTTTTTTAGGAAAGGACCCAATAACAGCACTTGTAGCAGGCTGATGTAAAGTAATGAAATATATGTGCAGTAAAATAATAACTGTACAAAACTGGCACCAACCTTTTTGCCAAACTTCCTTTGCTCACGGAGTTTCTTGGCCTTTTCTGACTTCTCCAGCATCATCTGCTTTGAGATCAGCTTTTTCCTGATCTGGATGAAAGAGAAAACATTTTAGTGAATCCAAGTTTTGGATTTAAGTCTCATGAGGAAAAAAAGGGGAACTGTGTCGTGATCAAGTGTCAGCTGGCCACACAGATCAGACCTTAATTAGTCTCTCTGTGTCCGTCATCCTAAACAATATTTACAATAATGTTCAAACTTATCTAATAGAAGTACAACATACACTCCAAGTTATCCAGTGCACAAATCTCAGTTAAAGATGTAAAAAGGAAGAAATAGAATTAGGTTAGGACAATCTAACAGGAAATAGAGAAGATGAATCTTTTGGGCTCCAGATTTTAACTTGTTTGTTGTTTTACCTTGTAAGAAACGAGACAAAGAGGAAAGAGGAAGCAGCTCACCTTCTGCATGTGCTGATCTGACTTGGCCATCTCCGCAAAGTAATCGTCAGGCCTCTTTGTTACTATTCCGTGCTTGTTTAAGAGGGGCAGTGCCTCGAGCACTGCAGCTTGAGCTTGACGATAGCTGTAAGTTAACAAACACAAAATGTGAAAACCTTTAGACACACTGAGAGTAGCAGAGAGGAGAGGTTTTAATTCATTTCATTTACACCAAGCTGCAAGTAGGTTTTAATGTCCCGTGTGATTTCCAGAATGAAAACTGAAAAGCTCCAGAACAGTCACTGTGTGGACCTTCTGGTGAGACGGCTTGGTCAAAACGAGTTTGACAACATCACATTTTTAATAAACTGCAAATGGTTATGGTCACTCACAAGAACATCTCCCTCTGGAAGTCATCGTCCGCATTGACGTCTCCCTTGGTGACATTTGGAACTTTCCCTTCGGCTTTGGAAATGACATCTTCAGCCGGCAGGTTGGTCACGTCCAACCTCTCGGCCCAGGGAAGTTCTTTACGGAAGTCTGCAAGGCACTGCTTCAGACCCTCCTGCAAACACAACACACACAATTGGGGTGTCAAATGCCCAGGTATGTTAAGTATCACCATTTATACTATTGCTAATAACCAAAGCTTTATGAAGGAATCACAAAAAAAAATCTGACTGCAATGCGTCCAGATCTGGACAAGGACTCTGACATTTAGTCATTCTGAGGTGACTCACCACGTTGTTGACGAATTTTTTGGTTTTATCCACCAGGACGTTCATCCCCGGTTTCAACAAACCCTTTGCAAAGGCTTCTTGAAGCTAAAGGAAGTAAAGATCAGTCAGGTTTACACTCCGTTATGTCACCAAACACACGTGCCAAGACGCATGTGTGTACAGACACACACACACGCCGAAACCAACGTGCAGCAGTGAAATGACGTCATCTTTACGGTTATTTTCTACATGAAAGTCAACAAAAACTACTTTTTCTAAGTCAGGCACAGTTTTACAGTTGTTAGCTTCGGCTGGCTAACGTTAGCCAATGTTAGCACGGTAAGAGTTGACTGACCTCACTGTCTGATAGTTCACTGTTCTCCTCCTCTGACTCCTCAGACTCCTCTCCGAGCAGCGCCTCCTCCTCTGCGGACTCCATGCTCTTATTATCGACAATCATAAGAGGACAATACGTGAACTGATGGCTTCTAAAGGTGGAGAGACCTGCTGCGGGTGGATGAACACACTCTTCACATGGATGCAGCGATTCACGTGGGGGGGAAGTGACGCTAGTGAATGTTCTACCAACACAGTGCGCCGGCGGAACGAATGTGTAAGCTCCAAAGGTTCCTACATGAAAAAAATGATACAGAGATATATGGTGGTGTTCATTCTTACATATACTCTCTAATATATTGAAAATTGGAAATAATGGAAATAATGTTTTGCGTTTTTGAGAGAAGTATTATATATTCATAGTACTTTTTTATTTTAAATTATTTTACTCACCAATATAAATATATTTTATTATTGCAGTTCTTGAGGGACTTTAAACTTGTCTCATGTAGAAAAACAGATGTTACATCCCTGAAACAAGTTAAGTTAGTGAAAGTCACGTAACTTAAAGTATGTAATGTCAAGAGATTCCTCTAGGAGGTGCTGTTGCGCAGATGATAGATCCACAGATTATTTCAGACAGACAGACAGACAGATAGATAGATAGATAGATAGATAGATAGATAGATAGATAGATAGATAGATAGATAGATAGATAGATAGATAGATAGATAGATAGATAGATAGATAGATAGATTGGCAGATTTGTCTAGAGGACTGTGCAGATCAAAGTCGAGACAGAATCTACTTTAAGTCATTATGAGTTTGATTGTATAAATGAAGTCTCATGAGTTTCACTTGCTACCTCATCAAGAAAGAAACTATCAATGTCACTTTTCCACAGCTCTCTCCCTGAGTCGATTTCTGTCACTTTGACATGGCATGATTGAGAGAAATGTCTGCAGTGTTGGCTCAGTGTCATTTTAGATCAAAAGATGACACAAATGACCTGAGCTGCTTTGACATAGTCATTTCTGAATACTCCTATTTTTATTTACAGATACGACTAAGTATCCTTTGTTCATTTAAGCCTCTCTTTTTTCTGACCAATCCTGCAACTCATCACCAATCACTGAAAGACTGAGATTTTACAAGGTAATGGTGACTACTATGTTGTTAAATGTTACATTTTAGAGGACACCAACCTGCAACCTTGCACAAATTCCCTGCACACACACACACACACACACACACACACACACACACACACACACACTTCTATGTTTTTCCGAGAGAAGTCACAGTTTATATGCAAAGACCATCTACACCAAATGTTCAAACTTAAAGTACAGTGAGAAGGTCAGAGTTGCTGTGTAGAATCTGCAGTACCACCAAGCTTAGGACTCGCAATCATTTACTTTTATGTTACATAAAGACAGTTTGTATTCATCTTTTGTAGTCACGCAGTAGTCGTGTGCAAAGTGCTTGCAGTTAGAGCCAGAGCGTGCACATGCTGAATGCTAATGGTGTGCTTTGGCCAGTGACCATGAAAGTAACTTGATCTTATTCAAAATGTCACTTGAAAGAGATTAATCACAAGCGGTCGAGCGAGGATCTCAATCCTACCAAGGGCTGTATTAGGATTTGTCAGCCATGATAGTGTGTGTCTGTTCATTGGGCATATTCCATTACATTCTGTTCTGACATTTATTGTAGTCATGTAATACAAGACAACAAAAAGAAATGTACAGCAGTGTTAAAGTTTGACTCTCTGTCTAAGAGGTCATGTACGTTATTCAATATTTAGAGGGGTAAAGGGAACAGCATCAGGAACCATCTTCAGCAGTCCACAGCGACAAATTACACACCCTGTCCAAATGCACGATATTTTCACAGAAATACAAGAGATGCTTGGATTCTGGTCTGTAATGTATTGGCTGTAAAACTTGATTCTGGGTTGCATTGGTTTATAAGGCTCTATCTGTGTGTGCATGTCTGTGTCTTGTCCTGTTCTTTATTATCCTGGGTTGTACTGTGTGTCCGAGTGTACAGAACAAGACACAACACCTTGTATGAAAGAGAATAAGATGCAAAAACTGTGCTGTGTTGTAATTTTTTCAATTATTTATTTCTTCCGCTCAACACCACATTCGGCTGTTTTTACATCAAATGTGTGTTATTGACAGTTTGAGTCACGCTCTCTTTGATGGTGGATTTCAGGACTAGAGCACCTTGACCAGAAAGATGGTGTGCAGTCATCTCACTAATGGCAGCAATCATTTTTGCTATTGCAGAGATCAAAAGTATGTGTTGCACATGGCATTCTTCCACTTTTCCAGGTTGTACTGACATTATTTTTGATTTGGTTCCCAGCAGAATGCCACTTAAAACTCACGACTTGCAGGTAACATTAAAAAAATTACTTTTCGGTATATTTTTTGTACACATAAAGTAAAGGAATATGTTTGATAAACTCCCAAACAGAAAATTGTCTTTTCACCTCTTTTCAACATAATATCGGAGTTCCATTCATAGGCTGGAGAAGTTACTCTCCCACTAATACTAGATTATAGACACAGGAGAGACAGAAGACAGGGGATTTCTGTGATGAGTACCAGTGTTCATTTTAGATGCCGTCAGTCTCTTTCAGTGGCTTATCCTCCTTGTCCTCAAAGCAGAAACTGACTGATCCCCTGAGAGTGACTTTCCCTCTATTCTGATGGAAATCAATATTTACGATTTGTACCCCACCCTTAATTCCACCATTCTCTGCATGGTCAGATCCTCACTCTGAGACATCCTCAAAAGGAGGAAAAATGCCACAATTTCCATTTCAGTCATTATAATCGTTTGAGCCAGACAGTAAGGCAGTCCATTGAATTCACATCTCACTGTCACTCTTCATCTCCGAGCGACAGACTGCTTCCTGACAGCAGATTGAAAATAAGTTGGATTCACACTGTCAAGTTTCTCTCTTAGTGTTATTCCTGGCTGCTGGGGCTTGGGACCAAAAAAAGAACACAGTCATGAATGTCTCAGCCCAAGTTGGATGAGCGGTTGAGCTCCTATTGCACTCAATCAACCTGAGCTGATTTGGCGATGTGCAAGTAAACAATAGTCTGGATAAATGAATAGGAAAACTATTTTAGGTCATATTGTCATGACCTGTCCTGTCTTGAGTGGATGTTCATTCCCTGTGTCCATCAAAACATCCCTGATATGACTGCTGAAGAGTTGGCTCGTACCTGTGCATATCACTCTGTCCCTCATTAGCCATATGCTGCTGTCTTGGACGTGCCACAAACAGAGCCATTATGCATCCAATGTCCATCACCTCCAAGCACTGGGTTGAGTGAAAAGTTCAGACCAAATCTGTCACCAGTTGTTTGTGGGAGTCATTTGAATATTATCAGTGCAAGGCTGTATTTCAGCATTCTGGTACCAAGCCAGGTGTTTGTGTAATGGGGCACTCTCAGAGGCTGTTATTTTGCGTTTATAAAACCAACAGAATAAAAAAGCACAGTCTCCTTGTTAAGGTTAAGGGTAGACGCTGTCTTAAATCCTCATTACACACTGAGACTTTAGGTGGGTTTGCAAGGTATGTAAAACACTGACTTTAGCTCTTGAGGATTCTGTATAATTTATCCCTGGTGCTATTACCACAGAGTCGAGAAGAGGTCACATGGGTGTATTTAGTCAAATCAACATTCATTAATGCTGATGGGTTTTGGTTGGCTTTTCTCTGAGTTTCTAATGCTACTGCCAATTGTAACTGACAGTAAGTGAGCAGAAGAGACAAGAGGGGAAAGTTGTTGTCCATGTCACAGTGTCATTTTCTCCACTTTGACATGAAGCAATCTCGGCTCCATCACCAAGGACTGCTCCTGCTCCCACATTTGGCTACTTCTGCTTGAGACCAAATGTAATGGGTGAGGCATTCAAGTACAGTTTGAACATGTTGCCGCTGCAGCAGTTTTGGTTGATTATTATGTCATATTTTACTCTCTGCACTCAAGCTGCTATGAAGTCAGCATTTGGTACTCCGGACAGATCTCTAACTACAATGTTGAGTTTTATCTATAATACTCTTGTGACATTCTCCTTACCTTCCATTAAGCAAGTGGACACATTTAGTATGGAGTGAGGACATACAAAGTACGTTGGTGCCAAGCTCACCGGACCTCTAAATCTCATTTCCAAATAGTCCTAGTGACTACATTATGTACCCTGGCCAGGTGACAAAGTGCTTTATGGTTCAGCCTATAGACCGTCAGGTGCAGGATTTACTAATCATGAAATGCTTTGTGGAAACCTAAAACTAACGGGTGTCAAAAGGAAAGCAAGTGTGGGCATGCGGCCCAATATCATTCTCCCCCATGACTGGGATTTAAACGCACCCCGTCTTCAACCCACATCCCAGTCAGTTGCTATGTCTCAACTTCCTTTGGCCCAGTCTCAGCTCGCGACCCAAAAAACAGCTGTGCGGCCAAGGGGATGAATGAAAACGAATGCTCAGGGTGGAAAAGAGACAAAGAAGATAAGTGAAGTCAGTGTTTTTTATCAAATCACAAGCAATTTTCTGTAGAAAATCCTGCTGTTCTAACCGAAAATACCTAGAATGCCAAGACTCAGGCTCGCTATTAGTCACACCCTAAAAGATACTGTAGGGAGGGTGGCAAGGGGGAAATGTTAGTAGTATGGACTTTGTATAAGTCTTATCATTGGAAAAAAGCAATTTATGCATTGACTTGAGCCAAATCACAAGAGGCAGCATTTTTATTTATCAGAGGTTCTCCAGATGGTTTCCTTTTTGGCATTTTGTACAGATTCCCTGGCAAAGTTTGCGCTTCATAGAAAATCTACAGTATTATTAAGCTACATTCAAATGGGAAAATCCTTCTTATTAGCAAGCAGCCAAGATTTGTAAACAGGAAGTTCTTTTTTTGCTGTGCTCCTCCACTATTCCTCTCCTCTCCTTTCCTCTCCTCTGCTCCCCTCTCCTCTGCTCTGGAGATGGAATATTATATCCAAAGGATTTTACAGTGTCATTTGTGGAAACAGTGCACACGACTTGGAAGTTTTCTAAAACATCTCATTTACATTTGAAAATAGTGGCAGGAAAACTGAAGAAGCAAAAGTGTGGTGGAAGAGAAAATGTATTGTGACCTACTCACTAACACTTCATTTATAAAGTGAATTTAAAGGGTAGTTAGTTCATTGGAAAACAGAATGGAGGTCTTCTCCTTGTATTCACACAGTGTTCTCCCACTCTCCTCTGAAGCTGGATGTGATAAGAGATCCTTTCAATCAATAATGGAAATCTAACAAAAAGGCGATAATGGTGCAAGCTGACCACTGCTAGTGAGAGGCAAACATCCATACAAAAAGATCCACGTTTCCTTGATAAGAACCAGTAGCAGCCCCTGTGTGCTTAAATGTTTACTACATCCTACAATCCAAACTAGAATCCTGAGTCATAGGGATTTACCTGGAGCTGGTACTTTTAACACGTGTGGTGGTCTTTATAAACTAGTCTGTCCGGACTAAATATCTTTCGTCTGTAAGTATGTTTTGCATTATTCAAAAAAAGCTCAAATCTGCGGCAATGACATTCATACTGTCTTCACCTCTTGTGTGCTGTGACATGCAGTGACAAATAATAAGCTTCGTAAGGCTTCCTGATTTACTTTCATGGGAGTGTTTGACTCTCCAGCCAATCAGTGCATTATTCCCCCGCATGCCAGGTGTTCTATTGCCCAACAGAGGCTTTTAACGTATCAGCACTTCTTTGTGACTTTCTTCACACGCTTCCCTATTGTCTGCTTTCTCCTTGTTTAAATGAAGTGAAAATTGCATACTTGCAGTGTCCTGGTGGATCACTGCACCAGGACAGACACTGAATACAGGACAAAACAACACTCCCCCCAGTGCGAGCCTCCTCTACGTCTCTTGCCTTTTTGCAGTTACTTGTGCTCTGTCTTTTTCTTTCCTACAATCAAACATTGTTTTGTACTTTGATAAAGCTCACCTAACTGATCCAGAATTTGACTTTGACTGACTTATTTTTTCTGGCTTAATCCGGACCCTAACACTGTTTCCACATGTCTGTCTTTGGACCTTGAATATTCCTTGTTCTAACGCCTTTGCTGACGGCTAGCCTAAACCGCACCACTGAACCACTCTTCTCTTGTATGTGGTGATGGTACATTCTGTGTGGGATTATCAGGATGGTTGTGACTGCCCATGCATTGCTGTTAGCTGTAAAAATCCTCTTCAAAGCATTATGGGAGAGAGGATCTTTGAGGTCCTTTTTACAACAATGTTTTAAAACTTTCTGAATTCGGAGAGAGGAAGATGACAGGGAACTCATTCCATTAATAACTTAAATTAGGAAGGTAAGTATGGGAAATTTAATGCTAATTTTGAAAATGTGGTAGTCAATCAGAATATAATGTAACCTGTAAAGTTATTTCAGCATATCAGAGAAACAGGAATTTAAGGGACATTTTGGTTAGGTATCATTGCAGTATGAAAGCCCTCACAGTTTGGGAAATCATTTTTGTAGTGTGACAGTTCCCTGGTTCATTTGCTTGTGTTCTCTCCTTGCAGCGCATAGGTACCTGAAGAGATGCTGATTACAGCCGAACACCTGGGCTGTGACTGTGACTCTAAAACTCCGCCCCACTGACTTATCTCTCTCTCTCTCTCTCTGGCAGACTCCGTCGTCCTCTCGTGTCTGCTGCATGGTTTTTGGTTCTTTTCATTTCATGCAACACCTCGCACATACTGCACGTTGCACTCATGCATGCACACAAATTCACCCCTGATGTACTGATAATAGCACCTCACTGTTTCCTTTGTTTTGTTTTCTTTCTGTTTATTTGTGAGAGTAGATTAAGGTACATATGTTTACACCACGGTTGGTGAGACAAAGAATTCAATCTCTACTTGTATGGTGTAATACAATATATAATATATTGCTTACAATATATAAAAAAAGAGAGACATGAATACTCCTTTGGTTAAATATTTCATGTTGTAAGATTTGGTTTTTGTAAGAGTGTCTGGAATTTGAAAGAACGTGGATTAATTCATTAGATACGAAACAGCCATTTGGATTTAAATGTTTGCAGTCAAAGTTGACCAGGAGGAATGGACCCACACACTTGGGACTTAAAAACTCACCTGGGACTGAAAAACATAACAAATTAACTGTGTTTATGTGCCTATTTTTGTTGTAACTATTTGCTTATTTAAAGCTAAAATACAAACCTTGTTAACTGTACTCGTGTCTGTGGTGACGTTCATACACATTGGGCTCGTAACCAAACCTACACCTTCTGAAAATTTCTATTAAATTTTAATTGAATCAATCACATTGGTTACACTAACCCTGACCGCGACCCTAACCCAGTTTGTAATGTTTAATTTTAAAACGTATTTTACTTGTTTGATCCGTGATGGAATACTGCAACTGTAAAATCAATTAATTCAATAATTATTATTTTGTGAAATCTTAGATTTAGACAGATTAGAGACAACAATTTAACAGCTTCTAGAATTGACGTTTTATGTTGGTGGTTCTAGTGTTAAATTTGATGAAGAAATTAACTATATGGTATGTGTGCATCATAGGCAAGTTGACACACATCTTTTAAGATGTAGGTAAGAATCATAGACGTAGGTGTCTGCTGAACTGTAACAACAGTTTGCCCCTGTTTGAATTCATCAGTGTGTGCAGCTTTTGGGATTTGATCTGAAGAGCTCTCCTGGTGGACTCTAATCAAACGTTTAGAGGCACCTTCCTTCCCTTCTTACCTCTCTGCTGGCTTCCTCCTTCTCTCCCTCGTTCCACCATCTCTGCGTCCTTCCTCTATCCTGACACTGATTAGAAGCGAAGAGACAAATTAATCGAGGGAGCGCCAGGTTGCCAGCTTTCTCTGACGGAGGACATCCACGGAATTTTTAAGGGAAATGCGACGTCAACTTCCATCAGTGCTAAAGGGGCAGTGTGTGTGTGTATGTGTGTGTGCGTATGGTATGGGCAGGGGCAGCACAGGGTCCATGCATAATCACCTTATCATATCCCTGTGAATGGAATAGTGAATTGATCTGATTAGAGGTTGGATGAGAAGAGACGGCGAGGGGAGAGGCCTGCCATGTAGTGCAGCTGAAAGAGGAGGAAAGAGAAGGAGGACGGAGGAAGAGGAGAACAATGGATGAGGAAACCAGGAGGATGAGGGGGAGGAAGAAGAAGCCGTGCATAAGTAAGGAAGGACAACAAACGAGATGAGGAAAATGGAGCTTTACGTTGAGAAACAATGAAAATTTAAAAAGAGGTGAGAAAATAGAGGCGTGAATATTAATATCCACCTGTTTTGTAATTTTATCCAGGTCAGTAATGCCTCCATCTTTTCATTTGCCTTTCTACAACCAAAGCTAAGTTCAAGGAGACAGTACTGAACACATAGTTGCAAACAAAATAGTGGCACCAGTGCACAGAAAGCACCATTCGGTGCACTGTATCATGTTGTCTACTGGAAGAGCACCCTAAAGGCTGCTGTATAACCTTTTATTGTATTTTGGGATACCATATAGAACTTATCATTTTTTACAGGTATGTCTATAGGGGTATCTTGGATTGCACTTTTGCTCCCTTTAACCAGTGTAAACACAACAGTCTCTCCTTAAGTTTTTATTTAATGGCTTCTCTGGAGTTTTTGATTGAATCACACAATCTCCATCAGCAGGTGGAGTTTGCCTAGTTGTAATGGAATTGTAGTTTCCAGGACTCCTTGCCATGTTGGATCAAAAGTTGAGTTTCAACGTTTAAGTCCAAAGTTTGCTCAAAAGCTCCTGAGAGTTTGAGATGAGTTTGTTTTGCCAATTACAGTTTCCAAGATCAAGAATTCACTTGAACACATGGGGAAGGAACTGAGCCTGAAGGCAAAGCTTCTGATTTGCCAGTTGAACCAATGTTCCAGCCTTCATGATCATGAGCTTTGTGACAAAAAGAATGATATTGCCGATACAAGCGGCTGAAATGAGTTTCTTCACAGAGTAGAATGACTGAGGTCAGCTTTAGAGATCTGGGGACCCAGTCAAGGTAGTTTAAGCATCTGCTCAGGATTCATCCTGGGCTACTCCTTTTGGAAGTTTTGGGCAAATCCAATTGACAGGAAAGCCCAGAGTTGACCCATAACCCACCAGAGGGATTATATATTATACATCTGGCTTCGGAACATCAGGAGAAATCAGAAATGTTGCTCAGGGATGTCTGGACAACCTTGCTTAGCCTGCTGTTACCATGACCCTGGATAAGGGTTAGAATTTGGGATAAGCAGAAGAAAATGGATGGAAGGATGTTGCCATGTTCAAAGTTTGAAAGCGCATTAAGATGCAGTTCTTCCAATGAGTGCTGGACACTGGCTCAAAAACATATTGCATGACAGTCAAACTAAGAGGCACTGTTTTCTACAAGACAATTTGTCTAATTTCCCTTGTTTTATTTCAAGCCTTTGCATTTAACACCTTAGACAGATTCTGTTTCATTGATTCATTCTGTTTTACTTGGTTGCAATTTGCTCGCTCAACCTGAGCCAATATCCAAGTTTGGATTTCCAAATTAGGCTTCAAAATGTCTCCTCAGAATTACATTCTTGATTTTCTGTACAGTCCAACTTTCACACCCATCACCTTTTTCTCTACTCAGTTTTTCCCTTCCTTTTTCATCACACTCAAAACCAGTGAAATAGGTGTTTCATTACTTAAATTCAGCCCCTTTCCTCAGTGTGCTTCCCCCTTTCATCCATGACTGTATTTACCCAATTTCTCTCTCTGATAGCCCATGGCTGCAGTCTTGATTGGAAATGAGCAATGGAGGGAGAGCAGAAAGCCAATTTAACCCTTTTTATTATGATTTTTTTTCGCCCCATGAGTATCTTTAAAGTTAAACAATTATCTTAATCCAGTATATATTAGCGTTTATGATCATACATATTCACATATATCAGTTTTTTGCACAATTCTATCAAGTGAAAATATTCATGATGTCTTCATCTTTTTACACACATATACATGCAATTCAGCCTATTCACATATGTATTGGTTTTTACATATCTGGTATCTTTTGAAACACTGCAGTCTTCATTATAATTTAGAAATAAAGGTCTATGAGTTTGAACAATGTTTGGTTTGTACTATGTAGTCCCCCATTGCGCCCATACATTGCTTGGAAAATACTGATATTCAAACATCTACTACCCCATGGCAATTCAGCAAACTGCCTTCTGATGAACACCATGTGACTCTGTATGATGAGCTTCTAAATGGACACTTTCAGTCAAGAATGACCTTTGAAACTTGGGTAAATGGAACATGAACAGGGCAGCACAGAGCCAGGAAGAATATCATCTCATTCTGTCTTAATTTGCAATTGTTCAGCTCTAGACAATTGTGCGCCTGTGAAAAGTTATTTACAGCGAGCCATTACTGTAGTATGGAACAGGAACTTTACTGAGATACCTCAGATAGTTGTGTTACCATGTGGCTACTCTTCACATCAACATGAACTCTTGTTCACCTGCTTAACATTTTAGCTTGTCCTATTTCCCCTTTAAAAAAAAACTCCTGGAACCACCAGAGATGAGTGTACACACACACACACACACACACACACACACACACACACACACGTACAACACACATCACCCAGTCAGCAATTCTCTGGGAGGCACAGCAGTAGATCATAATTAGAGCCAATCAAAAAGAAGCGTACAGCCTGTTACTTCCTGCCAGCCAGTCAGACAGTTAGTCCATCTGGCCATACTTAGGCCTTCTGTGCTCCACTAACTCTCTCACAGCACCTAATAGATTGCTTTTATTCGTGGGGAATAACTTGAATGCATGTTCTGGCATCAAAGTTAAGACGCACGAGGACTTGACACTACATTTAAACAATGATTGTGGGTGTGTAGATTTTTTGCTCCCATTTCATCCCTATTTTGGCATTTCTGTTTGTGCTGTAGATCTGAATTAATTATATACCTGATACAATATGTGGACCACTAACTGACAGTGTGACTTATGGGAGCGTCCGAAGAGATTTTTCCTCTCACTGTAACACCTCTTATCTCTCGTCCTCTCCTTTCTTTCTCAGTATCTGCCCCTCCATTTATCCTTCCCTCTCTCTTTCTTTGTTTTCATTCTCTCCGTGCCTCTCTCTGTCTCTGTCTGTCGTCCTCTCCTTGCACACTCTTCTCCATCCCATCTCCTACCTCCCTTCAGTGTGTTCCTCCCTCCAAATAATTGCCTTCCTCACTGAGTCATTGTCCACTCATTTATCTCCCGTCTGCCTATGTTTCTGATTACCGCTCTGCAAATCAGGTTTCTGCATCTCTCCGTGCCTCCCTACACCTTCTTGCTCCCTCTCTGTGCTGCTGTTGTTGTGCAGTGTGACCTCCAGCCATTTTGCCAGGGAGATTTTTAATGTTTTTCATATTTAAATGTTACCTTACGTGAACAGTATATCCTCTGACATCATTGTGTTGTGCAGGCATATAAGGAATTTAACACTTAACACTAGTTTATTTAGCTTTTTTAATATAAATGGGGACATGAACTGCAAATTGTATCACAAATGCAGTGCACGTTCATATATGTAAAATACCTCTTTATCCTCATAATAATAAGATGCGTATCAACTGCTGATGCCTCACCCTTCTTCCTTACCAGGTTATCTTTTGATCCACTTTGATTTTACAATTATTTTCTGCACGAAGTGTGTCTTTGACAAAAGCTGAAACATGATTCTGCATTTTCTGTTCATAATCTAGGCTGATGCTCTGTGCTTTCGTATACATTTGAGTCACTATTAGATATCAATTGCTTAACAAATTATCAAAGTAATTGTAAACTTTCTTCCCACCTTGATACACTCATTCAGGTGTTGGTACTCGTGTTGACTTCTTCTCAGAACTGTGTGGGCGTGTCCACACTCTGCTTGATTGACTGCTTCCTTATTGTCCTGTTAGACATTAACATTACAACATTACACAACAGTAACACCTTGATTGTCTGAAACCTTCATTGTTTTTTGTTCATGAATATTTGGAGAGAGGTTTATTTCAATATTCAGTCAAACATTTGCAAACTTTTCTCGACTTGCTGGCTAGAAGGAAGTTCTACATCCAAGTCTCATACGTCACTGAGCATTTCCATCATCCCCAAAGATTAACGGTTGACCTTTATTTGATACACAGGTGCTTAGCTGCAGAGTTGTTCATTCATAGCTTTATCTAACTTCTTTCCTAGGGGAGTTTCCCTCTCAGCCTCTGTCTGCTGGAAAACTGAGGCAGTTTAACATTTTCACAGAAACACTCCAGATAATGTTTCACCCTGTGTTCTTTGCTAAAATAACAGTATAACATAAGACAGTGCTCATAACATTGAAACAATAAGAGTATACATTTATAATACATAGACCTCAGCATAATTAATCCTAACCTGAGCCTGAGCCTGAGGTTTAATTCAGCAGCATAAGTGAAAACACTTATGTAGGTGTGCAGGCCCTCTAAGATTACCAGGTACACTACATAACAGAAAACCTTGCACCATACTTCTGCTTTTCAGTCACTTTTATAAGTTTTAGCCAATTATAGCAACACTGTGGTAATTAAGGTCTAGATTTATTCTGTGACATTTAGAACTGTCCATCAGTATACCAACTTCTGAAAAAAAAATAGCTGGAAATGAGCTCTCTAGTGACCCATTGTTGCTTAACTTAACCAAAAATGTCTGCTGATAGACACGTAAACTTTATGTTGGAGTTATGTGGGTCGCTTTGGAAGTTACCCCATTTAGCAGGAAGGCCCTAAAGGTTTTGTAACAAACAAACAAACAAACCAGCCATTGTAATGAGTTTGCTCCTCATAATTTGTAATAAAAGTATTATGATGAGATACTTTTCTGCCAAAGAAGCAGACAGAATGATGTAAAATAACACAATCTCTGTCAAATTTTGTTGGCAAAGTTGCTGGATAAATATAAAATCTCTGTACATTTTTGTGCCTACAGGAAACACACTAAACAACATGCAGCAACAAAATATGCCAGCCAGAAATGTGTAACGAACAAAAACGGACTTCAAGCATGTGTTTTAGAGGTGGACCTCACTTTCCTGATACAGCGTGCAATTGGAGCCCCTGGGCTTGACAGCTCAGATGTGTAGCTGAAAGTGTAAATGAACATTAATCTACTTGTAGAAAATCCATATCTGTAATTATCAGTTCCAGGTAGATGGCAGGCTGCAGTGCCAGCTGTGGTGTTAATGAAGATCTCTTACCATGGACACAATGAGTGCTGCATACAGCAACGCACTCCCAAAATAGCTATGCTTTAGGCAGCCCCTGCCTTATTTTGTCCTGAAATAAGAAAGTTTTTCTAAGGTTTTTTTTTGTATTTTAAATCATGCTGACTTCCTTTCTACTGTACAAGTTCAGCAGCCTGAAGAAGGACTGACAAGTTGAAGTCTGAGCAGCAAAATATCAGACAGTCTCTGGAGAGAAGCATCCAGACTCTGACGAAAAAGGTCCCAGTGTCAGATGAGACCTTTTACTTCAAAGTGCACATACGGTTTCTGAATTCTTTATAATTACCTGAACACCTGCAGATATCGCTCATGAGACACAGGTATGCCTCTAAAGTGCTGTGACACTGTCATTGTAATGCCATGATGTTTAATGCACAGAGAGACTCTTGGAGGTTCACAATTGTTTGATGATGATTTGCTTTATTTCTCCCTTTCCCAAAAAACTATGGTAATTAAAAATATGGTGGAATTTTCCCAACTCTTTTCTATCAGATTAAGTTATGTAAAAAAAAAAAAAAAAAAAAGCTGGGCTGGAAAGAACTGTCTCATCTTATCGAACCATCTCATCATCAATCATATTTGCATGAGCCTTTCTAAATATTCCATAAAGTCTTCTCCCTGTTTGTGCTCAATGAGCCACAGTCTCATACATCACAGCAGGCAAGGTGACTGAGCCGCAGTCTGGGTCATGAATGATCACACTGAATCAGCGCGCAAACACAAAGACACACAACAAGCAGAAGTGGAAACAAATGCATGCACAACATGCCCTATTTTTAGTTCACCCTCCCACGCTCGCTATGGATTTATTGTAAACTAATTTGTATTCCTAATGTCCTGTTTTTAAGCACTGCGAGCCACATCTGAAGAGAAGTACTGTAAATACCTTTATATGAGTTACCAAATGCATTTCAAAACTTGATCTCGTGTGCAAAGGAAAGCATATCTGACGCGAGAGGACGAAATAAATAGAGAAAAAAAAAGAGACAGAAAAAAAAAAAGACTGAAAAGGTTAAAATTGATTCTGGCATCAAGAAGTCCATTTAATCAAACTCTTTAAGCAATGCAACCGTGTTGCGCAGACCCCTTGCTCGATAGAGCTCATTAATATTGTCCTAAACTTTACCCATTCATCAAAAGCTTTGTATCAGTCAGATTGTCTGTAACAAAGCTCACTGCTGTCTGTCTTTGCAGTGTGTGTGTGACAGTCTGGCATTCCCCCTTCCTGGAAAGAGCAAGTCCATATTTCATCACTACCACCACCACCACCACGCTACTGTCCAGCAGACGGACAGAAATTTACATCCCATCTGCGGTGTCTGTGTGTCTGTGGTTTCCTTTGTGAGCCAGTAAGGGCCGCAGGGTGGACAACAGGAGGGTGTATGCTTGTGTGTGTGTGTGTGTGTGTGTGTATGTGTGTGTCTGTGCATGAGGAGGGGGGTGGGTGGGGTCATTAATAAGTTGTTTTATGTGTAAAATGTCACAGATGCTCACTTTGAAAAGATTAGAGCAACAGCAAGGCTCTGCATCAGAAAACTAATTGGATGAAGAAATAAATGGCACTTTCTGTTTTGAATAGGAAGATGGTCTGTTTGAGCGAGAGAGAGAGAGAGAGAGAGAGAGAGAGAGAGAGAGAGAGAGAGAGAGAGAGAGAGAGAGTTTGTATATTCACCACCCATTCATGAATAAAGATTTGCTTGGAGTGCAGCAGCTGCTGTTCACATGCTCTGTTGTCAGACTGGTTTGTGGCTCTCTCTAATTATAATCCATTTGAACGCCACTGCTTACATTTCAATTGGATTTCATTTGATCATATCACTGGGTTTGGACCTGCTGAGAACTGTGTTGGTAAAATGGAAGTGATATTCATTCTCTTTCATGTGGCATATCAAAGCATTATCTTTGTAGATGGAGAACCAACATAAAAAAACACAAGTGAACTTTCAAAGGATAGATACACAAAATAGTATACGATAAGGCAGTTTAAATGAAGCTTAACTGCTGTTCATGCTCTTGATTTAATGCATGTTTTCTCCTCCTAACTTCTAAAAAGATTAGGAAAACACAAAGTATGAAGAGCACAAACAGATGGCTATATTCATGTACTATGTATATTCATGTTGATTGTAAAAATCGGCTTATTCTGACTGCACATCACTGAGATGACAAGAATGCTTATGGTTGAGTCCTGGTTAGAGGAGAGGTGTGATTATGACTCATTATAAAAGAAAAGGCAGCTGGAGCTTTTCAAGGCTGAGCTACAGAGTACAAGAAGAAGAAAACACAGAAAGAAGAAGAACAAAACATGTTGAACCCTGAGGGAATTACATCAAAAAGATAAAACACTCTCAGATTTAAAAAAAAAAAAAGCCTTTCAGGTCTATTAATCACCAGTTTAAGACAGTAAAAGTCAGTTTTAGTAGACATTAAATGTTTTTTTCTCAAACCCAAATGAAACAAGACTATCTGCATTGTAGCTTAATGGCCTACTGACACCTATGAACCCTGTTTAATAACCCAAAGAATGAGACTATGAATACAATCAGCTGATAAGTTTTGTAAGGCTGGGTTCAACTGTGGGCTGGGTTCAGACCAATCTAAGCTCTGTGAGAAAAAAAACACACTCTCCTTATTTTTTTTTTTGAATGGGACCAATCTATGAACACAATACGGGTGCCAACAGGAAAGAGGAAAAAAGGAGTTGAACCTGGCTTTTTTCCAGACCAAAACAAAATGTTATTTCGACAAGGTGTTGGTGTCAAATATCCTAACGCGTACCAAGGAAGAACAAGAGAATGTAGCAGGATTAAAGCTAAAGTTGCCATAACGACCCAGATAAGCCTCCAAAAAATGATTATTTTATGTTGAACTTCCAATTAATTTGCACCCTTTCATGATATTAAAGTATTAACTTAAAATATAAAAACTAAATTAATGTCAGAAGCTATAACATAACTAAATGCACTGGTAATATTTCAGGAATTCACGTTTCTTTTCAACTATGTCATCATCTAGAAATACTAAATCTGTTAATACTTTTGGTTCATCGTGAAAGACTTTTACTTTCCTACTGCTAAAAAGAGGGATTATAGATCCATGGCAAACATCTGTCCAATCATTAGGCAGAACAAAAACAAACTATTATTGATCAAAAGAGCTCATTTTGCAATTCTTATTGGGGCAAGAAAAGTTTTTGCTCCTCTCATCAGTGGTGATAGTTTGTAGTGTCCTGCCAGCTTGGGGTGCCTTTAATTTAAATGGAAATGAGACACTGGTCCGTATGGATTGAGGCTCAGGTGCCTGATCAGTGCTTTATCAGCCTCTCCTCTTGTTCAGTATGTGTGTGTGTGTGTGAGGGGCCTTACTTATGCTACCTTTGGGGACGCATTTTTGAATAAAGTCCAGTTAACTGGATAGCTTCTCCAATTAAGGTCAGGGATATGTTTGGATGATAGTGATGCAGTTTGACGCGTATATTATATTATATATACCATAAAAAGTACATTTTGCACCTTTTGAACCTATAAAGAGATTTTTTTAAAAATTACATCAAGAAGATGCATTATTTAATTCATGTTTGATACCAAATGTGAGGTTCATTGACTAAAGGTAAAGGGAAGTTTATTTATTTGTCAGTGTTTTGTTCACCACTCAATCCAGAGGTTTTGCAAAGGGTGTCAGGCGCCTGGGTGTGAATTTGGGCATCTTTCATGTGTGTGAAATGACAAGTTATTGAAGTGACTGTATTTAGTTCTACATGCATCACTACCCACATCAATACATCAGTGGCAATGTCCCAGGACATCTCCTCTCCTCTCTCATCACATCATCTAAACAAAGTTAGCATATAACAAATTACCCTCCAGCACAGGACATTCCCTCGACTGTCTTAAAGTTCAATATTACCATCTACAACTGCTGCTTGGCTATTTTTCCTTTGCATTTCAGGGAGAATATTGATGTTTTCTTACAGCAGTGTCACCACTATTAACAGATTGCAGTACATCTGTTCACGAGAACACTCCCCTTTTCTCCCAGGTAGCGATATAATAAACACAGATGGAGTTTTCCTGCCACAGGGAGCACCTGGAGAGAAACATGGTGGCTCTGAAGAGGAACGTGATGAAAAACAAGTTGAGACTCACAGGATGTCAACCTATTGGCACATATAGGCACAGCGTAGGCGAGAGTGCAAAGCTGTTCTTGATATACAGCATGTATGATGAAACCTGCCCTGTCTGGTGTTTCTGGTGTATTCTAGAAAGCACATTTGAATGAAGGTCTTTAGGGGTGCGGTGGTTTTGTGTAACAGGGAAACACAAACAAGGTCTGTAAAAGAATGTGTATTACATTGTTATGTTTTATAGTAAACACCTTACCTTAGTATAGCAATCACCTTACCATTTATTGTAATTCATTGTAATTGTACAATATGTTTGTGTTGATTGTTCTGTACATGTGACATCCATTGCACGTCTGTCCGTTCTGGAAGAGGGATCCCTCCTCTGTGGCTCTTCCTGAGGTTTCTTCCACATTTTTTCCCTGTTTAAAGGTTTTTTTGTAGGCAAGCTTTTCCTCACTCGAACCGAGGGTCTAAGGACAGAGGGTGTCACTCCCTGTACAGATTGTAAAGCCCTCTGAGGCAAAATGTGTTTTGTGACTTTGGGCTATACAAATAAAATTTGATTTGATTTGATTTTGATTTTGATTTTTGATTTTAGTAAATGAACTTTACTTGATGTGACTTTCAGAACTTGAGTTCTGAATGACAACAAGTTACCAAATACAGTGCAGTAAATAATATAATGTCCCAAGCTGATGACAAGCGTGTGTGTGTATGTGTGTAGTCTGTAGAATAACGAGTGATCAGCTAATATGTGAGAAGAATTTTTACAAAAACATAACCTTTTTCCAATTGAATCTTACTTTGAATAAAATATACTGCTGTGAGAATATATCAGCCTCCCTCTTTGGGGCCATTTGATGGCAGCCACTTTAAATTTATTCATTGTTGATATTTGGTTTAGTTCAGTAGGGGGCCACATAATGCAACTGGAGGAAAAATCTTTTTCTTTTCTTTTTTTTTTTTTTTACATCAAATAAATCAAATAAACAAACAAGTCATCAGCTCATGCTACCAAATGATAGACTGTTTTCATCAGTCCCCACCCCCTACCACTCAACCACAGTCCCCCTTTACCTCCCTGAGTGAGTTTCCTGGTTGGATCAACAGAAACAATGTAATGTGCCTGACAGAGATGAGTGCATCATCCAGCGCCGGTAATTGTAGATGCAATAACATTAACAATTAATATTAAGACATGTTTTGTTGCTGAATCAGAGCAGGGAGCGGCTCTTGAGAGCATCCAAATCCTCCAAATCAGATATTCAGTCACTACATGCAGTACAAGAAGCAGTGAATCTGAGAGGTAAAGACTGAGGTATACTTGAAAAGAATTGGTTCGTACAACTACAACGCGCTGTCTGACCACTTCAGAAGGCAAAAGTGTTTATAGCTGTTGCAAAGGACCACATTCAAAGTAGGGTGAGGAGTCTGCCATCATAGAAAGGGATGAGGTGCAATGATCATTTTAAATGAGGACAAAGGCGTGCATCTTCAAGCAGCCTTTCCTGCAAGACATGCATTTGTTTGTGTGGCGATAGTGATGTTAAAATCCTGCTCACTCTCACTCATTTTACAGCTACATGTTATTTAACAAAGAGTGTGAATTGTAAGTAATACAATTCAAATACAATAGAAAGAAAAGTAGGGTAGAAGCTGTGCATGGTACTGGTCTAAATTAGAATTCTGAATACATTACAATGCACTGAATCATTTTCTGAGCACATCAGAAGGACTGATACCCTTCATCCTGTTAATGTTAGATCTTTGCTCCCTTTTTCATTTAAGGAATACAACATATTTGAATCTTCTTTACAGGTTTATACATTAAAGGCATATAATGTTATTTTTACATGAGCCCATATGGTGCATCTAAGGCTACAGGGGAGGTGAATGGATGTGAGGTACTTTTGGCACAGCCAAACAAAATCAATAACAGCCATTGTTACAGAGATGCCATGATCGATGTGTTATGCCACAGGGAGGTTATTTATTAGCAGGAATAATTAACTGTAAAGGTATTTTTTCTCTCAAAAGCTGAAACGCTTTACATGCTAAGTGCTGTGGTGTTTATACATGTACCAATAAAAGTACATATAGAGTTCCTGCATCCAGCTGCAGTCCTACATTCACACTCCCACAGCACAACTACACTGATCAGTTTTTGTTCTTTGGTCTATAAATAAGTTTTCTCTGCCTGCACATGCCTTTCTGTGGTAACACCACAATGTGCAAGTGACTAACTGTGAATGAAGCACTTGATCTAATTTTGGATCGTGGCCCTGGTGAGGCTGAAAATATCGAACCTGAAGAAGTGGTGGAGAAAAACGCAGTTCTGAATATGATCCAGTTTACAGGAATCAACAAATGAAGGGGCAAAACTGGATCTACGAAACAATGATCAGAAATCGAAAGTTTTATTAATTCCAACTGCTCAGTTGAGATGCTCAGCTGCTTCTCTTCGTCCCCTAGTAAACAAAGCATGTCCAGGTTGGACACCAAACAATGAACCAATTAACTGAAAAAATAATCCATTTATTGATTCATCAATAAAGAAATAATCATTACTTGCAGCACTAATAGCATGTATTGCAATCAGAAAAAAGTTGCAGAAACCACGAATACCCCACCACGATTACCATGCATGCATACAAACATGTAAATATACCCTGAAGAAAATAGCATAAGAATTGTGCTTATGAAACAAAAGGGTTAAACTATGATAGTAGAAATAAAGATATATATATATGTTGTTTACTACCTAATAAATGGACCTTGGAGATTGTTTTGTCATCTACTGTTTCCAAGGTCAGCTTCTGAACTTTTAAGGTTATGTGTCTGTGATGGGATAATAGTAGAAAAACAATGCCAAAAACCAACTGTTATGACCTCATTGGTAATCAGTAATTACTATATTCATATTGTATCACCCAATCAATAAAGCCTATAGGCGTTATTGGTGAGCTTTGCACGGGGATAAATTGCATTTTTATCCTCCTTAGAGACGGGATGGGTTAAACCACTTCTGCTGTGTAAAACAGATGAGCATTCAGCCCATCGGCGGATATCATTATGACAGTGTGGCTTTTATTTATTAGAGCTGTCGTACCCCATGTCATGTGCTGCGGTTCCCCGCGGGGATCCACGGCGGTGCGGAGGTCGTTCCACCGACTCTCTGTCCCCTCCCATCGGCGTCCCCTGCCGCCGTGCGCGGCCACACCTGCATTAAACGGGGAAAGTCCGTCCGGTGGCGAGGCAGAGAGACTGAAGGGCTACAGAGAGAGAGCGGAGGCAGGAAGCGGAGCACCTTCAGCAGCTCCCATCGCGTTACTCTGGACACTTTGATCCGAACGGGGTGAAAGAATGAAGGCATGAAGGCAGTTATTGCTGGTATAAAGACTTTGTGACCGTGGACAGCCTGGGAATTAGGAGAAGAGGCTAAATAGACCGACACGATATGGTACAGGAGAGCCCCGTCTGAGCAGCTGAGCGCACAGGTAAGATAAGAGAGGAGCTGCTCCGTTACAACTTTTTAAAAATCACGCAGCTTCTCGTTTGTTTTAGTGATCTTTTTTCTTCATTTTCATTCCAAACTTATTAGTGAGCAGTTTTTGTGTGCTTAATTATGCACGTTCCCTCCCTTTAAATAATAAAATAATAACGATTAATAGGCTACCAGATCAGTCAAGCCTATCATTCCTCTAGGAATTCATGCAGCCTGTATTTGGTAATCAATAGCCAAATGAGTTGATATTGAACTCATCACCTGCTGACATAGACATTACATAAATATATATATATATATATATATATATATATATATATATATATATATATATATATATATATATATATATATATATATGTATAATGTGCAGTGTATAGTATATAGACAGATAATTTGGTTATAATTTTAAGTTTTAACCCCATCATATTTCTAGCAGACAAGACTATATATTCAGAAGCATTAACCTCCAAAGACATGTTAATGTTAATTCAGTTGTAACTTCTTGTTATCTTCTAGGGATTTTGAGTTCATCTGCCAAAGCAGAAGTGTAGTGTCACATGTAATATGTGCGTTCTGGACTTGCCTGTTTTGCTCCAGTTAAAAACAGGGAAGTAAAATGTGCTGACAGTTTATCACACACTTGCAGAGTGCCAGTGAACTTAATGCACTGTAGCTCATCAATACATAGAGCTACTGTCATATACTCTGAGATCAGCCTTGCTGCATTGTGGAAAATTCATAATCCATGGAAAGCGGAAGTTTTGTCGATTGCTGTATTCAAATTATTGCGATTGGAACCGATCAATAGGCTGCTCAGGCGTGACCCCATATGCCACTTTGGTCAGATAGATCTGTTGTAACTGAAGACTGAAGATGAGTCATGACAGGGCATTTGAAGTGGGTTACATGCTGTCACTCTCAGTACTCCAGATATAACTTAGAAATCTTTTAAGATGAGGTCTAACTCTGAGGACTAACAAGTCAGGCTGAAAACAACATGTGATAGACCTCATTAGAAAAGAGCCTGAAGTCAACGCGGAGAGGTGGATGAAAGAACAGGAAGAGAACAAAGTGAGTCAGTGCTTGTGTCTGTAGATGACCGTGCAAAGTGGAAGAGTTATATGAGAACTCTGTATAGGTGAGCTGGGTGTGTGTTTGTAAATGTGTATATGTGTGTGAAGTGTGTGTGTGTGTGTGTGTGTGTGTGTGTGTGTGTGTGTGTGTGACATGGATGCCAGACAAAGAGTGGAGCAGAGAGTAGGCCAGAATCTTAAAAACCCCCGAGAGGCGTTTTGTTTCACAGTCAGCAGATACACAGTGTCAGGCATGTACTGTGACATCAATAGCAGCTGTACTGACTGCGTCCACCTCTGTCCCTGGGCATATAATGTATCCACCTCTAAGCATAATCAATTCAATTCAACCAATTCAGTGTAATGAGAGTTGGTGAGAGATTACATAGACATTTTTGTGTTGAGGAAAGTCATACTCTCTTCGAGCCTACCTGTCTGAAAATGCTAAACATAACTTTAAGCTGCTCTGTGCAAAATTTTTCGGTTCACAGCCACGCTAGCAGCTTTGGGAGGCCGGGCTGCTTAATGCTAACGTTAGTCAGCTAACAACAATACTATGCTGATATAATGTTTGCCTGGCATGCTCACTATCTTAGTTGAGCTTGTGTGAAAGCTAACATTTGCTAATTAGCACTAAACACAAAGTGCAGCTGAGGCTGATTGGAAAGTCATTAGTTTTGCAGGTATTTGGCTGATCTGTTTCTTGGCCAGGAGCAGTTGCTAGGCAACCAGGAAGTTACGGGTCTATAAGCCAAGTAATAGTCTGGCACATAAGCTCTTATAAAGTAACGAATTGTTTTTTTTACACCTTGGTTTTTGTACAAGTTAAACAAATGAGACGTAACATATTAATTACTGAGCTTTAGGGAGATTTTGTTACCTTTGAACAGTGCCAAGTACTTTTCTCTCTCTTTGTGCTAAGCTAAGATTATTAGCGGCTGATATACGAAAGGTGACAAATGTGAATACCTGTACCAAATAAAAATTTCATGGCAATCCGTTCAGTGGTTATTACATTTGTCACTTAAACCACAACTGTCAACCTTGTGGTGGAATTAACAGAGTCAGTAGGCTTCATTTTCTGGGGAACCTAAATGTCTCTACAAAATTTCAGTGTAATACACATGGCTAAAAACACCAGAGTTTCTCAACATGAATCATAAAGAGTAGTCTAGAGATGTCACTTCAGGTAGTCAACAAATAAGATAGACAGCCAGACATCGAGCCAGCCATCTCATTCATTACAGTCATTATCACTAGACAGCCGATATTAAATTAGAATATGCTGAATATCACCTCTGAACCCACAAGAGGAAAGGAGGATGGTTCAAAAAAATAGACTGAGGGAAAAAAAAAGAAAAGGTAGCCTCTTTCCCATCGTCAGCAGGAGTGAAGCAGAAGGGGACCAGCATGTTAATTGGTGATTTGATTAGTGTTTTAATATTGCAGCTGTGCACGACAGAAGAAAGCAGCTGGCTGTCCAGAGGTTTTTCTTTTTAAATCAACAGTCACTCCTCCAATGCAGGGACAGACACAGCTTATTCATTACACATGTCATTCAGTTCATTTCCTCCAACTTCCCAAAGAAAAAAAAATCTTTACTCTTGTTTGGCAATGAAGAATGTTTGACGGAAGCAGAACCATTCAAGACATTTTGAGTTGGGCCCAGCCCCATCTGGCTCCTGCTGTAGTTAGCGGTACATTTTGTGTCAACAGCAGTGTGAGGGGAGGAAGCTCTATTTAAAAAGAGGGAAATGCCATATGCCATATCAGATAACAGACAGAAAATGTACATTTTCATGAATCATATTTTGACTATGTGTGCCTATATTGTTACTGTGTTTGTGTTTGGGGTTAACAATGCCTGGGGAATTTTACCGACGTTGGTGAACAGATGGATTTCTAATGCTGGGGAGTAGATACATGAGGGAATGAGGGGGTAATGACACCACAATCTCGCTGAGAAAACAGTGTAAACACCACAGCATGAGGCAGGTGCAGCTTGCTGTGTATATGTGCTTGCATGCATTATGCCACAGGGGCTTTGAGTCAGGCAGCATTACCTGGAGCCAGAGGGGAATCTGAGGCAAAGACAAGTAATCCCCCCTCCCCCCAACCCCATACATACATCTCTCTCTCCGACACCAAAACACCAGAGCAGACAGCAGATTGGAGAAATAAGAAGTTAGCCAGATAAAGGACTATTGGGGGTGAGAGAGACGAGAAGAGGAGCGAGGTAGAACAAAGTAAGGAAGGTGTGGAAGGCTTGTGAGATAAGGAGAGAAAACAGATGGGGATGAGTGTGTGTGTGTTTGTATGTGGATAAGGGGGTGTCAGGGGGCCAGGTCTTGGCTGGTCGTGCCGGTCGGGGTGATGTTGTGCCATAAGCTGAGAAATGAGCTCGCTCAGAAAGAGTGGAATTAAACCAGGAGCCAGAGAGTAAGGGGGAGAATTGAAATGGGAGGGGTGTGTTTAAAGTCTCCAGAAATATCATTGACCATTAAGAGTCTACATCCAGTCTACAGCCAGTATACAGCATACTAACATGTTCACAATGACAATACTGAAGCAGGTATAATATTTACCTTACAACTATTTTAGCCTGCTAACATCTACTAGCACAAAGTACAGATAAGACTGATGAGAATGTCATTCATTTAGATTTGGTCATAAACCAAACTACGGTGACTGTAACCTGATGGTGTCACTCATTGTAGAGTCAGATTGTTCATTAGCTCTATATAACAGATAACTGCATATGAATGCTGAATCTGTAGGCGAGAAACCAAAAATTTTAGCACCAGAATGGTTATGGCTTCGTTCATAGCCGAGTAGTGTTGACTGTTGTCACTTTTGAGCAGGCTTTGGTTGCAGCAGTCCACATGGAGATAAAACAGGTGGAATGCATTTCCTGAAATGCCATCTTGGAGGCCATCGAAAATCGTCTTTTTTCTTGCCATTCTTGTGTATCAAGTTGCTAATTGGACTTCAGAGGAAAACCTTGGCCTGGATATCGGTTATCTTTTTTTTCCAGATATCCGCTGGCTACACCAAAAGCCCAGAAACACTGACTGTTGCCCCCAGAGTTTAAATGGCTGACAGATGATAGCCGATTGGTTCAATGACTGGAGGATTCACAAGTGTTTATAATTCTTCCCAAGGCGAATAAAATCTTTACCAACTTTCTTGGAAATCATCATTGATAACAACAAATGTAAACCTCATGGTGGCACTAAAAGAAAAGTCAGGGAGTCACCAGTTATTAGTTAGTAGTATGAGTTTGTGATGAAAATGGCTGCGGCTGCAACTTTCAAATGATTCCAGTAAAGGGGAACATATGTGCATCCATTGCCTTTTTAAAGTTTAAGTGGCTCCCATTTTGATTGGGTTTATAAATCAGACGATGCAATAAAAGACTGTAATCATTCATCAGTTTCTAGAGATGAAGCATCTCTGAGATTTGAATGAAATGATGCTGTTGCTCTTGGAGGGATATAAGCTGTAATTCATTGACAGAACAAGGCAGGAGTCGACATGTAATCCCTGCTAAAGTGATCCATAGGGGTGAGTTTATAGTATACTATGTGCAGCTGATGTAAAGGTCTTTCTTTCTCTCTTTCTGTCTTAGGTTTTCCCTTGTGATCCCTGACAGAGCGAGGACAGTGACACTGACTCGGCCATTGTTTCCTCTGTGTTTCCAGACAGAGTGAGGCTCCCTGGGTGCCTCTGCTGTCCATTGTGACTGTAAGAGAAGAAAGAAATATCCATCTTGTCTGCATAAAGACCTATTCAGCATCATTTCTCTTTGCCAGCCACATTTGCAAACTCAAGAACAGCAATGAAGCCTCAGCATCATCCCTAGCCCAGGGTCTATTCCTCCATCCTCAGCTCCCCGCTCCTCTAACCACCTTATCCCTATCCCATTCCCTCTCCCCATCTCCAGCTTCAGCGCTCTGCCCCATTCCCAGATGACAGCTCAGAAACATCCGTTACCCTCGCACTCCAAACGAGCTTTCTTTCCTCTCCCTCCAGCCCCCGTGGCGCTTGGCACCGGTGCCCATCACATAGACAGATGGAGCCAACCCTGACCCCTCTCCTCGCCCGTTGGGACGCCGAGAGAATCAACGCCTGACTAGAGGAAGGGGTGTGTGTGTGTGTGTGTATGAGCAGGGGGGAGACAGGAAAGAGAGCGGAGGAGAGTATTGCTTTGTCACCACAGCAACACATCGCCTTGTCTCCCGTGGACTCCCCTTCAGCCCAACCCAAGGCTCTCGGATTAAAACGCGCACAGTGGGGAATTCAGCAGCAGGACCTGAAGGGCCTCGTTTCTTCTCCCCTAAATTGCGCCTGACATATTTTTTCTTTGAATATTTGGCAGAGATATCTTGTTCCGTGTTTGTGGGGAGAGAAAATGTGAACTTGACAAAATTCCAAAAGTAGGAAACTTTGTTTGAAAGCAACAGGAAACCACAAGATGACACATCTAAATATGCTGAAGGAAAGTGTTGGCAAAGTTGTTCTCAACACCACGAAAGTTTCATTGTAAGCCTCACACTTTCTTTTCCCTCCTGGCCTCTGTGATCAAAATTAACAACAGAACGAAAAGCTGCAATCGGCTAGCAAAAGTATTGCCATTTGTACTTGCAAATCAATATGTGGGAGGGATTTTTTTTACAATAAGAGACACTTTCATTGTGTTTTTCAAACCTGAAGAAAGCAGAAGACAATTTTGCGTGACACCAAACAGAAATGCATGTGGGACTCTAGTCAGAGCTTCTTTGGGTGTGCACGTACAGCATACCTTCATCTAAGCTCTAACGTCCTGCATTAAACCTCTGCTAACTCCAACATCTACTTCATGTGAAGGCACTTGCAGTTTCACTTACCTGACTAAAAAGCCCACCTGAGTCCCTGCAGTTTTTACAAGAAGCAAGATTCTCCACTCTCACTGGATGTTGTCCGAACTGACTCCTATAACTGGCATTCTGATTAGCATATAATGCCAGACAACCAATTTTAAAAGAATCACGAATCAACAATAAAATGGGACACTAATGGCCAGTGAAATGAATTCAGCGGGATGACATAACAGAGGGGGGAATACCGGAGTCCCAAAGCTTCCCAGGTAATTGGAGTGCAGTATAGTGTTTTATACTCCAAAGCACAGCTCCTCTGGTGACCTTGGAGGCTGAAAACTTAGACGGGGCAGATACAGAGAGAGAAAGACAGAGAATGGTACTCAGTGTACAAGGTTTATGATCATTGTTGGGATTTTTCATCATTACATTCCCGGCATTTGCATAACACAGGATGTTTGGGCTGTAGCGTCAGTCTGTCTTCAGTCATTTTAGTTTCGACTGCAGGGTTGAGCATCCAGCACACTTCTTCAGATCTCTAGTTCATATGAATTGTGATAATGATCACTCATGCCTATAGCTTCTGTAAAATCCTTAAGCCAGTGAAATATGCTGATATGAGATCAGTTCTTGTTGCGTAAGTTACTGTCACATTCAATATTCAATATTCAATCCAAATATCTCTATAGGCCCAATAAAGGTATAAAGTGGATCATCAGTAACTCTATTTTTCTGTGTTTCGCTTTTACAGTGAGATACAGTAGCATACTGGTGGATCCATATTTTATGAATATGCAAATCACTATGTGGGAGTTTGTGAAAATCCACAGCTAAGGTGTAAAGATACATCATTACACATAATGTACAAGAAGCTTTAATGCACAGGTGTGGAAGGCTGAAATGTTTCATTCAGACAATTGAGCAACAATAATTATGTAAATTCATTTCATGTAAGACTGTGCAACACAGGTCTGATAAAAATGTTTTTTTTTACCATGTAAAGAGGATGAAGTAAATGAAAGCAGAGGCACATCATCACATCATCAAGTCATCAATCAGCATCGGCACAACTCCGCAAGGGTTTCATATTTGCCAGAGTACCAAAAATGTATTTTTTGTCTATTTGTTTTCCCCTGAAAATTATTGAAAAATGATGCACATGAAATGTTGCTGCTGCATCGTTTCACGTCAATCATTCCGATTGGTCGGTTTGTAGGCAGATCAGAGATCTCATTGCCAACAAGTCGTCTGGGGATTTCTAAATGCAAAGTAGTTGCAACGTAACACAGCGTTTGCCCCCTGCTTCAAGGACACGCCTTACCTGAAACAATGCTTTCTCCTCATTCTCCTTTATAGTGAAACAGACCTATAGGCCTAGCGAATCACTGAGGCTATTTAAAGCATTGAAATGGATGTCCTGAACGGCATTATGACATTGTGTACAAGCATGTGACTTCCACATGTCACCTCCCTAAAGACTTTGCATTGGTTCTGCAATGCAGGGTTTTTTGGGGGTTTTTAAAAAAATCTCTAATTGTTTCCAAACAGTTTCAGCAACGAAAGCTAGGACAACATCCCCAGTCTCTACCGAGTGAAGCGTTTACGATTGTCAACCCAAAATCACACAGCGTAAAGGCTCCCTTAGTGACTTTAATTCCAGATGACCAGAGAGCTGTGGTCCTTGTGTAAATTGTTTATGTCCCCGTACCTGTTTTCTATTACTTAAAAGAAGACCAGTGGAGAGTGAAGCAGTGAGTCAGTGCTTTTGTAAAGATATTTATGAGGCCAATATGACACAGCTGATATGACAGAGTCTAGAGGTCATATAAGTGATAAAAGAGGAAAGGCAGACACAGTCCAGTGGTTCTGTGTGTGTACATCGAGATGAGAGTGTGAAGAACAACAACATGGAGTAAGATATACTCGTGTTGTTAAGGGTTCGACTCATGATCTTTGTTGCGTGTCATTGCCTTTCTCTGAATCACCCATTTGTGTCCCTGCTTCACTTTACTGTGAGCTCATGAAACGGCAAATAATCTCTCACGTGTGTTGTTCTGGATGAAGGGAAGTGATAATTTCCAAATCTTAATAAGACAGAGGTGGACAACGGTGGAGTAGCACAGATATAGTTTTTGTCACCCTAACACCTTTTGGCACCTCAACTACAGACACACAAAAAGCATACAGACACACACCTCAATTACTGTGCTATTTCTGTGGCGCTACCTGTCAGTGACACTGAGCTCAAACCAGCTGGGATTAATTAGTGACTGAACAAACACACATATGCACGCACACACACAATAGTGCACCTTTATCTCAGTCTTTCTGAAATATCACAATTGCATCACAAGTAAACAAACACACATACCAACACACATCCTTACGCACATATCCTTACCTTCTACTACTCATTTACAACTTTTCACTCCTGCAAAATACACACATACACACACACACACACACACACATCATCATCCATCAGATACAGGATGTGAAAAGCTTCCAGAACAGCATGTTGCCAATAAACACCCCTCCTTCTCTGCTGTAATTACCTCACTCTTCATTTCACACCTTGAGTATGCACCTCATATCTCGCCGTGTCACTGCTCTGCCTCAGCGCATGGCAATACCTGTCCACACTAATAGGAAATGTGATCTTGCATTTAGCTTATAGTCTTTTCTAAACAGGTGAAAAAATCAGATAGGAATCAGTTTCTTTCACTTCATATATATATATATATATATATAGATATATATAAACTGGTTTCTGGAGGTGCCATGGGTTTAAAAAAAAAACTGTAGAGATCATGTTCTGCTTGTTCAGATTGACAGATTTTTTTTTAAATTTTATTTATTTTGCAAAGCGGTGTTTGTGTTAGCAAAATCCACGGCCGGTGAGGACAAGCTGTAACTCCTGTCAGCTCGTGTTGGTGCGTGGGCCTGTGCCGTGCACTGCTGACTTTGATAGAAATAAAGCCGCTGACAGGTTTTAAAAGACAAGCTGTCGACAGCCATAACCTTGAAGGTGTTTGTTTGTGTGTGTGTGTGTGTGTGTGTGTGTGTATGTGTGTGCTGTATATGTTTACATGATTGTGTTATGGGGGTGTGATGAGGTTACAAACAAGAGAGATTAAATATGCTGAGGTAAGGTAAAGCCTGGAAGAGGAGAGGTGCAGGAACAGAGCAGAATATACATGAAAAGAATGGAATTGGCAGGTAAAATGAGAATTTATATTATGTGATATAACACTTAGCAGTACAACAGGAGAGCATAGACACATTTGGAAGAACAGGAGATTAAATGGACTTAAAGTACCGGAGAGTTCAAATCCGAGAATTCATCAAGTTAGCTAGTGTGGGTGTGTGTTTGAGAGGATGAGAGGGGGATCATTTACATTTGTGTATTAGCTGTTTGTGTGGATGTGTTTGGATAGACATTGTTTATTCTATCAGCAGCTGATGCTTGTTTTATCCAACCACCCAGTACTGGCAACTCATTAGCATAGCGATAATGAGAGATTGCAAAGGTTGCAAGTGTCAGCAAACCAAGTTTTTTTTTTTTTTTACACAGTCAAAGCAGCAAGTTTGGGTGTTCAGAAAAATCGTCTGTGTGGGTTTGTGCGCACCACGTACTGGAAAGATACACCAGAGTAACTTGACACAAAACTAAGTAATACTGTTTCACAGATCTTTATTGGATTTCTCACCACACCCTGCATGTGCTGAACAAACCCTGCAGGTGCACTTCTACATCGGTATAGCAAGTTAAGGTCAGGATTTTTTGTGGCTGCAAAGTTACTCTTTAACTTTGCTTGCACAGTTCAGATTTTCCAGGTTGTGAAAAACAAACATGTTTAAACTGCGCTCTTTGTTCAGAGAGCCTTGAGTGGTCAGAACAAAGACAGTTTAAAGTCCAAATTTTCATGCTCATGTAAAACCAGTTTGTGTAACTTGATGTCAGGCACAGGTAGACACAACTGACTTTGGCTAGTTTAGCAACCCCTTAGACTGCATTGTGATAGGTTTCACAATGATGGGCAGGAAGCCTGTGTCTATTTCTGTGTTGCAATTTCCGGTCTGGTTAAAACCCAACAACTAAAAAAAGATGAAGTTATTTTAGCATAGAACCGAACAGCTAGCTAGCTTGTTTGTTTTATTTCATGTAACTAGTTTAGCCCATGTTAGCAGCATGTTCATAAATGGGACATATTATATATTTGCTAAATGTGTGCAGATGACTGAGCTAAACAAACCTTGGGTTTATCTCGGGTTAACACAGTTGGACAGCCTCTAGTGGCAGAGAGGGTACCCCTGAGCAAATATTCCTACACTATATACTGTATACAGCAAGCAGAATCACACACTGTACAAACACTGTTATATCTGTCTTCTATTCCAGGTGACTGCTGCCATCAGACCAGACATGCAAAACCAGACATTCTGTGGATGATTCTTTGCATTGGATGTGGAAGCTGTAAGGAAGATTCACTCAGTGTGAGCTATAATCATTCACACGGCACCAAGAGAACTAAACTGATGTTGTGGAACTTTGCTATCTAGGCCATGGAGGATAAAACTACAATACACTGAGTTCAGTCAAGTGTTTTAGTACATTTGGTGCTTTAAATTCATTTCCTCTGTATATTTGCCAGCAACTGAAGCCACCATTTTAGATTTTCAGGATAAAATACAGAGCAATCCCTTCAAACTTTTTTAAACTTTACCCTGGTCCTGACTCACTTGTGGTAACTCTTGGTAAATGAAATAAGGATTATCACGTGGATTCTGTCTTCTCTGTGGTGGTGGCGCCCTTATTCAGAAGAGTGGGAGTGTCTTCAGGATGCCTGAATTGGACAACTTTGCCCCCCTGAGGGGTCCCAGAGGCCCTGAGGTTGGCCTAAATGGTCCAGCGGACCCACAGCGGATTCAACACAGCATCCTGGAGGAGCAAGTGGAACTATGGTGGTTCAGAGATCCTGGGAAGTCCTTGCTCTGCTATTGCGTGGCTGTACTTTTAATCCTCGGCTGTGGGTTGGGTGGTGTCGGTCTTCTATCAACCACCACCAGCGTCTCAAGTGAATGGCGTCTTGGGGCAGGCACGGCCCTCTGCCTGCTAGCCTTGGGGGTCCTGCTCAAACAACTGCTGAGCTCGGCTGTGCAGGACATGAATTGCATTAGGAGCCGACAGCGGATTGACATGCTGAAAAGTGGTGGTTTATCGGATCTTCTTGTGGTTTTGATTACCGGGCTGTCGTTGCTGATTTGTGGAGGGGTTCTACTGCGTCTAGCCCTGGCTAACCACATGCCAAAGCCTGGCCAAGCCCTTAATGACATGTACATCTCTGGAGTGGTTTTGCTTGCTGGAGGGGGGGCAGCGGTTGTGGGCGTTGGGATATACTCTGTTGTGGTTGTCCTGCTTGAAAGGACAAGGCATGGACGAAGATTGGTGGACCAGGTTTTGAATATCTTCACTGTTTCTGGACACATGGACCGTCAGGGTCGCAGAGAGACGACCTCCAGTCTGGCTAATCTCATTTGAGACTTAACCACCCTGTGTAAATTGGCCCCTTGCTCTTCATGTCAGAAAAGTTTGCCTCAACTAAATTAGAGAAGGCTTTATACCCAAATATTAGAAGAAATCTGATTAAAATAAAATTCATCATTTAAAAGCTTCAGCTTTGTCATTAGCTGATTGGACTGTGTATGAGGCAAAATGAGTTGAATTTATGAATATCTGCTTGGTGGAGATGTTAGTAATAAAATCTCAGTCACGGATTAAGGGTGAAGAGACTGACGAGTAACACACTGAAGAAAAATTACTACCCGGCTATGCTCACAATGCAGAAAATGATTTTTTTCTCAACATGTGAGCAGGTACAATTTCAAATGCTGTGCCATATAATTCATACGTGACTGGTATTTAAAAGCTTAAATCAGCATTTTATTAATGTTCTGTAAATCCTACTCCATTCACAAAGGACAAATGCCAAAATGTTGGTACCTGTGGCAGTTTAAGGGATACAGTGTTAGTACACAGGACACCTGAAACATCAGAACTGGGTGAACGGTGTTTAAGAAGATTGAGTGGAATCAAAAGCACACATAGTAGCTGAAACTAAAGGGAGAAGTGCTAGTTCACAAACAGAAGTGAAATCGTTTCACTGGATAGACACAGAAGTCTTTAATTGAACACAAGGGTCTCTGGTGTGGTGGTGCAAAGCCTACAATGAAATGGGTCTTTTTTATTTATATAAACCTAAAAACAGACTTCTTTGCAATTTAAGACCATGATCACAAAAAGACGTGAAAATATTCAGCAGTCAGACTGAGCATGATCAGTGGGTCAGAAACTCCGACTTCTCCCTGTGATCTCATTTCATTCCTCGGTTTAATGATTTGACGTTACACGTGCAGTAAGGACTGTGGTGATGGTGACAGACCTTGTCAAACCTCGCTGTAACATTTGTCGACAAATGATACAAGACAACATGATTGTTGGAGAATTATATCACAGCACTTTAGAATGTATGAAAAATGTGTGTTTTTGTGCATCAGCATATACTGTTTTAACTGTTTGTCTCGCACTTTGTTTTCCTTAAATCTGCTTTAATTTATATTTTTGATATTAACACTGAATCAAATGACTGTGTAATGTAAACTGGTCATTCATTGTGCTGAAGTTATGAATCACCAATCGCCACGGCTCTGTTGAGTTTTTGAGCCTCTTTGTTTTCATTTCATGTTCGAGTCTCCTCGTTTGCATGGTTTCTTGTTGGCAAACATTTCCAGCCGTAAAGCTCTGATAAACTGCAGTGTACACCACCTACACACCACCAACGGTAAAGTTACAGAGTGGCTGATGAAGTAGCATTCTGCTAGCTAATGATGTTTTCCTCAGGAGTTGGTGGGTACTAAATCAGAGCTAAAGAGACGATAAATAGTAACATGGACTTCATATTAATCAGAAACAGAACTATATGAAAATGCGTTTACTATCTAAACAAAGGCAGAGTTTCATAAAGGCAGTTTTAAGCTATTTACTGTAGTTTGTTCCAAGGAGCAGTGGATGGACAGGCCATTGCCAACCTTTGTTATTTCAAAAAGGTGTTTCCAATTAGTTGGAGATACAGTGAACACACACAAACAGTCGACAGTCATTAATTAAAGAAAGCAAATAAATGTATTTCCCAAAGCATTTACTATTTCTGTGACATTTTCAAAAGGCAGAAAGTATTTGGTCCAAGCAAGAACTTCTCCAAAGGTAAGTACAAGCCAACTAATAGACCCTTTTCAAGCACTCAATGTGGGGCTCTCTTTTTTTTTAATGTATGTGATTCATGATGTCCATAAAATGTGGCTTGCAAACCTACACAACTTGGAGAAAGCAGGTTACAACTGTGTCATAGTGTTTAGAGGGTCTTTTCATTACATGCTACATTCTGGGATACGTGTGTGTGTAACAATATTCATATTAATGTCTCCATAAGTGTATAATCACATAAAAAAAGAAGAAAAGGAATATTAACCAAATCTGGTAAAGCGAAATGTATTTTTTTTAAAAATTGGGATCCCTTTAAGAGATAGTTTTGAGAGATCTGAAAGCAAATTTACAGCAAGAGTAGGAGATGAATCAGCACAATTTCTTTTGAGTTCAGGTTATATTAGTATGTTTTGGTGAAAGTAACATCAATTTATTTCAGTTCTTGAAAAATCATCAGTGACAGAAGGGTGCACATTATCCCATTTTCATAAATCTGATTTATTTAAGGATCAAATTAATCTCTGTGCACTTCTCTGAATATTACTCATGGTTTAGAAACAATGTGTCTTTAATTTGAGCATGAGACTGTAATTGGGGGATGACAATTGTAGTCCTAGCACTTCTGATTTATTAGATGCATTATTGGCTCAGATAACAGGTCATTATCATTTCTCACAAAGCAGAAAATGAGAAATAACTGTCTGCGGAAAAAAAACTCAGTGAAATTAAATCCATTACATCAACATGGCCAGTCATAGAATTTCAATGCACTTGCAAAAGTTTACACTGGGTTATCAATATGCTTCATCATCTTAAATTAGGGAGAATCTACAGGACAGTATGCAGATATTGCTGCATTGTTATTATCGAGTCTCATTTGAGTGTTAAAACATCCACTTTCAAAGCAAAAAGGTCCCTTTTCTGTGGGGAAACACACCATTAAGAAAAACTGCACAGTGGCAAGTGAAGGTCGTTCGCGCTTGTAAAATGTTCCCAAAGCCTTTGAGAGTCATTCCTCACATCGCCTTACAGAAAAACCTCAGAAAAGGTCCTGCATTGTGTCTCATTTGTGGGTGTGTGTGAGTCAGTCATGCCTCTTTATCTGTCTGCACATACGCACAGCCTATTGCCTTGAGACAAAAGGGGTCACACAGTCAAACATTGTTGGAGTGATGACGGACAGCAAACTGAAGGCACAATGGACAAGGCAGTGGCCTGCAGGGGCTGGTATAGACTAGCACCACTTGCTCTCGGAAACACACACACACACACACGCGCACACAGAAAAAAAAAAAAAAGCAAGGCTCACGCTGCATTTTTACAACACACACAGAAAGCCTGTAATTCTTACTTACAGTACATGAAATTTTCTTTTGAAGCAATGGCAGGTTGTGTACTCATGCATGACAGCAGAAGAGGTGAGCAGAGTGAAGAGGGAGGCAGGTTTGATACTGAGGAGAGAGGAGCGTGTAGGAGGAGAGGATTCAGAGTTTTTCTGTCAGACCAAGACAGAAAATATTTGAACATACTGTATACATAAACCAGACCAAATGTGCTGTCATTAATCTGCTGTTGTTGTGAATTATTAGTAATACTTGAATGTATGTTTTCAGTGTAATCTGATCTGTACGGCTTTGACCCTGACCGACTCACCTGCAGCATAGCTATATCTCTCGTAAACGTGGATTTGAAAAGATTTTGTCCTAATTAATTCTGCTCACATTTAATGTCCAGTCTGCCTTTCAAGGGAAGTTAAAAGTCAAACAAGCTTGATTTAAGAGTAATTTAACATTTTGCCACTGCCCTGTGTTCATTAGTGAGCCTTAGAGATGCTGGTAGATGGATTTTGTTATCTTTTGTAATGAATCATGCATGCTCGTTTCCTGTTTTGAGTCTATGCTAAGCTTAACTGCATTGTAGCTCAGTGTATTTTTGTCTTTAATCAAACCAAGTGTGTTCATGAACAGTATGCAGTACCTGTGGTTAAATATTTATAGAGGCTGGAGTGGATCTGTCCACTAGTAAATCAAACTGCTGATGTGCTATTTGATGAGCATTTCAAAGCTGCAATTCATTATATTATTCATCTATGACAGTCGAGGAAAATGTACAAAAAAATCCTCGCAAACAAAACGAAAGCAAGGTACAAAACATTGTTTATTTCCAAATATATCCCTTTGCTTCCTATTGACAATGATAAATTAGAGACAACACATAACACACACTTATTAACAATTCTCATTGGTGTCTGAAAAATGTCTCCACAAGATAATGCATGATTGTAATTGAAGGGTTTGTACTTAACAGCAGAGATGCAATAAATCGACACAGGACTCTCTTCTTTGCTGCTGGCAGTGCAGTGAACTGATGTGCTGCAGTGCATGCACAACGGAGGGAGTGAATTACACCACAGCCTGCTTTGAAGACATATAGGGGCCCGCAGAGGTCGACGTATAAAAAAATAAAGAGTCATGGAAAAACAATTACCTCAACATATTGTCAATATTCTCAGAGTCTGCGAAGAAATCCCATCAGATTATTTTACGTTTGTCGTGCCCCCCCCCCCCTTGCCCCCTGTTTTTGTCCTTCAGACATTTTCCACAGGGGAAAAGAAGTACAGTATAAACAGATAAAAATATGACAAAAAAAGTCTGCACCATGCTCATTCCTTCAGTGTCTGCCTCAACGCTGCAAGCTGATTTCAAGCACAAGGACAAGGTTACAGGCCCCATGGGAATGCGTCAGTGGTATTATGTTACACAGCCAATGCCGCTGACAATATTGTGCCTTATTAATCATTGATTTGTTAGCTGGTGTTAGTTTCAGTGCACTGGGGATTATATTCACAGTGCTAAAGGTAATAATACACAGGTGATTTTTTTTTAAAAGGCAATGAACATATAATATAGAGGTTCCAGCAAAACATATGCCTTTGAGAGGGATGAAGATTAACCTCCAAGTTAAAGTGTACTGTATGTAGATAGTGAAGTGGAAATTAGGGACAAACATATGAGGAATAAAAACCTGTACAGTTAGAGATGCTGACCCTGGTAGTGGTTTAAAATCCTGCATGGAGCAACGCGTACTACGTGTCTACAGGAAAACATCTAATGGTGTACATGGCATCAGTTATGTCATGGAGAAATAAAACCCGACAATGATCCATCACAGTTACTGAAAATTGGCTCTATAATCTGTTGGTTGGCATGTTGTACAGTAGAAAGCTAATAGACATGTCAAGCACCGCCCAGAAAAGATAACGCTTCGAATTCTTAATTTAAGTTTTCTCTTTTCAAAGAAAACATGGTTAAAAAAATGTCTAGTTGCCCAAATTCTGCTCTAAATTAACCTCATGGGATATCACATTAAAAGTGAGGGAAATGAGAGCTTTCCAGAAGCAGATGTGTCACAAAGTCACCAGTTCATTATTCATATATTAAAATGTTTTACTGGAGTCCTGAGGAACCCTTTAAAAAAACAGAAAGCACAGGTCAGAGGTGATGCAACAGCCTTTCCGTCTGAGGTGAAAAGGTCCTAGAGATGATGTCTTCTTTCCGTTCAGAGTGGGCAGAAATTTCATGTGTCCTCCTACACTTGTCCTCTGCTGTCCATTGCAGGGAGCAGGAGAAACGAGGAGAGGAGAGGAGAGGAGAGGAGAGGAGAGGAGAGGAGAGGAGAGGAGAGGAGAGACAGAGAGAGAAAATATCCATTCGTCTAGCAGCATCTGTGCCCTTTAGTTTGTCCGGAGCTGGTAATCTGCCAAGAAATGTAACAGCAGAGCATTAACACAGCTTTCTTCCCCTCATCACCTCTGCAAATCACATCACTGCCAGTATAAGCCCTATCCCTAAACAAGATTTGCATGAATACTAGCTGTAGTAGCATTCTACTAAATCATATTACCAATATTAACACATTCCTTTTTTAGATAGATATTTAATTCTCTGCCGTTTCAGACTTTTAAGAGTCTGAACTCAGAGTTATTATGTTGCATCTGAGTACCCAGGTGGTAAAAATGCATTTTTCTATACTTGTGTGCAGCTGCTCATTGTTTGACACCCACAGGTCTAATTAAGGGATATCTTCAGTGAAGTTATTTTAGATAATAAGGGTGTTTCCAACTTTGTGGTTTTGGGTCGGAGCTTTATGTTCTGGGTTCTGGCCCAGAGGTAAGAAAGTCACATTGGTATTTCTAACACAAACAGGTAAAACCCAGCCTTACTCAAAGTGCAGTGTGTAGTAGTTCAAGTTCTATTTTTAAGAAGTGATCCAATGTCACCTATTCAATATTTATGTTTTTATGTTTTGGTATGCTCACAAATGGTTGTTTAGCATAAAGGTTTTCATTTTTTAATGTTATGATAAAGTGCTGCCCCAGATAGCAATTTTACTTCAAATATGAATGGTAAATATCAGGAACATCATTTAGGTTTTCAGAAACACAAAGAAAGAAGCTAGTGGAACAGCTAGCCCAGGTGACATCAGGACTTTATCTCTCTATGAAGACATGGTTGTTCCAGCTTGCACTGATAGAGCACTTGACCTCAGCCCCATTTAACACTGTAGAGATGAACTGGACTGTGGTTTGTTCACCTTTTTCCTCTAACCTAAGCAGCCGCATCACGTTCAAATGCATTTGAGTATGTGTGTCAGTAAGTGAGCACATTGATGTTGAAATGCACTGCAGTGGATGAGTTCAGTCTGAGTTTTCAGATCAGTCTTTTATCAGGCGTTCAGTCAAGAAGTAAAACACTGTGAATCGTGGCTGAGCTGACAACAGAGCTCTCAGTCAGAAGTGAGGGGGGAGCTTCACCACTAATAGCTACGGATTCAGTCAACGACAAAGGTGATTCAGTGTGGTCAGTTCACTTTGAAAATGCATTGACATGGATTCATTTGCATATGCACTTGAACACCTCTAGAGCCACCCCTTATCGCCCGGCATCACCGGCCGACCTCGCTGCTCTTGTGGTTTAATGGGATCAAATCCCTGCGGCCAGGTTCCAAAATCCTTCCCAGAAGAGACGTGGCCACTATGGCAGCATATCAATGTCCATGGATTTAGAATAAGTACACACTGATCCTCTGCATTTTCATTTCAGCACATCACCTCAGAGAGCCAGCTGCAGTGTGATGCTGCCTGATCATATTCTGACTGATGACAGGCTGATATTCATGCAGTCATCAGTCGTTGCCGCTATGGAGTACGGCTACTAAATGCCTGTTCATCACTCATTAATAAGTCAGCACAGTCGGTCTACAGTATCAGGGTATTGTTTAATCACTGTAACTGTGTCTGCAAGTAGTGCTGAGTGAAATGTGATCAACACTCCTCCTCTCTCCCCATGCTGCTGATGGTAACAATAAGAGAAAGGTGATAGGCCTTCTCTCCAGTCCCCCTAACTTCATCACTCTTCTCTCACTCTTACTCATCGCCGGTCCTCCTCCTCCCATTTTCTATGCCCCTCTCTCTCCTTTGCTTCCTTGCTGATGTTACAGCAAGGCGATAGTAACCTTGGCATTCGCAGAGTGCCACCCTGGGAGCCTCCTGGCGCTCTGTGGCATCATTCAACTCCGCAGCCCCTGACTCACACCTGACACATCCAGGTAATGGATATGATTGATGTTATAGACTTTGGTTCATTTCTGGGGCGTATGGCAGGTATGAAACTTAAGAATTTCTGGCCGTGGTCCAGTGGAGGTGCTGGGCTTCTATCTCCATATCATTACAGTTTGCCCCCCATTGAAGCTAGTGAGCTATTGAAGAGGATTTTGCTGCAGTCTCATCAATAAATTGTCACTTTAATGTGGCAATATACAATGATGTGTGACCTTTCCAAAAACAGGTAGAGATGTACCCTCTTTATACATTTCAGCATTATTTTAGGTAAAACTTCTGGTTAGTGGGTTGATAGAAAACACAGAACTCTCGAGGTTTGTTTCCCTTGAGAATGACAGATGTGATAAGAAGGGTTCGTTCCTCGGGCAGTGATTCAATCCACAGATCCCAGGTGCCAGTTTTCTAAAACACGTTTGACTGCATTCTTTCAACTTTACAGTAGTCCTGTTTAAATTTGGACAGCTGAGACATACAGAACTTTGCGCCACAAGCTAGCAGGCTTGTAAAGTTTCTATCCTTGGCATTCTGTGCGGTGTCAGTCTAAGCCCCCTGAGGCCATGACTCATGGTGATAGAGCCAGGTAATGGATATGATGGATGTTTTACAGCTGGGTTCACTTCTAGGGCACACACTGAATAGTGTTGCAGAGAAACTCTTCCTGACACTGCTCTCGCAAGGAAAACATCATATTTAACCTCGTGGTAACCTCAGATTTGTTAATGCTTTTGGACTTTGGACAGAAACTAGATGGTCATTATTTACATTTATCTTGATAAAGCCTATCTTTATTATGTGCAGGTTTTAAATGTGCTCTTTTGTGATGCCAAGAATAAGCAAATCTGATCCAACCACACTCACACAGTCTAGATGAGGCAGATTTGGTTGAGTTTTAGAGTGTTAAGTTTGATTGTTTGCTTTGGAGAAATACTTTGAAAGTAGGTTGGCAAAGGATTTAAAATTGTGAATTTAACATAGTAAGAAAAGCCTCCACAGTCCCTGACCTCATCACATAAAAATGTCTCAATGACTTTAACATGGTCAGATATACAGATTTTAAGTGCAGTAGTGTGTGTGTGTGTGAGTTTGCTCTCACCTCCACTTTGTGTTATGTAGCGCACCCATGGTAATGCCTGGTAACCGCTCTTCTCTATGATCTTCAGGTAACGCACCTAGAGAACGCAGACAGGTTAAATATACACTCATTCACACACCACGCTGCTCTATATGGTCTGTATGCTTCAGTGTGTTCATGCCAGCCTGCTCATAGCAGATGTAAATCCTCTCCGTCTCTTGAAAACCATGCATGGAGCTAATATTTCAGACAAATTGGTAGAATAATTCTAAAACTTAATTAACCATTTAAAACCCCATTAGATTGTCCAAATGCAATTTACAAAGCTGAAAAGCAGGTTGGGTCGGCTAATTTTGTATAGTAGTTTTGTTCTGTTTTAAGCGATGAGGTGTGAGGTGTGTGAGGTTATAGTTATTTTTTTAGTCCAGGTTAGTAATGGCTATTTGCAATTACTGCCATGAAACTATATATGAGTGTCAAAACTGCGGTTAAAAAACAAGACCAAAGACACACTGTGCAATGGATGTTAAAGAGTCCAACCTGAATTCCAGACACAGTGAAATAGGGGATCTCAAAGTTAACTGTGATTGGTCTCTTCGCTTCAAGCTCTTCACTCTCCACACTGGGTAGGCCAAAGTGTGCCCGCATCATGTACTCCTTACCACCCTGCACATGCAAACAGAAAGGAGAGAAGAGGTCACAAAGCATTACATTCAGAGTGATGCTGATCACCAAACTGTTCAAATATAACAATTTCATTTGTTGTTGTTTGTTGAGTTCTGCTTCTGTCCCAAAACAAAACAAACTTTATATGCGTGACAACGGGAAACAACACCCATGTCATGTCAAGGTGGAGCAGATAACCAATTTATAGGATTTAGCAGTCGGTCGTATTTAGGCTATAAAGATAAAAACAACTGGTTAATCATTCACGTAATCATTCTTCATAACAGCAACTGTGTGACAAGTCTGAAAACTTTGGTTTCAAATAAGCCTTTCTCTGTACTTTAAGGTTTTTGACTATATGAAAAAAAAAATCTGTTATAGTCTTGAAAAAAACATTTTTAGGAATTCTTTGGTCACTCAAAACTCAGATAATCTGTCTGTGAAAGTGTGGTTTTATCAGACAGCAAACCAGTTGTCATATTTGTTTTCATCAAAGGTCACCTTTTTCAAACTAATGACACAAGCTCAGAAAAAAAAGCACAAATACAGAAACTTTCTCCTTGGAAATAACCAAAACTTTTGTAACACTGGCAGATAATTGTGTGTTCATGGAGGAGGAGCCCATCTGCTGATTTGGAAAAGAAGTTGAAGAAAAAAAGAAGAAAGAAGAAGAATTTGAAAAAATCTAAATCTATATATATATATATATATCTATATCTATATATATCTATATATATATATATATATATATATATATATATATATATATATATATATATATACACACACACACACACACACACACACACACACATACAGTTGCTGTGGAAAACCTTATTATCCCTGTCCTCGCCTACAGCTGACAAGAAAACATTTCTGATGTTTAAAAGATGTACAGGTACAAAGCCATGCTTAAAATAAAATAGCTGAGGGCAAATAGACTTAGTTCTAATAGCTCTACATGCTTTCCCAGTTACAGGAGGGGAATGTTTGTGGATCAGGGTTGTAAATAACTGGGTGGAGCTGAAGGCTGGAGCTGTGTAAGTGTGTTTATCACTCTCTTCATCTTTATTTCCGTCAACCATTACAGGTTAAGTGCAGTCTTCGGTGAGAATCTGCAGCTTTATAGAGTCCAAAGGTTGACAGTGACAGAGAAAAATGTACTGCACAGTCACACACGAGCTGGATAACAATACGTCACCACTGACGGCAATTCACATCCCTCCCTGACAGGCTAAAGGTGTAATGAATTACTGAGAGGATATCAGAACTTGACAGATAAAAGGAACCTCAACTGAATTAATGCTCTGCAAGATTTTTAAATTTCCTTTTGAAGAGTTTATAGTGTGCTGACAGCAGAGACTGACGACAAAAGTGTGGAAGGAACAGCAGAAAATGGAGAGATAAGATGTGATCGTGTGTGGGTTTTTTTTGTGCGTGTGTGTGGGGGTGGGCACGTTGATCATAATGAGATAAATTGCTGCTGCTAATACTTGTCTAAATAAAATTTCATTTTTTGACACTGGGGCTGGTTCAAGCTTATAGATATCAGGTATTCATCAGTGGTGAAACAAGTACACCTAAGCCTCTCTGCAGGAGAAACTAGGCGGAGAAACTCATGAAAAAATGTGAAAGGCCCTATCTAGAGCCTACAGAACATGGCAGTGTAACATGTCGGACTACTAAACCAGCTCTGTCTATTCTCATTTTTAAGTAATAAAAACAAAGTATTCATATTCTATTCTATTCTGACGTATTCAGAAATCAGTAATTCACCCTAAATCTTACACACTAGACCTTTAAGTAAAATATTTTATATCATAGTGCATAAATACTTAATGTTACAAATCTGGCATTCATTGCATGCATTTATCCTATGTCAACTTCTAATAATACATCACGACCATGACTGCATTTAGTATTATTGATCTGTATCTGCAAAGTAACTAGTAACTAATCATATTTACCTCTGAACTGTGGAGGAGCAGGAATATATAGTGACAGACAATGGAAATACTCAAGTAAAGTACAAATATCTCAAAATTGTACAATACCACAGTAAATGTACTTAGTTACTGATGCTGCTGTGCCTTTAAAAACCTCATGAAACAAGATAGCATTGTGCAGCATCAACATACTAAGTGTATATTAGATTATGCACTGTGATACTTTGTTGACACTAACAGGAAAAGACTTGATGTTCCACTGCACCACGTTCTTCTCGGGCACCCACTTGGTGCTGCCTGTGCTGGTCTTGAACTTGGGTGAGTCAGCATCACTGGGCACCGGCACCAGAATGGACACATTGTTGGCAGTGGACCGGCTCTTAAACTGACTCCGAGCCTGCGGAAGGTGACAGAGGAGAGAGTTCAAATGGTATCGAGGGAACTTTACAATAAAAAAAATATGAGAAAGGGTTATCAGGGGGATCTTTATGATTATGTGCACTGCAGCTTAATTTAAGTCTGTGTGTCTCTGCTTCAAACAGATGGTAAGCGGTAATCCACCTGAGAAGTATGTGTCACAAATACTAAATAAGTTTCAGTGATGGGACTAGATGAGTGGATAAGGACAAGGTACTCTCTATGTGTGTGTGTGTGTGTGTTTATGTTTGTGTGTGTCACTCATCATTACCTTCACCTTGATCTCCACGCGGCTGTGAGAGAACTTCTCAATCACGCTCTCGATCCATATGAGAGGCTTTACCTGTCAGATAGAGAGACGGAGTGGACAAGGTCAGAGGGGCGAGCGCATTGCTGGACTGCATCGCTGCGAGACACATCAACGGAGTGACACAGTGGAAAGGACAGAGAGAGATTGTGTTTGTACGACAGAGACAATAACTGCTCACAGTTCACAGGTTTCAGGCACAGTAGCTCCGCTCAGTATCCTTAAGGGTTCAGACAGCATGTCATGTTCATGTTTTGGTTGCACACTCTTGTGAGATGAATATCTGGTGTTGTATCGACACCCTGTGTTTTAAAGGACTTTCAGTGTAACGTATGAACCCTTTTTGAGTGTCCTTCTGAAGTCATTATCATTATTATTAATAATAATTGTGTATTATGTGTTATAGTTCATTAATCTAATACTTCTGTTTTTTCCTGTTCTCTATAGAAACCACACTGTAGTGTAAAGTATCAACCTGTACAGCCTTCTAGTAAAAATCACTGCTGAAACTATTTATTTTGTTGATACTGTTAATACCGTGAATACTTTTACAACTACTCACTACTTACTCACTACTGTTAACACAGTACAAATAACATATATAGTGGTCAGTGGACAGGGCTTCCCTATCTGTGAAGCAAACATGAAGTGTTTTAAACCTGAATTCTTCAAAATGTCCAGCAGGGGGCGGCTCATTTGGCCACAACATGGTCCAATTGAATTGAGTCTTATGAGGAAATGAACATACTCCATTGATGTATCCACTCAGTCAACAGTTTCCTGTTCAGAGCTTATGGGTTCGAGCACTAGTTTCAAGTGTTTTTTCAAACAGCATGACGTTCATTTTGCAAATTATGATCCGATTTAGAGTAAAATATTATTATATTAAATATTATTAGATTAGTTAAATCTAATAATATGTTTTATATATGTTTTATTGCCAACTTGTATGTCAACACAATATATTTGTGATAAGCCAATATCAGCCAATATCTACCAAGTGAGGCTCTCATGAGCCTTACACTTTCTGCTCTTGATTGTTTCCACTGTGTACAAGCACATAAAAGCAAATATATTTTGCATGAGGCAGATGGGGAAAAAGAGGAAACATTTTTGGCTGTGATCTGTGTACACGCCTCACTGTGAGACAAATAGAAAGCGTGTTCTTCGTGTTGCTGGTATGTAGGTGGTTTGAGTGAGTGTGTATGTGTGCGTCAAAGAGAAACATTTGTCCGCGTGTCCTCCTCACTGTAGTGTTGAGCCGGTAAGACATGAGCTCGCTCTCGCCGTCGGGGGGGATGAAAGAGATGGTGCGGTCGTTCTCGAAGCGTGACAGACGGACACACTGATGAAACTTCACATCCTCCAGCTCCACTGTCTTACTCTTCTCTCCTGACACACACACACAAACAAACACGCACAGAAACACACACAAAAAAAAGATTGAGAGCTTTCCACACAGCCTTGGGGAAATCAAGGTCAAGGTAATGATGACTGACAAATATTCAGTCTCTCTCTCACACACATACACACTGTACGCGCTGTGTGCGACCAAATCCATCTGCCCTCTTCTTGTCCCCCACTGAAGTTATTTAGCAGCCACACACACACACACACACACACACACACACACACAACACACTGCCTGCCTTCTAAACCTGCTGCCATCATCTTCTCTCCCACTGCCCATTTAGCTGCCTCACAAATACATCCACACCTGCACTAACACAACAAAGAAGATAAATATTGTCAGGGAAAAAAAACACACACACATCTGTTACTGAAATTAACAAGTGTTACAAAAAACAAACACCATTTGGTCAGTAGTAAAACTTTCTGATTGAGAAATTCTTCTTCCTACTAAAGTAATATATCTTTTGTTCTGGTCTTATTTTATGATATACACCTACAAAGAAGTATTTATGCCAATGTGAGATGTCACACTGTTTTCCCCTCGATATCATTAGCAGTATGTAAGTACACCACCAGTTATGACAGCTGAGGTGTTTCAAACCTGGATGCCACAAATTGCCCCAGGAGGAAATATTGCCATCATAATTTCCCAGTGCACAAGGTCACGTCTTCAAATTACTCGTTTATCATATCTGCAAATTTCTTCACATTTTTGATCAAAAATAGAGTGAAAAGAAACTCCACACATTAAAGAAGTTAAAAGAAGTCAGAGTATGATTACCAATATGTTAACCAGAGCTTAGTTGGTTGTCTACCCTTTCACCTATATTTCCAAAATGTCAGTGGAGTACTGCAGAGGCTGCTATAAACAAAAATCGGCAGATTGTGTCACTGTCGACTTTTCCAAACAATCCCTCTCAAAGGTGGAGCAAAAGTGCAACGTTGTTGCAGTGGCTAGTAAAAAACGTGACCTCCTTAATGGTGGCATCTGCAGTCTGCTGGAGAGCGGCCGATGTTCTCCTCCTCTGTGGTTAATGGAGGGTGCTGAGTGGTGGAAAACTGCTGTAATGACTGTGGGACTGTGGGCCTTCAACTAAATCCCCCATTCAACAGTCAGCTAAAGCCTGCCTCACCTGCTCTGAATGCAACCCTGGACCAGGACTAAGGCCTGTCGGAGAGAATGCGCGGGTGTGCATGCGTGTGTATTTGTGTATGCCGCTTCCTTGTTCATTGTTCTCTCTCGAGTGTGTGTACGTGCATAGATTTATGCATGTTTGCTTGCTCGTTTCGCTATTGATTTTGCTTTCGTGTGTGCTTGCAAGTGTGTGTGACATTTCCTCAAGTGTGAGTGGGGATTGGCTGAGGTTAGGTCTAAGGAGAGCACAACACTCTTGGATAAGCAAAGCAGCAAAGCCCTTTAGAACACACTTGCATGCAGCGTTATCAACAAGACAAGAAACAAAGGTCATGTGGGACACTCTGTCAGTGCTAGGACCTCAGGGGCCTGGAAGAAGAAGTTGTATGTGTGTGCGTGTGTGTGTGTACATGTCATGTGAGGATTGAAGATGCAGCAGTGTCCCCTGTGATTCACCTTTAAAGCTGCTCTCACCTGTTTCTGTGCTTCGAATAGACAGCAGCAGATAGGAGGAACCTAATCTGTTTTCTGTCTGCTGTCGCACATTTAAAAAAAGAGACAGAGGGAACACGGGGAACCGTTTTATAATAACATTTGGTAAATGTTTCAGTCCGGAGCATCTCACACTGCAGTGATATCACTGAGACGTATGACTAAAGAGACAAATAATTCTTAGCATTTAAAGGTTGAAGGGACAGGATACCACCTGCATGTAGCAGATTCCCTCAAAAGAAAATTAACGTGCAGCTCTATTCATGGCTGATTAATCCTTCAACTAATCTTTAAAACTGAAAATATGAACTGAAAATATATGCATCCTGGATTGTCAGTTAGACAAAAAAAGTAATTTAGAGAAGTCACCTTGGGCGTTTTATACCGAGACAATTAATTGGAAAATAATCAGCAGATTAACTGATAATAAAAATAATTGTTAAATAGTCCTCAAATGTACAGCTGGAAACTTTTTGAAATTCGGCTTAAGGAAAGAATAAATAGTCCCCAGACCAAACAGACAACAACTGAGAAGTAATTATGATGAATCTTGGGGACGTGTGAGCAGATGCAGGCACTCAGGTGTTACAATTGACCAGATGCTTGAGATAAAAAGGTAATTTATCTTGACTGAATAATGTCTAAAATAACCGTCTGTTTGTGGACTGTAATTTCATGCACCAGCTTTTAAATCAGAAAACATTACGAATGTAATTTCTGAGTTCCCTGTAGCGGCAATTCTGGAATTCTGCCAGCAGAGGGCAGTGTTAAATGACTTATACTTGTGGCTTATACTGACTTATACTTATAGCTGTGATAAAATGTGCAGATCATGCAAATATGATAAACACCAAATTAATGTGAAATGATATGTGAAATGATACAGAAGAAAGTGTAACAGCAGCTGAGATTAAGAGTGCAAAATCCATTTTAATATTTGTGTAAACATTCAGTGTGTGTGTGTGTGTTGCTGTGTGTGTCAGTGTTTGATCATAATTTCTGTTCATTTCATTCTGAGGATATGTTATTTCCCAGACTGCAACACGCAGCAGGGGGATTGTGGGCTGCATATACAGGATATCTACAGACCCTTCACCTTTTATCTGCAGGGCTGTAGCCTGGGGTGAGGATTAACTCAAAGGCAAAGAGGCTAGACAGTGATGGAGCCTTTCCCCTTCAGCAAGGAGCACCGGGGGGGAAGAAATGAAAGGCAAAAGAGAGGAAGGAAAAGAGGGAGCGTAGCAGTGGGAGACATTAATGGGAAAACTGGGAAAGTAGGAGGAGAGGATAAGGAAGATGAAGAAGAATGAAAGCTAAGTGCGGGATTTGTGGGAGAAGGTGGTAGTGTGAGGGGGAGTTCAAGCAGTGGAGAGTGAATATTGTGCATAACATTAAGTAGTAGCATAGTTTCAAATCATTTTTGCTCTTTGAGCATTATTCTAGCACATTTTAAAGCAAACATATATTTACTGTGAATTAGTTTCGATTCAAAATACAGTAAAACATCTCATCACTATTAAAAATGTCAAATCTCGAGGCAGCTTAAGTTAAAAATGAAATTCAAATATTACACTCACATATGCAACGGTCTCTCGCTGTCAGCGCAGCGTGTGAAAGATAATCAGTTGAACTTATAACCTCTATCTGATGCTGCAGCATCAGATAGCATGTACTACTTAACTAGAAAAATTCTGAACTTTACAAGAAGCAGCAGATTTATATTGTCAAACGAAACACTTGAGTGCTTCCCATTACTGAAGGCAGTGATTCCAAAACAGGAGCACACGTACCCTGGACAGTGTGCAGCAGTGTCTCTGTGATCACATTACATTTTTCTGTAACGCAGTAATGTGACATATTACTGTTCCTGCATAATGTAGGACAGCAAAGAAAAAAATCAAACACACCTATTCATGAGTGACTTCCTTGCTGTCGATGAGAGTAAAGCTTCCATCAACTCCAACAGTGAAGTTGTTGAATATTTGAAGTCAGAGGGAGAGATGGGGATCCTGAACTGTTCCCCTACTACACTGTCTAGTGCACCCACAGAGAGGCTCCAGTCTTCTGCTGACTCTGAAGGAGCCATTTGGGGAGCGAGTGACTCAAGTCGAGTTTATTTGAGCTCATTAAATCTCAGGCAAACTCAGTAAAGCAAAGAGTATTTTTTGATTAATGAACACTGATGAACAGCTGCTGGAGCTCATCTGACAGAGCTACGGGGGGGCCGACAAAAAAGTTTGGGAACCAAAAAATGCAATATCTTTTCCAGTTACTCTTCTTTCATATTTGTTGAGTGTGATTCAGCTTCACCGTCTATGTCACTGTTTTGCTCTTCCCCCATAAGACATGTATAACTACAGACACAGAGCCTGACTGACTGTTACTTACTGCCTGTGATTTCAAACAGCACTTTGTCATTGAGGCCCAGTCTGAGTTCAGGCATCCCCGAGAGGACCACTTTGAGCTTGATGGTGCCCACGATTTCACTCCGCAGGACGCTGCCATTGGCGCTCACCTATAAACGGGGGAGTGAAGCATTACATTAAAGATGAGAGGCATTAATTGTGCTTAGAGAACAGCCATGATATCAGGTTTACAGTTAAATCACCTGAAAGCACACACACACACACACACACACACACACACACACACACACACAGACACACACACACACACACACACACACACACACACACACACACACACACGTTTACTGTCAGCAGATACAAATAGGTACATCAAGTGGTTCATTTTAAATAACAATAATCTATAGATTATTAGTAAGATTCCTGCAAGGTGAAATAAACAAGCCAACTGATAACAAGATCAGGCTTTCTGCAGATACAATCAGACTGAAAAGTTCTCAGTATGTAGTATGTAAGCGAGGCACTGATGTCTTAGAGGATGAAGAAGCTCTTACACCATAATGAGAAAGTCCCCATCACAGAAAAGGAAGTGGCAACAGCAGCTCGCCAGTTTTTAGTTTCACTTTGACTCATAAACACACAAACTTTTGTCCCTGAGGGGTCCTTCGAGGACATTAAAGTTCTTTAGCTGCAGAGGGCCTGAGCCCCTGTGTGTATTCCTAAAATTTACTGACTTACCTTTGAAATCTACAACGTGATACGGTATGTCACTCCTTGCTGCACACAATGATGCAACATAAAAAAATGTTTCGAGTGAAAAAGAACAGAGGATTGTTGATCTTAGAAGCTGTTTCCTTCGAAATTCAATTCAAGGAAAGTAAACTGTTTGGAAGAGCCAAAACATGCCAGACTTTTGAAAGATAATTTTAGCACTGACACACCCGCTCGGCCTCACGGAAACACCTATTTTAAACAGAACTGTGATAAAACAGAGTAGGAATAGAGAATGTAGAACAGATACAGACTGGATGAGTCAGTCAGAATTGAGTTCCTGAAAGTATTTTCTGTGCGTATCCACAGTATGTATCCTTTTTTGTGATATTAACAACAATAAAGATTATAATAATCTGTTGTAGCTTTGAAACTGTGCTGTCCGGGGTGATTGGTCTCAGTCAGGCTCTCTAACACATCCTGCCCGGTCTTTCAAATAAACCATGCTGCAGCATTTTTCTACAGCATGGTGCACGTTTGTATGAAGCCTGCGACATGCTGCTGTGTGCAAACCTACTTCACAGAACTACAAATGTAAGTCTGATTGTAAATGAGACGTTTTATTTGCAAGATGAGACAAATATTCACAGACATGCTGCATTTGTTGCAAGTAATCCACGATTCCCAGAAAAAACTCATTCTGAGATAGAAGAGGGTGACAGAGGATGATGCATGAAATAGAAAATAAACAAAAACTGTAAGCCTGGCATGTCATGTCTTTCTGTCTCTTTGTTGAGCCAGTTTTTACTTTCTGAGAAGATTTTTTGAAAGATGTGATGTGATGTGATGCAAATACTGTCCTCACCAATAGATTCACTGACTCAATGACGTCCATGAAAACTTCGTTCTTCCTGTACTTGATGCCCTCTGACCGCCACGACACAGCATTGGTGACAGTGGCAGGAGGTCGAGGAGCCCCGACCTCTAATTTATGACCCTGCTGGGTGATGTATCTGAAAGAAACAAAAGCAGAAAGAAGTTGTCACATGCGTCGAAATGTTTCCAAATTCCTCCTGATGCTGCTGAGTGGAGGACCTGAAAACCCATGAAGTATGTTTATCAGCATAGCTTTAAGGCTTTGTTAAGATGCTTTAGAACAAGATGGAATTTGCAATTTTGGACAAATAAGATTCTTAATTTGAAGAAATATAAATAGGAAAAAGGCAACAAACATGTTTTTTTCTTGCACCGTGAACTCAATCTCCCTTGAGGAATGTTTTTTATATAGAGATTTTATATTAATCACCCCTTATGACTTAAAATAAATGAGCTATTCCAGCGTGAATAAATTAAAGAAGCTTGTATGAAGATTATTCATGGATGTAATTGGAAAATGGAGATTTACATAAACCCATTGTGGCTGCAGCCATAGATGATAATGTGACTTACATGCATTTGTTGACACAAATACTAAACTATTAAGCACTGATGCTTGGATGAATAAACCCCAGCATCAGGTGTTTAAAGGCTTTTGAGCCACCAGGAGATGTGAGAACAGCCTTAATAGGTTTGGATTTTTCAAAGACTTGAACCTATAATGGGAGTTCTTTCTTTGCAAAAGTCCATCAATTTATTTTTAGTGTTTGCTGAAAATCCTCTGTTAGTGTGAGATGGCTTAAGATTGTGAGTCTTAATGTTCATCAAGCCATTTAGTGACAGCCTAAGTCACGGAGGAGTAGTAGCATGCTGCCAGTAGCTTTAGGAGATATAATATCTCAGATACTGCACAACTCTGACAATGCACAAATGACAGCTGGTAATTTTGGCTGAGTTGAATAACTAGAGCAGTGTCTTTAACTCCACACAGGTATGCACATACCAAACAGATTCTTTGTGATAGACTCAGGCTCAAAGTGAGTAATAGTCAGTCGTAGCTATATTTTAAAAATAATAATATTTAATAAATAAACAAAACAAATACTTGAACACTTTAAATAAAATATTTGGATGGATTCTTTTTTTTCTGTAATCATGAACATGTTAGCAGGTACATGCACAGTATGTACATGAAACTTTAATTTGTGTTTCTGGGCATGTGGCAATCCAATATTTTTTAGTTGTTTTGTGTTCCACTAACTCTTAAGGGAAATTTGTCAAAATCTGTCAGCTTTTTACAGCTTTCAGCTGTCAATGCGAGCAGTGACAGGGAGCCAAAAGCTCTAAAACCAAAACAATGATTTGAAAAACTCTAAAGCACTCCACATAGCCTTGAAGAGTTGCAGAACCTGCAGTGTATTCATTGAACCCATTGCTACTGTAAACATATTTCCTGGTGTAGCTTTAAAATATATATCAATAGACAAATCATTAATGAATGGAAGTACCTTATTCTTCACTTTTTTGTACATTTATCACACAGTACAGTAGTGTGTTTCTAAATGTGGAAGCTGGAGAGCCAGTTTGTTTTATCGTCTTACTGTGTCCAGGGAGACATAATGAGTTGTCATGAGAATAGGAGGGAGCTGTGCACAGACAAACAACATGTGACCTGGTCTGTTTATACCTGCCCTCATGTCAGAGCATACATCTCATTGGCCTTGTTTTCAATGTACAGGTACAGCTTGATGTCCCCTGGAGTATGATGTCTAAAACAGGTACTCTTGTTTTGAAGCATGAATTATTTTCACATTTTTATAATGTACAACTTTGTTTCTATACTTTATAAAACAAAATAAATTAAGAACATATTTCATTTTCAGTTCAATTTGGATACCAACCTGAATAACCAAAAATGCAAAAATACAAACAATAAATCTTACGTGGTTTTTGCATTTGGTTCTCACAAAAACTTGTGGTGTCGTTGACCTGCACTTGGACCTACTATGGAGAATTGGCTAATATTCACAAAAGGACATGATACAGATGTTTTGCAACCATTTGCTTTACATCTGCTTAGATTTAACTCCATCTATTGCACAAACTGAAATGCGTGCTAGCATTTTATACTGCTCCTGACATAAATAAACAGACGTGGATTGACAGTGATTCAAACTGAGCTATCGCTGCAGAAATCTCTTCTCTCCTCCTGCTGTGTACATTCTTACTTTCTTCTGTCCTCGTTCTCCTCTCCTATCTTCAATCGGCCCTCACCCTTTCCTCTCCCCCACAGGCCTGAGCGTTTCCCCCAGTGTCAGTGACTTACTGACCCAATGTACCACATGAGGCTGCTGTCCTCAACCTCCTCTTTTACAAAAGAGTAGGAAAACTGCAAAGCCAGCAGAGGAGAAAATGTACTAGCGATGTCATTTTCATGCCTTAAAATTAATAATTTTCTTTGGGCTGTATCTGTTTGGAAATTCTGCTGCCTCCCAAAACATCTGCAACAAAACAGGAAAAGCAGTACCACTGCTGAAATTTTGTAAATGCAGTTCAATTTTGGTGCTTATTTTGGAATTAAATCATACCACCAACACCCGCCTGATAAATCTATGTGTACTGTATGAGCTTTTTCCTGTAAGGTACAGAAATACAGCAGTGAGAATGGTATTTGTGTTTAATATGCAGTTTCTAATTTGAGAGATGGGCCGGATGCAGTTATGCATGAGTATTAATAATGTGTCTATGCTACTCCAGACTAACTTCCAGATTGAACTGAGCTGTGGCAACCAAACTGCAAAAATCAGCTTGTTATACCAACAGGAACTGTCACGAGGGGGAAATATCAAGGGTATGGGGACAGAGAGTGTACAGATTGTAGAACCCACAGAGACTAATTTTTGGTTTGTAATTTTGGGCTTTACTGTCTGAATGAAAAGAACTTGACTTGAGTTTGCCCCTTTGCACAGAAATTGAGCCATTTCTTAAATCTCATTTGTAATATATCTCTGCCATGCAACCAAACAAACACGTGGCCATTTGGGGGCAGCAGAAAGAGGAACACAATGCATCATAATCACTTTTTAAGTGGTTAACATGTTGATAAGTTGACAGTTCCCCGTTTACATATCCAGAAGTTATGGAACAACAATATCATTCATTTGGAGTCATGTTTCTGGCCAACAAGTGAATGTCTGTCTGCTGTTTGGTGCTGAGCAGGTAGTGATTCTGAGAGCTTTGATTCTGAAAACATCGGCTTGTTGTGGTCGAAAACCACATTACGAGAAAGGTCGATGAACAATGAGATGAAACTCTATAAAGCTGAGGGAAGCAGAGGTTGGTTCTTCCCTTTACACATTATATTTTTTATATTATCATTGGACACAAAAATATAAATTACAGGCACTCTAAATTAACTTTTCATGTATGGGCCAAGTGTCATGACACATGAAGCCAATCAAAGCCTACTGAACAAATACAAAATGCAAACACTAACTGAAGGATCTTGTTTGCACTTCAACTGTGCATTCCCTACCTGACATCAACAACTAAAAGTGCTGTACAAACAAGTTTCAGATTGATTGACGGATTGAGGCATCCCTAGTTTTCTGTCCCAGTTCCTCCCACCTAAGAGGGTCTTGAATGCATGTTGGCACACAGCAAAATCTGAAAGTGCTGAGAGATGAAAGGCGGCGCCAAGTGGGCCTGGGGTCGACGTTGGATTGTTTGGTTGCTTTGCCGTTTGTTCTGCTTTGCCCTGATTCTCCTCAGAAATGCTAATGAAAGGATCTGCAAGCGAGGGCTGGCAGCAGACTGACAGATTAGCATAACAATGGCAATCATAAACGCACACGAACACACGCGCGAGGGTTTATACGAATACACACATGAACACTTTCACATGCATCGCTGCAGTCTCACTTGCTCAGTCTCTTGCACCCACCCACGCGCACGCACGCACACATTTGTACCTCACAAGACAGTCAGTGTTTTAGTGTGAGAGTGAAAGGTGTTTTTCTGGTGGTCAGGGCATGAAAAGGTCAAAGAACTCGAATAACATGCAGACAGAGACACAGCTAACACAATGTCTGTGTGTGGATGGGTGTGTGTGTGCGCGCGCAAGAAAGAAATGACACTTTTGTGTGTCTCCTTGGAGAGGAGAGAAGCAGGGCTTTTCTGTCTAAGAGTCTCGAGTGTGTCCAGCTGATGGTGTCATTGTGTCTGAGTGCCAATAGGAGCCTGGTAATTATCAGCCCTATTCAGACGACGAACACACATACTGTACACACACAAACACACACACACTTACAATCTCAGCCAAGCACAAACGGCAAACGAAATTAAACATCAATCACACATTACCATAAACAATGCGCTATGCAAATTTGAACAATTCAAATATGAAGTTCACCATTAATTAGAAGCTAAGCTGATCACGTGCACACAGTAACCATGTTACTGTAAGGCGAACGCTGAGCTTTTCCCTGGAAACAAATGCCTCTCTGAGGAGCCAAGAGGAGGGAATAAGCAAAACAACCCCGTGTACACCGGGAACACAAAACACTTACGGTGCACAACAAGTAGTTGCTTCAATTCATTCTGCTCGCTGAATAAAGCTCAGACAGTCATTACAGTTTTAGTTTGGCTAATGAAAAACAACAAATATGCCAATGGCCCTTCAAACATCATCATCTTGTTCACTCACTCCCATCTCTGCTGGTCACTTACAGTATGAAATACAAAGCTGTTATCTCACTGAGAAAATTTTTCAATGTTTTGTTCCCCAGTGGAGGATACAGGTACCACTTGTGCTAATGTGGTTACATTAAATTCAGGCTGGAGTGCAGCAATTATGCCTTTGAGAGTTTGAAACTTGAACCTTGTCAGCTACGTAAAATGCCATAAAACACTGTGAACACACATAACTGATCCAAGTTTTGTCGAATGTAATTTAAAAAAAAAAAATTCATGACGGCACCTTTAGGGGAAAAGAAAAGTTCTACTGTAACTGCTTCACTTTTAAAGGATGAGTTTAGTTGCATCTAACAGTGACAGTTCAGATTGCAACAAACTGAAATCCCTTGACTCAACCATATGTGGAGGGCAAACTACGGTGTCTGTAAAACCTGTGAAAAACCTGAAAAGGCCCTTTCTGGAACCAGTGCTTGCTCTAGCATACTGTAGAAACATGCTGGACTCCTGGATCCTGGAAGAGGACCCATATCTAAATAACAGGCAGGCAGTTTTTAAATTCAGACACAGCAATCTTCATCTTATGGAGGGACCAGTTCTCCATGCAGATTGTGTAATAGTTGTCTTACTCTTGTAGGATCTTGCTGTCAGTCGTCTGAGGGAAACCAAAGTCCATCACTTCATCCATCAGCTCGTACACCGTCACAAAGTTGTCACGAATACTCTCCTCTTCAAGTTCCTTAAAGTATTCCTTAAACACCTACAGACACAAACAGGCACACGAACAGTATATGTTATATTATCATAGATATAATACACACATTGCTTGGCTGTACTGTGTGTGTAAATTCATGCATTCTACTGGCTGTATTTAGGATGCAAATGCCTCTTTCATTTCAAACGGTGCAGCATCAAACAGCACCAGTTCAAACAGGCGGGGTGGGTAACACATTTCAAAAGTAGAAGTTACAGATTTGGACTGAATTTGTCGAAAACACACTTACCTGGACAATTTTATAAAGAAAGGAGTACACCAGAGCAGCATTGGCATTCTTCTTAGTCATCGCCACCACTGAAGAAAAGACTGTTAAGAAATAACTGTACATGTACAAGTGACAGGCACAGCATCTGAATTTGAAGAACAATTGCTATGAACCAGAAATGGAAAGATAGAGACATGTAGTGGAAATCTTTTAGATACCGTGGGTGGTTATGAGATGAATGCAATGCCACATTAAGTTAGCAGAATGCATCACACTCACAAGCAATTGAGAACATGGCCACAGGGAGGTAAAAACAGCTCAGTTGTCTAATGCAGTGCACTGGGAATATCACTTACAACTGCAATATCATGCTGAATTAATAATGTGTAAGGAAGTTTGACTGCCCAATCTCGCATTAGGAAATGAGGCTGTGCAGTGCATAACACATCAGAGTGAATCTGTGTTCAATTTTTCAACTGGCTGTGAAACATGGTGTGATGAAACAGGAGCTGAGAAACTGCCTGCTGCAGAGACCTTAAGGGACTTCCTAGGGAGCTGGAGACTGCTAATGGAAGGAGCAATTCAGGTTTATGCATCAGATGCTCTTAATCTATCCTGTGCTGTAAAAAACTATTGCATAGATCTTTAGTCTCAAATGCAATTTACTACAGTCAAGGTTCATTTTCAACAGATACAACAACGCACATTTTTCAGACATGAACTCAAATGGATACAGTAAAGGTTGCTGTGCTTGATCCACAGGAAGTGTGAGGAGCCATGGCTGACCATGGGTGTCATCTCAGCTTCTTCTTCTCTCTTCATCAGGATGGGCATAAAGTGGTCAATTTCATTCATGTCCATGTTTCCCATGTAGTTACGGCAGATGAGGACCTGGATCCAGAAAGTGAAGAACAAAATATGGAGGCAGAAGACATTATTAAAGAGGCACTACCCCATCATTAAATATTTAGAGCTTTTGGCTGAGATATCAAGGCAGAGCAGTCAAGCTTAAAGCTTCTTTCTTTTATTCTTCAAGACCCACTGGCTGACTATAAACTCTAACCTCATGGATGGGAATGACACAAATGTCTAGGGTCATCTCACAAGGAAATGTGCATACTGTGTTTCCAACTTGAATATCTGATGATGAATGTTGAATTACCAACTTCTCAACAGGAATCTGGCAGACTTTAACAAGGCCCAAATTTGAAATTGGCAAACAAAAAAGTGTACAAATGCAAATACTGCTTAAACATTAGAGGGCATGCGGTTCACTTCAAGTGCATACAATGTAATTTTAACATCCCTGGTTCAATGCTGCTCAGGAAAGCTTGTTGAATATTTTCCTTCTTTGCTGTCAACTATATTTTATATATTTTGTTTTATACCGGTAATGTAATGTCAGTCTGTCAATCACTTTGGCTCAGACTGAAATATCTCAACAGGTGATTGGATCAATTGCTGCCACTTGCATGGCTGCATACAGACTGTAGACTCTTAGTCTTGTTTATGTACAACCACTTACCCTTATGTGCTTTTTGACTCCTCTACATTTTCCAGAACCTGTCTGTGCTGTCATAAAAAAAGTGTGTGGGGGCTTATAAATACAGCTAACTAGCAAGTCAATTAGCCAGTGAGTATATCTATGATTGTATGATTAAAAATAAAATCTTACTTGACTGTATACATGCTGTTCTTTTGAGACTACTCTCACTAGAGAACCTGATATTTCTGTCTTTTCTCTCATGGATTTCTCCCCATGTGACTGGATGTTAGTGCAAATTGCTGAGTCCGTAAAAGATGTCTTCTTTCTTCCACTCTCAGAGTTTGACATTCTGATATTTACTAAACGCATAGTTGAATCACTTTCTTCAAACAAATGCCATTGTGGATTCACTGAAAAGTAATACACACAAGAAAAGGAACAACAACAAAATATGACCCAGAAACTCAAGTTGCAGTGCAAACAGGACTTTGGCTGTTTAAAGTCATGGATTTAAGGGGATGACAAGGTTTATATCACAGATTGGCACAACCGAATCTTTAAATTATATATATGATCAGTATATGTATTTAATCAATTTACAATTTTAACAAGATTCAGTTCCTTTAAACCCTGAGTAACAACCACACCCTCTAATCTAAATATGAACACACACACACACACACACACACACACACACACACACACGCACACACACACACACACACACACACACACACGCACGGACACACACACACACACACAGACAAGATGAGTCAGCAGTCTTGCTAGAGTCCGCACACACAGAGCACACACACAGACACACAGAGCGAAGTAAAGGAAGAGATCAAAGCTTCAACGCTACAGAGATCAAGATGACACACAAACATGTAGTCACACTCACACTCACACATACAAAGCATCCCCCTCCTCCTAATAGAGGAGTCTGTTGTGCCGGGGTCACACAGGGCAGATACAACAAAGGCAGGGGGAAATAAGAAATAAAAAAAAGGAAATGCCAGGAAAGTAAAGTAATCTGGGAGAGAAAAAAGGATATGAACAGGCCACTGCTCAGCTTCTGTGAGAGGAGACTGAAAGCACAGAGCGAAGAGTTCAGAGGTCACCAAAGAGAGAGAATGAGGTATAGACAAATCTTTGTTGCAGTACTGAAGGCCTGAGAAAGAATACCCAGAAAATTCACTTTGTATTTCTGGAAATCCTCAAAATTTGGTAGAAAAACAGACAAAAAAAATATTCTGAGCTGAAGAATTTCAAGCTTCACCAATGTGACAATTTGCAATGATATAAAACATAGAAAAGCAGCTAATTAATTAGTTTTGAGTTTTGGACTGTCGAACAAAATAAGCACTTTCACAACATTATCTTATGGTTTCAGGAACAGTGATGCATGATGTGCATTCTTCATACAGTCTATGGGTAAAAAGCAAAACACTGCTTATTGCTACTTCAAGTATATCAGTTCAGACCCTGACGTTATACACACTTGAGACTTTTGTGTTGGCAGGAATTAGTTGTAAAGTTGTTCCTTTCTGACAATACATGAATGAATCATCAAGTAGCATTAAAATCACTGTGTCCCAGTAATTCTCTGAGATTAAATTAAAACCAGTCAACTCTCCAGCTGATGACTAGATGTGAGGAGATGTTAGGGCATTCATCCTTTGACAATACATGCTGTGTGATGCTACAAGCTCTGATAATAACCTCCTAGCCACAATCACAATGATGATTTACAATATGTTTCACCTTTAGGACATTTGGGCGTCAACACATCAGCCTGTCATGTTGGTTTGAATGTGTGTCAGTTAAACTAAAAAAGGAGAACATCAGATAGCGTCGTATATTCAGCAAAGGCACAACACATCAAACAGAAGACCTCACACAAACAGTTAGCATATTTCATGCCCCCGAGCACAGCGCAGCTACTTAATAATCCAGGTCTCATTAAATTCTACTGTGAATATGTTGCATCCAAGTTGAGACACTGTACTGTCTGATAGAAACTGTTGTGTTGGCATTCACGAATAACCACAACAAATATTATTACATCCACATCCCTCCATTACATTCCTTCAAATCTCATCACAGATGTAACTCAAAGGGCTTTACCTATGAAAGAGATGGACTAAAAGATTAAAGCTTCAAAAAAAGAAAAAGAAAATATTTTATATTTTAAAAATAGATAGAAAGAAAAAAAATGTAACCAAGATTAAAAATGAAGCATTATTTTTATATTCTCTTAAAGGTCCAGTGCGTAAGATATAGAAGCATCTAGTGGTGAACTTTGGATTGCAAGATTGCAACCAACTGAACACCCTTCACCTCACCACCATTCCTTCCAAGCCAGAGGCAGAACCTAAAATGGGCATGAAAAAGGTAATAAAAAGACGAAGGGTCTTATCTAGAGCTTGTGTTTGGTTTGTCCGTTCTTGGCTACTGTAGAAACATGAACCCACTCCCTCTGTAGATGTCACAAAAACTTATACATGATTATACACAAATGAAAACATACTTTTGACTAGTACATTTCATATTTAGCCAATAAGGGCGTTTTCATGCCAGGGTAGTCCAGGGATTCGTGGATTCCATTGGATTGGGAATGCTGAAAAATTTCATGCCTACATTTGGTTCACTATCACACTGCACTTTTGAAAACGGACCAATCCACCTGGTCAACGTCATGCAGTTACAACAGCTGCTCATTTGGGGGTGGTATTGCCCGAAACGAGCACTGACCCGGAAGAAAAAAAGCATGAGGAAGAAGGAAACTCAGCTCATTGTCATCATACACACATGCCAAACATCACTTGACACTTTGGTTCACTTCCTCTCCTTGATTCCCTGGATAGTCCACTTTTACCACTGTAAGCAAATCACCGCAGGGTTCACTTGCAAATGAATCGAGATCCATGTTTACAGGCGGACCAGAGTTTGGATGATTCACACCTGCCCAAACGAAGCGGACTATCCGAGGAAATGGACTAAATCTTATACACTAGACCTTTAAAACCACCGGTGACCTGACAAATCACCATAAATACTGATTCCAGGGATTTGGGGACGATGGCCACCCAGTGACTGTTTACAATGTGTGAAATCATCAGGAACCACCCACTGCTGACCTCTGAAGGCAATAGCAACTAGAAAACCCCTTACTGGAGTGTATCACTAGAAGGCAGACTCATTAACTTTCTGGAAAACAATCAAAACACAAATCTACAGTATAACTCAGAGATCTTGTCACTCTGAGAAAGATTTTAGAGTTACAGGGGTGTTGGGAGTTAACAGTAGCTTACTTGTAGATGCAATAATGGCACATTGAACAGAATGCAAGTACGCAAAAAGACGCCACTGAGCTGGTCTCTCAATTGCAACCATTTAACATTGTGCTCACAGCTTGCTTTTTCTGAACAGCAGCTCTGTGAGGCTGCACTAAAGCACAGCAGTGTACTGAGCTAAATGCTAACATCAGAATGTTATTATGCTTACAGCAATAATGCTACAATGCTAATGTTTAGCAGGTATTTGTTGAGGGAAATACAAAAGTAAGAGCTTTAGGTCCTTCAGAACCACCACTGCTACTGACAACCTAAAACTTGTGTTCTCTTATTAAAAATTCTACTGGGAGGCACTGGGAACGAATGATGCCATGCTGATTTCAATAGTCTGACATTTCAGTCTACACAGCCGGTCCCTGCAGCCAGGAGCAGTGTGCGGTCTAGTGCCCAGGAGCTACAACTTAGAGGGGGGAGGGATAAAGGGCAGAGGTGGAAACTGGCTTCTGTATTATTTCTGTGTTTCTAATGGTGTCTAGAAGTGTGTGTACCGGAGTGACCAGCCCTCTAGACAGATTTAGGTTGGTTTCCTATATGATTATTTTCATGCTGAATATTTATACTCTGTTCTCAATTCTCCTTTAGTGCATTCATAACACAACAGCTGATTCTACTGCTGTAACAGAAGACAGAGGGCCACGCCTGCTCAGGACAGACAGAGGAGGTGAAGGGCTACTGACTTGCCCCAGGGCAGATAGACAGATAGGTAAAGATAGAAAAGAGAAAAGCCTTAATCTGTACAATCAGACATCCAGGCTATGAGGGACTGATCCTTTTCCCCAATGGGTATCAAGCTTCTTCAACAATTCCTTTTCTTACCCTCAGATAAATTAACCCTGTGAGGTTTCCATGTAAATCCACAATGAAGTAAGAAACAGGGAAAATTCCTTCCTTTAGTCCTCTTTTATTCATCCCATACTACAGAACACACGGCTAAAAACTTAAATGCATTTTGTACAATCTTATTCTGATTATTGATTATTTGTCTGTTTTGGCTGACAGTCCAAAACCCAATGAGATTTGCTTTGCCATTAAAGCTGAAACTAATAGTCGACAATTTCATGACATCTATTTTAATAGTTAGCTGATAATAATGATTAAACAAAGATACTTGTTCCAAACTCTCAAATGTCAAAGTAAATATTTGCTGGTTTCCTCAGGCTTCTCACAGATAACTGAATATCTTTGGTGTTTTGGACTGAAAACAAGTGATCTGAAGACATTTTTCACGATATCCACTACTGCAGGATAAATCAAGCAAATCATCTGCACATTGATTAGTTTAGTTGTTAGTTACAGGCTTAAAATGTGCCGAACAAAGTAAAACTCACTACTTAGATTTATACTTTATACTATTTAGTATTAATACTATTACTTAGATTTGAGAGGCTGGTATCAGAAAATGTTTGACACTTCACCTTGAAAATAAAGAATCACAGTAAACATTTACCAGAATTGATCATTTCTGTTCATCAGAAATCAATCTGCGTGTCTTTTAAATATGATTTTGCCTCTCAAAGATGCACTTTTAATGTATTTGGGCCCACACTCACATATAGCAGTATTTTACAATCCTTCCTAATCACATGGACCTTTTAGGGCTGCTAAAGTTTGAAACTTTGAAACAGGACCCATCAAATACAATGCAGGCTGCATGGCTGCACAAGAACAGGCTCTCTGTATGTCCTGAACATTAGTGAAACGAGTTTGGCAAGTTGAGCCTCTCTCCTTCCTGACTGCACCTTCACATGAGGGCAGTAACCTGTCTTCGCCAGGAAACTGGAGTATTATGTACAGCTGCCAACAGTACACGAACTAAACTTTTTACATTTTTTTTTGTCACATTCGTGGACTTCACACCGGCTGACATACTCTTTTCTTGTAGCAGGTGCTTCGTTGATAACCCTGATGTCAACTTCCCCCCTCAACAACAAGTCGCCACAAACTAACTTACCTTTCCCTTCAGGTCGAGGATAAATATCGCCGACGCCGACATCTTGGTGGAGAAAATTCCTCGAGAACAAGAAGTAGGTTAGATAATATGTGGGTCTACTGAAAGATATGGGTCAGTTAAAGGGAGTAATATCCACTCCCATCATCCTCCTTCCTCCTCTCCTCCACTCTCTTCAGTCGTTGCGTTTAAGTGCAACTCGCTGCTTTTCCGGACCAGAGAATCAAGCTAGCTGCTACACAACGGATACAACTTCCGGTGGTTAAGAGCACTGTTTTTACTCTCATTGACTCAAGATCACCAAAGGTGTAAAATAACTAACTGTATTGGAGTTATTATAGAGGGACGTGAATTTCACTGCTACCGTTTACTCGCTAGCACTTCTTTCTGGGGCGAGATGTTGTTGTTTTTACTCCATTACAATCACTTCACAGCTGGAGCTGCTTTGATTTAGATTAGATTTTACACACAAAACATATGTTGACTTAATGAAAAAGATGTTGCCTTTTCATAGATTAAAAATATATAAATTAATTGAAATTAGCTCCACCTAAATCAACTACAACATCACAAAACTGCTTGCCTATTGTATATGTTACTTTGAACATTTCAAGCACATTACTGCAAATACTTCTATACTTTCAGGTAACATTTCCAATGCTGGACTTTGACAGGGTAAAACAAACAAGCAAATGAAATAGACTGTAGATTCCACTTCATTCATTTTATTTGAGAACAACTTACCAGTTACATTTCACATTTCATTATCAATTTTACAATTTAGTAACATATTACGCATCGTTTTATATTAAATTACTCAATGCCATGTTTAAAATCAGTCAGACCTTGACCATTGAAAATACATATACATTTCTCAGTAATAGTCTAATAATCAAATAATATGATTTAGTGATAGAACTTTTTAAAGGGGTCATTCTGCATATGCAGGCCCACCTCCATTTTATGTACATTTTGCTGATGTCAGATCAGTACTCTAATGCAAAACTTGTACTTAAGTAATTTTATATTGTACTAAATCATTGATAAAATACATGTACTGTTATACTGTATCCAGCAAGTACAATTAAATCCCTTTATATTATTACACTGTTGTGGTGGGATAGAGTGATAAAAATAATAACTGTAAATAAAAAATAAATAAATAAATATATATATATATATATAATTCCGCTATTTTATTTTGAAGTCATAGTAGCTATTCCGGTTTCTCTCCGGTTCATACGTGAACTTGACGCGGTGTGTTTCCGGGTAGAAGCCTCGCCTGACAGCCGCTTACAGACCTGTCAGACCGCTCTCATCAGCTGTGTGGGCTCACAGGCTCCAGGCATCTTTTCGAGACACAGTGTCAAGCTTAATTACTGTTGTTGGTGCCAGTGTGTAAAGTTTAAAGAGAAAGGTGAGTGTGATGATGATTCCAGTTTGTGCCCAATGAGGCAAATCACGACTAAACGATGGAGAAAATAGTCCTCCGAAGTTACATCCATTGTTTGGGTTTAAAGATAGATTTGACCCCTGAAGACAGACCAGGTTTCAGGTGGAGTTTTATTGAGGTCACACTGTTTACATTTTTTTTTACAGAATTTACAGTATGGGAGCAGTGAGTTCATGCACAGCTCCAATCTATTGTTAACCTTCTAAAAATAGCAGTGAAGTTGGAAGTAACTTATTACAAGTAGGCTAATGCTTTTACTATAATTGAGCCGGCCTACATTTTTATGTAGCAGCAGTCATGGCTTTTTTTAAAAATCTGTAAAATGTGGCTTTTGAAAAAGCAAACATCACAGTATATTGTGATGCTGTAACATCATAAAAAGATATAAATTAATTCATTATTGCTTTGAGGCAGCTATTGATCTGTCTGAAAGCTACTGTACCTCATAAAGCAAAGATGGTCACCACTTTAGTCCTTGTGTTGCTTATCTACTACTGAGAGCTCTCTATAAAGGCTAGAACGGTCTTCAGTCACATTACGCACTCATGCACAACATCTGCACATTTGCTTTCGTGTCACTGACAAAACATGACAGTGCAAATGTGAAATGTTCCTGTTTGCACTGAGCTGATAACTGTAGTTATCTGTTTCAATCATGCACGTTCGCATAACCCCTGTGCTGTCAAATCCACTTCCACTGATCAGTGAACTAATCAACTCAGCCAAAAAGTGTCAGCACATACAAACATGATTGGCGTGATGTTCATGTCTACAGACGTTCCCCTTTTTCAATCTGAAAAGGAAGAACAATGTTTGCTGTTTCAAGACAAAATTTGATTTCTTTTATCACTTATAACAGAAAAACATATTGGCACTTTTCCTGTTCATATACTGACACATAAGCCATGACAAAAATGTCTATTTATTGTCCTTAGTATATCCTGAAATTCTCTTGGAATGGATCCTCAGATCACACAGTCTTTAAGTCTTTATGCTATTCACATGTTTACATTCTCCTAAACTCAATCAATATTTCCCAAGTACTAAGTACCCATTTTGTGATCAGCAATATGAATCATCCTGAAAACAAGCACACAAAAAAGAAAAGCTGGGAGTGGATTTGGTGGTTCAGGTTCAGCCGAGGAAATGTAGAGACAGACAGTCCTGTTAAGCGATGGTGAATTCAATTTCATCCATCTCTTCCTCTGTGTCCACCATGTCCTCCATGTTCTCTGCTGCTCTTTCAGCCCTCGCCCTCTCACAGGCTGGGATGTAGTTGTCCTCAATGAACCCATCATCGTCTTCCTCGTGAGGATGACGGTTAATTTCATGACCCCCGTCCATGGCAAATTCCACCTCGAGGACTGGAAGCAGTAATCAAAACACAAGAGTTGTACTGCATCAGGACCAAAGGTAAGTCATATATCTTATTCTCACTGACAGAGGGATTAATGTTTTGTATGTAGCTGCTTTAACTGTGAGTTCTTAATGATTACTGTTTTATTAGCTTTTATTAAAAGTATTAAAGAAAGTCAACGCTGATGATATTACATTTTTTATGTTTTTAAAAATAGTGTTTTTCTTAAATGCAGACTGCATCATAAAAAAGACATGAAAAAACATAACATAAAATGGTCATTGTCAGTAAAGCGACACATTTTTTAATGCTGAATATAAACAAGCTGCCTCTTTGAATATCAAATATAGCATTGTTTTTATCTACTGCACAATGAAAATGAAGTTTTGTTATATTAAGGAATGTTTTATGCGTAAAAAACAAACCTGATGGGTCACACTGGCTAACAGTGTCTGTCTCCCTCAGCCGCGTGTGCCTGTAACTGGCCAGGTAGCGTCGAACCACCTGGCATTTGGCCAGCAGGGCGGTGATAATGGCGACAGAGATGGCTGCGACCAGTACGGCCACCAGGAACTCCCAGTTGTGAGAGGTGTATTTGCCTTTCTGGCCTGCCAAAGTGTCTGCAAGAGAGGAAAATGAATCACATCCTTCTTAAATGATGGTGGTTAAGTGGTGGTTTCATCTATGTCATTGTGGAAAACACCTAAATACCCCAACATAGCTCAGTCCTACCACAAACATACTCATTTTAAAATGGCTGGATTTATATTAAGACTGGTAACCCTGGATAACTTTGAGATCATTTTTCTGAGGATGATTGAATTGTTTCTGTTTGACATTGCAGATATAACTGCTTTCTTACCATTTTGTGCTGCTGCCGGTGTAGCTGTAAATGATGTGCCTTTTGATGTCGGGTCCATCTGGCTGTGCTCTTGTTTGCGCAGGCTCTTATAGTGTGAGACTTCTCCTGTGTGGCTCAATTTGCCTCTTGTTGGATGAGACCTGCCTCTTGCTTTGACCCACCATTAACTCTAGCATGAAGGCATGGATCATGGGTGTATATCACACATATGAAGAAGGAACAGTTTTGACCTGCTAATTGGAAGACTCAGTTTCTGCAAGATCCAGCCGAGGCTTGAAACTGAAGCTGGAAAGGGGATCTTGATGGTTGGTGGCTGGTTAGTGTATTGTCTTCAGCAGGTCAAAAATAAATGGGATCTGAGGGAAGTGTTGCAGAGCAGTCATCTCCCCAGATGAGGGAGGTAGATGTCTGGAAGATTTCTTATGACCAGGAGGGCGTTAAACCTGCAGAGCTCCACTAGGTGGCAAGATTGAGTGACAAGGGACTTAGTTCAATCAGTGAAAAGTGGTGGTAGCATCCTGCAATGTGAGCCAGCGTCCTCTTGCTGCAGTCACTTGAGGCTTTAGAGAAAGTGTGAAAGAGACATAGTGAATAAATCAGTATGAATCTTTTCATTTTACACACATGTCCAAACAACAAAAGCATCTTGTAGATGAAAACATAGCATGCTTCACCAGCTTCAGTAATCTACAATGCCCATATATCCCATGTGCATTAGAGCTTTGAATTCTTCTGGACTCCAGTAAATGCATATTTCATAACCGAGGCACAGAAACAGAACACCAACAATCAAATGACCTAAATATTTCACTTCAGTATTTATGAAGAGTGAGGGTGTCATCAAAAACAGAAGACGCTGCCTAGATCCTTTTATATCTAGGAGTCATAATTGAATACAAGCTGTTAGGAGCTCAGGAGGACATCATACACAACAGGGAAAAAAAGGGTGTTGCAAACAGGAAGTCCCACATACTAACCCTTCCTCCGTAGGTCTAGCTGACACAAAACTGGTTAAAACACCAACGCTTGTGTGAAAGCATCTGGCCATGTATGTGTCACAGCTTCCCACAATACATACTTAATGATTCTCGCAGGACAACAAAATACGGCTTACCGGACATTGTTTGTTTAGAACAACAAATTTCAATGAAAGAAATCGATGAAATTTCCCTCTTTCCCTTCCTTTATGGCACAATAAAGATAGGAAATGCCAGCAAACCTGATCAACATTGGGTTTTGAAAAAAAAAAAAGGTCGACAATTTTTGGTAATACACAATTCACAAGTGTGATGAGAAGACCCTTCTAAACAAGAGCAAGCAACGAATAAGCTTAGCTTACCAAAAAAGACTGAAAACAGGAGGAAACAAATCCGGCTCTGTTGAAAGGCAGGGGTTGGGGGATTTACCAAGATTAGCAAGAGATTGGTTTAGACAGAGCCAGGCTAGCTGTTTCCCCTGTTTCCAGTCGTCATGCTAAGCTAAGCTAACTGACTAATAGCACTATCTTTATATTTGCTGAGACACTGCTCTCAGATATGAGAGTGTTGATGTGCTCGCGGAAGTCTCCGAAAGAAAGCAAATATGTGTATTTCCCATATTATGACATTTTGCCTTTTAAATGTAACAATGATAGATAAATACATTTTCGCGGATTTAAGTACTCTACACTTTCATTTGCTGTGAGTTGACATGAAAAACACGGATGATGTTGAGAATACAAATAAGCCTGTCATCCATGTAGACCTGTGTTTGCAAGAGAGAGGTGCTTTTTTGTACAGCTGCTTGCAAATTTGCCAGATATTTGCATGCATGAGTCTACAGTTTGGCTCCCTGTGTTTACAGTAGACCTGTGATGATACGGTCAGATAAGTTCACTGCGTAACTTAACTGTAGTTCATATACTTTTCTAGCACCTGCTCATGTATTTTTTAATTCATACAGGATTTATCTTAAGATGTTAAAGGCTATGGTTTTAAAGGACCTGATAAAATTGTGTTAACTGTAATAATTTGAAAATCAAAGAGGTGTGTCTCGATTTGGTTTGGACATTTACTAGACTGGTTTGCAATAAACAGAAGCAGAAGTTCCTATGTAAATTCAGAACATACTAAAAGAATATGTTGGGTTCATCAATCCATGTTAAAGTTATGTTAAATAGCTTTTGGTCGGTTTATTATATTAAATATGATCATTTAGCCTTGTAAATCTAAAATGTGGACCTCATTCACATTGATCAGCCATTAGACCTTGACCTACTTAATCTGGATGTGAGTAAGAAGGGATGAGCCTGACCTTTCTGTTAAAATATGCCCACATGTTTTGCCAAGAAGCCATTGTGTTCACTGACTTGTCTAAATCTAAACAAAGCTTACATTTGGCAGCAGTCATATTTACTCACAATTTTGAAATGATGGCTCTACAGCCTTGAAAACATGTAAAGGATTAAGAATCTTATCCACATTTTCCTCCTCTCTCTAAAATATGGTTGTTGCATTCTGTTGCAGTCTGGATTAAGATTTGTTTATCTCGCTCTTTCTTTCTTGGCTTTGAGGTGATTTTTCACAGCGAGAAAGGTCCGGCTGCTTAGTGCCAGCCATTAGGCCTCTTCCTTTTCGTCTTCTACAGCTATTCTCTTCAGCATTGTTGGCTGTAAACACACTGACAGGGCTGCCTTTATCTCTTCCTGTTCTTTCCTCACAGAGGCAAAGCACAACAAAATATACACACCAGGCAGCACAGGACCGGGAGCTATAAGGCGAGAAGCCTGGGAGCGAGAAATCTAAGTGTGTCAGATGTAGTAGTGTTTTTGAGCTCTGTTTCTTGTGTTGTGTATGTGAACATGCACGTCTAAGAGCGTATATATTTACATCTTTGTCTGCAATAATCTGTTTGAATATTATTCACAGAGAGTGGAGGCAGTTTATCTTAGTCATTCTTTGTTTCAGTGTCCCAATTGTGAGTGGAGTGTCAGTTTATATGCACTAATGACGGCCAGAGGGAGTCAAATGTTCTTTCTGTCATCAAACTGAATTAAAGATCAAAATGATGTGCTGCTCATAGAGCACGATCACTTTGAACAGACAAATTAACTGTAAGGAAATTTTATGATTGGATTTGATTATACTGCTTGAGATGTTAATTAATACAGTGTTGGAACATAAGTGCATTTACTCTCATAATGTGCTTACGTACAATTTGCTGGTACTTGTACTTGAGTATTAAACGTTATATATAACTTCTGTTACTAGTTACTTTTAAACCTGTTTTGGTTTGTGATCCTGTACAAAAATGAGTCAGAGTCTGCTTGAGGCCCTGTCAAGTTGCAAATGTAAATGAGTTGTTAGTATCACCAACAACGGTTACATTTCCTTATGTAACCTCTCAGATGGTTTGAGGGCCAAAAGGTCAGCAATTTCAAAAAACCAAATACAAAATATCAGAATAGATTTGAGCAGCAGAGACTAGATTTTCATCTTTCTGGCATCATGTCATGACCTTCAGATTTCTTGTCATATGTTGGAGAAAGACAGAATCCTACATTGAGAGTCACACAGCTATATACTGTAGTTAAAACACTCAACCTCAACCAGCTTCAACAATAAAATGCAAAGTACACATTGCTGCCTGAGTATTATCAATTTAATAATATTAATAATACTCAGTCAAAAATATCACTACTTTTGCTACTTTACATATGTTGAACTGTACCTTTACCTAAGTAAAGGAAGTTCCTCTCCTCCACTGAACTTAACTGTAACTTATGCAAGAGCTTGATTTGAATAAAAATAATAATTCATACAACCCAAATCATATTTGACAAAGACAACATCTCTCCCTCTCTCTCTCTCTCACACACAGACAACCAAAGAGCCGTCCTTCAGCTGACCCTCACCCCAACAATCTACAGACCAACATGCAGCAGGTCTCCTGCTCTTATCCAGCTGCCAAGATCTGTATTTTTGTCCTGCTTTGAAAATACGTGGAGGAGTCAGGCTGTGCCATTGTTTGTCAAGTATAATGCTTTGAGGTCTGATAGTGCAGTGAGTTAAAAAACAGCTGACGGAGACATTGTTCACGAGCAGTATTATTTAACTTGCACACTGTAAATCAAGCTCACGGAGTCTGTTTAGAGTATTTTAGTAGGGAAAGTACACCTTTGTAAAATGATGAACCTATTGTACTTTAATTGAAGCAAGGTCAGAATAGCTTAAGCAAACTGCACTAAGATGTCATGTTTGGTTTTTGCCATTGAGCTCTGGAATAATGGCAGTGTCAACAGAGAAACCACAGGGGCACAATGAGTAAAATCTAACCTTGGTAACACCAGCATAATAAAACAACACGCCACATAACCTGCATCATGACCACAAACTGTGATACATGATATTTCAAGAACAGCTTTTCCACGTAGTTCCTTCCTTAAATAAATAACATGTATCTGAATGTGTGCTTCTTAGAAAGTGAAAAGCCAATAAACAAGTGAGCTGCTAATGGTGTATTACTGTTTGGGGTGTAAACAGCCAGTGTCCAACATGCAACAGGTGCAGGAAATGGTTTATCTAGCAGCTCATTGAAATGAAAACACCGTGCTGAGAAAGGATTGCCTTCTCCAACAGCAGTAAAAAACTGAACTGTACAACAGTTTTTTTTTCTTTTGTTGCTGCTCTCAAAAATATATCAGTGTCAGTTAAGTACAGTTTAATGTCTTCTTCTGTGTCCTCCTTTTTGGTGAGAACCCAAACTAAACCTACAAGTTTATCTGAGAATTTACACGACCATTTCAGCTCGTTTTGAAAGCACATTTTGGAGCAATTTGAACATGATTTGGTAATTACTGCATTATCAGTAAGATAAGCTCTAACCCAGCAGACGAGTCAAGACAGTCATACGATCTTTACATAGTTTTTTCTTACCTGTTCCACCTGTCTGTGTAGTTTCCTCTATTTTTAGTGCGCTCACCTGCTGTCTGTCCACTCTACATTTTTTTCTTTGCTTTGTAAAATGGAGAAATGTTGTGCAAAGGTTGAACAAGCGCAGGTTGGAGCTGCTTCCCAGAAGGACAAGTTAATGGGTAACTTTGTAACTAAGGTGTGCTCCCTCCCGCCTACCATTGCTTCTTTTCTGTCCAATGGCACAGCAGACCTGGTCAGAGGCAATGTTGTCACTCAACAGTGCCAAACCAGGAAGAGGTAAAACATAGGCAATATGTCATATTTTAATTTGGAACCATCAGTCATCAGAAACCGGTCAAACCAGCTTTTTTGTAAATAGACGTTCTGTTGTTGTAGATGCAGTTCCAGTAGGTGATCATAATCTTGTTTGAGATCTGCTTTGTGTGCCTCTTCTTGTAGTGGGTGTGTAAGTGTAGCTTAGTGAGTGTGCCTGCCAGGCACCACACCTCACTTTGTTCATATAAATATAAACCCTTTTCTCAGCCTTTTCAGATGTGGGAGGAAATCAGACAAGATATAGTCTGTGGCGACAAGGAGTGTTGTTTATTTAAGACGTACGGCCTGTGGGGAGAGAACAGAGCTCTGGTGGCTCTGAAAGGAAAAGCAAGGTGACCCTGAAAACAATAGGGCCACTTCCTGGCCACTCGGCAGTGCACTCTGCATCTTTACATCTCCCTCCCTTACTCTTCTTCCTTCCCTCCCTCCATATGTTCCAGGATGCTTCAGCTGCATGTCTTGGGGCAGATGGCAGGGCGATGATGAGTTGGGACAGTAAAATGATAAGTCAGCATCAGCCAAAAGAAGTTGGGGTTTCCCACCATACTGTAGATACTAGGGACTGTTGTAGGCTAACTAATGGATTAATGTCAGTATCTTTAAGAAAGCCCTGATCTATACAAAACTTTAACAGTCATTGTGGAGACATTGGGTTATTGCAGTTGATGTAAATGAATATAGGTGAATGTCTTCACATCAAACACCTGACGGCAGCAGAAACAAGCTGCTGACATTGCTGACATATTATCGTATTTTTGCTTAATTCATTAATACACAGATCATACAGAGGAACGTTCATTTTAGGTTGTGTTCACCTGATAAAAACTATATTCACTCTCTATTTTGCTTTCCACCAACGCACAGCAAAAAATATTTGTCTCTTTAGCTGATACATCGAGTTTCACCAGCTAATCCCTATAAACAGGTATCTGCATATAAATACAGAATCTGTAGGTGAGGGACCAAGATTTTGAGCAGGCTTTTGTTGCAGCAGTCCATGTGGAGCGCAAAAGAGGTTTTTTTTTTTAGCTTGCATAATGCAGCTGTTTGTTCATATCGATTAGCAGAAATGCTAAACTTTCTCGTCATCCTCACATATTAAGTTGCTATATCAGTCTCCAAAGGAAGTCTTGGCCCAGATATGTGTTCTGCTGGCCATTAGCCATTGCCTTCAGAGGCTAAGTCATTATTATACGATAGCCAACAGATTCCCAGATTGGCTAGTAGTGATGGACAGAATGGGGGATGGGATTTTTTTTTTTTTGGTCACAGTTTATGATCTGCTCTGTCTGTAAGACTTGGTGAAGTGCATGTGTGACCTTATGTACAGAAAATTACCTGACTATGCATTCAGATTTTCAAAAATAATGGCGATACCTCCTATACTGTAGATACAGACTTAATGTCAGGCGGTAATTGTAATGTCTTAAGTACATTTACAGCAGGTAAACATAAACAAGGTCAAGGTCATTAATGGCACTAATGGAGCACTAATCAGATTTTTGGAGGAGACCAAGGAGGGACTTTCCCTTACTTTTTCTACCATAGGATGTTTACTGTTTATCCTCTCAGTGAGATGGTGGGGGTCTCAGGTCACGGCCCTGCTAAGTCTTTTAAAAGGGGGGAAATAACAACACGTGGCGAAGTCTATATAACAATGGACAGTACGACTTGAGGAAGAGCTATGTGACAAACAAGTCTGCAACATGGCCATTAAGTATCAAGATGAAACAATCCACAGCGCTCAGCGGGCTGGAATGATTGTCACAGTTTTCTCTTGCTTCTCACAAAAACTCCCTGCTGTAACTATTGTGACGTGCAGCCACCCGAGTGTCACATTTACAAGGTGATAACAGCACATTGTTCACATTTTTGTAGGTTTGTGAATCCATATGTGGCGTCCATCTGGAAATGTGATAAAGAGCGCGAGGCTTTCTGCACATCTGCTTTAAATCTGTAAATCTGTTGACGAAACAGCTGCAATTTTATTTAAATCCAGCATTATTCTGTAAGTGGTCTTATATTGACTTAATGACTTACATGCAATACTCTATATATGGAGTCCAATTTTATTAAGCAAGATGCTGTGCCAAATGTGCTTCTGCACGCACAGAATAGTCCCTTTTTTGTTTTTTTCTCCTCCATATGCTTCGGTCTGCTGTTGAGATGACCCAGCTTCAACACAAAGGTCGATTAAGTTTCATCTCATTTAATCTAATATATGAGTTTCCTGACTATATGTGCTCACTGGTGTAACATTACATACCCCACTAACTCTAACATGCAGCTGGAAGAGTCTGTATTTGTTTGGCTTGAACTCCTGCCACCTCTTACTAACTGTATATATAGTTGAAGAGGGAAATGATACTATTAGTATCGACCTTCCAGTTTCTCTCTTTGATCGCGGGTGGTGTTTATTTTATTTTAGTCCTCACTTCAAGGTGAATGAACGCTGTATACATAAAACATAAAGCTTGAGATCTACCTACTCTCCAAAGCATTCAAGTCCATATTTAATGACCTGAATGTTTCCCCAGTGAGGAAAATCATTTATCCAAATGGCGTGTTAATCAGTAGTTTCTGTTACCTAACTGTTTGTTTTGGATGTCATAGTTGTGTGAACATACTCTCAACAATACGCTGACTGATAAACTACAGAAAAATGCTCCTGCAAGCAACAGAAACACCTCCGCCGTGGCTCGCTGTGTTATACCTCCGCCTGGTTACTGTAGTCCTGCAAACTTCTCGAGATTCATGTAAAAGTCAACACATTTGTAATGAGATCCAACTGTGCATTTTTCTAATCCCTCTGTGAATGCTGTGCGAATATTTATGCGAAAAGTGAGAGTGCTGCAGGATTTAGTAATGGTTCAGCGAGGTATTTGTGTTTGAAATGTCTCACATGCTGGTAATAATGACACAGTATGAAAGACTTACTACTACTTTTTTTTTAAAGGTTGGCCTGCAAAAGAGATCTATATCTGCACTCCCTCTGCAGGTGTCCAGTCTGTGAAATTATTTAGGGGTCCACACAATTCGGCTTTAAACCAATACACACATTTTGCTGTTGGCTACTTGTTAAATCACTTGATGGATCCATTCTCATGGGCCGTTAGATGGAAGCCATAAAAAGGTAAAAAAAAACAAAAAACAAGCCGAATGCTGTGGTGGTCAATGCAGAACTCTGATCTATAATGCAGAACCAGCTGTGTCCAGCTGCTGCCTAACACATGTTTTTGTTCACACTGTTATAAAATATTAATATTGTGATTTAAAAAAAAGTTGCTTTTGCAAGATAACACTTCATAAAGAAGGCATTCAAAATGTTTTAGGAAGCCACTGCTTCCATCTCAGATCATCACAGATTATCCGTCATTTTATTCATGATAAAACTACAAGAACCAATAATCAGTTTTTGCCCAAAAGGTACATTTAAACCTGATCATTTGTTTTTATACTAAGCAGCCAAACCAATGAATAATTTCCTAAAATAAATGCTTTTTGCACACCAAAACCCCATGGAAGCGCAAAGAATGTTGCATTTCATTTCAGCTTCTTGGAGATTCAAATTCTGTTCCTCCTACTAAAGCAGATGTGCAGTAAAAAGTGGATTTCCATAAGTAACTTACACTTGTTTAAAATGTTTAAACCAACTTCCTCAGTAAGTGTGGGTGCATGCATGCTTTGGCACCAGCTCTCTTTTTCTTTGTCCCCTCCTGCTAACTGGCTAATGTGCACAAAAACGTATGCACTGCAAAGCTGTGCGAAAATGTCTGCGTGTTCGAGTCTGTGTTTGTGTGTTTTGACCAAACGGCTATCAGACAGGAGCCGAGACCCTCCACCTCCACCCCCGCCATCACCTCCACAGGCCTTTTCCTGCCTGTAGGGTGATTCCTGCCCCTGCGCTCCCTCCACTTCCTTCACACACATATCAGCCTCCAGCAGCAGTACCTCTTCCTGAATCTGGCTCAAGTTCTCTGGACACTGTGGACAAGCAACAACAGCTCATCCATCTCTTTCCCTGTCTGTCTCTTTCAAGCGTTCTCTGCTTTCTTAAACACTCACTTTAACTATTCCCCGGCTCCCTCTCATCATTTTAACTTACCATCTCACATCATTTCCCCAGGTAACACGTTGTGGAATCACACTTCATCTCTGTGACTAAAGTCTCAAGGCACATTTGCACAAAATCTCTGCTCTTCCTCATTTTCTCTGTCTGTCAGCACAACACTCCCTGGGTGTTATTCAACTTCCTTACAAACGCCTATAATATCCCAGAGACACGCTGACTCGATTCTGTACCACTCCCTTTCCACAATTTCCTTGATACCCATGTTCCGATGGGACAGATATTCTATTTCTGTAATTAGGATTTTTCACCGCTAACTTGCATAATAATAGTGATGAAAAAAACAGCTGTTCTTTGTTTGGTTTCTGACCATAGCTAACAAGATAAAAAATATTGTGGCAATATTTTCTGATATTCATTTGACAGTTCTTTGTCAAAGAATGTGGGACTGGTGTTTTTATTCTGATAATGTAAGGGCAAAGCAGTGCAATAACCAGAACTGCAGACAAAACTGTGACCAAATCAGAGACAGATGGGTGGAATTGATGCCTCTTACAAAACCTCTCATTCTTTTGGGAGCCGTATTTGATGTGCAGAACAAGCAGAACGGTTCAGGTTCTCAGGTTTTATATGTGACATTCAGCTTTATAAACAAGACAATAATTGCGAAACCATTTCCCCTGATCTGGGAAAATATTACCCCTCTCTCCTATTACTTATCTTGCTGCGTCTGCTGACTGTCTGAAATGATGTTATCCTACATGATCCTGAAACTACACTAGAGGTCGACTACATGATGTTATGATTAGAACTTCCTTAGTGTGGTCCAGAGGCTTTCCATAACACCAGTAATGAGGTGTGTGTCTCTTTGTGTACAGTACATCTACCTGTGCGAGGTCAGTAGCCGGGATTATATCAACATCCATCAACATCCCTGACTACATGGAGGGTTTGTTTGGTGTCACACTACAGGGTCAACCTACGCTGCATCTGGTCATAGACCCAGCCTCACCCCAGGAGGCAGATTGGGAGACTGGAGTTGGTGCCTCAAGTCAGGAGCATGTTGTTTTTTTTTCCAGTGTGGGATTGTTGAATGGACAGGAAGACAAAGTTTAGGAACATGTTGTTTCATTCCAGGTGAATTTTTGTGGGTGCATACATGCGTCCATAAATGTGTGTCTGTGTAGTGTAGGAAGCTTTAAAAAAAACAGGAAGCAGACACAGATCGATACACATATTCAGTAGATAATAGTTAGGCGGAGAAGTGATAAAGTACTTTTTCACTGTTACAGCTAAGATATTACATTAACTGCTGTTTATATAGTGAAACTCCATGGTTTATATGCAGGTAGTCATCATAAAACTACCTCATAACTACTTGTTCCTATTAATTGGCATATGACCCATATGAAATCCAAACACAGAGACAATTTTATGTATTACTGAAAAATTAGCTCTTCATCCACAAACTGCAAGTCAATACATTATAGTTGCTGTAGCCTTAAAATAGCAATGCAGATAAACATTTGTTTCATTTGGGCAAGGTTTAACACTTTATGGTTTAGACTTTTCTATCAGGATACTGTGAGGTAAACACATAAATGTCATAAAATGATGAACTAGCCTTTTGAGCACCAGCTGTATTTTTGTCAGGACATGTAGGTAAACTTTGCAATTTTTCTCAGCCTCATTACTCATGTCTTTGGTGGATACGATCCCAGCTGCTCAGCACGCGCTGGCTTTGTCTGTCATACAGGAAACTACATGAAACATCAAGCTTGTTTTCCCGAACTAACAAAAATGTGCATGTTGTAGCCTTCCAGAGATTTTGAAAGAAAAGTATTAAAAGTTGACCCGTCAAGACATGTGGAGATATAAAATCATCACGAGAGCCATTAACACTAAAGCTTACCTTACACACTAACTTCTCCTGTGTGTTAAAGCAGCTCAGACAGCGCAGACTGCGCAAACAGATTTTTTAAATTGAATGAAATAGACACATGAATATACGAATTATGTTGTAAGCCAGGAATGTGCTGTCATTTGCTGACGTTAAGGTCCATTATCATCCCTAAGGCCATCTTAAAAGTTCATAAAACCATTGTTATTAATGACACCTTTGGCTGTTCAGTGAACTGCAGCCAGTATCCTGTTGCTCACATTCGCAGTTGCACCTGCATTAACCTAGGCATCAGCCAAAAATGATATACATGAATGCTGAAATGAACACTAAACTGAACTGTCCGTCTGTTTCACCAAACATAATCTATAACTAAACAAAAATTGAAATCTATGAATTGTCTCTGGCACTGTGTAATCTCTTTTCATCCATCCACACATTTACCACACTTCCTAGCGAGGTTTGGAGATCAGGGATGAGGACTCCACACCCGCTTAGAGAAAGGAAGTGTATATCATTTCATATCATACATGGAGATTGTAACACGTCATCTTCTGTAATAGAATATCTTTGGCTGGAACCCAGCGCCGCTGCCAACGTCAAAGCTATTTTGCATGCTCTGCAGAAATGCAAGCTTTGACTTTGGACTTGGTTTTGTATTGTCAGTTAGTTTAAGTTAGCAGACAAAATTTTTAAGCTAATGTCAGCGAGTGTTGCACATTATTAACAATAGGGAAGTGGAGTAGTCCACAGGCTGTTATAGGCAACTGACAAGTTACCTGTAACAAGTCATGGAGGATCTCATTTTGGAGTTATGTTACAACCTGTTCACAAATTGACTATAAAAAGTGACACATTATTTTCCAGAATCTTATTCAAAATGTACTCCCATCTTAAAGAACATAGAAACACTGCACTGCACTGCACAGTTTTGAGTTTACATTTTATTTCACTATTTCACTGTCTATATTTGACATTAAGACTTGAACCATGAAATTGAACATCTCTTTATAAGACAAGTGGTCCCTTCAAAGGGAACTTATAGCCTGAATCACAGGGACCTAAAACGACTCACTTTGTAGTTGTATGGTATGTGTGTATGTGTATGTGTGCATGTAAATGGTGCTTTCTTGAGTGATTATGAATACATCTCTGCAACATGTATTCATATTTATATAATCTAACAAAGATGAGATGATATGGCACGTAGTCCATAATTATCAGTTTTATACACCGTGCTAACCCTCGTGCTGACTTTGCAGTTTCTTGTCCCCTGTCAAATCATTTCCTATCATTCCATGTGTCGATCCAACTCTTGGAGGCATGTTCCTCTTAAGGTTACTTAGATGGCAGCTCTTCTTTGTGAGAAAGAATACTGTGGAAAGTGACAGGAAGGATGGGAGAGAAAAGGAAGCGAAATGTGACAAAGGTTCGGAAAAGTCCTGTCTTCATGTCCTTCGGCTAAGGAGGTGGTTTATTGTCCTAAATCACTCTTTCAGTGCTGCTGCATGTCTTAAACATGGAGGAGTGACAAAATTAAAGGAAAAATGTGAATAAATGAGTGGGGAAAATAACTTATAAACTCAAACTCATAAATTATTTCACACAGGTGCATAATTAAGCAATCAATCCAATCTTGCTCTGTGGCATGTATAAAAATGCAGTTATTTCTGATTTTGTATCAAGATGGCAAGAGGAAAAGTGACTTTGAAAGGGGAGTCAGTGTTGTGGCATAGATGTCAGAAGCTTCAGTCACAAAGTCTGCTTAACTGTGTTTGAATAGGAATTGCGACTAAAGTGACATCTATATTCAGATCTATGGAAGACATCAGTAAATAGGGGAAAGAAATTATGGCAGATGGAGCACATTTGATGACTTCTTATGGCTTGAGGGGTCACTGAATGATTTGATGAATATGAAAATCATCTGAATCATAAGATATGGCCTTCATCAAGCTGATTAAAAAGATAAGCAAAGCTTCATATCTAAACAAGATAAAGGAGGCTGCTAATGTAACATCTGCTTTGAGAAATGCTCTATTCTTGTGTCATGAATAGTCTTTACAATTTATCGTTATGGAAACATGAATATCTGCGCCATTTTTAATAACAATCCATCCAATAAGTTTTGACACTTAAAACTACAAATGTTAACCTTATGATGGCCCAAGAAGAAAACTTGCCAAAGTCATTTATCTACAGGCCACCATGAATATCTTTTTATGGCAATCTGTCTAAAAGTCATTGAGATATTTTGGTCTGGGCCAAAGTGATCCATTAAAGAGACCATTAAAAGCTATGCTGCTAGTACGGTTAAAAATGTGTGAGTTTGTAAAATATTGGCATGAATTTTTTAATCAATATCCACAATCTACCAAGAACAACTGGATACAAGGGTCAAACACAGCACTGAACCACAGTCAGATATGCGGGTTACGTGACACCCAGTGGCCCAACTCTAGTGGAACATTACTGGCTGAAACTTAGTTCACCAAAACAAGTGGGAATGTTTCTGTGGTAATAGGGTGTTGACCTCCTGTCATTTTGTCACCATGTAGTGTTAGAAATCTGCTTCTTTTTTTTTAAAAAAAAACAAAACACATATACTGGCGTTATCAAGGCATTAGAGCACTTTATCTTTGGGGAAATCTGACTTTGAAAGACGAAGGCCCTTACATTACACTAAAAGCGATCACATACATGCTCTATCTCAAAATCTGTCTTTGCATCTATCGTCAGCTCATTCAGTATATTTTCTGTCACACACAAACACGAATGCAATCATGCTTTCAAGCACACATGATTCCTGTCTCTCTAGGTCTCCATGATCCTTGGGAAGGTTCCTGCATCTGACAACATGGGGTACGTTGGGATGGAGGTCAGGGGTTCCTAACTGCAGTTGGGGTGGAATTGAGGGGGGTAATTTAGGGGACCTAAAAGGTGTGAGTGACACCCTTACTTAGGCTGCCAGGGTCCACCGGGATCAGAGCGTGTGGAGCTGGGCCAGCTTACCACACAATGAGAGGAAATGGGAATTTAATACAAACTTTCTCACAAAGTCTGAGAGACCTCCCGCCTCTGTTGACTGTCTCACTTCCAGACACCCCCAGCTTCGCCATCACCACCTCCTCCCCTACAACCACAACAAAATGTCAGAAACAACTAAAACATACCCTGGAACACACGGCTGTAAATTTTCAGTTTGACACAATCTAGGTGGCATTTCTTAACAGTCTTTCAGCTTACCACAATGACTCTTCTCAGTGGAGTTTGTGAAATGTTCTGTTTTGCTAAACTGTTACAACAGATTCAGAATAACATATGACAGATAAAGACAGACATGAGTTAAAGGTTCTAATGAGATTACGAAGATAAATGGACTTCATGGTTAACATCAGTGATGACGAAAACTTACGTAGATAGCTGATTCAATGACTCAGTCCAGTGTCACCAAGAACACCAAAACTGCAGCTAGGATTAATAGCACTTTTATAACTAATACTGTAAAGTTGGTGTTTTTCAAAGCCATAGCAGCAAAGTTGTGAAGCAGGCTATACTGTAATCCTTGCTGGCAACTGTGGACGATCGAATGAGGTCCAAGTGCTTATTTTTTGCTACTTACCAGCTCATATTATTATTGATTGTTTGATGACATTGTGAGAACTCCGCGGGCATAGCATCTTCCTAAGCTTTAGAGCTTTTAAGCTCTTTATCCATATACTCAGATACAAATCAAAATCAATGGCCTCTCCCACAATGTTTGAGTCAGTTAAATATTCAGCTGGGTGTCGAAAACTTTTTCTCTACTCCAACACAACAAACTTTTCCCACCTGGCATTAGTACGCTCCCATTTACATTGGTGTATTCCCGCAACGAATCACCTCACTGCTCCTGAGATTTTTTTGTTTCTTGCATTTCCTACGTTTCCTTGAGTGAGGCTTGGTTAGTAATAAATAATAAATAACAATCGGTGGCAAAAAAGAACTTGTATTTTGGACAATTGTCCGTAAGTGAACAATAAAAGGAAAAGTCTATATAAAGTGAATACTGGACAAAATTCAAAGTTTGATGTCCCCATTAGACACTTAAAATACGGGAAGATAAGGTTGAAAAACACCAAAGTTTCCCATGAAAAGATGCTCTTTAACCCTGCACTGTACTCTGCAGGGCATGGTTGAAGAAGATTTCTCTAGATTTTCTTTGTTGCCCTGTTGTTATGCCTGGGGAAGCGCTATTGTGCTTTCTGAACTTGGCCAGGAGACACATTGAGCCCTATCTTTGTCTGGTAGTGTCATGAAGCAAGCAGCAGACAGTAACAACAAACACAGTTCATAATTACTACAGAGCAACAAAGAAGTTTGGACACAATGGCTAAAGTCTGAAGAGCACTGAGTGTTCTCCACCCTGCAAGTCCAACCCACCAGAATAATTTCCTTCACACAAACACACACATGCATGCATGGACATACACATGCATGCATGAACATTTTACACTGCACATGCAGTCTGTAGCTTCCCACTCATTCCAGTGCACCATCACATATGCACACACATGTTCACACACATCTACAGAGTCACAAGTCACAAGAGCACCCGCCCCTGATTTCTGGCTCCTGAAAGCATTAATGCAACCACAGGCTGAAGCATCTGTGTTGACCCAGCCTTTGGTCTTTTCCTTTTTTGGCTTCCTATAGAGGCTCCACCAAGCTGTGTCTGCAGCAAGCAGCACTTTTCAATCCTTTTCTCTCTTTATACTTCTTTCTTTGCTCTCCTTTTCATTTGTTTCCCTTATCTCTAACCACAGAGTCTACAAAACCTGCACAAAATACAGAAAAGTGCCCCAATTACTAGTTAAACAGTACACTTGTTGCATATTGTTTCATTTTATACCTTTGGTTGGGTATGTGCTGTAAGTTAGCAATGCAGTTAGCAATGCATTAACATTCTAGACCGTTCAGTATCATTGTTCTCTGTACAGTCCATTTCTGTCTGTGGATGTTTTTGAAGTCAGTGCAGAGGAAGCAAGATAGTCTTTTAAAAGAAGTTGTTCTGGCTTCTGAGCGACGCAGGTCACACTAACAGGTCAAAGAGACAATACAGATCTGAGCTAAACGTAGGCGCCAAGACGCTTTGTGTGCCAAAAATCAAAATGGAAACACTGGTTTGTAGACAAAACAGTTCCAAACGAGGTGTACTCTTTTCAGAATTTATTTGATTCCTTTTTCTTTTTTACCTCACTTAATAGAACCAGCAGGAAATCTTGTTCCTTTTGTTATGATTTTAAGTTTGTCTTTCATGGTCTATTTGACATTATGCCAGGTCGGACTTGACATTGTTTACTTTTTCAAATTCAATCTGTACAAGCGTTGCTAAAAAATCTATTTTATCATGTGTTTTTTGACAATCCAGAATACAATAGAATATTCTGAAGAAAAACCATGTGAGCTCCTGAAATCGAAAACAGGAAATCTCAAACAATAAGAAGTTGAGTCAACTTAAGGTCGATTGTCTGAAGCAGCAAGGAAATGTAAAGAAAACATCAAATCAACCAGGCAGTTTTTGCAGAGAAAATGAGAAAAGGCATGTGCAGAGTTTCAAATTAAGAGTACTTTTAAAAGATTGGAGCAGGAATGGCAGAATAGACACAACAAGCATATTGTTCATCATTTCCTGAGGCTGATTGATTATAACAGTGAGGGGAGGGGGGTAGCTGACCATAAAAGCTGCAGCATGTTGAAGTGAAAGAACAAAGCTGTTGCATTTGGCAAAACAAGACACCAGCTGCTGCTGCATTTGGTGTTCTACAAAGAAAATCATGTCAGCTATAAAATGCAATGTCAGCTACAGAGGACACATAGTGCATGCACAGTGTAGGTCTTGGCCACACAAATGCAGTATGAGTAGATACAAAGTATTGAGATCAAGTACTTATCAGTATGTAGAAGTTATATTTTGATGAACTGTTAAATCTTAATGTTATAAGAATTTTCAACTGACCCTTCATTAAGGAAGGCTGGATTAGAAGTAGCAAAGTTAAGTTGAATTTATTCTTGTACAAAAAGGAGCGTTTAACAGTGCAGCACACAAGAGGGGTTACAGAGAAAAGGGCTCCCTGTTCTAACAGTTGGTTCTTATACGCTCTCTTATGGGCTGCCTCAGACACCTCCCAAAATACAGAAAGCATCATAAGTCTTCTTAATTTGCTCTAATAGTTAGCACTTTAACACCAATTTAAATGTCACCACACGTCATATTAGACATGTGAAACTTCAGAACATGTGAGGAGTAGGAACACAGAAACTAATAAACAGGAAAACTAATTTTTACACTTAACACTTAAATTCTCCAAAAATGTATCTGATAACCAAAAAAAAATCCTGATTCCTGATGCTTCACGTTTGCAAACAAAGCAAGAATTAGATAATAGCTATTGATAATAGTAAAGTTCTGATGCCACAGGAGAGTCAAAGTAAAAAACACTCCATCATTGGATCACGGCTAAAATGGAATCAATTGTATGGAAATGCAATCAGAGTGGTTGGCATTGTATTGGAACAAAAAGTGACAAAGTTTAAACTCATAAATACATTAATCGGAATCGGGAAGATCTGGAGCGCCAGCAGTCCTCCGCTGTCTGGTGACGCTCTTCCTTCCTTTCCCACCCAGACAAAGCTGAGTTTTACCGCAAGTCCAACTCTTTTCTTAGTGTGTGACGGACCATCTCTGATACCACCTTTGAGACGTAGTCAGGACCGCTAGCGAAGAGATTTCACACCTGAATTGGAGCTCTGGATGATTCGCCAAGTTATGCGTAAAAAAGCGCACCATTCGTCGTGACGCAGCGTCATCGTTTTTGGATGTACAAATCTCTCCGTTAAATCCAATTTAAGAACGTCGACTTTTTCCCTATGAGGATTATAAAAACCATGAGGATTTTGTGGGTGTTTGTATTGCGCCTCTTTGCATCGTCAGGTAAGAGGGCATTTATTTTAAGGCTGTTTGTGTAGCTGTGCTGTAGGAAAGGAGCAAAATATTAAAGTCGGCATTTATTTAAGAGGAATGTGATATATTAAGAGGGGTGTGATAAAGAAAGATTAAGTCCCCAACTAAATTTACACATTTTTCATTGTTACATACTTTTTAAAAATATTTTTGGTTTTATTAAAGTCGTAAATACCCTCAGAGTGTAGGGTGTAGATGTCTGAACCCTTCGGGGAAAATAGGAGCTCATCCATGTTTCCTGCCATTGTTCTGTGGATCTGGGGCTTAAATGCCAGAGAGCAGGAATGCTGAACAAACTGACATTATTGGGCTTGGCACTTTCATTAAAATAACTAGATTCTTGGAGGTTTAATTTATTTTTTTTAAACCGAAATATTGTACAAAAGGGGCTGATGTTGCCAGTTTCTCAATCATTATCTCAGGCCTCAGTGTATAAGATGTTGTAAGACTCACTTTTATGAAAACACTATCAGATTCTGTGGCAGAATCAGATACGTGTGGGTTATAAACTATGTTTTTGCTATGATTATGTCCTTCATGTGTTCAAATGAACTATATTCTGTGTCAGGTGTATGAAAAGGAATTGAATCATCATTTTAATCCAGCAGTAACACTTTTTTGATATATTTACTCTGGTTTTCCAGAGTTTTTCATTGGGAACTAACTACATCTATTTCTCTGAATCCTGCACCAGACATGTGAAAAACACTGGAGTTGAATATTGCTGTAGAAAGTGTGAGCAGTACAATAACACGTCATAGAGATGCTGAGAAGCTGAACAATATTATTGGCTTCATCCATTCAGAATACATACACGTTCTTATATACAGTGTGTTTCTGTGTGAATGTGATAATGTACAGCAGATTTAAATATCATATGTGTGAGCAACAGCCCAAAGTAACCAAAGAAGTTTGCAGTGTTTGTCTTGTCCTCTCTCTCTTGCCTTCTTGCCTTGCTCTAATAACTTCTTTGTACAGATGCTGTGATCGACCTGACCATGATCGCCACAGCGGAGGTCACCAACCACAACAACTTCACCATCTCTTGTATCAATGGAGAGCGCAGCCCTGCCCAGGTTGAGCTGGACATCAAGAGAGACGAGACTATCTTCGGATTATTCAAAAAGAGTTTTATAGTGAATAAATCCAAGAACAAGGAGGTGATAGCGAGAAACTTTGCTCATCTGGAGCACATTGGTATTTTCTATTGTGAATCTCCCCCACTGGAGAAGATCACAATGATCAACAACCTCGGCAGAGGTGGGTACAGACTTGATACCAGACCTATACCATGACCCAATTATTTATGTTCTTTTGCATTTAATTTGGATAGTAAGTCATGTTTGGATAATCATCATGTGTATCTGTGTTTCTTTCAGCAAATTTTGTCCCAACTCATCTAACACTGACTGCTAACAAAGGAGAGACCGTTCACATCAGCATGCAGCAGCTACACAATCCCCAAAATAGAGATGTGACCTGGAAGTACAATGGTAAATCAGCATAAGATGGAAGCAGGAAATTTAATGAAGAAGAGAGAAGAATTCAAATTCCACCTACTAATAATAACTACTGTATATACTTACATATTTTTAACTCTTGTTTTCTTATGTTTGTCTTAGGAAACTATTATTATATGACTCACTGGAATGAGATGATCAATCGCACAGTTGTACTGACAGTGGAGAATGCAGCTTATGCCAATCAAGGCATCTACAGTGCCAGCTACGTGGGGGGCAGCCCCTTTGAGGGATCCTGGATGAGGCTTATCGTCAGAGGTTTGTTCAGTCCTGAAGAGATCTAACAAAATACAGGATAATAAAGATATAATATAGGTGACTCACTGCACAATCTATGAGCTTTACTAAGATTTATATAATTTATAATAACTATATATAACTTTACTGCCCAAATAGGAAGGTTGAGGTGGGAAAAGAAGCTAAAATTGCCCTTAGATTCTGCAAAAAGAGGGAAGACACCACAAAAAATGTTTGGTTTAAAAAATGTATCGTAAAAACAAGTCTAAGAGAAGTCCCTCTTCCTGGCCAAGAAATATTCAAGTACATAACACCCCATAAAACCTCAAATTGTCATTGTCACACTTTTCCGTGGCAATGCACAGAAAACAGAACCAGACTAGTTTTTTATCCGTGTTCCCTGTCTTTATGCTAAGCTAAGCTAACTAACTGTTGGCATTAGCCTTATTTTTAAAGGACATCCATTAGGGTTAGGGTTAGAAATTAAACTTGTTAAGTAAATTAAACTGTTGAATTGACACAACAGTGTTGGTTTTGAAACATGACATGTCTTAGTGTCACACGTTTGTTATATTATATTATATATTATATTTATACTACCTCAATATTGTAAAGAGACATCAGCAGTACCAACACCTACTCCACCCACCGCCTGCTCTGCTGAGATTCCCCTGTTTTTTCTCTCTCACCCTCTCCATCAGATGCAGTGTTTTTTTCTCTACGTTTTCCAATATGATTTTATTTCCCTTGAACTTTATATAATGTATTCTCTAATATAAACAGGCAGCCTGTGCTTGAAAACTGTCCAAACACTCCATGTCTGAATTCGGGTTAACAGGAGATACTGTCATAAAATGATTTGAATAGACTGAAACCTTCCAATTTTTCTGGTAAGTTCTGTAAACATATTGAAGGAGGACATAACGTGTGGATTTGGCAACTTTTTTTTTCCTGCAGACTGTCCCAGTATGAAGTGGGGTCCTAGCTGTGACAAGGATTGTCCAGAGTGTCTCAATGGTGGAGTGTGTCATGATGTGCATGGAGACTGTATCTGTCCTCCAGGATTCATGGGAACACGCTGTGGGACAGGTTTGTATTGAGCTCAGTACAGTGTCCTCATTTGGTCCAAAACATTTTCAGGCATTTGTAATCAAAACAACCAACAACTAATGTATAAAGATGAAGCTATAAAATCTAGTCTACTGGGTACACATGAGTACATTGGTGTGAGTAGCCTAGTTATGCATCCTCCTGAAGCATGATACAGAGAAAGTCAAGGAATTTAGATAAACACATTTTGAATTTGTCTTTCTCTGATGGTCTTACAGCCTGCAGAGAAGGAATGTTCGGACAAAACTGCCAGCAGTCATGTGGCTCCAAGCTGACCTGCAGGGGGCTTCGTTTCTGCCTACCAGACCCTTATGGTTGCTCCTGTGCCAGCGGCTGGTTTGGGAACCACTGTGAGAAGGGTGAGTATAACTTTCATCGACTACATAACATTCATTTGCCCTCTTTTTTGTTGTTGTTTGTTTTTTCTTAATCAAATGAATATACGTATGGGTTTAAACCTTTTTGTGTGTGTCTTTTCTGTTGTAAGCCTGCCGTAATGACATGTATGGACCAAACTGCAAGCTGAGCTGTAAATGCCAGAATGGAGGAGTTTGCAATCGTTTCAGTGGATGCCATTGTCCCACAGGGTGGAGAGGACAGAACTGTGAGAAGTCTGGTAGGTGCTGACACGTCATATTAATTCTTTGTTTGCTGTTTTTCTTCCTTTAGTTCTGCCTCCTCTGTCGAATGGAGTTTTTCTTTCTCCTTATTACTTATCACATTCAATAATCTGCTTATTTCTATCCAATGAGTTTTCTCTATCATCATTTTCTCTACTGCCACATTTTTAATATCTGTTCTTTGCCTCTCTCTTTTTCCAGACCGAGCTCCCCAGATCTTGGATTTGGATAGTAATTTAGAGTGGAATCTAAACTCCAGCCCCAAGATCTTTTGTTCAGCCACAGGCAACCCCTTGCCCAGCCACGACAGCATTGAGCTGCGAAAATTGGACAGCACTGTGCTCAAGGTAGAATGTCTAGCTTGCAACACTCCTGCCAAGATAACTTACAGATAGCCTGAATAAAAATACACAGGTTGAATAAAAACTTAAGTCAAATACAATGCACACAAGGAGAGGGCGATCTAGTACAGTGGCTCCCAAAATGGGTTCCTTGAGAAAAGGGTGCCACTTGATTTATCATATCATTATAGGTTATAGGCAGTCAGAGCAATTAAGCAAGACTTGACTTCATTGTTTGTTTAATCGACACACAAACAGACATATAAAAACTAAAAATTGAACTATATTCTGGAGTCTTATCGTCACTGAGATAGAAGACAGCCAGCCAGATAAAGTTTTTCCAGATTAGCTGCTTCCCTCTCTGTATACTAAGCTAAGCCAATAACCTTGTATTTGTAGGTATTGATCTTCGCATCTAACCTTCTGCTAGAAAGCAAATTAGTGTACTTTCCAAAATGTTGTGCTACTCTTTTTAGATGTGTGAAAAGTACTCAATGAATTGTTTCATAAAATAAATAAAGCAGCATGTTGACCTGAAGTCAAATTGCACTGTGCCTTTAAGATTGGGTTGAAGGTTGAGTCAAGCTCTGAGGAAGTCAACAACACAATGGCCTGACCAGATAAGGCTGTATCACTCTACAGTGCAGCAGTTACCACGTGTTGCCTATAAGTGACATGTTCAGACTCTGTGTTTTTCTTTCTGTGCTGTTTCCTTGATAATAGAAGTAATCTGATAAAGAATTGTACTAGCACTTCCCACAGGAACTAAGAAAATTCTCAGAGTGAGGAAGACATTCATAGCACAAATACAAGCAGCAGCAAAAATAGGGACAGGAAATGGAAATATGTTTTTCATCGTGCATTGCATTGCTATGACGGGTTATGTATTTTACCCTCAGGCATCTCGCACTGTCATGGACTCAAATAAGAGTACAGCCCTGTTTGAGATCCCTCGTTTGAGTGCGCAACAAGGAGGGCTGTGGGAGTGCAGGGTGTCCACCAATGGAGGCCATGACTCTTGCAAGTTTAACCTCACCATTAAAGGTTTGAAAAAATAAACAGTGAAACAAAAAATCTTTTGCAACCATATCTAGTTTTTCCAGGAACATCACAGCAGCAAAGATTTAAAATATTTTTCTGTGTCTACACAGAGCCCCCTGTGCCAACTACTGCACCCAAACTGCTGGAGAGAAGGAGTAAGCAGTTGCTGGTGATGCCGGGGGACTCCTATAGAGGTGACGGCCCCATTATCTCCACAAAGATCCTCTATAGGCCTGTGAAGAATGGAATCTCCTGGTCCTCCATCATAGGTAAGAAGACAGAGATACCATAACAAATCATTGCTTTTTCTCCCAAAACAACTCAACATATAACGTGTAACAAAAATGTGTAACCTCTGAATTAAGTTGTTTGATTGTTTTAAGCAAAAAATCAGCATTCCTAACATCCACTTCCTTTTAGTTTATAGTGACAAAGAGCCAATCACACTGATGAATCTGGAGCCTTCAACAAGCTACCGTGTCTGTGTCCAGCTGAGTCGTCCTGGGGAAGGTGGAGAGGGGGAACATGGGCCAGAGGCCATCATGGAGACAGATTGTCCTGGTGAGACACACAGATAACTGGGCTATGTCCAGTTCATAGGGATCCTACCCTTACTATATATAATTATATTTCTGAAATCTTGCCTGGGAACAAATGTCTGTAGTTTGGACCACAGCGGTTAAGGAAGCATAATTATCTAAACTAATAGTAAATTCTCATTATTTGTGCTGAATAGTGTTTTTCCCAGGCCTCGCGGAGCCAGTTGTCTTTTCCCCAGTGTCTATCCTGATGACTCAGATATGGGGCAAATATAGAAAGACGCCCAGTGGACTGAAATGATCTGTGGGCACTTTGCTAAATAAAATGAAGATCCTATGGGATCCAAGCTAAAACAACAACAAACAATGGTCATCACTCAGCTAGCTAGGAATCACACAACTAGAATAGCAAGAACATGTATTCAAGTGGCAGAGACCGGCAGAGTCAGAGCATATCTGAATGTGTGAGTCCAGAAAAGATCATGGAAAAAACCTGAAATCGTAATATGTGGATAGTTCCATGTGTAAAATGGAACGTCCATCTCTTGAGGAAACATTGGTCTCTTGCACAATAACAAAGTATTTATAATAGTGTATTTGGTGACTCTTATGTCTTTGAGAAGGACCGCGACCGAACAGTTGCAAATGCAAATTATATTCTGTCTCAAAGAATACTGTATTTATGCTAGTCATTCATCCATCTTCTCATGACACTTAATCATTTAAGTTGTGGGTTTATCGCAGAGCATCGATTCTATTCTACTGTCAATGCTTCATATTTTTTGCTGTGAGCTCCTTTATTTCCTTTGTGCAATGCGATGTGGGAAAATACTGTACATCACTATGCACACTCAAAAATCAAGGGTTTATAGTATACATACTGATTGTTTTGAGTATGCTTTATTTTGTCACATTTCCCGTGTAAACGTACATATGACTCTGCTTTGGATTAGTATGTGGTTTGGACCACAGACATTCAAACACATTCAGCTCTCCAATGAAACAAACTGTATGTCTTTGGACTGTGGGAGGAAACCAGAGCACCCTTATGATTTAATTCAGAAAGGACCATGGCCAAGATTTAGAGCCAGTACTTTCTTGTTGTGATCTAGCAGTTCTAATGACTGTACAGCAGCCACATCAAATATAAACTGATGTAACTGTCCGATTCACTTCAGAAATACTGCATGTCTGTCTCTGCGGGTAATTTGAGGGAACTGGAATTGGAGGGTCCCCTCAGTTCATCCCGTGTTCTCTGTTGCTGCAGAGCCCACAGTTCAACCTGTGATTGACATCAGCTCGGGGGAAGGCCGCAATGCCACTGTTCGCTGGCGTCTGCCCGCCAACAATGGCGTTAATGCTGCTACAGCCACTGGCTTTTTAGTGCAGCTCTCCGGGCCACCACCCAACAGTGAGAAACTACTGGAGGAGACCACCCTGCTCAATGTGCTTTCCACAAAGTTCTACAACTTGGAGTACCAACAAGACTACACCGTGGTGGTGCGCCTCATCAACTGTGGCAGCCAGGGGCCGCCCTCCAAACCCTACCAGTTCCGCATCCACAGCCAGGGTAACTAGAAACTCTGCTGTCAGTAAGCTGCAAAGAAGGCTCCCTCTGAATGTTGCTAGATTTTTAGCATACTTTACAACATTTACAGCAGTTTCTAAGAGCTTCTTATAATCACTTTAAACACTAAGGAAAAGAGAAGCATTGGTGCTGGTTGCTTGGTGACTCTCTCCCCGGCCAAAAACTTAGCAGTTGATAAAGAATAATCCAGTTTAGTCTTCAATTAGTGGAGATCAACAAATTAGAGAAAGATCCATCCAAAAAAGCAGTAATGAATGCTGTTAAACCCTTGTTTTTGAAGGCTTTTCCAGAGCAATTGAGCGGTGTAATTTTTTGTTTTTAAATATAGTTCCAGAATTATTGTTGATTGCTCTAACTGTGATCATTTCTCTGCACCTCAGGTCCATCATCTCCACGTAACATCAAAGCCCAGCCTCTGTCCGTGTCAACCATCCAAGTGACGTGGCAGCCCCCTGAAGATCCCAATGGAGGTATCATTAAATACACTATAGAGTACCAGCCAGTTGGCCAGGGGAGCCCACACCCTTGGGTGGACACAGACGATGGAAACAAGACCACCAAAGATGTGACAGCACTCAACGGCAGCACGCTTTACCAGTTCAGAGTTCGGGCTTTTTCCAAAGTGCCAGGAGAGTGGAGCAAATTTGTTCAGGCAAAGACACAAGATGATGGTAAGTATGCTTGATATGCTCATCATATGCTTGATATGTTTATATGTCTGTATGTTTTTATCAGTTCACATGATAGATTTGGGAGCTAGACGGTTTGAAAACCTTGTTGATAGTATTTTCTCTCTGGGTTGGCACAGTAAGTAGGGCAGTTGGATTACTGGAATTGGTAATCTTCTCAAAAAGAAATATTAAATAGTCCGCTGTAATGATAAAAAGGACTATTTATCATTTCTTGGATATATTTTCCATTCAAGCTAAAAGTAGCACTCTGTGAAACATTTCCACCCTACCATACTTATGGCTATTATTGTGCTTTTCCCAGGTGACGTTGAACAAGACCACCCACACAGGGACAGGGATTTACTCAGGATAATAATACATACAGAGCATATTTATCTCTACTATCTGAAAATCATTTCCATCCCCTTACTTGTTTTTTTCTCTCAGTCTTCCTTCCTGACCCTCTGTGCTCACTTACTATTTCTTCCCCTCTGCCAAAAAAGGCCAGATTTTACTCGCGACCACACAGGGGGTGACTGCGAAGCCTGCTTCGGACGGTTACCAGCTGTTGGTGGCAGTTGTGGGCTCGGTAACTGTCACCTGTGTGACTATCCTGTTGGCACTGTTGGCTCTTTTCTTCATCCGCAAGACGCTGCTCAACCGTCGACGCACATTCACCTACCAGTCTGGATCGGTAAGGACGCACCAGAATTTGTTTCAGATTTTTTTAATTAGAATTTTGATAAGCTGAGTGATTTACTGAGTCCTGGTTGATATCACATCTGATCTGACAAAGCTCAAATGTATTTAGGGAAAATCCTACTCTAGAGAACTTTAATATTTGTGTATTTATTGCCAAGCTTAAGACTGTTTATACCCTCAGGGTGAGGAGACTATTCTGCAGTTTAACTCAGGAACTCTGACCCTGACACGGAGGCCTAAACCAACACCAGAGCCCCTCACTTATCCAATCCTGGAATGGGAGGATATAAAGTTTGAAGATGTCATTGGAGAAGGAAACTTTGGCCAGGTGATTAGGCTAATAATATATTTTCTAAATGTTTTGAAATGTGTTCTTCTTTGGTTTCTTTTCTTTATTCACTCAGTTAAAAATGTAGCTAACAACTGTTTTCAAAACCAGGTCATCAAAGCCATGATCAAGAAGGATGGCAATAAAATGAGTGCTGCCATAAAAATGCTGAAAGGTAACTTTGACATTCCTGTAAACATTCACAATATATACAGATACTGCACATGATTCCCATACAAACAAATAGCAGTGCAGTGCATTCCTTAAGTGATGTGAAAATTTCATTTCAAAGACGCCAACAGAAACTGCTTTGCTTGCACTTTGTTAAATGATGCTGTGTGCTGATCTTCCTCCAGAGTTTGCTTCAGAGAATGACCACCGAGACTTTGCAGGGGAGCTGGAGGTGCTGTGCAAACTAGGCCAGCATCCTAACATCATAAACCTGATAGGAGCCTGTGAGAACAGAGGTGAGTGAGCGACACCTAGTGGCTAATGTGGATAATGATGTGTGTCATACTGATGGTAATGAATTCTCAAGTCATAAAAATAAAGTGCATATATATTAACAGTTGGGTCAGAGAAGGATCAGTTCATATGTGAGCTCAAAATGTTTTTGCTAATACATTTTAGTTCAAGATATGTCCGTATTGACAGACATTGTATTGTAGACAATATCCTGACCAGGTCTTACTTCTATCTATCCAAATTCAACTCATTGTACCTCTGTGCATAGTACCGTAAAGGAACAGGTTAAATTTCTTCTGTTTGAGATTCAAACAGATGCTCCCGTCTGATCCTCAGTCATCTGCACCACAATGTGTCCAATCTAAATAATCCTTGCCCGCATCACATTTGTTTGATTTGTCCATGTGCCTCACAAGCATACTGCTGTGTCATGTATTTATGTATTTATGTAAGGTTTCCTTGGCCCCAGTTTTTACCACGGAGTATCAGTTTCCCACAGCTACAGCCGATGGCTTGAATTGCTTTCGTTTGATCGAAGGTTGATAACGTTTTAGAGAGGAAGTTTAGTATGGAAAGTGCATCAGTGAGGACATTACCAAACCAAGTCAGCCTTGAAAAATAAGCATCTGACTGATTCAGTGTATCTCCTCGTTAGCACTGGACTCTGCAGACCTTCACTCTGCTGTGTTTACATCTGTTGTTTAACCAGCATTAGCCCAACCTCAACTAGAACAACGAAACCTTGTTCATATGAACAGTATTATTTTGAACAATCAAAAATTAATTTATGTAGTTATAATATTTTTAACAAGTCCTCGCCCTCCATAATGCCTTTCTGTTTACATTAAATTGCTATCTTTTTTTTTTCTTTTTTTTGAAATTTGTAAATGTGTAAGACTTTTTGAAAGTTTGACACATTTACACAGGCATATTTGATTTAGACTGGATGCTCAACTTACAAACTTGATTGTAAAATGGAGGAAAAGAGGAAGGAAGGAAGGAAGGAAGGAAGGAAGGAAGGCTTGTTGAGGAGAAGGAGGAAAACCAGCTGGAGGATAACGATGGGAAAATAAAGAAAGAATGAAGACATAATATTACTTTGACATGCAGTTTGCATGTGTTCTTCCTCTCACGTTGCTTGCTGTGGTAACACAAGCTGTTGCTCAGTTGCTGTTTTGCTGCTTTATATGTTTTTCTTTTGTTTGAGGCTGTCATTTGTTTGATCCATCCAGCATCTGGTATTTTGAAAAAAAGGGGGCAGATATATGGTTTTGTTTTCAGCTCATACGCTTTCTTATCTTACAGTGATCTGGAATAAATTAGCTATTCAGATATCAACATTGTGAAAGAATTAGGTGTGTGCTGGAGAAATCTAGCATTGAACTGTTGAACAGCTGGACAGGAGGGAGGAAGTGTTACAAAGAACATATTTGATAGATTAAAAAAATGTCAAGGGAGAGATAAAATAGTATTGGGTTTTATAGTGTACGCTGCAGTGTGTTTTTTGCTGGTCTGTATGTTAACTCCATGCTGATATACTGTAATAGCATGAATACACATATAGAGTATGTTTGTGCCAGGACAAAAATCAAATCACACTGTTTGATAATGCTCTTATCTCGAACAGGAGAAAGCACAATCCAATCCAATCCAGAAGAGTAAAAAAAAGGTTTTGTAAAGATGTTGCCACAGGAAACACAGCATGTCCTGTTTAACATAACTTCCTGTATCTGAGAGGCATAATTGTATTAGGTTCCAATTCTTCTAGTCTGGTCTGTCCATTGCCCTGTTATTTCTTTTTCTTGCACATATGGTATTAACAAATTGTGTTGGCATTCTCTCTGGTCCTGGTAAAATCAACATGAAACCCTTCCAACAAGCACAAAATGCCTCATGACCTGTAGGAACTCTTGCTTTGGCTGAAGGCCATCATCTATTGACAAAGCCACCATCTGGTTGAGCTCTGTGAGGATTTCATAAAAGGCCTGGTTTTCCTCAATGTCAATGTCAAGACAGAACTGTTGAAGGCCAAGCCCCTTACCATCTGCGTTTATCCCCGGCCTATTGCAGGCAAGCAAGTCAAGGCCATAGTGAGTCTGGCTGAGCTGCTAACAACTGTACAGATAGGATATGAAAAGTTTATTGGCCTTAACCCCAATAATCCCAAGAAGATTTTACTGTGATGTCAAGTTTTCTCTCAAAGTGCAGCAGCTGCTGCAGTTCGCTGTAGATGTTTATAGTAAGACATCAAACATCAAGGGGCATTTATGGCAAATTTGCTTCCATACAGTACTATAACAGGGTAAAGTGCAGACTCTGTCCTCTTACTGATGTTATTTCCTCTCTGTTGTCTCCAGGTTACCTGTACATAGCCATTGAATATGCTCCCTATGGTAACCTTCTGGACTTCTTGAGGAAAAGTCGAGTGTTGGAGACCGATCCTGCCTTTGCCAAGGAGCATGGCACTGCTTCCACTCTCACCTCCCAGCAGCTGCTGCAGTTCGCTGTAGATGTGGCAACAGGGATGCACTACCTAAGTGACAAACAGGTAAGGACGGTGTTTAAAGTGTAGTGACTCAGAATTGGTGTGATTGTGTTACATTACCTGTGCATATTATTATATCAGAAGCATATTTATAGCCTTTATTCAGAATTATTTAAGCTATTACATCATCCATATTCTAATAGAACTTTATCACTTACTATTGATTCATAGTACTGAAGCTGGTACAGAAACATCATGATTATATATGCTTGACTAGTATTATTACTAGTAATAACACCTCTCCTCCACTCTGTTGGTACTAGTTTATCCACAGGGACTTGGCAGCCAGAAATGTCCTTGTAGGAGACAACCTTGTGGCAAAGATAGCAGATTTTGGCCTGTCCCGTGGTGAAGAAGTTTATGTTAAGAAGACAATGGTAAGTGGTAGCACTGAAGTTTTTCAGAAAATGTTGATTTTAAGTCAGTAGGAGGCACTAGTTATTTGGGAGAGAAGGATTGTTATATTCCATGTATTTCCACTATAATAAGAGTGGATTAATAATGATTAATTAATTCACATCAGCATTTTAATGCACACATTTGTAATATGTTGAAGACAATAACTGAGAACTGAGTTATATGTAATAAGTGAAATGGCCTGTAGAGGGCAGTCATGTGTATCATATCATATATGATATATATATATATATATGTGTGTGTGTGTGTGTGTATATATATATATATATATATATATATATATATATATATATATATATATATATATATAGAGAGAGAGAGAGAGAGAGAGAGAGAGAGAGAGAGAGAGATTAGACTCTACCCATGTTAATTTATCAACCAATCAGAATTTGATTTTTTGGTTGGCTTTCAGGGGAGGCTGCCTGTACGCTGGATGGCCATTGAGTCCCTGAACTACAGCGTCTATACGACCAAGAGTGATGTGTGAGTTACACTGTTACACTGGCAAACTGAATTTTAGACATATTGAGTAATATGGCATCCTTCTGATGGTGCAGACTTGAGAGCAGTGGCTTCATGCACACATCCTGAAGTATCATCTATAATCGAGGACATTTTAAAACAACAACAAATCTTCCCTTTGTCAGTGGCGGAGTGATAATGGTGCGCTGTGTAACTAAAAAGCACAACCAGAAGCCTTTGGGACACAGAAATGAGAGCAGGATCTGAGACAGAAATTTAGTGCCCCGAAGAAAAGACAAAGGCAAAGACAAAGGGACACACTGACAGCACAGACATTTGTCTGCTCATAGATATACCACAAAGCACTGTGACATGTGAAACTGGTGTTTTTTCTCATGAATTCATTTGCTGATCACATTAAACCTTCATGCTGTTGAGACACTTCACTGGTTCCACATCAGTTCCTGTACATATTTATTTAATTATTTAAATTTGAATGAAGAAACGCTTTTTTGGAGGCATTCAGGAGGTTTTACATTCAACAGCAGCATCTACATTCATTTCAAGTTGACTAGACCAAATACTGGATTCAGATATTTCACTATGTACTCTAATTGTATATTAGCTGATATAAGATGATGCTATTTTCTTTGCAAACTTTAAGCCTCAACTCCTGATCAAAAAAGGATGAAGGCATTAAGTTAATGTTTTCTTTCAGGTGTTCCTAATATAATCTCACATTCCTATCTTTGCATTTTCTCTCACAGGTGGTCTTTCGGTGTTCTCCTCTGGGAAATTGTAAGCTTAGGTATGTAAACAGTCTGTCATGGACTTTCTTTCTGCACAGAAGCTGTACTATTTACTCTCATCAATTTACGTAAATTACAAATACTAGAGACATAGACTTAAACTTTCCAACTGCAGAAGTTTTTGTTCATACAGCTCTAGTATGTATGAAGGTCACTTCAGGACTTCAGGTTTTTTGTCATCATATACATCGGCTGTTCCTGTGTTTGAACTGATGATAATCATTCTTATCATTGTCTCGCATTAACCATCACCATGACCATGATAAACATGTTTTCTTCCTGTGCTTGTCAGGTGGCACACCATATTGTGGCATGACGTGTGCTGAGCTTTATGAAAAACTTCCACAAGGCTTCAGGATGGAGAAACCCAAAAACTGTGACGATGAAGTGTAAGTATTCAGCACTTTGCATCTAATAACTAGCTTATTCTTTTCTGCATTTTACCGTATTCATCCACGTATATCTCCCTGTCCAGCTACGAGCTGATGAAGCAGTGCTGGAGGGATCGGCCCTACGAGAGACCCCCCTTCTCCCAAATCTCTGTCCAGCTCAACAGGATGCAAGAGGCCAGGAAGGTAATGCTGCATTCACACAATGTTGGCAGAAAGAGAAGAATAGGAAAATGTTCTGTCGTTACCTCTTGCTCTTGCTTACTTCAAGATGGTTGCCACAATGCCAAAACCATACGTCATAGTCATGTCAGACAGTTAGAAATGTAACATAATTATCTAGTTACATGGTGGGTGTTACTCTCAGAAATTATTCACACTGAAGTACTGCAAACTGTAGGTTGGATCTCTTTAGCACCAGTTTGTTTACACTAGCTATCAGAAATCCCAGTTTCCCCCCTTACATTTTATACAGCTATGTGTATGACATGATTGTTTTTTCCCTCTGTGGCTCATATTTCCAGTCTATGCAACATGTCATGAGGATGTTAAAAGGCGTTAGCATAAGAGAAAAGATAGAGCTATTGTACGTCTAGCTTACCTTGAAAAATCTTGAAATCACAAACTTCGATCTATCTTCCAGGCTTATGTGAACATGGCTCTCTTTGAGAACTTCACCTACGCTGGGATAGATGCCACTGCCGAGGAGGCCTGACTACCAGCCCCCCCAGACCCTAGCATGCCACGTAGCCCGAAGAGGAAGTCCCGAGGATGGTCGCCGCGTTACTGCCACCTCCCTGCCGCTCAACGTCGAGACAGGAGGACCAGGTGCTCCACCAAAGCCACCCAGCTATAGATGGAGGACTGTGAAAGGACACTGTGTGGAGGTATCAGAGGCAATAAGAGATGGGGAGTATCACTGGGCCTTTTGGGAAATACTGACCCCCCTGTCACCACAAAGCGGTCTCAGAGAAAAGATGCAACATTGTACCTCTTGCTATGACAGAAGTTACAATGTTGGCCCTTTTGTCTGAGTGATGAGGGGAAGCGGCAAATAAGGAGCTATGTGACTTGCTGAAACACCACAGGGTCTGTGGGGTGTCAGCGCTGGACTTTTTTACTTTCTCTCCATTCCTCTACATGGAAAGGAAAGTCTTTTTATAAGGATGAAAGGACACAGTGTGGATCACAAACACTCAAGTTCTCAGACTATTGAAAGGCACATACATTGAAGCACTTAAAACCAGCCTCATTCATGCCATCTGTGTCTTTTACTGTTTGCTTATCACTGCCATCTTAATGTAACTACTACTGTATGTATTTTGTCTCTTTTTAAAAGGACACAGAGATGTATCAAAACCTCCTATTTGAATGTAGTTATGGACTGATTTAAATGTAACCATGGTTCATGCTTGACGTGTTGCTCAACCAAAAAACTAGTTGTTTGGAAAATGCAACTAATACAGGGCAGATGCACAGCAAGTCCACCAGCTATTACCACTATAGTTTCCTTTTATAACTATGCAGCCTAACGCAATGTATAGTAATATAGCCATCATATGAAAATGTACAGTATGTTTTCATGAACTGGTTCCTTGAATAAAGGTTTTTCATGGTGACTGGAATCACCACAAGTAGTTGTCCTATTTGCTTATGTTCAGTTTCCAATTAAAATAGGAATATCAGTGAGATAAGCTTAGCAGAGATTCTTGTGTTGTGTTTTTGTTGTTGTTTCTGGCCTTCTTAACAGTGGGCATGTGGAGAAACCACAAGCCAGGCTACTGGGGGCCAAAGTGTCCTTGTAGAGTTCAGGAACCCTGATGCCTGCTGCACAGAGCTGATCTGTCACTCTGTTTCCTCAAACCAACCACAGGCACAGAACTGTCACAAACATGGTCTCAGTGAGCTAGCTTCCTGTCAACTCCCACACATAGACACATAGGCACATATTTGATGTTTATATAAATAGACCTAATGAAACATATCGAGAACACTTTCTAAAGTAGACGTTGACAGTGATTAAATATATATATTTTGTAATTGTAATACTACAGTGAAATGATTACATTTGTGTCGAGCAGCTACAAGAGAAACCATATATAGGGTTAAAAAAAGTTGTTATAAACAAGTTGTTGGAACAAAATACTTTGTTGTGCAAGGATATTATCTTGTGGGAACGAGATATAATACACCAAAAATCTGTTTCAACTTCAGATCTTGTTACCACATAACGTGCTCCCACAAGGTAGGAACATTTCTTGAACCACAGAAAAGTTAAGCTTATTATAAGACACTATCTTGTTGTCACAACAGAATACTTTAAAATAGTTAGTTAGTTTAAAATTGTTACTGCCGTACTTGCTACGGCAGCTGCCGGTGTCTGAGGCTGTTGCCACCTTGGCGGTGTGTGGGGCAACTGCTGCTGTTATGGGCATCTGTTTTTAATGTTTATTTTATAAAACAGTTGTCAGTGTTGTATTAGACTCACTGGAAGTAGCATTTTCATTATGTGATTTCTGCATTAATTTGCAAGGTTTTCTTAATTAATCTCTCAACATCTGAACCGCTGCCACTGCCGTTAACAGGACAAGAGAGAGAGAAAGCACAGAAATATTTCACCCTTTTGATCCTCACTTGGAAACAAATTGCTTGTAAAGGTGGGTGACTTACATCTGGGATGATAGTTTTACCTCTGTCATTCACACATAACTCATCTGTGCCTTCATCAATACAATAAACTGACCCAATAATCAGTCAGCCCTTAAAAATAAATGGAAAATTTCAACAGAGATGGGGAACAACATGCAGGAAAGAGCCACAGGTCGGATTCGAACACTGGGCTTCCGTAGCAAGGACTGAGCCTTCGCACATGGGGTGGCTGCTCTACCAACTGTGCGATGTGGCTGCATCTCAGTACTGTTACTTTGACATGGAAGAGAAAAAGGAAGATGGAAACAGCCTGCAGTATGGAAATATGACACACTGGATGGTTCAACAACGAAAGTAAGCTTATCACCAAGTCTCCCTGATAATGAGCAACACTTGAAGTTTATTGATACTGAACATCTGTTATGATGGTGGTTCCTCCCAAACCAATGCCTCATATAATGCTTCTTTACAGAATGTTTTCTATAAATTATCCTCTTTAACTTTATTTTGGGGTGTTTATACATTAACATGTAGTGGTCAAGGCATGCAGATACACTATATGAGGTGACTCAAAAAAAGACTCAAGAACAGCTTCTTTATCAAACCTTTCAGTTGTCCACCCCCTGTACTGAAGCATCTACATTTCCCTGCAGCCCCTCTGTCAATCCGGCAGTCTGTTTGATCCATTCAACAGAAAAAAGACACATATATGGTTTTGTGCATACACTTTCTCATCTTACAGAGATACAGATTTGGATTACACATTACAGATCTGGACTAAATTTACTATTCATATATCAAAAATTATGTGTGTACTGGAGAAATCCAGCATTGAACTGTTGAACAGCTGGACAGGAGGAGGAAATGAACAAAGACCATGTTTGACAGAGAAAAATGTCAAGATTTTTTATTGCACACTTTTTGCCAATCTCCCTTCTGACTTACAGTAATGCGCTGTGATATTAAAAGATGTTAAAAGAAATTATACTGATAGTACATGAAAGGATTTTTAGCCTTAACCCAAATATTTTGAGTTTAAATTATATAGTAAGGGCAAAGTGCAGGGTAAAGTGTAGACCCTATCCTCTTCCTGATGTTACTTCCTCTCTGTTGTCTCCATGCTAGCTGTTCACAGCCATCACACAGCCAACTCCCTATGGTAATCTAGCATGGCACTGCTTCCACCCTCATCTCCCAGCAGCTCCTGTAGTTCGGTGTAGATGTGGTAACAGGATTGCACTACCTAAATTACAGGTAACAAGGAGAAAGGATTATATAAATGTGGATGTCATCTTCTCTGTGTAGATGAATGCACTCTCTTGAAATTAAACAGACCTCAATATCACCAATGACATCCTCCTCTCCACAGACTCTGGTCACCTCAGCATCCTCATCCTCCTGGACCTTACTGCAGCCTGTGATACCATCACTGGTGATGGTGATGTGATACTCACATGCTTCCCTTTGGCAACATCACATGTTAATGATATCCGGCTCTATATCTCCACCAAATCCATTACCTATGTCACTCACTCCGCTCTCTCCAACTGCCTCACTGACATCAAACACAGACATCCTTCATGCACACTAACTTCCTCAAAGTCAACTGTGACAAATCAGACATGATTATTATCGGCCCCAAATCCCTCAATAAAACTGCTCACAGTTTCTGCCTCATGGTCAACTCCACCTTGTCACCTTCCTCTCACAGTCACAAATTTGGGGTCATCTTTGACAATAATATCTCTTTTGACCATCATATAAACCAGATCATCAGAACTGCCCTTTTTCACCTCAAGCTCATTGCATGAGTCTGCCCACCACTCTCCTTCTCTGCTGCACAAACCCTCATTCACGGCTGCCCAGGGTTATAATTTAGTATTTTTTTGGTCTTGATGTGTGATTTTTCTGTGAAGTTATTCCTCCCTGTCTGAGGGTGGTGCTACCACCATTGGTGTTTCTCCAGGTGCTGGGTGCCGATTGGTGAATGGTTACTGGAGGAGCTGCTATAAATGACTGCCGCTTGAGACATTGGCTATCTTCTTTTGACCTCACTCTCAACTGCACCAGACTTTAACCATTTTTCCTCAAGACTGAATAAATGATGTTTTGTTGGACAGCTCTGTGGCCCTGGTCATCCTTGGGAGCGGGGAAAGAGGGGAGCATCCTTTCTTGTTGTGTTAAGTTTCCCTAGGCTGGACATAACAAGCCTTTATCACCTCTAGAATTGACTACTGCAACAGCATCCATTTAAATAAACTCCAGTATATACAAACTCTGCAGCTTGCCTGCTCACCCACGCCCTCACACGTGACCACATTATCCCTGTCCTCCACAACCTCCGTGGGCTTCCAGTCCCACAGCACATCCAGTTCAAAATCCTCCTCCCCACACACAAAGCTCTCCATAACCAGGCTCCTTCCTACCTCACTGAATTGCTCTATCCCACAGCCTGTGTTCATCTGATGCAAACCTCCTGACTCCACCAACCAGGACCAAGCACCAAACCTGGGGTGACAGAGCCTTCTTCCTAGCTGCCCCTTCCCTCTGGAATTCTACCCCCCAAACACCTCTGTGACTGTACCGACCTTCCAACTTTCAAATCAAAAACACACTTTTTTAAAATTACTTTTAATGTTTAGCCTAGTCTAGTCATGTGTTTTTAGCGTATTGTTGTTATTTGTTTGATGTTATTTGCTGCTTCAAAGTTTTGGGTGTTTTTGAGTATCCAGAAAAGCATTTATTAATAAAATGTAATATTATTATTATTAGTAGTAGCTGTAGTAATACTTACTACATGGTACTACTACTTGTTACTAGTTCAGCCACATGGACTTGGCAGCCAGACATGTCCTTGTAGGAGACAACCTTGTGGTGAGATTTTTCAGAAAATGTTGATGATTTTGTTTCACTTTCACTCAGAATGAATTAATGCTGTTGATATCAGCTGCTATCAAATTGGTTGTTGTAATGCACACGTTTATCACATGCTGAGGACAATAACTGTTATTCTGTGAAAGATTAATCAGTGGAGACAAGCTGCAACAGACATTTACCAGTACATCTAGACACCAGTGTATATCTGTAATCTGGTAGATAACAGCTTATTACAACTTATTTTCAAGATGAATTACTTACTGCTGCTAAATCTAGTATGGGTTGTCTTTACCTCAGACAGCAGCCGAGAGATTAAGATAATAATTGAGATGGTCTGTAGAGGGCAGTCGTGTAATTATCATCAGCTACAACATAATGCGTAATGGTGGTACAGCGATGTACATGATCTCCAAGATAAATCTGTGGCACCACAATAACAACCTATTATATATGGATGGCCATTGAGTTCCTGAACTACAGCGTCTTTCTGACCAAGACTGATGTCTGAGTGACACTCAGGTCATGAGCTCTTGCATTCATTACAACAGGTGGGGTCTTTTAGGGCAGGCCAAGCTCAAAATGTTTGTCACGCAGGAGCTTCAACATCAGGAGCATTATGAAACTGCTGTGGAAAAATGCAAAAATATTTTGCAGAGAATTTTAGGGGCATATTGACTTACATGGCATGCTTCTGATGTCGTAAACTTAAGTAGCTACGTGGTTAATGCACATTTCACAATCACATTTCTTTCTTCTCATTTCTTCTTTAGCATCACAGGAACCTCATTAAAATTATTTCTGTTAGATTATTTATGTATACCACAAAACGCCTGACCACAGAAAACAACAAATCTTCCCTCTGTCACTGGTGGAGTGATAATAGTGTGCTGTGTAACTGATAAGCATAACCAGGAAACCTTGGGTGCAACTTGGCAGACATAGTGAGACGTTGGTCTGTCAACTGTGCCTAATTATACACAGTGGATAACAAGTTAGAAGAGCGTAGGACAGCTAACGGAAGAAGTGTCAAGGCTGCCTGTGTGTTCAGAGAGTGCTGTAAACATTCATAATAGGAGTAGGAGAGTGTGAGGGAGCGATGAGAGCAAGATCTGAGACAGAGTGAAATATAGTGCACGAAAGAAAAAAGATAATCGAAGACAAAGGGACAAGCCGGCAGCACATGCATCGTCTGCTCATTGATCTACCACAAAGCCTTGTGACTCGTGAAACTAGTGGTTTTTCTCGTGAATTTATTTGCTTCACATTGTACCAAAGATGGCAGTGTCATCCTGTTGAGACACTTCAGTGGTTCCTTAACAGTTCCTGTACATATTTATTTAACTATTTAAAAGAGGTTTACCACCTCTTCTATGTTAGGTGCAACATGAGCATTTACATTCATTATACTGTAAGTTGACTAGATTAAATACTGGATTCAAATATTTCACTATTCACTGTAATTGTAGATTAGCTGGTATAAGATGACAGTCTTTCGGTGTTCTCCTCTAGGAGATTGTAAACTTAGCTATGTAAGCAGTCTGACATGAACTCAGCGTCTTTCTGCACAAAAGCTGTACCACTTACTCAATTAGACCAATTTGTGTAAATTACAAATACTAGAGACATAGACTTACACTGTGCAAAGTGCAGAAACTGAGGAACTCTAGTATGCATGAAGGTTGGTTTTCAGGACAGCTTTTTGTGATCATATCTACATCGGCTGTTCCTGTGGTTGAAATGATGGTGGTGATCCTTATCACTAGCTGTCTCATGTTTAGCGTCACTATAATAAGTACAAACATGTTTTGTTCCTGTTTTTTTAGATGGATTGTTGTGGAGAAATTTCTTAAGTCAAAGGTCAATGGTGAGGTCAGGAAGAAAGAAAGTGTTCAGGCGCCTCTGATGTGAGAATTAGAGACACTCTCAAAGTACATCAGAAGTGCCTGAGTCGGCCTCACATTCTGCCGATCTCGTGCTGGTGGATAGACTTTAACCCCCCAAGATAACATCACAAATACTATACGCCCCAAATGAGACAAAGAGAAACATATTCTTGTCTGGAGACACAGATGTCTGTTTACGCAGATTGGAACATCAATGGCAAGCTATCTATTTTGTCTAAGCATGTAGTAGCAAATTTCTTCGACCCTGGCCACCACAGTGTTGAGATAGACTGGCACCTAATGTTTCCAGTCAAAGCCAAACAATTAATACTGCTGAAGAGCTCAAGGCCCACACGTGATCTTGTCTAACCTAAGAATAGAAAATTCCATAACAGGCATGACATTGCACTGAGCTTCATAAAAAACGACCACAAGGATACAGAATGGAGAAACCCCAAAACTGTGATCAGGTAAGGTGCAAGCATTAAACTTTTTGTAACTAATGACTATTATATTCTGACTTTGTTTCCTGTATTTTACCATATTCATCCATGTTTCTCTCCCTGTCCATCTATGAGCTCAAGCAGCGCTGGAAAGCTCAGCCCTACGAGAGACTAGAAATCAAGGACCAATTCAGCAAAACATAAAAACTACAACAAGGTAGGCCTCAAGGTAACAAAAGCATGAATTTATTTTTCTGTGTCAGCCTGAGACGGGAATGGTCTGACCATCAATATTTCTCAGATGAAAACAATGTTTTGGAGACATTTCTGATATCTGAATTCAAAACTGAATTCACTATCTTAAATAACTCCCAGGTTTGTGATCTTGTCCAGGAACTAAAGATGCTCAGACAGGTGGTCTATCTGGAATTTAGGCCTAAATATTATTTTATAGAAAATTGTTTTCCATCCAGTCATTTATATCATCGAAGCAATGTACCAATGTGCTGAGGTCATGAAGGGATGATTTCACCAAGACGTAACTTATACTGTAAATGCTAAAGAGAATGTGACTTGAGATCCTGATCGGTCAGATATGACCATAACCGCTGTCATTTCTGAGAGATATTCCTGAGAGACCAAGCCAGTTAGATCACAAGCTTCAATTCATCTACCACAGATATTTGTGTCTCTCTTTGAGAACTTAACCAGACTGTGATAGATGCCACAGCCAATGAGGCCTGACTACCAGCCCCCCCAACCCTAGTATGCCACATAGCCCCAAGAGGAAGCCCAGAAGATGAACACTGCACTACTGCCACTGTCGAGACCCCCACCTGTCAGTACAAAGCAGTCTCAGAAAAAACACACAACATTGTAGCTCTGGTTGGGACGAAAGTTAATATGTTTCTTTCCTGCAACCTAACACGACATATGGTAATATATCCCCCATATGAAAATCTACAGTACATTTTCATTAACTGGTTCCTTGAATATAGGTTTTGCATGATGACTAGTATCACCACAAGTTGTCTCAGTAGTTTCAGAGACACAGATGACGTTGGCAAAGATTTTTGTGTTGCATGTTTTATTTGTTGTTTCTAGCCTTCTTAACAGTAGAGTTTAGAAACGCCGATCTTCCCTGCTGCACAGAGCTGATCTGTCACTGGCTTTCCTCAAACCAACCACAGGCACAGAACTGTCACAGACATGGTCTCAGTGGGCCAGCTTCCTGTCGACTCCCACACATAGACACCAGCTATACAACAAATTTGGAATAATGACGTATATTTTTTATCCCCATCTTTTGAGTACCTTTGAGTAGTTGACTTTTGGGAACCACTGTGACCCCATGTTATGAATGTCAAGTTAGGAAAAAGGCAAGCATTTTGGAAAAATCAAACTGATTTACCTTGCTGTAGGGTAAATATAAAAAATGTCTAAAAAATATTGTATAAAAATATTTCCTGGAGAAAAAGAAGTGTAATTCATATTTTTACCAACTGTGCCAGCTTAATAGGTGTCCACCAATAAAGCGGAGTTGCACACTTACAGGTAGGTCTTACTAGCTAAAACTAAAAAGCTAATAAAAAAAAATAAAATAAAATAAAACAAGAAAAAAGCTAAACACAGAAAGTCAATAGAAATTTCTCAGATGAAGTCTATCTAGTGTGGTTAAGTTTCACTGTTATGTTACTTGTGTGTGATCATTATCTCTTTTTGAAATCTTCTGTGAACCATTTCCTGGCATCATTTTTGCATTGATGCCATCATTGTCATTTATGGCTGTGTAGGCCTATGTAGGCTTATTGTTTTCGACCTACTGTAGTTCTAGACAGAGTTATACTGTTATAGGCAGAGTTCTTAAAATCAGAAAATCATAGAAACTTCTGGAAAACAATTTTCAGAACAGAATCAATTGCAGGGTGACATCTAAGCTTCACTGCAGTGGTGGAGATTATATCAGTTTGTGGTCGGCACTTGTTTGTGTGTTTTCCTTTTACTAAAGTGTTATTCTCACAGGTTTGATTATTACTGCGTGTGAATATTTATTTAGTTTTTTGTTTTTGAACATGAGAATAAAACCCAATCAAAGAAACTCCACCTTTTGACTGAATATGGTAAAGTCAGCGTCATTTGGATTCTGGATTTTCATTACTGCCCAATGAGACATTTGATTTTTTTTAAGTTAACTTTCTTAACTTTCAAAAACTGATCACGAACAAAATATTACATTTTATATAGTAATGGCACATATTTGACCTTTTGACATTTAACATTATCAAACATTTAACCAATTATCAAAATAGTTTCCAGTGAATGATGTGTTGATTAACTAATCAACTGAAATTGCTTCAGCTCAACTAAAAGGACGATCAGGAGACTGATGATGTGCAAACATAGTGATGTGTAAAAGTTGTAATGGGGAGAGAGCTGGCTCTGGGCAGTGCTCAGATAAATCTTTTTTCCCAATCCAGCTACAAGCAAATTTACATAGAAGGGGTTGGCGTCTGCAGCATATGACCAATCACACACTTGCAGCAGAGCAGCATATTTTACAAACGCTTTCTGCTTTTCTAATTTTTTTGGGGAGGGGGTGATATGGATTAAGGGTTAGGATTAACCCCTATCGTAGTTAGCTCAATACCAAGGGTTAAATATAAGTTTGCACATATTTAATTTATCTTTGCTCTCAATCACTCCTCCCAAACTGCCTTTTTTGTGTGTACTTCCACTGTACACTATGCACACTTCCTGCTCTAAGCGCCACTCACATTGGGCCAACCCTCTTACTATTGTTCAACCCAACCCACCCATGCCCACTTCTAACCATGAATAAGAGACAACACTCAATGCACACACACAAGCATGTGTTGTGTTAGTGTAAATGCCATGGTGGTTTAAGATACCTTAATCTACCATGTATTTGCCCTGCAGGTGGGAGGTACTCATTATTCTGTGGATACATTTGGGCTTTGTGCCTGGGCAGGATGGGACTGTCAGTCATCTGTCAAAGAAAGGTAGGGCTTAAGGATGGTTTATATGTGTACAGTTGAAGTACTACTTGAATTCCTGTGAAAACAAGATAAGTTGAAGTGAAGAGCCAACTATATAATGGGGGAGAGATATTTTTGTGCAAACAAGTTTGATGGACCAAAATGCTATGTTCTGCAAGGCTATTATCTTGTGGGAACGAGATATATTACAAAAAGTCTGTCCCCTGTACCTGCAATGAGTAGGTCTCGTTCCCACGTAACATGTTCCCACAAGGTGCTACGCACCAGAGAACACCAGAAAGATTAGATTTATTAGAAGACACTATCTTGTTGTCACGATATAATATTTCATAGTTATCATCTTACTTTCATTGGTTAAAAAAATCCATGTTTTATTCCAGGTGCGCTCAGATATTGTGTTTGTCATTTGTGAAACAGATGTTTTGCTCTTAAAGGATGAGCAAAATCCTAAATGTTTCTCCCGCACAGAAGACGATTTCACTTGCTTCTTTGAGACTTCAGACAACAGCACTTATGATTTGTTCTACAGTGTTTGTGACAGGTATGTTATACGCAGTAAACTTAGTGTGTTTTGTGCATCAAGAGACCCTAGAGTCTCCAATTATTTAAGTTATATTTGTTAGAATTATATTGTTAAGAATACATTCTTTATTCAATGCAAATATCTTCTTAGTATTAGTATTAGTGTGACCTTTAAATACCTTCAAGACAGGGTTCTCCTACTCTGTACTGCACTTACCTGTGTGATTGATGGATTAATATATACCACAATGTCTATTAAGGGCGATGCAAAGATGTGAATTGTCTGTTCGGAGAACCGAAGAGGACACTTTCCTCCACATCTGCTCATTTTCAAGCTATGATACTTGCCTGTATGTGGAAACATACCTAGAAGTAGTGAAATACAACACCAACACCAGCCTCTACAAGCGTGAAGTCTATATGGAGGAGCACAGTAAGGCATTTTTTATACAGCATTTACTTACTGACTAAAAAGCATTCAGAATAATTTGAAAAAAGAAAATTCATATGAAGCTATATGCATAAACGTTAAACACGAGTAAATTATGTTCACTAATGGATTCTGTAATCTGTTCTTCCTTATTTATCACTTTTTTTCTCTCTAGTTCTCCTGGATCCCCCATTCAATGTGTCTTTACAACAAAATGACCGAGTTGGACAGCTGCAGGTTACCTGGGAATTAAAAGTCTCAATATATATGCAAGATTATGTGATTTACAGGATTCGATACTACTCCAAGGGGCTGGGAGAGAAGACAAAAGAGGTAGACATACATAGAACTCTTCCAAAATTACTTTGAAATCACATATTGGTATGTCCAGTTAATATACTGGGCTTGTTTGTAGAGTAATTGTAATGGAGTGAAAAAAAACAAAATGTTTACAACCTATATATGCTGCCTGCCATCTGACATTCAGTTAGGAAGAAAACCCTTGTGCAAAATACCAGACACCATCAAAGATGAGCAATTGCACATTCAAGTCGGTTACAACAATGAACTTGTTTCTGACAATTTCCGCAGAAATCTTTGATTGTGCAAACCAACTGTTGCATCAGGTCTCAGGCAGTCTTGCAGGTCAAGAAGCTAGATGTAGAGGTCTTGGACTTGTGCGGTTACACATGTTCTGCTGTTATGAGGCCGGCTATTGACAAATTCTTGTTAACGACGACGGAAACAGCTTGTTATTATGAACATTCAGTTCATGGGAGACAGATATGGTGGACATTGCCAATCTTTTACAAACGAGACAAACTAGGTCTTTATGAATAATATTGTAAAATCGAATGTTTGTAATTTCTACAGGTATCAAAAACAAAAAACTACAAACTAGACTCTTTGGTACCAGGGGAGGAAGTTGAGGTCCAGGTCAGTGCTAAACAAAATCCGAATACTGGGTACTGGAGCAGCTGGTCACAGCCTGTGCGAGCCATGGTTCCCCAAAGTGCAGGTGTGTGCAGTATAAGCGAGTATGTGAAGTGTGTGAAAGCCTGAGTAGATGACTAAGTAGCATCTCACTCTGTGACCTCTTCAGTTAGAGATGTAATCTTTTTCTTTTTTTCCAGATGATATTTCACTCACGTGCTACACCTCTGACCTGCAAAGTATCACATGTCAGTGGGATAAGCTCCGAAATGGTGTAGAGGATGGGTACAAACTTTTCTACAAGATAGGTCACAGGTACATTACATTCTTACTACATTATTACATTTCACAAGTGATTAAGATGACTCTTTATGGTAATGTTAGAGGTTGTTTTTTATTAAATCCTCCACAATAACATTGTGTAGGATTGCTTTTAGCAACAATGGCTCAATGTTGCTAACTATTTTACTTGTAAACAGTTTGGAAAAGGGCTTCTTTTGATTCTAAAAACTAACTGATGCTAGCAGCATCTAAGTTCTTTAGCAGCTGACATTGTTGTTTTCAAATGTCACACGCGTCATTACACACACCTAGCACTAATCAGTACCCATAACCCATATCTCTTGTTGTAGCTGCTAGTAGTTCTCATAGGACGCCAAACATATATAGAAGCCTGGCAAGACAGATTTTTGCATGAACTTGCCAGTGCAGCCTCATTGCACAGTTATACTCCTTAAACACAAAAAACAAAATCACTTTGGATGTGTTCTGATGTGATGTGATATAATTATTAATTTAATTTTTACAGTACAACTTCGAACTGGACAGAATGTCTCAATGACAGGAATTTGACTTACCTATGCCGTTTCCATGGAGATGAATTCAGAAAAATGAGGGTCAAGCTCAACAGCACTTCAGCTCCGCTCAGCAGAACCTTCTATACACAAGAGTTCACTCTCAACAACAGCAGTGAGTGATTTTTTTTTTTTTGCTACACCTGTTGCTTAACCCCTTTTTTTTTTTTTTGGATATGCTATCTATTTTTTCACCTTTTAGGCTGGTTATATTGAAGAGTAGAGAAGAGATTCAAGCAAGAACTAGATAGATAGAGACTAAAAAGAGACTCTAAACCCCCTTAAAATTACAACTTAATTCAAATATTCCTCAAAGGCTTATGTTCAGAGAACATAATATGGGCAGCTGTAACCAGAATTCAAAAACCAATTTGCCCAAACATATTTAAGACTAATATTTAATAGACCTTTGTTTAGTGAGCTCATCTAGCACATTGCATTGTACATTGCATTTTTAGTTGCTGTAGTAGAAAGATAGCACTCTCTTGACCTTTTATTTTTTTTCAGGCCTCAGATGACATGTGGTTCCATGGCTGTGTGTATTTAAATATTGTGTGCACTTCTTGTTATTAGTCAGAACATCCCCGCCAAGTCATCTGAAAGCAACATTTGAGAAAGATAAGTTGTGCTTAAACGCGGAAGCTCCACTTCCATGTCTGGCAGCTCACCTGCAGTATGAAGTCGGCTACCAGATCCAAGAGGGGGAATGGCTGGTGAGATATCGTTTCATGGTTAAGATGGATAAGAACAGCCCATCTGGGCACTTTGCCCTTGGGTCATGCCCCTGCCTCCTTTTGAGTGAAAGAAGATGAATGCAAATTCGGGTCTTAGGCAATTAAATAGTATAGCATAAGAATAACATATTGCTTTTTAGCTATTAGGAGCCAAAGTCCTTCGGCCAGTTACACAATTATAGTTGCCGAACAATAATCACTGGCATTATTATATTGAAAAAAATGAAAGAAATAGGGGTTAATGAGTGTCCTTTTAGTCTGTTTTTGTTTGGAAGTGGATAAAAATGACTAATATTATTACTTCATCAGTTCTCCATGTGATATATTTCTGTTAGTTTTGTCACTTCTGTCACTTCTTCACTCGTTATGGCACCATTTTCCTGTTTTGGTATCTGCCCAGTATGTCAGTACTGTAAACAGATGACCTCACAGAGAGGAAGTGGAAAACTGTTTCTATTTTGATAGTGGTTTGTACTTATTGTGACAACAAGCCAAGAGAAAACAGGTTGGTTTTAGCCCCACTTCCTACATAACCTACATTACATAAGTTTTATGGCAGGCCCAAGTTTTTCCCCTATAAAAACTTAGTTCACTGAGACCTTTTCTAATTCAACTGGATCTACAATCGGCATGCATTTACCCAGTGACAGCATTAACTAGCCTGTGATGAAGCGTTGATGTATGGCAAGTGTGTGTCTTGTGTTACCCAGAAGGGAGCATGGTTGTTTTGAAGTGAGGGGAGGGACAGATCACTCTTCTCATGGATACCCATGATGATTTTTTTTTTTTTTTGGTTGTTTGTTTGTTTTAGATCAACTTTATCTGATAGTGATTTCTGATGACTAAAAAACATTTTGCATTCACTTCCAATTCATTTTAAGTCGGTAAGATACTACCACTAGATGGCCTCAAAGAAAAGAATTGTTCAAAGCAACTAATTCAACAAAGATTATACACTATATTGTTGTATGTAATTTTGGATGTTGCAAAAAATATATAAGAAAAAATAAAAAGAAACATGAGGTTATGCAAAACAAACAAACAAAAAAAAACATTCAGCAACGTGAACTAAATAAAGATTGCCATTTAATGCTGTTAATATTAAATGTCAACTCACCTTTCTGTCTCTAGAGTGTATCCCCCAAGGGTCCTGAGACTGACATTTGTCTAGATGTTCCAATGAGTAGCCAGTACAGTGTTAGGATCAGAGCTAAACCTACTGGCCACATTTACTCAGGCCACTGGAGTGACTGGTCTCATGTGCTTCATGGTCACACCCCTCCTGATAGAGGTAAGCTCACACTGACAAAAGTCAGAGCAACCGCTTATTAGTAAACCTGATCGGTTTCACACCCAAACAGTTGTAAAGTTGCATCAAATGTAATGCAGTGGTTGGTACGTGGTTTATTTAAATTCAGTTTTGAGATCACAATGGTAGTGGTGCACAAAATGCATTTCTGTGCCTTGATACATTAAAATAAATATTATAGACCTGTCAGGTCTGACAACTGAACGTCATTCAAACCGTAATGCCATATAAATAACCTTTACAGGCAAATGGCTCATGCTGTGTATCCCTGCCTTGATGTTGATCCCTGCTGTCATCGTCATTTACCTGTTTCCCATGTATCTCAGGTAAGGCTTTTTTATCCAACTTCAGTCACTTCTCATGATGACAGTGAGAAAGAAAAAAAATCTAACAAAAATAAATGTGACAAACTGAAATACCTCCTGAGGTATAATCACTCACACATTTTTACTAATTACTCTATGTAACCAATTGTTTTAATAACTTTCTTTACAACACAGAAAGTAACACAACAGATTTTATGTCTGCTATTTTCTGTATTTTTTATAGTAAGATCAAGCTCTATTTTTGGCCACCGGTACCCAACCTTGACAAAGTCCTACAAGGCTTTCTGACAGAGATGAACGGGCAGAAATGGGTAAATTATCTTTTTGTTTTTGCAAATGATAAATGGACTATACTTACATAGTGCCTTTCCATTCTTCCAAGCACTCAGTGCTTTTACACTACACATCCCATTCATACTCCGATGGCATTGGCAATCATGTTCAGCAGACAGGAGCTAATTCATTCACACATGCCTTCAGGAGCAATTTAGGGTTCAGTATCTTACTACACACTTCAACATGCAGACTGGAGGAGCCGGAAATCAAACCATCAATCTTCTGATTACTACCTCTACACCTCTCTCTCTCTCTCTCTCTCTCTCTCTCTCTCTCAATTCACAATAATAACAAATGAATTGCAAGTGATACACACAAGTGTTATTAGAGTCTAGTTTACAGTACACCACTTTAAATGTGAATAATTTTGTGTTCTCACTACAGAATCCTCCATTAACAGCAAAGCAACTCTCTGAGGAAACCACATGTTCATCTGTGGTGGAGATAATGTCTGAAGGTGAGGTTTCAGCATTGGGGAAGCCATCAGAGGAATCCACTGAGCTCCTGTCACCAGAGAGAGGCTTCTCTGGCATACAACAGGCAGATGGCAGTCCTTTTACAGAGGTCTTTCCAGACTATGTGACTTTGAACAAAGACAGTGTCATTCTTTGCTCAAAAGGAAACAAGTATGTTGAGGAGGTGAAGGATGACCTCTTAGAAACATGTCACACTTACTGCACAGAGGGCTCAGTCTGTACCCCAGCCTGCTTAGGCACTGACTTTCTTAACCATTCCTACTTCCCTTTGGTTGACAAATTCAACAAAGTCGTTGTTGCTAGAGGCAACCTCTATACTAATTTCCCCTGTAGCTAAATGTACAATATAACAAGTATACGTCGTCTACACCTTGAAAGGCTTCAACAAGAATAAAGTCTCTCAATGATTTATTTGGGAAATGATTTAAGCAAATTTATGTTATCGTTCATAATGTAATGGGGTTAGTTTTGATAATCTCATCACTTCTGTCACCCTTTATGCATTCTATTGCATTCTAAATCCCATGAATGCACAACAGATTCAAAGACAAATGAACATTTGAAAATCAAAAGTCAAATTTATACTCATCTACTCATCTGTGTCTTTTTATGTCCACTAGACCCCATCTACACCCCACTCATTTTCTTTGGTGGTCAAGAAGTCAGTACTTTGTATAGTATCTTTCATATAAGATTTCAAACATGAATATCATAGCAACAACTATTCACTGGGTAAAGACATAGTGGAGCCATGATGTCACACCTCTACCTGTGTTGACCTGTGTCAGTGGAGTCTGGCGGCTTGTAGCACCAAATTGTTTAGGTCGAGATGTTGTGCTTTAATGCGACATCTAGTATCTGTAAATTTCATATAAACTTTAACAATAATTGATGTTTTAGTACTGTTCTACACTTTGGGATAAATACAGTAAGTGGAAACAAAAGGAAAAACAGCGTCAGCAAGGAGGTGTCAGCTTGAGTTTGTAAATTATTTTAATTTAGAGTTTGAATGTAGCTTCCTTATTTCTTGTGTATATTTACATACAAATGATCTGAAAAACAGAATTTTGGTTTTCTGAATCTTTCATTGATGTTGCCATTGTTTGCTGAGATATACTCTTAACTCATTTATATTGTATTTCTTGTGGATTTCTGTTCAGTCTAAAAAGTTTGTTTCTCTTTGTTCTCCTCCCATCTAACAGCCAAGACAGGCATTAAGATCATTATGCAGTGCACTATAACTTGAATGTTTGTATTTTTGGTAATAAACATTGAAAAGCTGTTTCCTTCTGTTGCATTTCTTGTGAAATCAACCACAACATAGCCCGCACTCGAAACATTTTTAACTGTCTTAAGCAGCTTGTCAGACAGCATGTTTTCCTGCCTTCTTTTGTCTGTTTTACATGTTTGGTGTCACTAGGTGGTAGCAGAGATCAACGAGCAGAGATTGTCTCTGTTCAGTGAGCTGATGCTAGACGTTATACAGTACTGAAAATGTGTTGTCCCAGGCTCAGGTTTGTAGAGCTGTTAAACAAAAATCATCATGAAATGTATATCTCCACAACTGGGGTTATTTTAACCAAAATTTAAAAGAAGTACAACACAGTTGAATGCTAGATGTTAATTTATTACATACAAGTAGATGAAGGCTGAATTTAAGATGACTCAAATAATTACTTCCACAACTTGTATGAAAACCAAGAGACCTGAGTTGGAACAAGGGCAAACAACATCAATGACTACTGGGATGAGTGAAAGAATTACTAAGAGTACTAAATAAGCCCTCGACAAAGTCAGCACTCTTTTTTTCAGTTACTCACATACTGTTTTACCAGCCAGGAGTCAAAAATGTGTCAAATGTTTCTGAATGATTCGAAATCAGCAGTGGGGAAAGGTTGCTCAAAAGCTGTCCAACCAAGTTATGATTTGGAAGAATGTGCAATTGGATGAAAATTTTAGACATAGTTACCTTACTTGCCCATAAGACAGTGGTGATCATTGCACTAATCAGACAGTGTATGACTGGTCCTGCCTGGCTCAGCCTTCGTGAGTAACTGCGTGAGAGTATGAGAATCAGAACTGGATGTTCTGCAACTATGCTATCACCCTGCACTCAGCCAGCTGCCTTCTTTAAAATATACTACTAGTGTCACACTTTAACAGCAGGCCATCACATCTACAGTGTTTGCCAGACTGTATGATATCATGGCCATAAATTAGCCCAGATAGTCTATGAGGCAATAGTACAGGGTGGGAGAAAGTGAGCACTGAGAGTAAGACAGTCAAGAGAAAGACAGAGAAAGTTTAAGAGAGTCAGTGTTTACTGGTGTACAAGCCTCTCCTCCCAACAGGAATTCTTTCCATGTTTCATCATCACTGCCCGCTTGTCCATACGCAAACGTCTATGGAGGGAGTTTGAATCACCTCCTGATGTCATTTCCTCAACTTTCACTTACAATCACATTGAGAAACAACATGGACTCAGATGCGATTGGCTTTAACTTGTAGAGTATATAATGTATGTACACTGTGCATGTTTAAATATGCTATGTCTAGAGGCCTCAAGCACAAATTCAGCAACAACAGATAAGGCCACCAAAACAGAGCTCATCAACATCCTCTGAACTCCTGCTGGCAGCTTCTACTGTGAACACATGGAAACTCACCAAACAGGGGCAGTTAGCTTGTTCTGCATGCTGAGTGCAAAGTCTCTCACTGCAGTCAGACATTTGGAGCTATTGGAGTTAGTGGAACAAACGTCAGTTTCAGAGCAAAAACTGCCAGACAGGGAAAAAAAGAACCAGTGTAATCAACAACACAACAGACAGGCAGACCCAGTGGTGTGAGAACTACAGTGCCTTCAGAATCATTCAAGTGACGTCACTGAAAAAGGAGCAGTGATGTTACGATGGAATAAATAAAAGCACAGTTCATTTTATAACAATAAAGAAAATGCCATGGTCCAATGAACAGGCTACTGTTAGCTTCTTTAGCTGGTGGCAATTATTGAGAACAGTCAAAAATCATCACCAGTAATGAACGATCAATAGCACTGATTAGTAGAATAGTCATGAAAAGTAAGAGCACCTCAGGTCTCAATGGCAGTACCTTCAATATCAATCACAAAAAACAAATAATAATGACAGTGCAATCACACCGAAAGTTTATCAGGTGAACTGTATTTTTAGAGTGAGAACTCTGTGAGAGTGAGAACAACCTAAAATCAGGTAGATGAACATGCATTTTTAGAAAATACACAAGTGTGTCAGTGGTCTTCAAATTATGTATGATTATGAAATGTACTCGGCAGCAAATGTAAAGAAACATCAGGATGCAATTGTGATATTGAGAATTTTATATCACAGCCTTGAAATTATTTCCTCTATCTTGCTCAAAAATACAGTTCCTCAAGAGTCACATTACAAACTGAGTCCCAACTGAATTAACAAAACACACACACAAATTATGTCACAGTTAAAATAGTGTATGTAAACAGTATAAACCAACTGTTTTTTTACACTGTAGATGTCTGTGTTAGTTAAGTAATTCATAAACCTGCAGTACAATGTTGGAAAGACTATTTTTCATTGCCTTGTATCCAGCTTTTTATAGAAAATGTTAGAATATATCTAAATCAAGAGTAAAATAATCATAACTAAATTACATGTAATATCCTAATTCTTACAGACACAACAATAACCTGAAACAAACTGTGTTTTATGTCATCTGTACTATTCACACTCTTTTAAGACCTTTGTATGTTATTTGAGTGTTTTGGGGGGAAGCGGAGAGCAGATGAGCCCCTCCAATTTATATTTTCTTTGTCTCTCAGCAACAACAAACTTGCCTATCTGTCTTGCAATGATAGTTTTGCTAAACCTCAGGATCCTTGGTGATCGGATACAGGCTCTGCTTGGTTACCATGCACTGAGAGACCCCCCTGGTGAGCGTGTTCAGATGTTGGCCTTCTTGTTGATGAGTACAGAGCAGCATGTGAGGGCTCCATCCACTTTGACCTTCTCCATGTTGGACACAGGGATCAGCATGTGGTCCTTCAACTTCTCGAACACCTGCCGGGTACACAGACAAAGCTGTCATTGGAAAAACTGACATCCTGCCCTTTTAGATTATTCCATCTAGAAATCATCAGTGGTTATTATGGATTCATGTCAGCCAAATATCATTGGCTAAAAGGGCATGTTTAAATGCTATGATATATTTGGGAAATAAGAACCTGCCCTTATAAAAAATAAATAATCAAATACAAAATAGATGTTGTCATGGTAACAGCTACCTCTTGAGGTAGACCTTGGGTACTAGTTCTGTGAGCCAGTATTACAAGTGCTGACCAGCCAGTGCTTCAACAAGATCATTAGAAAAGCTTAAGTGCAGCTCAACAGGCAGTATAGTTAAACTGCAAAGGGGAACTTATGCAACACTTAGGTTTGTTTACTCTGCTTGTCAACTTGTAATGTTCAGTGATATAAAAGGCCTGCAGAGAGAAAATGTGAAGTAGGAGAACAAGCTTTCAAGAAGGTTTCCTGGTCTCCCGGCAAAATATAAAAAAGAGATGGGAGTGAGAACTATTACAACATTCTCCAAAGACCCTCGTAAAGCAGTGTGTCACCCTGTGGACATTTTCCAGAAGAAAACTAGTGTTTTCCTACCAGACTTCCAAACCAGGATATTTTTCTCTTTAAACTCTCACTTCAACCCTGCTGTGATACTGAGTGAGGCCTTGCGGCACAGCCAGAGGGACCAACTAAACAAATTCTTATCGCGTGATGCAATATGGCTGACGAAGCCTCTGGTGAACCAATTGCCATGTTCAAAGCCACCTCACTTATGTGCCTTATAACTTTTGATCTTTTCTACCCATGACATTTTGTGCAATGTAGACACAATCATACTCTTCTTTAACACACTATACCACTTATAAATATGCTGTTAATACATATACAATTTTTACAATCACTTTTTTGTATCTTTGGTGACAAACTAAAGCATTGGTTACATGTAAGGCTTGTCTTAAAATGTCTAATGGCACTTAGATGAGTTAAGAGATCAGCAAAGTTTTTACAGTTCATACTGAGAGGAACATGACTGTGTGTACCAAGTTTCATGGAAATTCGACCAATGGTTGACAAATGTCGACTTTATGATGACGCCAAAGAAAAAGCTGGGGGATCGCCAACGTCAAACAAAATCATCCTTTAAGGAACATGAACATCTGTTTGGGAATCCAGCCCACAATGTTGAGATAGTTCGGTCTGAATCAAGTGACCAAGCTACACTGCCATCCAAAAAAAGTGATCAGAAGGTCAACTCAGGAAAGGTTGAGCTTCTGCATAACTACTCCAAAACAACATCACTAAATCCCCTGCCGTTTATAACATCTCCACCTCCAAAGTGTCTCTTTTTTTAACATTTCCAGCCAAGTCCTCATTACTGTGGTTGAAATTTATATGGTGGGTCGGAGGGTGGCATGGTTCCACACAGTAGGGGCTTCTATTTTTCACTACATCTTTTGTCTGTTCAGTTTCTTTATCTCCAAACCGAGCCCTCTAGAGCCGTCGCCAGTGCTAACCATTAAAGATGTCCTGTCTCCACCCCCACCGACCCCACCAATCCTCTCTCATGACCCCCTGCCTTTGTTAATGTGGGACTCTTATGTAACTTCACGAGCAACCTAAAAATAGACCGGAGATGAGGACAGACAATGTTTAGAGATAGAAAGCAGCACAAGTCTTTCAAAAAGTCTCTGTGATTGTGCTGAGAAATCTCTACATCTCATTGAAGGAACAAGCAACAAGTTCCCTTGGGAACCATGTACCAACTGTAGGCTTACTGTACAAGGCATGATAGTTAACTATGATAAAAACTATCCCTACAGTCTTACTGCCTGTGTTATGTCTTGTGCTATTTATATTTTTCCACTTTCTTTAAGCTACAATTTCTTAAACACGGGTTTGTTGGTTTGGTTCCAGTCCAATTTCTGGTGGGTTTGAACATTATGAAAAGGAAACTGGATCATGGAACAAACATACATTTTTTCAAATATTGCTTCAAATGGTCCGTTAAAAGGTGCTACCAAAGCAGGAAGCATGAGTTACACAAATAGAATTTTATTATGGTCGAGCTGAATTCCCTCTGTTAATCTTCCTGGAAAAAACTGAGCCCTTGCCGTGGATGCAAGTCCAAAGACGCATAATTTTGTGAATTCTTCCTTCTAAAAATAGCTGGTGGAGGTTGGGGTTTTAGCCACAGAGTACATTTTGAGGTCTGAGCACTGTCTCTGCAGATTGTAGGGTGCTGGATTTGTTCCTGTGAGAATCCTTTTAACTTATTGTGATGTGGAGTGACCCCAAAGCATCTAAATAACACAGTTACTGCTCAGCCTCTCCAAACCCCAACAGACAAAGTGAGATAATAACACGTCATTCACAGAGAAAAACGGTGGAAAACAAGATGCAAGTGTTGTGAGTGAAAGGCACGATTTGAAGATGTTTGCAAGTAGGTCACTGTATGTTCGAAAGACATTTAAAAATGATTGGTTTGTACGTGTTCAGACAGTGACAGTGTATGCTGTGAGACAGAGTTCAGCCAGGTACATCAAGCCAGCATAAAGCACTAAGCAGTTTAACACAGAACACATGCTGTAAGGACAGTTCTTAAGAGGGTTCTCAGGGCAATGCTTCAATATTCCTTTAAAATGTGTCTCATCCTTATAGATTCCTTTTGGGAATTTCCTCATGAACTTCTGATACAGTGCCAACTTTGCAACCTCAAGTACAAAACCTAAAATGTTTCTATCTAACAGTAAACCATTTTTCTATTCATGTTGATTAGTACAGTCATTGGTGGGTCAGAAAATGTATTTGGCACTTTGCCAATAGATTTAAGATGTAACAAATATAATTTAGTATTTTGTTTTCTTATTAAAAGACTAAATCATATGTGTATATTAACAGAAAGTCAGAAATTAAAAATAATATTCATAATTAGGTTTTGTGAGCACTGTAGTTTCTACTTCATGCCAGGAATGACATGGCGAGAACAGAAAGTTACATTTCACAACTACACCACGAGAGGCCACTAAATCCTACACACCGGATAATTTAATCTGCATTCATTGTTTGTTTGTTTTTTGAGCTACCTGGGAAACCGCAACATTAACACCCTATAGCCTTACTAAGGTGATATGTCAAACATGTTAGCAAACAGTGGTGTGCTTACACATCCTGCAGATACAGCAGAGCAGCATTAGAATCCAGTTAGGGTTGTGACTGTGTTTCCCTGACAAAGTCCAACATTCATTTTCCTTTTAGCTCTGGTTTGGTCTCCAACAGCTCTTGCACCACCAGTAGCTATTGGCTAATTTTGTCTTTCTATTTAATATTGGACAGGATGCATATCACTATCTTCAATGAGGGGAGTGTTGGCGTTTTTCACTGACCCTATGAGAGTGGTGAGACTGAACCAAAATAGTAAAGTTGTGGCTGTGAAACCAAAACAATGTTCTGAAAGACTGGAAAACGCTCTGCAGAGCTGAGGGGAAATGAAGAACCAGGTGATAATTCAATGGGTTCTGCACATCAGTCACCACTTTGACATAGTCATTTAATTTATTGCTAATCTAAAAATACTGATTAGAGCAGCTTTAAGAACTATTTTGACGATTCTAAGGGGAAAAACACCCAAGACTTTCTTTCCTAAGACTTTTCTAGCGTCCCTGGCTCTTCATCTGTGGTTGGAGCCATGTCCACAAAAGGTCATTTCACATAAAACTGCACGCTCCTTTGTCAAAAAACACAGTGTTGGTTGTGGTTGACCTGCAGTGGTCTGTGTAAAACTACCACATAGATTCTTGCAGGGTTTCCCTCTCCTGCCAGTTGTTTGTCTCAGAGGTCTGGACAGGATGGAGAGCAACAAAGAGAAGTTCTCTTTAAATTTGAGCCACTAAAGCAGTCAGGATTATAAATGAATGTGTGATTGCGTGAATGAGACAAAGTTACTACATGTGGATGTAAAATGAGCTGAGCATTACCTTTGCACTCTCTGGATACTCCTCCACTGTGCAGTGCAGCAGCACATGTCCCTTATTAGGTAAGTTCATGTAGATGCAGTTGGCAGCGAGGTCATCAGGCACAGTCAGTTTGTCATAGCGGTGGTCACTCATTTGCTGCATGATCTACACACACAGATAAGAGACAGACGGGAAATTGATATTAAGATAAACACCAGGCTGTGGAAGTCCATATGACTATCAGAGAGACAGACAGAAAACATTTATTCAGACTATCAGACACTTTAAGTCAGAAGCAAGGCCACAATACCAAAGGCAAAACCACATCTTTCTGCTGGCCAAACCACTCTCGGGGCCTGGGGGGCCTTAATGGAGAACACAGGAGCAGACAGACATTCTTTCTCAGCAGATGTCATGTTATTTATGTAATCTGAAGGAGTTGAAGGTGGGACAGGCAGTGGGGGGAAGAGAGGCGGAGAAGACGCCCAAGTTGCCAAGTGGAAGTCAGGGGTGAGGATGTTATGACCAGAGGAGAGGCAGGTGCCTCTTAATGTTTATGAGGAGAACATCTGCGGGCGGATACCTCTGAGACACGAAGGGGAGGGGAGGTGGAAAGCGAGTTTAAAAAAATCCAATACGTCAACATTGTATTTTGAGTATTTTGAGAATAGAGATTTTGACCAGATATGGACGTCCTTCTGACTCATATTCTTGTGCTTTTTTACGGCTCTTCTTTCTGCCTTCTTTTTTATTTATGGGTAGGATGAGTTCATGCTAAGGTTTGCTGATGATTAGCAATTAAAGAAACATTACCAAAAGCTGCAATTCTAAAAAAAAAAATTAGAAATGTTCAAATGATTTGCCAAATGGCACATATGGGACAAGACTGCAATCAAATGTGTGACGTCTGCTTGACGCACATATAGGTTTAGAGGAGTGGCTGTGATGACACAACTACAAACGTGGGACCAGACGTGTGGTTTGTGAGCACAATGGGCTTTGTTGCCGGAGATGTTTTCATTTCAATTCCCACTGACTGCCAGTAACTAAGTCTGCTGCAATAGGGCGGACTGGGCGTTTACCTAAACGTCAAAGACCATTTTCTGTGTGAGTTATATACAAATATGGATTGCCTTACATTAGTCGCATAATAAGCTGAATGCACTCACACACCTTGTATCCTGGAAAAAAAAAGCTATTGTCATGTAGATAGACGCCTGTTGCCAAATGATATAACCCAACAGAAAATGTGCTGTTCTAAGTACTCCATTCCTGGGAAAATCTATTCAGCACACAGGAAGTGACACATTTTATGTCTCTGGCAGCAGGAGCAGTGCTTGCTTGGAATAAATAGGAGAACAATTGTGTGGTTAGTATGAGCAGTAAATCCCATCACTAAATAAAAAATACAAGGAAAAAGTTGTCACAGCATTGGACTTGTTAAATAAAGCAGTGGTCTCTGGGAAGGGTTCGTCAAAACACACTAACTGAAGTTTTGTACAATGTTAAAAACAAAGAATGAAAAAAGGAAATCATGCATTGCGCCAGTAAAGCAAAGTAATAGAGCCTAACTAATATATGTCATCATCTAATTTACATGCAATAACTCATCTCATTCATTTCTAAACATTAAATGAACAGGCTCTGCAAATGACTGACAACATAAATCAGATTAGCTTTATAGAAGCTGACACTGCAGGGTGGAATCTGAGCACTGCGTGCATATATGTGTGTGTATGACTGTAATGTGTAACCAGACACATTCCCAGGTCACTTGTGGGTGTGTCAGGTGATTGCAGCAGCCCTGAATGAAAACACTGTCCATGTGCGTGACCGCCAGCACGGTTTCTCACACACATGGGGATTAAGAATGGTAGAAGGGAGAATAAACGTTGATTCCACCAAAGATCACAGTTGTTCCTACCACATTCTCTGTCTCTAAAACATCTCACTTTCTCAATACACACGGAAAAGAACAAACATTCAGGGTGTTAAGGAAAATGTCCTGCAGCAGAATTTCAGCGTGCTTCGTGTACAGTTCTGATCCATGAAATGTAATGAAATCCTACAAAAGTTCGCCTGACTAATGAAACAGTCGGTTCTCTGTTCATCGTCACTGGGTGCAACCGGTCAATATAAGGCCAGATTACCAGTTCATGCATTTTTAAAGATGTTTTAATTTCTTCAAATTTTTGGCTTAATGATGAAAAATAATCAGTGAAAGGTTATCTTCATTACTGTATGTTTTTAAGAACTCATTAGACTTTGAGAAGCCTTTGCTAACATCACTTCATCTGCCTGATCATCATTAATACACCTGAGATTTTCATTAATTGTTTAAGAGCAGAAGAAAAGATGGAGAGGCTTCACCATAGTCATCCTGGCCCTCGAGGTATTCAGAAAATCACCAGCAGCTCACCTCGAGACAATGGCTGAGGTCCAGTTAATACACAGAGTGGTAACTGGGCAGCAGAATGTGCTCGGTCAGAGCTGCTAAAACAAAATATTTACTGGAAGGTAATAAAATCCTCCCTGAGTGATGACAATCTTGACCAGTTAACAAAAACACTGACAATTTACTGGAACTGTGCCATCCACCATGGTCATCAGCATAATCTGTATCTTGGCTCCTGGTATGAATATTTATAATGCTCATTTGTAGTAATCCTTCCCAGGAAGCCTTTAAAATTTTTTTACAATACTTCTTTCCACTGATGAACAACAGCAGCATGTACAAGACAAATCCTACTTGAGGCTGCTTCCAACTCCAGAGGGGAAATGAAACTGAAATTGCTTCCTGTTGATGTACAATAAATGTTTGTTATGACTTCCTTGACACACGTTTCACTCTGGAACTATTATTGCTCTATAGGGAGTGTTTATTGCTGCACCCTAAGGTATCCGATGGAAGATGACGGAGGGAGGGAGGGAAGGAAGTGAAGGGGAAGATGCAGAACATCTTAGATAATACTGAGAAAAGAGAGAAAAGTCTTAGAAAAGTGCCCTGAAACAATCCACAACTGTTATGTGTTTTTATGCATAAACAAGGCAACAATTCATAGACCCTACACTGTAATCTATGATATGATATCATCTGCTGCTGTTGTCTGACTGCCTGACTCTGCAGCTGACTAAGTGACCCGATGACATCATTGGCAACAAAACCTAGGGCTCCAATGCCATATATGGCCCTCTTCCTGACATAATACATAACTGAAAAAACTCTTAGCCGCGCTAGGGGTGACCCCAGGGATGTTTGCCGGTCAGTCAGTCCCCCATTTAGGCTAGACTGAAGTATCTCAAGAACTATTGTTGTGTGTGTTATATACAGATACACATGAAATAGTATACATAGTATGTACATTCATGTCCCCATGATTTTAAAGCACCAAACACCTGCAAAATAAATGATTCCCATCAGCCTCAGATGTACTTTGTATTAAAAATTTTAACTTAGTAGCACCTTAATAGTGTTGTAAGTACAGTACAGCCATTCCTGTGGCTGTCGCCTATAAAATATGTAGAAAAGATCATTTAAATCATCATTTAAATAGTTACAACAAATACCATCAGTTAAGAAAAGGACATAAAAAGTGAGTTTCAAGCTGGTCTGCCTGAGATCCGTCAGCGGCCTTCTTTTTATTGTCTCAGGAAGAAACAAGCTGATAGCTCACCCTGGGAGAGACCTGAATTGGTGATATGAGCTGCTGCTCTCTGACACTGCAGCTGAGGGACTCAGTGAATGAATGGTTTGGCATCACCGTTGAAGCTCCTGATACTAAACATACTCAATCATCACATCATTACACATATTACACACATTAAAGCGGATCAATCATCAGTGATTAAAGTGAATCAAAAATGTAGAACAGAGTCAGATTTTGTTCAGTTGCTTGTACACATGAGCACGTTTGTGATCAGGACTTGGTCATCAAACACAACTCATCCTAAATATAACCTTCCCTGTGTTGTCACCTCATTATCTATAAAACCCAAGTGTGTAAAAACATCCTTGAGGTGAAGATCAAACCCTGACCTGTAGAGAGTAATGACCTCATGAATCAAACAGGGCTGAGTAAGGGGCTGCCTGGCGAGCTTAAAGCGATGCCCACAAGTCTACTATGGGGAGGGAGTAGTGTGAGAGCGAACAGGGAGTGGGCTCTGCAGCCTCTGACAGAGGTGGTATTTTGGGATGATGACTTCATGAGCGAAGCTTGGCAATGACAGCAGCAGATGGATGACGAAATCCATCCGGTCAACATGTATACTCATCCCTGGGAGACATAAATACAGACAGGAGACTACACCTGGCTACTGAGCACTGAGACTCAGTGTTAAAGAAATCCAAGATAAAGATGGAGCCAAACAGACTCCTCCTTTCTTCAGTCAGCAAATATTCTATAGCAGCAAAATTTAGCTCTCTAACGATGAAGTGAATTAGTCAGGCTCCAACTTTAATTTGTACAATGCGTCTTTGTCCAAGAGTATACGGACAAGGAGCCTCATTGCCTTAAGAGCTGCATCTACATCCAAAACAAGCAGTTTGAATTCATTAAAACAGCATTCATGAGATCTCACTCCCCCCACAAACAGAACATTACCTAATTACAAATCCAGGGTCATTAAAAGACCTTTAAAACAGGAGCTAATTGTTGCAAGAGAGGGTGACGTAAGTCTTAATTAGAAAGCGAGCAGCCTGTCATTAAGTCTCGCTAACGGCCACTCCTCGCCGCAGTAGCTAATTACCGGGGTGATCAAACAGGCAGGAATCTTAATGAGCCAATGCTGGAATATAAAATCAATTAGCACATGCGTTGGATGCATTGATTCTCAAGTTCTTGTGTACACTTAAGCAATGCAAACATGCTTTCAAAATCAACAAGTGTGACCTTGTGCTGTTCTCAAGTACTATGCCTCATTAGCGTGTGCGGTCAGATGGCCTGGTTTTAATCGCCCCTGAGATACGCTGATTCTTACTTGACAAGACACAAGTAACCTTGTGTAGGGCTGGGCCAGCAGGGGGGGGTATCACACTAGTGGGCATGTGAAAAGCCCTGCCAGGGAGGTGATCTGTCAAGGCCAAGTCTGTCTGTGTGCTTCATACAACACGTGCATCTATGCATGTCTTTGCTGTGAAAATACAGCATTACTTAAATTCTCAAGTCCACAAGCAGTCTCATGTGTGAATTTTAGGGATAATTCCACCAGACGGGTGGACTGAGATATATTATACTCTCTGTGTGAAAACGACCAATCTGTCTCTGCCAGGGTGCAAACTGCCTCTTCTTCATGTTAAGTCCTTCAGCATCCCCTGAGTTTATATTTTGAGGGCTATATCGATTCAGAAGCATTTCACGCTGTAATGAGCTCAAGCTGTTTAATGAAGGGACAAAACCTTAGTAAATGAAGCTGGAGTGTGAGCGCCAAGGGCAATCCCCTCAGATTAGCCAAGAATATGAATTAATAAAGAGGGATTAAGGTGACAGGAGGGTTCAATGCGCTTGCAGTGGGAAGCAGCAATGAAGCTGTAAGTAAGGCAGTCTGCTCTGAATCAACATGCGTGATGTCGTGTCTTGTAGTGTTATTCTTGCTGAATACTTTGCAGAACAGGAAAAAAAAGGACAGGGCTGTTCATACAAACAGCAATGAGCCAAAAGTCAACCGAAGAATTAAAAAAAAAAGAATCAGCTGCGTCAATGTGCGTCATAGTTGTAGAAACATTGCGACTAGATTGATTCAGTGGTTTCCATGACTATAGCTGGGAGAAGCAAAGCAAGGGGGTTTACTGCACATACAACACAAATGTACACAAACGCCATACTTTGAGGGCTTTCTGTGCTGGTTCACTGGAGCCGATGACAATGAGGCCTGGTCCTCCCATGCTGCAAAAACTTTTTAGGTGCAGTCCTTCCAGCACAGGCACTGTTGACACGGCGTAGTCCTGCAAAACACAACACATCCAGTTAGGTGAAGCAAAAGCTGAATATTGAATATAATGCGTAAGTCTTCCTTTGTCAGTGACAACACTCGAAAAACTACAACAAAGTGTTACAGCTCCAGTCAGTGTAAATGAAATGATATGATAAATTGTTTTTTATTAAAAAAAAATAAAAAATCAAAAGAGCATTGTAGTGGTTTATATAATGTAATTAAACTGAGCCTAAAGTGGCCTTTAAAATGAAGTGGTGGGCAGCTCAAAGGCGGAAACAGCAGGAGTGCCTGGGAGATGATGTTACTGAGCCCAGGGATGTTATAGAGCAACTTGGAGGAGCCTGATTGGAGGAGCTCTCTCTGGCTGCTGGATGTTGCATACCAAATGTTGAGGTGTTACAAAACAACAGGTCATAAAATGGCATCCATCCATTTTCTGTAAACACTTATCCTTTTCAGGTTTGTGAGGGACTGGAGCCTATCCCTGCAGGCACTGGGCAAGAGACAGGGTACACCCTGGACAAGATGACTTAGAACCTCCACTGATAAAAGTGTTTTAAGACCAACAATAACAAACAATCTGACATCTGTAACATCTGTAACTCTAAAAATTCAATGTTTCAAATGTCACATACACATTCACTGCTTAATATGCATTTTTTGAAACTAACAGTCAAAATCTCAGACAATCTGCTTGATCGGGACTGTATGGGTGTGGCTTGGTCACTGACAGTAGCCTGGCAACATGAGCAAACAACACTACAACTATCGTCACATTGTTTTAAACATTGTTAAACTGTGATTGCTGAATGGGTTGTTCATGTGACATTTTTCCACTGAGACATCTCTCATGCAAAATGACTAAAGCTGTACAAACTATTGCAGAATATTATATATTCATGTAGGACCCCATCACTCATGGTAAAAGGCTGATTAAGAAAATATTAGTTTTCAGGGCCTTTAAATCTCTTTTCAGTCTGAGGATAAAAGCAGTATTCAGTCAGCAATTGCATCTTGATGTATGACTCATATTAGTGTCGCACAGGATCATTTCTGCAATATTGTATAGGGGCCTATAGTGCTCTATTTAATAAAAGGCCAGTTGAAACCCTTCGAAGAATTAAAGCATGGGGTCCATATTTGAAGAGTTATAGAGTAGTGTACCCTGCTGGAGCGACAGCACTTCACCACAGACTTTGTTTTGATTTTGATTTTGATTTACTGGACTGGAAGAACTTCCCACTTCCAACTTGACTGATTGAGCTTTTGATATATGGACATGGACTACTGTGTGTGACAGTTAGACATACTGTAAGTCTTTTGAGAATTGCAAAAGCCAGAGTTGAATCCTATAGACATTTGTAAACCTTGAAGTGATACCAAGCTGGAATTTGAATTATGATAGGATATAAGACTTTAAGCTTATTTTCCAAGGCCTTTCCTTCCTGAATCTATGTGAATACATTTATATGACTGTATAAATTTTGCTTTGCGCCTAAGAAAATAACCTCCAACTGACATCCATATGTTTTCTTAATCACATAATATGTTTTGAATGGGCTTTTATAGCTCTTAGCTTCATAAAACCCTATGAAGTATTGTGTACATTTTCCATCGTTACACCCTACCGTGACATTTTCCATTCAAGTATATGTTAACACTTTTGAGGTCAATATTTGGACTGCATCATTAGCACAATTAAAGCGTTATGATTCACTGAAACAGTGACTGAAAAACAGAATAGCACTTGGCAGTTCATCATGTGAAAAACGTAAATTACTCTCTCCTTGGCACTTGTTTAGAAGATTCAAAAGGACAACTGGGAATTATGTAATTTGAACTTTCTTCATTCCTGATCCATGAACAGGAAGTTTTGTTGCAGTGTAAAATTAGAAATGTGAGTCATACTTTTCTCCTTATCAAGATAAATCCATAAGGGAATTAAAGGCGAGATGGAGTTGCTTTTCATCCGCAGTAAAAGGCTCATACACTGCCATGATGTGAGCTGAAAAGATCTGACTGACTAACCCACAGATGACTGAATGTCCTTAGCAGTGTCAATGTCTTATTGTTTTATTGGTACAACTTAGTCCCCAACACCTCTTAGCTGTAGAAGAAAGGAAGTGATTTGGCCTCCATATTACTTCTTCCCGAACAAACTCAGTCAATCGACAGTACCATCTACTCTGACCTCTGCAAGGACCATAAAGAAAAGAGCCGTCGACATCTGTATGCAGTTGTTGAGTGCTAAACAAACATGGCAACAAAATGATGCTTAATTTGACAATGAAAGGAAAAAACAACAGCGATAGGAGGAATCAATCTGATAAAAAACGGAAAAAACAATAATGGACGCTCAAACGATTTTTCCTAGTGTCATTTGCCAGAGACGCATCATTAAGTCCTGTCTTATCAAAGATAACAGAAAACACAGAGGAATCCATAATGAGGAATTCAAATCAGATACAGATGGGAAGGTGGAAGCAAGCAACAAGGCCATTCAGGTTACCGTAATGCGCTGAACTCTTCATGCCATGACCCACCTCTGAACTTGTGAGTCAGCTGGCTTTTCTCTTTTGATATGGTCTCTTGAAGCAAATCCAGAAGTAATACACGTACAGTAAGTCTGCGGTATGAAACTCCTTCACATTACAATAACAGTCAGCAAGATAGAATCAGTCTGTGTTTGTGACGCACCCAGTAACTCTGTTTCTAGGCTGCGTGCCTAAATCATCCCAGTCTGTGTAAATCTGTTGTGTCAGACAAGTTTGGGATATTTTGGGGGAATATTTCCTTTAAATGTGTGTGTGTCACACTCGGGTGGTGGCTGCTGAGGCAGTTGCGGCTATCAAGATCACACCGGAAAGAACGGAAGTTAGTCAGAATGGAAAATATTGTGAAAACACTCCAACCATTGTCATTTTACAAGGGTTGAAAGGAGACATAGACTGGTCTTATATGGCTACTCTTTACTTTAAGGATAGCAATTAATATTTCTCTTATTGGGAACAAGTTTGGGACATTTCAACATGAAAAGATCAAAACTGCATTTGTCTCTCAATACTGAACGGCTTCCCTGCCTGATTGTGGCACTCATCCCCATGCCCATTTGTTTCCACTCAACATAAATCCTCAAATGTATACTTTATATACTGTCCACATTCATCGTAAGGAAGGAACCCTTATGTCTTTTTAATAGTTTCTGGACAACAAAAGAAGCCTTTGGCACAAAGGAATACACTTTAACAGGTAATTTTTCAATACTACTTTCATTGGAACTCCAATTTATAAACTTCAACTAGGCCTAGTGTTTTTTTTTTTAAGATTTTTTTTTTGGCCTTTTCAAGCTTTATTTCTGATAGAGACAGCTGAAGAGTGACAGGAATGTGGGGAGAGAGAGATAGGGAATGACATGGGGGAAAGAGCCACAGGTTGGATTTGAACCCTGGGCTTCCACAGCAAGGACTGAGCCTTCGCGCATGGGGCGGATGCTCTACCAACTGATCTAAACGCCACCCGAGGTCTGGTGGTTTTAATCGGAAATATGACTCATTAGCGAGTCATACATGTGTGGTCAACATCCACAATCCGCAAACACGGTAATGATTTACAGACTGCTTAATTTAATGAATTAATAAAAGTACCGGATGAAGGTGTTCATAAAACAACTCGTTACAGATGTGTTTGTCCTCCCAAATCACCTTTTAAATCAGTGTCTTCAACTCCTTGTTTAATCACTCTCTACAGAGGTGGCAAAGGTTTCCATCAATAGCTGATTAAAAGTGCCTCAAAGCCAGCTGAGGCCTGGACCCAGGCACTAGTGACTAATTGCCAGTGGGACTCTCTACAGCTGCATCCATCAATCAATATTCTGAGTGCTCCACTTCAGTGGAGCTAAATAACAACAACAAAAAAAGAAATATATAATTATTAAATATTATTATTTAGTATTAATCAACAATTGGTGGTTCAGTGGTTAACACTGTTACCTTACAGCAAGGTTTCTGTGGCTGGGACCTTTCATTGTGGGTGACATGTTCTTGTGTTTGTGTGGGTCCTTTCCAGGTACTGAGGCTTCCTCCCACAGTCTAAAGACATGTAGTTCAATCGGTAGGTCTAAACTGCCCATAGGTGTGATAGGTGTAAATGGTTCTTTGTTTCCATGTGTCAGACCTGTCATGAACTGATGACCTGAGTGTACTCCACCTCTCACCAATGTTAGCTGGGATAGTGACCTGGCAAAGGATAAATAATTATGGAAAATGAAAGAATTAAAAAGGTCTACAATACCTTAATGTCCTAACCTATTCTTGTATGTCTCTACAAAGTGTTCTATAAACAATGTTTTGAATGTTCTACCCAGCTCCACGGCCTTGGTACAGTGTTTTTGCTAACCACTTAGCCTTCATCATCAATTTTACTGCATTTACAGCCAATAGGATGGGCCAAAGGGTTCCGACATCTCCCAGCAACAGTTCATGTTTATATGTCCTGCACAATATAGTCCACACAAACAGTGTGGCCTTGACACAGGCAGACATCAACAGTCAGCACAGCAAATTGAATGCAGGGAAGGAAGAAATGGTGGCAGAAGTGGATGGATGGATGGGTGAGCGATAGATATAATGGCCAGAAAAGAGGGGGTGGAGTGAGGCAGAGATAGATGAAGGAAGAAATGGAATCAGACAGAAAGGAAGGGTGAAACAGACAGAAAAAAAGACAAATAGAGTTATAATGCTCTCATCTTCCTTGGCTAAAGCTTTTATGATTGATAACATATTAATCTTTTTGTTTCCTGTAGCAGGCTTGCATTTAGGGACCATTTAAGAGACCTAAGAAAAGAGTGGTGTCGCTATGTTTCTCCAGTCTCATACAGTAATGTGTCTAGAATAACACACACTTTCAATACATTTCTGTAGTTAGAAAACTAAAAAGAAAACTGTAATCTTTTTTACTTACATTTTGTCCTAATTGTCTCTAACCAAAAAGTTAACATAAATAATGGACCAGATTTATAGTGGGAAGAATTTGCTCGTAACGATGCCACCAGAGAATTAGAAGTTTTTTAGCTCCTCTCAGATCAACAAAGCTTTATAGTATTAATCAACTTACTGACTTCGTTTTACGGTGTAACTCACTCCATCTCACACCATTCTCAATGTTGTTTTAAGCTGCAACAAACAAAATCAGCAAAATCCTCAGCAAGAAAAGCTCTGAAAATTTACTGTACGCTGCCTGCCTAGCACAGAATGGGTGGCAGTAAGTTAGCAACTAGCTGATAAACTGCTTCCCTTCCAATCTAGGAGGAGAAACGACATTAGCTGCAAAACTTGCAAATGACTGTACAGACATGGAGGTACAATATGATGGATTGCCTGTAAGAGAAGCCGCTCTGTCTGCAGATAGATGGCTCATTCTAAGGTAATGAAAACAGTGATTATACACTAATGAGAACATACTTATGAACATTATATTCCACTTCTGCATCATACATCCTCCTAAATGGTACACACTGGACCTTTAAGTAGATTTAAATTCAGATACTTTAGGAGTTGTGTATATATATTATGTAATAGGTCTCAAAAATGATATAAGTAAAAGTTACTTCACGTTGACGGCCTCTTTTTCCACCACTGCACCATTTGAAAACTCACCTTAAAGGCATCTGCTAGGATCTCTGCTCCTCTCTGATTGGTCCGTTTGGAAAGGCCCACGAAGAATTCTCGACCTAAAGAACGAATTAGATGTCAGTGAAGCTGTGTAAACGAATATTAATTAGGCAGTACAATAACAAAATTATTCATTCGTGTAAGGGCACTTGTATGCAGCAGCACACCTCCTAGATCAACGGAGACATACACAAAAAGAAAGAAAAACACTGTCACCTTAAAAAAACATGGAAACGTGGAATTGTTAAATAAATATATATGTCTATAACTATACATATCTAAACCTATGTAAAAAAAAAACAGGGTAAAGAGGCTGTACAAAAGAATTAAAAAGGAATTGGTATGGCAGACAGAAGATGGAATATCAGTCTAATGTATAATATCTGCAGAACAAACATATACAGGACATCTTTCCAAAATCTGCAATGGCCTACAATGATAAAATCTAAAAACCTTGAACACCAGCTACACAGTGAGCCTGTGGAGCTACAGCAGCTGAACACTGCACTCACCACAGTGTGTACTTTATGCATGCCTGTGAGAAAAGGCCAACTGTGGTCAGTATGGTGGGGCACAAACAGACAGAGCTCTGAATGCCTGGCAAGGCTGCAGCAGCACACTGAGCTCAGGGATGGGCTCCTAATGTAGCTGCTGAGCCTTTACAAAATGAGCCGTTAGCCAGGGCCCTGCCAACAGGAAATGTTTCTAGCCCTGCCATGTGAAACCGATTTCAGCTGGAAGGAACGAGAGCACAAAGCCAGTGTCTAGAAACCCAATTAAGTGTACTATGCTTTTTCCTAGTGGCCTGCGCAGTGTATAGACACTGACCCACATTTTAACTCACCATGTGAGTGCAATAGAATGTACAGAAGATCTGATATAGACCACCATGCTCCGGACTCTCTGTCCTCATCAGTTCTTTACCTAATTTCAGAGGAATAAGACACCCATGGTGAGAGTAACTCTAACTGTGCTGTGGGGTAGAACATTTCTGCTACATTATTTTCACGGGAAATTCTGAGGCACTGGGTCAACAAGGTCACACACAGAGGAATATTTCTGTGGAAGATCCTGAAATACTTAAGACACTTCTCTTCTTCTCATAAAAATCTATGAAGTTAGACTGCAGAGGCTCATGTCTTCTACATCCTCCTTTTTGTACTTCATGAACAAGTACATACATAGTTCTTATATGAAGTGTATTATGTAAGAAATATTACATCATGTGATTATAGGGTTTTATTTATTTTATTCTATGACAAAGCCAATAAGAAACACAACACGCACAATATTTTTTTGTAATGGCTGGGAATTTCTGTTTCTTTATGACTTCAAACATTGAAGCAAGGCGGAAAAACATGGACTCCACCTATAAAGTTTTGTTAAGCTCCTAATGATATTTATTGTAGTGCCAAAAGTTTATTTATCTGTGTGCTGAATGACGTAAAAACATGCAATCCTGGAAATTGAACTTAAAAGCACAGAAGCTAGTAAAGTAATGCATTTTTTCCTGTTTACCATGTAGGAAGCAATGTTCATTTAGAATCATATTCTGAACTGGTGTTTGAGAAAACACCCTTAGTCATGAACACTACAGTTCGCAGTTAAGTCCAAAGAATACCTCAATCTCCAGTGTGGTGGTTTTATATTGAGGGGTTTATGAATATTAATTTATAATTTATAATTTGTCATCAGCAGCATTCCTGTTGAATGCTAAATGCACTTTCTCTTTTGCTGTACAATATCACATCAACTCCACAGGACTAAAGTTTAGGCTGGCATGTATCCACATTTGCACCCAATACAAACTGACACAGATGAGTTTCATATGTGCATCACTGCTTGATTCATATAATAATGTAGAAGTTTTAAGTGTTCAACAAACTACAGTGATTGAGGGGAAGTAGTTTACCTGTAAAAAGCACATCTCCTCCATCCAGTGTGGCGTTCTCATCAGTCATTTCCACAATGTTCAGATTCAAATCCTTCAGAGCTCCTTTCATGACCTCTGCCTGGAACAAACACAAGGACACAAACGGAAATACACTTAAATTAGATTACATTTATTAAACAAAACTGAACTCTATGACGTACAGTAAGCCACACCAGCAAATGCGCCACACCATCAGCATTTCCTATCTTCAGGAATATTACGAAATGGTCCAGTTCTAATCAGACATCTGTAAACAAGATGATGAAAATCAGTTTGAGGATTTTCACTGGATTTCTGTAAGGCACGGTAATACAAAGCACCCAGATTCCTAAGATTGAGAGCAATGAAACCAAACCTTTACTCTCCAACAGGTTGCGATGACATCATCCTAATGAGCCATGAAATGATGTCATTTTGGAGGAAGTATGTTAAAACTTTTACAAGACAGTGGCTGCATAAAATAGGTACGCTGAAGAACCAACACTAACTCTAAAAAAGCCTCTTCCTGTCCTCGTGTTCTGGGTCATCTGCCTTTATATATTTATAGGAAGGAAGTAAAAGGATGGCTGCCACTCGATTGACAGAGTATGCTATGAAACACATTCCCTGGATGGAAATCTAGATTTCACCTTCACGTCCTCTCTGCTGAACTGGAAACCTGAGGAAAGAGCAGGTCTTTTTTTGGCTGAACATTGGCTGGTCTGCTCTCCTGTCTGACCGCCCAGTGTGATTTTACTGTCCTGTTTTTGGGGTTCCTGCGGGAGTAGTTTCCAAGGCCAGTCATGTTAGCAAGAGCATCAGTGTTTCCACAAGCCCTATCTCACTATGACCTCAGTCTGCTCACTGTGCTTTTTGGCCAACACAATGCCTCTGCTTCTCCTCATTTGTGGAGGGCAGAGGTATGAGGTCATCCAGGTAGAGTGCCATGTATCTGAGATAACACAATGAAGGACTGTGTAGCCTCCTATAACATTTATGCACAAGTACACAGTGGTATTATAAACTCAGCAGCCAGTTCATTACGATCATCACGATTCCAATATAGTCAACCTATATTCAAATCGAATACAGTGCAAAGACCAGATTATTTAGTGTTCAAACTGATAAACTTGTTTTTTGAAAACATCATCCTTAATTTGGTTCGTGCAACATGTTTCAAAAAGGTTGGAACAGTTAATGAAAAACTGGGAAAGCTGTGTAATGCTGAAAAAAACACCGGTCTGGAAACAGGTTCATCAATAACAACTGGTAATATCAGGAAGGACTGATGAAAAGGGCATTCCCAAAAAGGCTCTGCTGTTCACAACTAAAGTTTCCATTTAAAAACTAATAGTCCAACAGTATAACAACAACATTTATCAACACATAATTGCTAATATTTTATGGATTTCACCATCTACAATCCACATTATCATTAAAAGATTCAGAGAAACTGTACAAGTCTCTGCAAAAACCTCTGGGAATGGTTGGACATGAACATTGAAAGGCCATGACCTTTGACCCCTGGGGGCATTAAAAACCTGACTGTATAAAACACATCACTACATAGGCTGTGTGTGGAACACTTCTGTCAGTAAACACAGTGCATCATAACCTGTATGAAGGTTAGAACTTTTGTATTAGACTGCTAAGTTTGAGCTAGGTGTACCTAATTTACTGGCAAGAAGTGTGTAGTGTAATAACAACATGCTGCTATGTATTAGTGCTTACAGCTGTGTGCCTGGATGGCTCTTTCTTCGAATGGCCTTGTGACCTGATGTTTTTCCCCCCCGTCTCTTCATGTTCCAGAAGTGTGGGACAGTGGAATCCCACAAAATAATCAAACTTTCCTCGACCACGTTTCATCTTCTCTGCAGGCATTCTGCTCATCTTTCTGCTTCAGTTAATCAGGCAGAACACAGCGTCCGTCCAAGTAACTGGGTTCACAAATTTATTGGTGGTTTCATAAAAGCTTTCACAGCAACAGCGTATGGCATATTGAGTATAGGTAACAGTTAATCCCTCTCATTTCTTGTTCATGCAAAGCAAAGGCATCGCCAAGGCACTCTGTTTTTCATTTAGTTAGGTTTGTAGATGTGTTCAAAGGTTGAGTCACATTCTGAGGAAGTAAACAATCCAGATGGTTTCGAGAGAATTTATGCTTTTGATGTTGGCTATGTTGACTTGGTGTCCTATTGCTGTAGAGTCTCAGCTCATCCCAGCAAAGCCATTCCTTACGCACAACATCGATTCATCATTAGTGAGAAAAACCTCAGGCAGTTCAAATATTTCATGTGTTTACAAAGACCTTGCCTGCTTGTCTGTGCCCATCAGCAAAGCCAGATTTCCACAACAAAGCAAGCAGGCACCTAATATTTAGTACCAAGATCATATTGAGTATATCATTAAGAAACACTTTCACAACAAGGCCACACACACATTATACACACGCTGTGCTCTATTTCCACCATCATTATCAGTCACTGTTCTTTCCTTTCTTCTTCTATCTGGAACCTCCACTATCACAGTGGTCGTCTTACTAGGAATCTGGAGGACTGTGGGAAGCAGCTCTTTACTTCATCTCTCTGGCATTTCCTCTGACATCACTGGAGGTGATGTGACCCAAAGGGTGTTTAGCCCCCTATATGGCCCCTATACATAGACAACACTATGATATCTGCTCTCTCTGCTGGGTGCGTGTGGTAAAGAACACCAATTAGGTCGCCCATGAGTTTGGATGAGTGATTTAGTACATATGGATAATGAGAAGTGGACAGAAAAAGAGGCCCAATTGCTTGTGTTGGGGAGAAAGAAAAACTAGAACAAACTGACAAAAACTCTACATTAGTACTATGTCACCACATTTTAGGGGGGTTCCTCCCACCAAAAAGTTGGTGCACATTAAGAAGATTGAGCATGCACTGTGTGATGTAATGGTCTTGTGTATACAGTTTGTGAATATTAAGACATACGCTCGACTACACAAAGATAAAATACAGACTTGTGTAATTCATCAAAAATAAAAGCTACTGCCCAAAATCGGCAAGAAAAACTAGAACGATGACACAAGTACAATGTTCAGTCAAATCAATGTGTGGAGCCAAGTGACAGTATTATCAAGTTTCCTCCAAGTTTCCAATGACATAAAACTTTCATTTTACATCAGCACCATGTACTGGTCTTTTAAAAGGTCCAGTGTGCAGGATTTTGTGGCATCTAGTAGTGACGTTGCACACTGCAACCTACTAAATGATCCCCTCGCCTTACCCTTCCAAATGCTGCAAACTCAGCTGCGTCCTTCCACCATACAACCAAGTGTGAGCTCACTCTATCTATAAATTTCAGTTTTGGCTAAGTTTTGCAGCAGTTACTGAAAATCAGCTTCACTTAGCAGCCGTCCAGATTAGCTTTGGCCCTGTGCCAACATCAGAAATTTGACAAGTAAGCTTTGGATGTGCTTGAGTAAAGGCTTTGAGTCAAATTCATTAATTTTCAGAGGAAAATCAGCAAAAACGTTTAGATCTAGAGAGGACTGGTTTATCTTCAGCATTCTGAATTCCATAGTATGCGTTCAAAGTCCATTAGGGATTTGAAGCATGATTCCGGTCTTGCAGTGGTTAAAAAATACTACATATTGCTAAATCTCATCCTAAATGATGCCTCATGGGTTTGAGATTTTTTTCTTTTACACAAATCTATTCAGCTACAACATTTCAATAGGCTACAGACTTCGAGAAAAGCAATTCTGTGTTAGAACAATTCTCAGCTGTCACCGTAAGCCAAGAAAACCCTCCTGACACCTTCACACCTCCACCTGCATTCTTCATGATGTTTATGGCACGTTTTGACACCAGCATCGGCATGTTGTTGCAGAAACAGGCAATCAGTGAAGCAGATAACCTAAATACTTATGCTTTGTTGGCAGTTTTCCTGCTTTCACGAGGTTTTTGTTCTGAGGTAACCTTGATATCTCAAGCTGTTATTTTACAAGACTACAGCTGACTGGATGGATCACACCATTGTCAAAAAATTATGTGCAGCATAGGCAAGTCGCAGGAGAATGGAATGGTATTTCAGGGATATCAAAGCTAGCATGTTTGGAATCAGTGAATATGGCAGACAAAATTACTTAGATCACATGTCTTGCTTAATGTAACACTACATCAAACAGTAACTGCATAATTAGAGCAGATTACGCTTTAAGTTAATGTTCTGCAGTTTCCTCATGTGATTCACTGTGCATTCACAGAAAAGTAAATCCATCCACTGGCTAGAGTCACACATTTTCAGGTCCACCAATTCATTTTACTGGTTTGTGGTAGTTAGTGCATATTATCTTGGCGGTATACAATAGAGGACAATATACTGTCAAGCCTAAGGTATCAGTTATCATCAGCAGTAAAATTGTTGGATCAATACTTACGATTCACAGTCTTGCCAAGAATTTGTGAAAACTGATACCTAAAAGATTTTGACCCTAGATTTTTGATTTTGTGCTAAGCTAAGCTGATCACTGCTGGCTGCAGATTCATGTTTGTAATAGAAACATAAGAAACATACGAGTGGCATTGATATTTCATCTAACTCCAGGTAAGAAACTGAATAAGCAAACCAAGTTGGAGCCTTTTCTTTGATGAATTACTCCATCTTTAGTAGCTGTCTGGCCCTTTCTCTGTTCTTCTCGTACTTCTTGTCCTTCTTTCTTTCTTTGTCTCTCACATTCCCTCTATTCTCTTCAGACCCTCGTGGCAGGGTCAAGAATGCTCCTACAGTGGCTTCTCATGCAGAGTGCCCTATTATCTCTCACTGTGAGGGACATCCAATACCCCACCCGGCCTAGGTGCCAACTCACTTTGCCAGCATCTCCTCTCCCTCCCACCCTCTTATGCTCTCTTCTCTCCTCCTCGCCCCCCGAGTGCTTGGCCAGGCGACATGCTGTTAGCCAGCACCCTGCTTTGAATGAAAAAGGCCTTTTAAAATTCATTAGGGGCTGAAGGCTCTGAGATCCACTCGGTCTGCCTGCCACATTCCTGCCGTTCCAGCACAGGACAGGGGAGACGGAGCAGAGAGAACAGCCTTTTATTTGGGGCTTTTTATGGACCCCTTATCCCTTCTCTCGCCCCTGGTACCCGTGGATATCGCATTCTGCTAAAAAGGACCATCAGTCTGATAGAGCACGGTGCATTTGGAAAGGGAATAGAGTTCACAACAATAGCATTCCTGAAGGTCATCTTAGCCTCCCTACACCAGGCAACAGAGTCCCACGCTCCGACATAATGGGGATACAGCATTCTTCTACGCCTCACACGCAAGGAGGTCAGCCTCTTTAAATGACAGTTAATCAGATGCAACTTGTGAATTTGTTAAGTACATAAAATTAGTGCCACTCTGTTCCAGACAGTTTGCTTGGTTAAGCCAACAAAGAGGACTGATTGATTTTGTCATGAATCACTGTGACAAAATCCCTTGTTTTTTTACCTTGAATGAATTTGACTAGTCTTAATATATAAAGTCTTAATATATAAAACATACATAAAAACCTAATATATGCAAATACATATAAAACATGGGTTTATTTTACATTTGGGTGAAGGAAAACAAGCTGCAAAAATGACACTGGTACATTATTACCTTATTATGTTGATATGGTGAACATATAACAAAAGTATAAAACAATCATGAAATTATTAAAATCATAGTGACAGTCAGAGCAAGAGATGAAAAGATTTGATATGGTAAACAGGACTCAACGAGATACTGATGCATCTCAGCCCTCAACATAGCCTGAACCTTTGTTTTGTTGTTGTTTGTCCTTGTACAACTTTAATATGAGTTTGGTTAGTTAAATTTTGAAAGTTTGGGAACAACTGGCCTTTGCACATCCAGCAGAGCAACTTTAGTAATCACCCGAAGTTGTGTTTCTGGTCACCTGGCAAAGAGGTAATACGTCTATATATGTAAGCTCTGTTTTGGTCTCACCAACTTCTGAAGGAAATATCTGGCTCTTTAGCTCCTAAATGCCCCACTCTGTTCACCAGCTAGCTGCTAACTAACTGTCGTTTGGTGTCGAGCAGGTAGTGTACAGTTTATGAGAGCGTTTCTGTTATAAAAACATGAAAGTATTGACTGTTGCAGCTTGAAGGCTACTTTTACAATCTGAAAGGACTCAAAAACATAATAAACAACTGGTCAAATGTTTCCATCCACTCATTCAAAGAAAAAAGGTAACTCTTTTGCATTGACATGTGGGCACAAGTGAGTCTTGTGCGTCATAGCTAAGCTTTGGCTGAACATCCGGGACACAGATGATGATCGTTACAGATAGCAGAGGCCTAATGCTGAAGGAAGTTCAAAGACCAGTGGAATACAGATATACAGCAATAATGAGTGCATTTCAGGGTAATCGACCAGGTGGAATTTAAAATAAATGCACAAATCTCATCAGCTATTCAGCAACTAGGCGGATAAGGGTATCTGAGCCTTTCAGGTATTAAAGCTGGGACATTGCGGAGGAAATTGAGAGATGATTCCCTTTGTTTGCTGAGAGGAGTGAGTGAGATTAAATAGCTCAATTATAGATGTGTCAAAAGTTTGTCACGGGCAGCGGTTTCACCGAGTGGTTCTACAGAAAGAGCGCCTGAAGGCTTGAATAAATGGCAGCCATGAGGGAGAAAATCTACAGAAGCTGTAATGGGGGTCTGACAGGGCTATTGTTACATTCATACACTCCACTGCGTGTACACACACACACACACTAATAGGCACAAAACACAAAGAAGATGCACACAGAAAATATATGATTTTGTAAGTGTGAAGGTCTCATATCGGAAGTCAGTATATAATGATTATTTTTTCCTCTCTCTCGCGGGAATACACAGGGCACATAAAGCACTCATACATGAGTCACAGAGGTGAGTGCATACATGGAAAAAAGGCCTGAGTGATGATGTTATGGTGGTCAAAGCTACATTCCTAAAGTGAACTAACTGCAAGGGTTAGCGCTGTCACAGCCTGTAACGAAAGTATGAAATGACAACAACTCATTTAGTAGCAGCCAAGAGAAAACAAACCCTCCATGGCCTGTCCTTGCGTTATCCAAACATATCCTTAGTGTATGTTGGAACATACCTGTGGTTAACCAAGCCATGACAACCCCCCTCTCTCTCTTTTGCAATCCTCCCTATCAGCTTTAGGATTACATAAATGTTGAGAAGTAGGTCAATGTGAAGCTGTGCACATTTAACAGTAGCAGATCTGGAGACCCTCGCACCACATAGACCACAAGGATCTGGCAGTCTTCCTCTGTAATAGAGCTGTTTCAGCCAAACCTATTGCACTCTCAGACTGCTTTCATTTGGGGCTCCCAGGATATCAGGGCTGCAAGGAGGAAAATGCCACACTATAGTCCTGCTTGGACACATTTACAGCCGTCTGAATGGTGGGAGATAGCAGCAAGGCCAGGATTAAACAAACCATTTGAAAAGAGAGTGAGGAACAAAGCAAAGTGAAAGTGCAGGGCATTATGCCTCAGATTGTTAAATGGGGTGGCTTCAGCTTTGTAAAAGCATATGGTGTGTGTGTCAAAGGTAATTGCATTTTAGAGAGCTGTGAAAGGCTGTTGTACCCTCACAAAAGTGTGAATGACTGGCTGTGTAAAGACTCATTAAACAGAAATGAAGCCTTCTTCGTAATTGAATTTCAATTAATGCTCCAGTGACTGTTCATTAGCCACTCTTTTTATTATTTTGAGACAGAAAACCAAAATTGAAAGAGAATACCAAAATTACATCAAGGGTCTCAGTTTGTAGGCTGATGATATAAAATACTACCAAGGGAACGGAAGTGGTATTTTTAATTTTTGTGGAAAGGTTTAATTAAGGGATGTTGTATAGAACAATCCTCCAGTCTCCATGAGACCGAACCTCAAAGGACCCAAGTCCCATTTTTCAAATGAATTGTAGAGCTAAGATGATTATAAAGCCTCTTACACATCTTCAGAGATTTCCGGTGTTTTACTAAGAATTAACTACAGAGGTTCTTAGAAATGATTACAGATTAAGGAGCAGCTCTGTACCTCTAAGACTTGTAGAATTACTCTGAATTAACACTCTTAACCTCTGAGATCAGCCATTTTATTATTATAAAAAATACATCTGGAATTATAACCGTCAAATACATAGTATTATGTTGTTAAAGGAGGAGAAAATTGCAAATGGGACATGTTGTGTAACTTCATCAATAAAAGGTGGAGTGACAAACGTAACATCGTGTACTGTAACACCTTGCTGGTCACAGTGCACACTCACATGGAGAGACACCCAACCAGTGCAGAGTACTGCAAAAATAAACAGAAATATAAGTCTGTTTGACAAGTCCAGTCTGTCCCAGAGCAAATAAAGTGCTCGCTCCAATCAGCAGGACTGTAAAGAATGTGTCTGCTGCCTACCTCTCACTGTGATGGCTCCACAAATACAGGAGAGCTGCAGGCTAGGAACTGCTGGAAAGCAGAAGGATGGAGGCTGTTGGTTACGAATGTACGTGAGCCTCCAACGTGGGGAAAAACAGAGGGGGCTTCAGTAAATACATCTCCACTTGGCACGGCTCCTCCTGTGTTTATTGGGTTTGACCCCCGCAGACTGGACCTCTATACCCAAACAAGGGGGAAAAGCCAATAAACTCACCTACCTCATGGAGAATTCACTCTTCCATAGCAAACTTCCATGTGTCTGATTAAAAAAAAACATCAGCTTTATATCTAATATTACTACACTGTAGCTTGATTTACTACATCTTACATTCCAAGAATTTATGCTGATTTGCCTTTTTTTTTTTTTTTTGGCAGCCTCAACAAGCACTGCTGCAATCTAGGCTGGTTGGACGTCAGCAACGGTTGTTTGTACTCATAAGACAAACAGCTTGCATGCCCTCCAGGTCGCCCTACTCTATACTAAAAAAGCAACACTAATAAAGTGCTTTTATAACTATGTTTTTCGTGCTGTATGGCATTAAGTGGAAAATAAGTAAAACACCCCAAAGATTGGAGCCCTAATCTATGCACTGTGAGTGAAAGCTCCTGAACTGTCCTTTGATAAACTTAGATTTACACTTGATTGGTTCACGTTATGTTATTATCCAGTAAGCAATAAAACACAAAGAGCAAAATCAGTAAAACACGGTATTTCAACATTATAGCAAGTACAGAACATTAAGTACTACATTGTCCATGCTGAGAACAACATACAGAGAACAGAAGCTGTATGGTGAGTGGGAAACCCTACTCGCCATCACCTTTGGCCTACCTGGACTGATACACAGGACCACCCACATCTCTAGTAAAGGGTGACAAAGCTGCGAGTTCAAGGTGAGCACATTGCGCATGTCAATCATTCCATGTGCTACAGTGTTAGTCTAAATCTGTGTTAGAGCACAAGACCATACAGAACTAGAATACAAATCACATACTTAGATCAGCATGTTGCAACCCATGCTATACCAAACCATTCAAACCATCTGCTGCTTTCTGTTAATTTCTAAACTATATGAAACTCTATTAGTGAAAATTGTTTGAATCTTGTTCATGGGCAACAAAAAGTACAGTATACATGGCATCTGGGTTACTGACTGTTTTCATAGCGACTACTTTCTACAAAAGAAGCAGTCGCTATGAAAACGTGTTGAGTAGATTATCCTGAGAAGACACAAGTTGTTGTTACATTTTTCAAATTTTACTTTTAATGCTGTGAGCCCCACAAACAAAATTCCATTAATTTCTATTGAATTAGTGTGGTGACAGAAACCACAAATGGGGATGCATGACCTGGGCAAATAAAACCATAACTATCCTAAGTGCTTGATACTTCAGATAAAGAACACCTCAACAGGAAAAACAGAAAATATGTACAGTCATTTAGGTGAAAACACCCTTTAAAAAGGAGCTAAAACTTCCAAACACAGTGTCATGGTGCTTCATCAGGCTGGAAAGAAAGAGTATGCTGCCTGAAATTTCTAGAAGATGTTGCTGAACAATTAAATTAGACTGCACTGAAAGACATTCGGAAACAGATGAACTGATGTAAGATGGTAATATGCTTCAGCAGACATCTGCCAGGGAGGTTTTGTGGAAGTACATATGGTTTAGAATTAAAAAAGGGAACCAAAAGTTGAATGGAAAGTGGAATGCCTGACAACTGTCACCAGAAGTCATTTCCCATAACCTGTCAGGCTTTCCGAACCTCTGCGGTTAACCGACTCTTATTACCCTTACAGAATCAAAACTTGGCATCCGTCTCACGTGTACCAAAAGATGATTCAATTGAGATGATTTGAGTAGGAATCCCCATTGTGTTTGTTTTTGTTCCACGGGTTGAGGCCCCTGGAAAGCCAAAGTAAAAATACCCAGAGCTCCCACATATTTAAGCTGTTTCAACATTTGTGAGGCCCAAGGTGTACCACAGAACGGAATGTCCAACCAAACACACTCCGCAAAGATTTGTCTGAATTTATGTGGCCTGGAGCCTGACCTACCATGGCCTTTTCCAGGGGAGGAGAAAGATATGTGTGGCGCCTTGAGTGCAGTGCAAAGCAAGGAATAAGAAGCTACAAGAAGGGTCAAGAAAGAAGGCGGAGAGTTTTGGGTGAGTCACGTTAAGATGAAGTTCTTGTTGAAGGCTTCCCCCTCACGCTCTCTCTCACTCTTCCCTCCCACGCAGGGAGTCCTCTTAGTGTATGGCTTACTCAGAGAAGGAGGAACCCCCGGTTAAAAGATCAGGAAAGTCATACAAATGAGGAAACAGGGAGACAGAGGTTGAGATTTTTTGACCTCACTGGATATAAGTGTGTTCCCTAAAAAAAATCCCAACCCCAGGTGCTCTGATACAACCAAATTTGGCTGTGTTGTATAACCACGGTATCTGACCACCTTTTGACGCCACGCATACTGTCTGGATTGTAAAAAGAATCTGTTTGTCTTTTCATATCTGCATTCTTTTCATCGTTGAGGTGTTCCAGCAGTTATTCCTCTTTGCTCTGTCCAGAAAACTAAAAACAGCATGGAAACACAGTACGTTCTGCAGTAAGAAAACACCATCATACCACATGGTTACACCCACGATTTCCAAAGAATGCAATGGATGTGTTCCCAAAGGGGAAAAAAGCAGTTTGCCAGGCAAAGTACAGACTAACTGCCCATTATGAGGGATTTCCCAAAACAGCCATGTGAAGTTAGATGTATGGGAGGGGCTGGTATGGAAAAATGAGGAAAAGGACTATGTGTTTTAATCTTGAAAGGGAAAAAAAACAAGATGGGCCAAAAGGTTTCCCATAAATGTTAACGAAGGGCTTTCCCAGAAAGATTTTTTTCCTCCTTTCAGCTTGAAACAAGAGGTCAGGTGCTAATGTTAACCAGCAGGGCTGGATCCATGGATCTTACTTTAAAGTATAATAGAAGAAAAACATGTGGAATTAACCATACTGGAGGGATTTAGTCGTGAGGTAACAAAGTTTGCATGATGATGTGTTAGAGGAACTGAGCAGGCCACGTGCACAGAGAAGCACACAAATCTGAGAAAAGCCAAGATGAGTGAATCATTTTTCACTTCAAATCATTTGCAGACAAGCAAACCTCTGTAATGTGTCAGGTATGTCTCCAAATAGCTGAAGCTGTGGCTGCACTGCAGCAGTAACTACGGATTTAAAAGGGTAATATACTGTTTTTTGGTTGTTTATTGTACTCTGGATCATATATTCTGTGCATGGCACACTTCATGGTCGCTCATTATTGCTAGTACCTTTATTCTTCAGGGTCTTTGTTGGCTTGCTGACCATTTGGTTTCTGAGCTTCACAGAAGCCTGTCTACAGATAGCAAAATCTTCTTTCTCATTCAATACCGACATCGGAAGTTAATCAAGGAGCAATTAAGCAAAGCACAGGTGCGGGCCCATTGTTCTGAAACCAATTTCTTCTGTCTGGTTTTGAGAGGGAGATTAAAGGATACAACAGATTACTGTGTTGTCTCCTGCATGTGCTGCAAGCCAAAATCAACAACTCATCTGTGCTGTGAGGAACCAATTACATAACTTTGGTGGCACAGTGGCAGGCCGGGGGCTAGGTATCAGGGCTAGCATTTTTTTTTTTTTTTTTGGGGGGGGGGTAACTAAAATGTGTTATACAAGTAACTCTTACCCTAACCCTTAAAACTCTTTTAAGGAATTTTAAGGAATATCTCATTGTAGAGGATGTTTGTGTAATGTTAGTGAGCCTGCAGTTGGTCTTGTGTGTGTTAGCAGTACCGTTACAGCCAGGTACTGATGCCTAGTATTATTTATTCTAGTGAATAAACTCAAGACTCAAGCCAAGTTCCCATGGCTTGCTTGCCAGCTGCAGTTAAGTTAAGTTATAAGTTAGTGATAACTTTAGCCCAGATATACTTAAGGTGGACTGACCTTTAAGGTGGACAAGCTATTCTCATTTTAGTACCAAGCCAGTGCCCCCTCAAGACACTTGGCCACCAGGCCTAACAACTTCTCCTGGCAACAGCCCTTCTTCTAAAAAGCTTTTGGTTCTTTTTCTAAATTTTAGCATCATAGATCTAACACCTCTCTGAAAACAGGACACTTGTAAGTTAAGTAGAAACTGAAAATTACTGCCGTACTGTTGGCCAGAGTGAACACCCCCTCTGTTGACAGCACCATCAGGAGCAGTCCAGTTGAACCCAAGAAAGACATTCTGTACTTCATGAGTATTTCAGCACTTAACAAGGCTATTGCTCACACCTTTTATGTTCTTTGATAGCATAACATTACCTAATACCAGGAGTCATTTTACTCTGTTATATAACTGAAACGTACAATGTATTTCCCAACTAAGTGTCCTGACAGTGAAAAACAGCAGACACAACTGATCTCATAAAATATTTAATATTTTACTTTCAGATTTGCCATTAAGACAAAACCATTTGACAGCTGTACTCAGTCAAAGCAGCAGACGGTTCCATTGTGACAGTGTATAATGATGTCTGTTTTAGTGGGAGGATTGCATGTAGTTACATGTACCTATTTACCATCCAGACAGTTTTACTACAGTTGATATTCTATACCCTTAACAACTTTGCATCACTGAAAAGTTACTTTAACTGCATCATTATGCTTTTATGCCAGGATGTGTGTCAATCTCCATTGGTCGTGCTTTTTAAGACTCAACACTGATGTCATCCTTGTAGGCTACAGACTGCACTTTAACTTACTGGCTGATTGTTCACTTAAAGTAGCTATAATGGATTTTTCTAATAATGTATCAAAAGACAACTTGGATGCCGTGTGACAATTTGAAAGGGGTCACTCAAAGTGATGAACCTAGGATCGCCACAATCTGCATCACTTAACATCATTTAACAATTTGGCCTACAGCTTTACTGTTTGGATTTACTCTCATAGTGTCGTTCTCAGCCACAGCAGGAAGGTGTTTTTGGAGAAAGCTCTAAAAATTGGCTCTAGACTTCCTGCTGAACACCAAAAGGACAAACAGAACACTTATTCATGAGATGAAAAGGAATATGAATCCAATTGATCCAAATTATTGAATTATAATGTTGCTGCATAGCTGTTGGATGAGTGTGGATGTGAGCTTTTTAGATCAACTTAAAAGTTATTATAGTTAAACAGCAAGTAATGCCTATGTAGCTTGCCTGTTACCATGTCACTCAATCTGCTAACTAGCAAAACAGTGAGCCTATCACCCTCCATTTATCTAGCTAACTAGTCTGCAGCCAGTCGCTGGCAGCCTCCCTCTTCTTTCCTGTCAGCGATAACAGGCTGCCAGAAGCCAGGCCCGTCAAGCTATGTCTTTGAAGCTGCACATGTAACCCATGTGTGTGTGTGTCTTGGAGGGCCACAGCTAATCCCTTCCTTACCTTGCATTGCTGAGGCCTGGACTCACAAGGCCACAGAGCTCGCCCCTTACCCTCAGGCCTCCATGCAAAAACATCGCCACTGCTGCTGAAACGAGACAGACTGTAATGGAAACGGCACACTTTCCAGACACTTGAGGGAATAGCAAGCATCTCCGCCTGAGCCCTGTCAAAAAAACATACAGACTACCAACCCTGCACCCACCCCCCCACCCTCTCTGCACGTCTGGACAAAGGGTCATCTCGTCTTTCAGGAAATAACTGTGCAGGTTTCATAATGATTAGAACACAGACATTATAGATAATAAACCTTCAAGTCAGACGAAAAACAATGAAAAGCCTAACTCACCAGAGAGTCAGTACCTGCTAATTTCTAGTGATGCAAAGTTACAACTTTACGCGTTCAGACATTCCTTAGACTCATATTTCAGTGTTTTGTGTTGCATACTGATCATTCTATGATTCAACAGATGAATCACAAGCTGGAAGTCTAGACTTCAAAATGAGACACAGGATAGTTTAAGAATGTGAAAAATATTAATTATGATAATAATCCTTCTACGGAGTGAGGAATTTGCAGCCTCATCTGTGTACCTGCCAGGTATGGGGAGGATACTATTACTTTGGATACCGGGCATCATGACAGACAAGGCTGTCATTTTCAGATCTCACTCAGTCTTTAGGTGATACCTATGTAGGTACGCTGCATGGTATATCTGAAATGGTAACTGATTTATAAAGAAAGTAACTAGCAGAAGATGGACAGAAGTCCAACACAAAAACTGCATGGAGAATACGGTCGATTTTAAAATAAAACACCATGTGCAGACTTCTGATCGTAAAAATAGCTAAAAGGTAAACTATTTAATTATGTAGACTACTAACTCATGGTAGAAGCACAGAAACCGCCAAATCTGAGAAAGTTACCAAAGCGGGCAAAGCGCACTGCTTCTGAAATGCTCTGGTGAAGTATAAAGCCACGTGGAAAACGGACCAAAACAGCGTTGTGGCCGGATCCAGGGGTAAGCTGTTCAACAAAGAATGGGACTGTTTGTGCACAGAAAAACAAGGACCCATGAGCTGAGACTGGGGCTGAACGGTAACTTCAATCAAATACTCAGCCTACAAAGGTGTTTTTGTGCAGAATTAGTCCGAATGACCTATTTCAGAAAACATAAATCTGAATGTTGATGGCCATGTGGCTTTGCTACAAACTATTTCACTCAGGGTGCAATTTCACTTTGATCTCAAAGTAATCCAATCTAATCTACAACTTTGGGGTTAAATTAGGACATTCCCACCACTTAATTCAGGTCTGACAAAGTGCCGTCTTGAATCCTGCTTTTTTTTGCCAGGATAATGTCATCATCTTACGGTGTCCACGTCAGATTTAAAACAACAATGTAAATGAAGCAGTGTTGAAGTGAAGTCCTGGCATCTGCTATAGGTGGATCAAAGATTAGAGAAGAAGCTATAAGGTGAAGAAGCGTGTCACTCCTTCCCCCCTCCTTCATTTCACCGTTACAGAAGTGGATCACATTTCGACCTCCCCTCTCAAACAGCCCCCTTCCATCTGATAACATATAGAGCTGTTCAGAAGCTCTTAAACTTTGCCATTCTTGACATTCTCTGGATTCTGGATGGTGTGACCTCATTGGGTGAGCGAAGATGGTAGGAAAATAGCCCCCGGTCGAGCCTTTGCTTCAACATGGAAAGTTAAGCTAACAAAGAATGCATGACTATGTGCAAACTTGACTGTGGCTGAACTTGTGAGTGAAAACAACATGTTTTCCTATGTGAGCTTCACTTCACTCCAATGTGCAGATTATTCTATAGACGTAAATGCCAAATATAAGTGTGAGCATCTGCATGGTTCAGTCTCATCTGAGTGAAATGTTTATATGTACTACATGCATGCACACGCACCACTGACACTGCATCTATCTGCACCTTTTAAGAATTGCATCACTTCGACACTGTGCCAGCTCCAACTTGAGAGCCTTCCAAATGTAAACAATGTCTAACTGCTCCAAGGAATATTAATAAGATTTAAAGAAATGTGAAATTAGTCTATGTGCCCAGCACATGTGAAACATTGTACATCACTGCCAATCAGACAACGACATCCCTTGCAACTTAGGGATATAAAATATTCCTTTTTTGTGACAAGCAGAGTTGAAGCTCACTATAAAGCTTCGTAAAGCGAAGGGAAGCTGCAGATTCAGGCGATGATTCTCTGCAGGTTCATCACAACTTGTGATCGCTTTCACGCTGGAATGCTGTTTTCAAACAGTCATTTACACTAGTAGATCAATTAGAGCTGCTCTAAGTCAGCAAGACAACAAGACATTCACAGAATCACAGGACTGACACAATATCAGCAAACAAACTTATATCATCTGGCAGAGGAGCTTGACTGTGTTACTGGAATAATGTTTCAGTCCGAAATTGCTGTTTAAGCTCTGTGCTGTGTCTCCACAAACACTGGGACTTTGGGAGTTTGATAGATGCTTGACTTTCAGTTTGTCTCATGCCGAACAGGCAGCAAAACTTGGCTTGCCCAACGCTTGTTTACTGGAAACTGCTGCCTCCAGTTTTATATATAAAGGGGTTTATGAGAGCCATGAGACTCTACAGCTATACAATCTACAGTATGTGTAGGGTAACGAAGCAAAACAATGAGCTAAAAGCTGCAGAGTTGGATGTTAATTCTGTGGTTTGATATGACATCCAGCAGGTTTACATGGTATCTGAGAATGATTTCATTGATAAATGAGAGGATGGACAGACTGAAATAGGAGGTGCAGGTACAGGTGGATGCAGAGGAGGAGCGGATGGGGGAAGGAGAGGGTGAACAGGAGGATGAAAGAAGGTGGCAGTGGTTGTGCGTTAATGCTTACCACAGTTCTAGTAGAAAGCAATTATATGGCCCTCTGCTTTATGGAATGTTCTTGGAATACAGAGCAAGGCGATCCATTAGGTTTGCTAATCAAGGTGAGTGTGTGTCCCTGTGTGTGTGTTTGTGTGAGTTGCATGCCTCTCACTGGAGCACATAATTGCTAGCTGGTGATAAAAAAGAGGAGAAGGGGGCATTGTGGGGTAGCTGTGGCGCGAGTCGCCATTTCTACCAGGTATTATTGAATGACTGTAGGTGGGCATGATTAACTACATAGCTGGGAGCACAGGTATGCACTAACACACACATCGAAGAACACGTGCACGAATATGTTAATCAATACTTTAGCAAATAAATACCAAAATCTGCAAATGCTTAGAAAAATGGCACATGTATGCAGAAAATGTCACGTCGCCTAAAATGTGCAGCATACACACATAGACAAACCACAAATTTGGAACGATCGGCACGTCAGGCCAAAAAAAATGGAAAGCTGTTTATACTCATAACCAGGCTCTGAAAACATTCATTTAGTCAGGCTCTGCTGAATCATTTACCAAAACTGAGGTGGAAAAAAATATATAAGCACGGAGTCTGGCTTTTACGTAATGCCAGCAGCCAGTCAGTCAGAACCACAGGATGCATACAGGGAAGCAGAGAAAACAAACACTGAAGGATGTCCTTTCTGCATACTTGATGCTTTTCCCAGCCACAAATACCAAAGTTCGCCCGGGACGCTGCAAAACAGATTCACTCTAGACCGACCTGCGATTTTACCTTATAAGGGTTTGAATACTTTGGGCCTTAGGTTGTGTGTATATGTGTATACGTGTCTGTCCGTGCGTAGGCGTTCTGCGGGAGCTAGCTTAAATTTAGGGGAGAATATTTCGCACAGCTGGTTAGTCTTTGTTATCATCTAGAGATGGTGTCTCTGGCAGCATCAGCGGAGCTTAAAGCAGATGAAGAGAAAATTCCACGGTTACCACTTGGTCTAACATCGTTCCATTCCAGCGGTTCATGCCAGCTACACACACATGCGCGCGCGCACACACACACACACAAACACAAACACAGAAAACCTCCTGGTGGTAGGTCTGAGCTGGAACATTGTTGGAATTCTGGGAGCCTTGATCCAAACCCTCCCTTCCTCTGCAGGTTTTGAAGATTCTGCACCATTAAGGCTTAATATGTACTGCAGTCTGCTTCAGTGCCACTGGATGAAAACTGTTTAGCACTCACATCACAGGTGATGTACCTCTCTGATCGTTTCTACCAACACTTTGGTCTTTTTGCAGTCAAGCAGTCAAGTCCTTTCTTGGAAGATTTTATCCAGTTGGGATTTGTTACCAAGAGGAGGCGCAAGTTTGTGAGTTTTGATACAATGCTCAAAGCGCTAATTAAAATTCTTGCTACATCTGTGAATGACTTTGCAGCCTCTTCCAGGTGATTCAGAGTGAACTGTGGTACAAATTAAGCCATATGGTGGCTCAGAGGATAAGACGTATAATGTGATGGCAACATCCCCACTCCTGTTCTAGCCAGGGACCTTTGTTGCATGTCATATCCTCTCTCTTTCTCTCTCTCTGTCATATCTGCAATGATTCATTGTGAACCTATAAGCATGTCAGATCTAATCATAGCAGTTCAGACACAGTTGCATGTCTGAAACTGAACACCGATTAAGACACAGAGACCCTTGAATAAACGTGACACATGAACAAGCCACCTAAAGTACGTTTATCATGTCATGAATGAAAAGGCAAAGTGTGCCCAGTGTTCTGCCTTACAGGGGCATGGCCATGCAGTTCAACTATGAGGTCAAGAGGACACATGTAACAGTTCACAGAGACAGCACATGCTCACACAGCTATGCCTACATAAAAACAGACAATGCACGTGCATACCCTCAACCCAAATCAGACCCTTAACTGTCGAATCAACAGCTGCTGAGCCACACATATGAAAGGGTGCTGACTTCATGCCAACGATAAGAGTGATACCTCACTTTGGAGTCACGGTTCAGGGCTGGACATGATGGCAAATACCTTTGTGAGTGCTCAACAAAGGCTGTTTTTTGGTCCTCGGCTATGTTTAGCCTTGCCGTCATTGGTTTAGCATATCTAAGGATGGTGTAAAGCACTTGACACATTTTCTAAGCGTTCACACCAGCAATAACACCATGCGACAAAGCAACCCGCATTTCAAATAACTGCAGTAACAAGGAGAGGAGCGTCTGGAACCAGAGGAAAATCTGGCACTGAAATCTTCACAACACTTTAACTTAATGCAAATAAGTAGCAACATGTAGTGAGAGTCAGTTGAAGGGCAAATGTACTTTGTTTTGTCTCCCTGTAAAACTTTTTTTGTCTTTAGTTCCTAACCATCTGTTCTTATCAACTTCAAAATGCGAAATACTTCAAATTGTGCTTGTACCCATGTAGTACACAATACGTTCCTATCTTTAGTATTCATCGGTGTAAGAAGTATCAACACTTACCATTGTAGCCAAAAGATGTCCAAACATTTGTCTCTTGATAACACACCTTTACGCACCCAGTTATCAGACGAAGCTTGTTGGTGGTATCCACCAATGTGAACAGTGTACTGAGAGGAACTCGCATCGGTCTGAAAATTCTCCCAAATTTGCAACTCTCAGGGACAGAGGTCTGGACTAGAGAAATTACCATATGAACAAAATGCAGCAAAAAACAGAGACAGAGCTTATGAAAAATACAAAAAAAATCTTTTGGACACACCGCCCAAAGATCTCTGGACAGTGAGTGCTTGTGATATCTGTCACATTGGAGTAATTTGACATATCCTTGCCCATCGTCACCATCTTATCAATACTTTGCAGCTAAACTCAGATGGCTGAAACTGGGATAAATGAGGCTACTGGATGAGTTCAGACCGTAGCTTATTTCTGTGACAAATCACACACTTTCTAGTTCAGTTCCACTCTTTCCATCAGTGTCTCTCAAAACTCCCTGCTTGATGGTTCGAACAGTTGCATAACAGTGGATTACAAAATGAAAAAATGAAACTCAAATGCATGATGTAAACAAACAGTTTAAGACTTTGTGGACAAACGCTTACATTTAAAATATATTCAACCTTGAAACTGACTGACCGGTGACTGCAAATGAGGGAGAAAGAGATGCAGCAATAAAGTTTCTGGTGTGGTGAAGACCCCGTGGGTGACTTAGGAGGTGTTCTCCATTCACAAAGGACCCTGGATGAACCTTTGGTAATGGGTCGAGCATGACCAGTTCTATCCTTTTGCTATAAGCACTGGAAACCGGGACCAAATGTTCTCATACACCATAAAGGAAAAAGATCTGACGGAGACAATCTGTTCGTACATTATTGCAAAACCTTTCCAAATCCCTTAAACTGTGTTATGATTTCTGGCTCAATCTATTTAAGAGTTTTCCTGAAGAAGCCGGCGGCTCTCATGTTGTTATCACTCAGTGATGTCATGGACCCAATCTGAGAGGATTACACAGATGGTGGGAGAGATGAACAGTGTGTTGGCCGAAGGAAAATGTGGATTCCTCTGACAAACTATGGGAAGAATGACGAGGAATTTGGCTTCACATTAATCTCTTCCTTCTTACGAAGGAGGTTTGGCTCAGCACCAAATTGTTCCATTGTAAATGCTCAGTCTTGTGGTTCTATTTCCTCTAACAAAAGTAAATTCCTCCTCAAGGCGGCAGGAAACAAACAAAAAGAACAAATCTGAGACAATGGAAGGGGGTGCATGCAAAATGCCATTCTGTCAGAACAATCAAATCAAGGCGCTCTTATGTTCCATTAGTCATTGTCCTTGAATGGGAATCACAATTGAGGTGGAAGAAAGTAGCAGTATCGTTATTGAGAATCCACTTCCATTACAGATCAACGTCAATGAACAACAGACTGAAAGCACAAGAGTTTCCAACGTACAGCTGATGACTAATAAAGTCATCAAATATGGCATTGCATGACAAACAACAAAGATTACATCTTTCACTAAGTTGGAAAGCACACATATTCTACATTCCTGATGTTTTATTTCAGTACATTGAGGCCGTCATAGAATAGCTGTCAAATAAGTCATTCTATCCTCTTCCTCTGCTGACGCTTTCCTCACTATGTCAGGCTCCATAAATGGACAAACAGTTTGTTCTTCCTCTATATTTAGGATTAATCCTTGACATCTGACTTACTAGAGAGCTTCTTAAAAAAGCTGCATGTTTGCTTGGTCATTAGGATGGGCCACTGATAGCTAATATGAAAACCACCTTAACTCAGTTATCCTATTTTTTTATTCATAGGGTACAGGTCACATATCGTTAGGCCAGTATTCTATATACTACAAAGGCATTGTTTACATTATCAGTTGACTGAAAGACCAAAACTAACGACAAACTGATCTTGCCAAAGCCTGATATAGTTTATCCCTGTGTTTCATAGACTTTCATTGTTGTCCAAAAGTATTAAAAACACATGGCTGATATGGGGTGTTGGTTAGCTCAGTTGGTAGTGCATCTGTCTCATGTACAAAGGCTCAGTCCTTGCCACAGCAGCCCACGGTTCGAATCCAACATGCAGCCCATTGCTGCATGTAATTCCCCATCTCTCTCCCCACATTCCTGTCACTCTTCAGCTGTCTCTGTCAAATAAAGCTTGAAAAGGCCAAAAAAAAAAGTTCATGAACCTGGGCTTTGCAGTTTGATTCAATCTCACATGCATCATCTCACAAGTACACCAAATCTGCTGAAAATATATCTATTATTTACTCAGGTTGGAGTAATGATTGCAAACAAACAAAAACTACAGTGCCCAGCTCTTTTAGGAAATGACTGAGCCTTAAAAATACAAAGGATATATTTATGATCTCAAACATTTACTGTAGCAAACAATGGATTTGGAAAGTCAGAAAGCACTGAGCCTACTGAGTTTTGGTCAACTCATGGGCTTTGTTGACAACATCAAAAATAGTACTGGCAACCTTTTTCTTTAAACCGACTAAATGTCATTCTCCATAAAGACTGACATTTTGAAAAAGAAATATTCTTTCAACTGCTTAAGATGACCTTTAGAGATGATTAGTAGAAATAGGAGCACTCGTTGCTTTGTGAAATGCTGCATAATTGGATCCAACGGGATCTAAAGACCTCTAAAAAGTATTCAATGAAAAGATGTGAGATAGAATAATCACTCTTCACATTATTAATAGATAAAAATTGTGTCGTCTTCTGCCAAGGGATCTAAAGTGGACATCTTAGTCCTCAAGACAAAAAGGCATCCTAAATGATCGAGGAAACAGGTGTCCTCTATCATTCTTAAAATATGAGGCCACAGATACGACACTGAGTCATGATCCATATTGGCACCACAGCCATACATGGTCAATCTGTCCATTTCCATGTCTACTAGTCATGCTGACTAGTGCTGAGCAGGTGATGGCCGAAAGCTCTGTGAGATTCCTGAAGAGACCTTGATGCCGTGCCGCCATGACAAGAACATTTCTGTGAGCAGGACGTGACTTTCCTTCTGTTTGCAGGTTTATCTGTAATGTGGTTGGCATGTTGACAAGCGTGATGTAACTGTTTAAGTCTGGAGAAAATTCATATAGGTTGCAGCATAAATGTTGATTCAATGTGAATAGAACTTAAGCTGACATTTCACGTCTGTAATGTAAAGATAATCTTTTCATAATCATCATATCTGAAAATATTGCACAGTCTTCGCTTTTAAATGTCTCCAACAGGCCTGTAAGCCATTTGAATTTAAGTTATATTAAGAACTTTTTTAAGTGCCTGACGATATATGACGATATGACATATGAAACAAATTACTATCACTGATGAATACAATGGTGTGGTTTCTTTGCAAAAAGGACTTTTACTTCTTTTACTGTCAGTCGACTTGAAAGAAACATTCTCCTCATGAAAATTCATCACCACACTACTGAAAGTTTAGGTAGATGGAGGGGGGGTTGTTGTTCCAAAACAGTGAACACTGAGGCTTGAAAATGAGTTTGGAAAGACTGAAATCTCAGCATATAATAAAAATAAAAATAAATGTTTTTCTTTGCTTCAGACTCTGGGTGCATATTGAATACCTATACTCCTTTACTATTTAGCACACCTGAAGAAGATTTAGTATAACATACATTAAATGTCTAATGCAGTAGGTCAAAAATACAAGAATGTGGTCACATTTTGCAAAATATTCTGACCCACAGTTCTCTGAACAGAGGAATATGTCACACTGATTGAGCCGCAATGACTACAGCAAACACATGTTCATCAACTGTTCATAAAGACTAAATAACAAGACATGACATAACAGTGAAAATAATGATGGAGAAAAGCATGTGTAATTGTAATACTGCATGACACATAGATTACAAAGTAACAACTGTAGAGCTCTCTGGATTGACCTCTGTCTCTGGTGAACTCGATGACTGCCGTTTTGTTGTATCTTCAAGGTAAGGTCAAGTAATGCAATACTGCAATAATGCAAGACAAACTGGGACTGATGTATAAACAAGAAGGTTTAAGTTCAAGGTGCAATGTTTGAATGTTGTATGTAGTAATTGTATGTGTACTGTATCCAACACTATGTACTGAAAGTACAAGGAGACAGTATGTGTTCTGGATGGTGATCAGTCCCTTATAGCTATATTATGGGCACTTTGTTCTATGTGACATATCGTGTTGCTTTGCCCACTGTGTGATTATGTAATGTAATTCTAACTTGCAGTGTGCACTAAAAGAGTCAAAAGTAATTGAGCTTGAGTTCATAATGTGAAATTGTGCATTTAATTGAAGTTTATGATTGCTGTAGTTTTCCAGTTTTCCCATCAGTCCGCATATAATGATTTCTATGTGTATGACCTAATGAAATGTCACAAAATTTCACAGATGACATAACACACACACACACATATATATATATATATATATATATATATATATATATATATATATATATATATATATATATATAATTTTTTTATCAATAATAAATGGATCAATGTAGAGGCAGTGATGGGGGCACAGATTGTTCAGCCTGGAGGGCAGCATAAGAGTAACCACCATTAACCATCTGAAAAATAGTCACCTTTCTTTTTTCCAAATGGTGGACAGCGTCAAACAAAAACAAACAAGTCTTTCGAACTAAAGGTGTCATTTATTTTTTTGTAAAACTTGAATATGATCATATAAAAGCAGACATGCTGTCAGAGGATCGGAATGTGAAATGGAGCACAGTGGGAATGTCTCACAAGCTCTGTGTGTGTGTGTGTGTGTGTGTATAACTTGTCAGCTCTGGCATGGGACAGGTGTGCTTCTTGGGATAGAACAATCCCTGTTATTGCCTAGCCAGCCTTTTATTACAGCTTTGTACCCAGCCAATCACATCCAAACACTGGTAAACAGGTAGAAGAGAACAACCATCAATCACTCTGTGCGCTGAGACCCAACTTGTGCCAATTACACACACACACACGCATAAAAAAATGGGACCAGCAACACAAAGAGCAGAGTGTATTTTTGGAGGACAATCCTATTTTTCCAGGCATGTTTCTGTCATTATCATTCCTGGAGTAGCTCATGTTTGAAGTCAGCGGGCCGTAGAACAGCACAGCGCTCGCTCTGCGCAGAGTGGGATGTGCTACAAAGAGATGATGGAGAAAGCAGGTGCTGTGATTGGGGCCAAACTAGTGCCAAAGAGGTAGAAAAAGAGACGCAGAGAAATAGAAAGGAGGGGGCAGAAACAACGACAGAGAGTATTCTGACCTCATTTCTCTGACTAGACCCCAACTTCGTCTGATTAGTTTTCATTTCCACTTCCCGTGGCTGTCTGATCAGTCGGTTTAGTCTATCTAGCCCTGGGTCCGCCTGTCCGTCTGTCTGTGGCGCTATGTTTATGTCTAATCAAGAGCAGGAGTGACAAAAGCAAGGAAGTTGAGCTGTTTTCCTGCAGAGAGAGCAACGGCGCCGAAACCTCAGATTTTATATCTTGTGTGTTAAATGAACTTTGATCTTATTTCTCACAGACTAATGAAAGCATGTTGAATCAGATTATAGCTGACTGAGAACTTCAATGGAATAATCTTTAAAGTTCATTAGAGGCTTATTAGAACTTGTTTTTGTAGTTCTGGCCATCATTAATCACCAAAGTTATTGCTAAGATTTGGAACATGGCAACATCAGAGGGCTGTCTGACAGTAAAAGGAACAGAAGCAGTCAGACGTTAGAGGTAAATAAGCTGTTCAGCCAGATTATCAAAACAACTAACTTCAGAGATGTTGGTAATAATCGTTCATTGCCCAAGAAAAATGTGTGCTTGTAACTATGTCACGTACACTAGGTCACCTAGAATCAGAAAGACTGCAAACTGTGAGTTTGGGCCAAAATTATACAGTCCACCTTTGTTTTATTGCTCAAATAAGTTTGGCTGGGAGTTTATTTAAAACCTGTACGAACATCTGACTGACTCTGTTTCTTGCCTTGTCAGACTCTCACTCTTGTGGTGAAGGAACATGATGTGATGTGTTGTTTTCTTGCCATCCCCTGCGGTTGGCTTGTCAATAGTGCGGTATTTCATTATAGCAGTTATTGCATCAGCCCTATTTTTTAGCGTTGTTCTTCAGATCTCACCAATAATCTCGAGGAGTAAAATGTTATATAGTGAATAATGTACACATCCAACCCCATTTTGGGAGAGGCGAGAACAAAAGCAGTACACAAAGGAAAGAGTTAGAGAGATTTATACACTGCCAAAAAAATTGCTCTTGTTGACTCAGCTCGGGGAGCTCTTCATGTGTAGGAAGCAGAAGAGGAAACAAAGTGGAGGATGGGGATATTTGGTCTGTGCCATGTGCTGAGGAAGTTTCTTCCAGCAGATCTGGGGCTGATGTCATCTTTTGCACAGACAGCAGGGTGAGAGACAACTACTCGAGCATGGAATGACAGTCATTACAGAGGTCAGGGGGGAAAGGCTGATGTTAGCTGATGGTTTGATGGATAAGGTTTCCATGACCTCTGCTACACATGCACACCAGGAGATGCACTATTTAAAGTGGATGACAGCATGCAAAAAAATGTGCAAGAAGAAGAAGGCAAGTGAGTGTGCCAGTGGCTGACGTAATGCCTGCCACTAAGTTCAAAGCTCAGATAAGCATTTTAAGGGAGGACTAATCTGAAAGGCATCATGTAGACCCTCCTGACATTTTAAGATATACTATATATCATAATTTTACTAGACAAAAGACTATACTAACAACAGAGCTGGCGTGGCTAATGTGATCGCTCATTTTGTTTTATTCAGGTAAGACCAAAAGAGCTGAAGGCAAACCATCTGAGAAAACCCGCTGGGTTTTAAAGTTCAAATAAAAAAAGGACATTAGCGTTCTTTTCTAAGCAGACAGAGTGAGTTCACATCTATTAACATCTCAGTAAATAAAAGGATCATTTACAATCCCAGAGTGCTACAACCTCAATTACAGAAAATGTCAGAACAAGCTGCAAAACATTGCTGATCTTCATTTGGTATTCATGAAAACAATTCATTTGGTGGCACCAAAGCTATTCAGTTTAACATTTTACTCTCCTCACTATTCATAATGGATTTACAAAGTGAATAATGAATGATGGAGCAAAGTCACATAGATTTTAATAATATTGTGATCAAAGGAAATCTGGCACATGACAAACGATGACAAGCTTAAAACAAGAAGAATGAAGCTCAAGGATTACCAAAGTTATTACGATTTATCCTCTTGGGATCATGAATGTCTCAGCTAAGTTTTATGGCAATCCATCCCATAGTTGAGAGTACACGTTATTTCTCTTTGAACTAAAATCTGGAAGCTACAGACCAATGTCTGACCATGACTTGCCTGATCAAGACAACACAACAATGCAACAAACCAACAAACTAATGACACTAACTAATGACACTCTGAAAACATAAGAGAACTCAAGTATGGCTCAGAAAATAGGTACAAAGACACATTCACGACTGCGCAGGACTACAAAGAGGGTAGCCATAGGTCACAAAACACCCTAACCAAACCCTACCCCGTAACAATCAATGTTCCCTATTTGCTTCAATCTATTATGTTGGTTGCATTGTATATGGTCTACAAATTACCTTATTTTATCCCATTGTTCTCTAACCACTACAAGAACATCTACAGTATGCTCTCCAATACTATAGCTGTTGTTACATACCCAGAGTTAATGAGGCAGACAAATTAAGCAGCAGAGGATCAGTCCTCCTGATGCCTCCAGGAATATCTATGAAAACCTCTGACAGGAGCATATAGGAAACCTGTCATGAGATAAATTGCTATCCAGATTTACAATATCGCACCAGGTAAAACACAAAAACACACACTCACGTAATTGTGCACAAGGCAGACGCAACCAAAGCTGACCTGACATGCCCTGTTAAAAAAAGGTCAAGCAATGTCATCAAGGTGATGGGGGAAAACTCTGTGGTCTGTTATGGCTGGACAATGAGTGTGGCTCTCAGCCAACAGGAAACAGACAATGGCTTCTCTTCGCTGCTGAATTCTGGGACACACTGACCTGTGTGTGTCTAGAGAGGATGTCTGTGCGTACAGGTTTGTATTTTGAGTTCATGGGATAAGCTTTTGAGGGTTTGTGCTTGTCCTTGGAATTGAATGCATGAATCTGTCTGGCTCTGGATGCATTTGTGTATTTTCTGTCAACTCCATTGTCTGTTTGGGTGGGTTGGAGGGTGTAATTGGAGGAACATGAAGGAGAGGAAACACGGACTCTCAATACTTCCTTCGAGACTGCTTATGTTGGGACGTGTGTGTAGTCTATACCAATGGTTATCAAAGTCTGACTCTAAGCCTCCCTGCCCACATGAGACAAAATCACTGACAAACCCCCATGACCCACCACCATGCTCCTGACCACAATTTTAAATAGTTTGATTGAGGTGTTTTTTGTTTGCAGGTTTTCAACACAAGGCAATAGATAGATTTTTGGCAAATTGGCACCTTGTGGGATCATTAAAGTCTATGTTATAACTATCAATAGGTCACTATGATACTTCTTCTGACTTTATAAGGACATGATTTTTGAGAAAATGTTTGAACATTTAGTCCTAATGGACATGAGTTAATGGCATCTTTGTGGAAAAACAAGTCACAATGAATCTAACAGTATGTGCATCATGCCTGTGTTCAGATTTGGCTGGGTTATGACCCAGAGCAGAGGTATAATTATTGATGCAAACTGCAGCAGTCACGTGCTAAGGGTTTGTGCGTCACAGCTGTTGCTGCAGCGCCAACTGTTGATCGTGTTGGAAAGGCTAAATCTGTTGGCCAAAGTATAATAATTAACTTTTGGTTGTTTTCAGAAGCTTGTCATACACCTGTTCCTTTCAATTCACGCCTCTATGCCTCTGTGCCTATCCTGCGCTTGGGATAATACACATGTAGGTCTGAAAGTAATTTTGTAGTGTCTGTGTACGTCTTTGAGTGCATTTTGGGCCACACAGAAAACTCCTCAGCTTAGACAAGCAGAGAGAATGAGAGTTGAAATTGATTCAGCCCTGTGCTATCGAGCTTTTGTTCTATTTTTGCAGCTGCTGCTGAGTAAACCTCTGCCTCTGGTTTGTCCACATTATCTCTGGCAAACAAGACCCAAAACATGACCTGCACACTCCTCTCCATCACATGTTGCTCTCCGAGGAGACACGTTTCACTGCATAATGTGATGGATAGCTTGAGACAAGCATTTGTGAGCAGATTTCTCAATGTTCCATCTAAAATAAATTGATTTTGTGGCAGAACTAAACTTTCATACTCAAGGCCGAGAGCAACAGATTCAACTAGCTAGAAAAAAGCCTGCTTTTTTAACAGTGTCTGACATTTCAGTTTATGGGCAATTATTGCCATGCATCTCAATATTATATAATTATCTTGGAGCTGTCAAGCAAACTTTGTTTGAGGATTCAGCCTATTTCCACAAAGTGACAACAGTGTAATTTCAAATGTATTTGACCCAATGGTTCCCATGTGCTTCAACCTTTATAACAGAATGTATACTAAAAGGGAAATGGACCCATTACGACTGAGGAGAGGGTGGCAGATTCTTCCTAATAGCTCTGCTGTAATGACCCTGGCATCTGCAAGACGTTGTACCATTTCCAAAACATTACTGGAGCCACTTGGCCATCATTCAGCCTCGCGAGGCCTCTGAGAGCTGTGAAACCTCTGATAAGTCGACCCTCGGGCTTGAAAGATCACAACAAGCCTAATTTAGACCTTTCAGAGCTTATTTGGCTTCAGGATGTCTGAGTCATAACCACCTTTCAAGTCATTAACAAATCCCCCTGAGTCATGCAAAGCTTTTTACCTTTGACAGTGTGATATAACTCCATATCTCTTATAACCACAATTTGTCATCAAATGTCATCAGGCAAACCGACGAAAACACATCATGTTCTAATGACTTACATTATCAAGCCAGATTATCAAGTCGAATGACAAACACCAATCAAGACAATTCGGCTAACCAAGCAAACTACCCATGTATTTGACAAGCGTCTGAGATTCCTACAAAGATGTTTACATGGGTAATAAAAATAAATATTCCAGTAATAATCCTGCTTACATGCAGTCATGTGTATGAGGATTAATGTAATGACTCACGTCCTATGGCTTATATTATATATAACATTATATATCATAACCAAAGCATCAAAAGCATATCCAAAGACCAAGTCTTTCATAATGTTTAAAAGTGGGTATGTTTCTCCTTCTGACCAGAAATGTGTGCTTTACTTTGATCTCTACCCCTATCTTGCAAAAGTCTTGATTAGTTGGTTTGTTTACAACGCGCAGAGCTGACTGCAAAGAGGCAAGTGGCTAAATATTGGAAACTGTGGTAAACAGCTGAAGGCACACACTCTAGCTGGAGCAGATTCAGGGCAAGTCAGATGCTGTTGCTTGTATAACTGTGTGACCTGTAAAGCTGATACTGGCAATCAGGCTTCCAGGAGTGTTACTGTGCTGATCCACTCCGCTAACCAACATCCTCTACTGGCCACCAGGAGTTCACTTCATCAGTCTGCCTGCTGACCCCGCAGCCCCTGACCTGTGATCACCTGCCAAGACTGTTTCAAGTGAAAGCCGGGAAACAAGTGAGAGACTGGCCAAGTGTGATTTACCCCCTGCAGAGTTTTTATTATTAACCTAATCTCATGACAAAGATACGGAGGCACGCGTGCAGAAATACATGTGCACTTAGACAGACATGTTCCTTTGCGCTGGACTATTAAACATCTGCAAAGAGAAAGCCAAGCACAGAATTCGCCAACAGCAAATGTGGATGCCTTGTATCTGTGTACATCAGTAGTTTCAAAAAGAAAGATTTTGTCAAAAGATCAGCTTACAAGCTCAATGTGTGTGTGTGTGAGAGAGAGTGTGAGTGGGTGAATGAGTGAGTGAGATAGAGAGAGCGAGAGCACACACACACACACACACACACACACACACACACACACACACACACACACACACACACACACGTGTGACCTTTTTCTATTCTTTCCAATTTTCCGGAAGTCTGCTGGAGCCTCCCACTGCTCTGGGCCCCAGCGGATGAGTTCTTATTGTGGGTTTGGAGCCCCAGAGCAATTAGATGAGTTTATGGTAAGCACTAAGAAGCGGAGAAGCTTGTCATTCTGTCAGAGCTGATTTCCCCCTCGCTCCAAATGCCGACCTCTCTGGGCTGCCAAGGGTGTACGAGGCCCACAGCGGCGTATTTAAAAAAGAGTTGAGGGAAGTGGAACGTTTTTGAACCCTGCAGTGATTCAATTTTTACTTCCTGTAACTACATTTTGTTGCTAAGGGATTTGAGCCAAAACATGCTTACTGTATTTGATGCTTGGCAACGTAAATAATTTTTATCCAGTAAAGGGGGACTGACGGGGACTTGGAGATCTGAGATACTTTTGTGTGAATTAATGGAACCACAGTGGCTGGTGACGCATCCAAGGTTCTACCGAGGCCTCCACACTAATCAGATTTTTTTGGTTACAGTTCTATGCATGCATTCAGAATAGCAATTTCATTATCATCGCATGTGCCATGGGTGGTTGTAGGTATTCAGATGCTGGGAGGGAACCTGTATAAACACTCAACAGCTTCAAAAGATACCTAAAAAAGCAATATATCATCAAACAATGGCGAGGTATCGTGCCATGGCATGACACAGGAGTGAAATCCAAAACATTCTTTCCACAAGGAGAGCAAAAACACATTATAAACAATGAAAGCACTAGCATAGCATTCCCTACATGAATGAAAAAAAAAAATCTATGTTGCACCTCCCCATGCAGTCCCAAGAGCGTTTCCCAACACTGTTGATGTCTTTTTTCCAAGTGCAGTGCCAACAAAATACTTCATCCACTCCACCTCTGAGGCCTGTGTATCCTCCTTAGTCTTTCTACGAGATTCACCTCTTTACTAAAGTATTTGCTGGAAAACTAAATAAACACAGTTACACAATGGAGGGGGGGGGGGCTTATGTAACTGACACCAGCCATGCCGTGGACCAAATATAACAATTTTCACGGACCTGAACTTGAGTACCCCCCCCCCCCACACACACACACACACACACACCCATACACACACTGTTATGTATATTCAACATCGACCTGCTATGTAATGCAGTGCTGCATCTGCAGGGATTAGATAGTGATAAACAAATACCTGGAGGTGAAGCGGACCTCTCTACAGAGATAGATGAAGATGATTGGGGTAATTTTCAAGTCAGAAATAAAATGTGCGTGCTCATATTTATCTTTCAATATCCAATAGATATGAGGTATGGTGTTAATGACAACATGAGATGCTTATTACCTCATCTAATGTTGTATTGGTATCGAATCAATTCGAAATCTAAACCCTTTGTTGAATACAATACTATTGGACAATCTATCACTGCTGTATATTAATGTAGTAGTAATGCAGGTTTTCAGGCTGCGATTCAAAGGCAGGAATGTTTCTGAGTCACATCGGAAAAGCAAATTTGTCTGCATCTGAAAGAATCAATACCTGAGAGAAAATTGAGACAGATGATACAAGTTCATTTTCCAGAATTAAATTACCTTAAATAGTGATGGTTGAATAGCGTCACTGGCTGAATTCCCGACTTCCAACATTTCATGTTTTCTTGTAAACGGTCACTGCTGTATGATGGGATTCACTAATGCTAGCATGACTAACAGAAAGAGCTGACTAGCATTGAAGTCACAAACATCTGTCAAAAACTAAAAAAGCCAAAAGCCAGGTCTTAATCAAAACTTTCAATTAGACAAATGTTCTCTCTCCAGGAAAGAAATGATCTAAATCTCCAGTGTGCCAGATCTAATAGTACAAGTCTATATTGTTAATTAAAACTAATGGAATTTAGAAATAAATGATGGAGCTGCCAGGAGGATGTGTCCGTGTGTGTATGCGTTACTGTGTGTCTTCTGTTACTTATATATTCTTTATTCCTTTTCCATGCACATCTTGGTTGTTTAAAAGTACACTTTCTCTTCGTATACATCTGTTTTGTAAACCTGAAACAGTTTTTTGCTTTTTAAATTATCAAATCATTCTCTATCCAGATCAAAAACATGATGTGAACTATGACCAATTCACCATTTCCCGGAGCCCAAGATGCCATCTTCAACCAACAGATCCATTTACAGTGGCATAAGAATGTATAAAAACAACAAATTCTTACAACTGAATAGCTGGAACCAGGAAATGTTTGGCACAAAACACTTAACTATTTTCAGTTTTTGGAACTAATCATTCCTGCTCTGACCCATTTCTGCTCGCTCTGCTCTGTGCGTGACTGAGGAGATTGGCTGGCGTAGAAGAAGCGTGTGTTTTCAGTACGATCCTTGGCGTGAGAACAGACTGAGAGCGGACATCACACCATACTGTGACAGCCGAGGGCAGACAGGGGAGGCAACACACACCTCGCTGCCCAGCCCTGATACCCGCCCTGCCCCTCCGGACCTCTCACACTTCCACGCACACACAAACCCGCCATCATACACATGTGAATGCGCACATGCACACACATACACCAGCAATTTACACAAGATTCAAATTGTTTGGAGGTTTATGGTGGTTTAAAGACCTGGTAGTTTTATCTGTGAAGGACAAAATTGTAAACTGTCGGGACTAACAGTTTTCCTTCTTTAACCTTGCACGACACGCCTGACATGTAAATGTCTGCAATCCTGTTTGTGAACATGTCCAAAGCTGCTGCATACACGGATCATCAATGATCTTTGAAAACACGCAGTTAATGACTGACGCTTGATTGTTTTGGCTGAGATGGCTTCTTCAAGTCTGAGCACTTGTCTCTGCTTGTTAATTAGATGAATACGGTATGGAATCAGAGGTGCTGGAAATATCAGCGGATGCATCTGATATGACTTGATCTCTAGTATAATGAATGTCAATGCGGACATGCATATAAATCACCAATGCTGTAATTGCCAAATGTAGGCCACTGCTGTAGGGTACATGCTGGTATGTGTGAAAAAAAGTTTAGGGTTCTATTTATTAGCAGCTACCAACAATCGTGGCTACTTAAACAGTAGTAAGATAAAATATTGGTAGATGAATGTAAATGCTCTTGGCAGTGAATACAGTTTCATCCAGTGTGACACCATTTCTTCTACAAGAAGATAATCCAATGAGAATCTTTGAATGGTGGTCTATGGATTATCCAGAGAAACAGTGATAGAGTCTCGAAAGACGCAATGCATGTTCAATCAAACAAAATTCAGTTCACCTTTACTGTATTTAAAGGTAGAAATACCTGAAATACCCTACCCTTGGTAATTTTCAAAGTATGTTTCTTATGATTTGTGTCAAATGGTTTGAATCTTTAAAGGTTGATGTCAGCAGCTCAAAACAGATGTAACTGAGACTGCACATGCACAAATTACAAGTAGGTGCAAGAGATGCAACAGACGAGCACTCTCCCCATGGCCTCCAGCCTCCTCCTGACACTCTGAGAACATTGTGGCACCCAGTCGACACATACTGTCTCCTGACTCACCCTCATGTGGAAACTAGACACCTGAGTCTCACCTCTTACGTCTGAGAATGAATGGACTCGCATGCACGCACAGTAAGCATGTTTGTGTGAATGCAATGACAGGCTCAATTGTTAACACACACGCAAGAGACACATTATGCAGAAGAATTCATGCAGACTAGCTATAAAAGGTTTGCTTCACACATTAACAATTAGTGGGCAGAGTTTACGGGACTGAAGTGACTGTCGCAAAAGTATCACACTTACATTTTTTCTGAAGGCCAGCAGGGGGCAGCTTCATTGGTTGCAAGTTTCAGGTGAGGCCAACCTTGTGATTGAAAAGTCATTTTCCTCAGTGAGTCCATCCTACTTGAAAACAGAGTCAAAACCAGCTTGCAGCATGTCCAAAGCAGCTCTCTACCAAATATGGTGATATGTGTCTCTGCAAAACAACGTTAATATTAGTTCATTTTCACTCTCCTCTTTGCTCTGTTTTGGTCTCCATCAAATCTTGAGGGAAACGTCCACTTGCTGGAACTGGAAATGATCAGAGCAGAGAGACTAAACCATAACAATAACGTTGCAGGCTGTAAAACCAAAACAATGAGCTGAAAGATGCTAAAATGCTTCACAGAGCTGAGGGGAGTTGCAGGGGTTATAATAATTCTGAATTCATCATTGTTAGTGACTGTTAATATAAAAATAATTAATTCAGCTTTAACTAAAGCCTATTGCCTGTAATGGGCTTTTAAATCTATGCACATTCTCAAAGACATGCTAATACCCACGTAATCCGGAGAAAATTAGAAGGGAAAGAAATGCTATCACAGCTGTAATGCAATGTAAGATTGAAATAGCTTCAGTATCAGAAAAAAAAATACATGAGCTTATGTCTTATTGCTTCTAAGGACTCGTGAAAATAAATTACTCAAGCTATGAGACGTTCTTTACAGAGAACATTCAGTGCATCATGAATCCTGAATTCTCTAAATGACTGGGTGATTAACTTGGCCTTTGTTGATCCCACTTACATCAAATTGATCACCGATTCAGGAGTCTGACAGTCATTTTTCCTGAGGGACTGAGAACCACGGTTGCACAGAGCAGAAACAACACAGCATCCTGCTCCGAAACATGAAGATGAAACACGTGGGTACAACAGAACCACATATTGTTCAACAGCTGAGATTCTCTCATTACTTTGGCCAAGATTTACTCACTGTTAAATTCAATTTGAGAGTGCCCCGTAGTTTGACATGATAAAAGAAACTACTCTACAAATGGCAAAATGCTAACTCAGAGAGGGCGTATCTGGAGTGAAAACAGTGTTAGAGATAGATCACTTTCATCAAAGACCAATGAGCAGGCCTTTCCAACAAGGCAGAGTGCAGAAGAAGTTCATACAGTGACAGGAATATTTGCTCCACGCTGTGATGGATTGGCCAAAAATTAAAAGAAGACATGTGAAGCATGCATCAAAGACAAAGCATTCACATTGATGATGTATTATCATCAGTTTGTAATTAGTGAATATGTCAACAGAAGACAGACTGATGCATTCCTGATCAGTTTCAGGTTTAAATCTCTATAAATCTCCAGCACTTCAACACGTTTGTTGGGGAAAGAGAGAAAAAAAAAGAAAATTTTACTGGCAAGAAACAAGAGAGATATGATGACGGGAATAAAGCATATACTGGAGCGTGCTGCAGAGACAAATCACTTCATGTTCCCGTTAGAAAGATAATTTTGAAACAATATTGGCTGTATGATCCGACTGAGCAGATGTGAAGTGCTCTGGAGGCGCACACATTTTTGACGAGACACCTCTACAGAGGTATACAAAATATGACTTAGCCTTGCTTTAGCTTGTCCTCCCAGGATGCCATCCAACAATGAGACATGAAACTGACATGATTGAGTGTGTGCTGCCTGTCTACATCAGCGAAAAAAAGATAGATGGGGAGTGAAATGCAGGTATGTCTGCAGGTGAAAGCTTTTCTGACTGGAATTTAGCACACATTCATATGCATACCCACTACAGGTTAGGCCTTTTTGTTTTCCATGGCTTGAACAAAGACTAGTCATACTGCAAATGACTAAAAGAGTGTGGAAGGGCAATATTATTTTAAGGTGCGTGTTGAAACGGATGTGGGCATCATAGCAGTGTGTCATTGTGCGTCAGGGGTCTGGTTCACGCCAGCTTAATCTTGACATGTAAATACAAAACCCAGACCCTCCGAGTAATGCGAGGCAAAGGGGTGAAGAGTTTATAATTTGCTCAGTGTCTCAAAGGCAGTTCACTCTGAAGCAACCCGAGTGGATTTGACACGGAGGGCCTAAAGTTACAGTAGCACATAGAGGAATTTCACAAGGAAAGAATATGACAGACAATGATAAGATTAGTTTCAGATCCATAGTTAATTCTAAACTTATGACTTAACTTGTTTTCAAAATCAATAAAATTGCTCTTGTTTAATATTTCATCGCTTACTTCACTCGTGATGAAGTCACCAGAAGGGCTGCTGTGTTTCACACAGATGCACGGTGCCAAAACCAAAACAGTTTCGACCATGTTCTTTCAACACTGCGCTGAGCCCTGCCTGCCTACATGTCTGAATCGTGTGCAGAATTTAATTATTTCAGCTAGCATGAGCTCATTGGAAAATAGACGATTTAAGTAAGTAGTCTGATGGTGGGTTCCTTTGAAGTTTTAATTTGAACTGCTGATTGGGGAAAAACACAATCACATCAACCTCCTGGCGATAATCACAAGTAGGATATGAAGAGTGTTTTGACAGGCACGCACCTGTACATTATGGAGGCAGGACACATTTCAACATTTTAATACTCAATTTTCCAATGACATCCAGAGACTCTAGATACATCGGTTTACTAAGGCAATGCAGAAGCAATCTTCCTGATCAGCTTCAACAAACAGCAAATGACGTTCTGTTTAAAGCATACAAACGGACTCAGCTACTGCTGCAACTAATATTTTTCCATTATCAATCAATCTATTGTCTTTAAAATGTCAGAAAATTGTGGAAGGTTCCCATCACAACTCTCCACATCATTCTGCATCATCTCATCTCAAAATCACCACCTGGAAAACCTGGAGTTTCAGCTCACAATCACCAATAGAGGTGCAATAAACAATGTGATTTCCAAGAGACGTCTGTGAGGTGCAGCACCTATACATATTGTACAGTACAGCTGTATATTATCAACAAATTGGTGTATATTAATGTGGAATAAGGGCAGCAGGTGCACCATTTCCTCTAAAACTGATTTATCTCATTTTAAGCATCAGATGTGCTAGCCAAATCCCATCAACAGGCCTTGAGATAAAATGAAGGCTGCTGATACGGTTGTTATTTGGTGAAGCAGAGAAAACTGGGCATTTAACCATAACTGTCAACTGGACTGACAGGAAAGACTGATGGTTATAGCCTGCGAGATGCAAGAGATTCTTTTTGGCTCTGCATCTCCAGCAATCAATAAAAGTTGATGCTGACAGTGTGTATCTCTCAGGGAGTGTGTTGCGTTTTAAGAGTGAGAACAAAAGGGAGGGAGTGAGAGTGAGAAGTCAATGAGTGACAGAGAGAACAGAGACAGAGAGGAGACAGAGTGATTATAAGAGCTTGCAGATATTTATCTCAATTAGTCTTGATTTATTTCTGTTATGTTTATGGAGTGCAGAAAAATGTGGCAGAGGCAGCCATGGTGTTACCAGTGAAGTATTTGTTTGGTTAAGTAAATAAAGGCATCCACTGTGTCCTGAGTATCAGAGGTGTTTGTTGCATAATCTGTCTTCAAACAACATCTGTCAGTACTGTTTAAACTAAATCAACATGATCAACACGCCTAAAGCAGGCAATCAATTACAAATGAACCCACAAACCATCCACATTTCTTTAGCTATGATGGTATGTCCTGTAGAACTCAGGGGGTCGTTGCTTTAGTTGATTGTTCTCATCAATAATCCTGGAATTTCTGGTTAATGAGGCCATCCTTCAGACTTAATGAAACAATAAAGATCGAGAAGCAAAGTTTCTGCTCAAGACTGAAAGCAAACATTTACGATCACAGGTTAAAGATTACTAGACAACCTGCTCCAGTAAACAAGAGCAAGGGTGACCATTCTTTAGATAGAAAGCACATATCCTTGGAAAATGATGTTATGTGTATGTTATGTTATGATCCCATTCATATGAAGTGTGACGGGTCTCTGGGAACCAGGTCTCCTCAAAGCAGCAGACAAAACTAAACAGAAGGGTTTTCTCAACTTTTCTCTTTTCTCAACACCATCATGCCTGGCCCACTTCCTGTGTCTTCCACTGCTCAGTCTCACATACCAAACCAGACATTCACACACCCACGGTGACGACTGAGTGTGACCCGGTCATCCTGCAAGACTGAGAGGAGTTCCTGTTCATGAGAGTGCCGCAGCTGTCTCGATGGCTGTTGAATTTGCGGGGGGGGCTGGGGGGCTGTGCTGGGTGAACCCGTGGGCAAAGGGGGGTAGGGTCCAAGATGACAGCAGGGCGCGGGGAAGAGCTGCGTCTGATCTATTCATGTTCTTTACACAACACTTCCTGGTACACACGAGAGGCAAAGTCCTGGCACGTGTTGAAGAACCCACATAGAGCACATACTGATGATGTTAAAACAAGAAACAACTGACCTGCAATGGGTCGCACAAACTATATGTCCTTCCTAACTTTTTTTTAAACTAGCAGTTTCCCAGGTTCAAACTTAGGAAATGTCTTGGCTATGAGTAAAGTGAGTAAATCAGTAGCTTAGACACATCTGTAGCATTGTCCAATCAAAACCGACATATAAAAAAAGAGTTACTGTAGCATCACAAGCTGCAACATAGCTGCCAAACACAGTGGAGTTTTAGGGGGGGAAATATTATAGTATTAGCTAAATGAAACTGCTAACCCTTTATAGATATGTGAATTACACTATGTAACTATATTGTATGCGTACATGAAGTGTGCTTCAGTGGTAGTAACATTTATGCAATTCATAGTGCGTGTTATTTGAAATATAATTTAATGTCTTCCTAGTATAAATCGGTGTTAAACGGCATTTTATAAAGAGTCAGGTCGGGTCCATTAGCTTTGTCAGTTAGCACAATTGCACAGTAGTTATACCTGTCACGCACTGCGTGTAAACATTTAGTGATGACAAATCTTTACATAAGAACTAGACTTACATCGTCTGAATATTCCTCTTTAAAGCTTGTTATTTTGTCTTAGAAGTTAGAATCAAACAATTCCTAGTATGAGAAGGTGGGTCAAGAAGTCTGGTTTACAGCAGAAGTGTTTATAATGGAATGCAAAGACCTCATTTCTATTTCACTGCTGCTTCTCAATGTGTTTTCAATGCAAGCGCATTTTCATGCCAACAAAAGACATCTCAGCAGCACAGGAATGTACTGCTACTATTATCATATTACTTGAAATATAAGTTGTTTCCTGTAAAGCAAGCTAACCTATATTGATCAGTTAAAGAGAGATTCTTTTTTTCACTGGCAAACTATCCACATTGTTGAGTGGTTGATTCGTGGGAACAATCATCCCGAATTTCAGCTTATTACATGTAAATGTAATCAGCCTGTCCTGAGTAACCTTACAAGACCTTATGATTAGTAAGCAATCGAATCAGTGGCCGAGGATGGGAGAGGCAGCAGCACTGCCATGTTATGAATGAACACGCCAGACGAGCAGTCAGACAGACAAACAGTGAACGGAAGGGCAGGTTAAATGTGGTAGGAATGTGACAGACAGTTGGGGAAGGCACGTTGACCCCGGCCCACATGCTACTTGGCAGGTTCCAGGTGTCTCACCCTCCTCCCCCGTTCGCACACGGATGTCAAGCCTCCCTGAAGGAAACCAGGTCGGTTCCGTTGGGGAAGTCATATAAGTGTGCGGAGGGCGGCGAGGAATCTGCATCTGCACAACGTCTAGTCAAAACAAGGCTTCTGTGCTGTCTGGTGTTAGTTTGGGGGCAGCTACATGAGGCATGACCAGAAAGGGGCCCGCATGGACATATAAACTGCAAGGACTGAACCTAAATATTACGTCTATAAAAACATGACCTAAATACTGCGTCTGTGGAGCAGAATTTTCCATCCTGTCTCCAGACTTGAATTGACACCTAGGCCTTTTACACTTGTTATGACAGATTTTAGCACTTTTTAATGACCATTATTTTCCAGGCTCAGAAAGCTTAACTTACAGTAACTGCTTACAGCAGTATACCATTAAGAGATACAGTAAGTATCAAGTGGCACTTCCAAAACAGATAATAGCTACACTTTAAGTCATCACAGTGTCTGAGCAGTACCAATAAAAGGTGGCAGGTTTGGTAATCATTTCATGGTGTAAACTGAGGTGTACTCCGATGATAAAGCTAAAATCACAATGACTTGCTCTGAATTCAATGATTCAGCAAAAAGAGTGGCAAGATCAAAGAATCAGAAGAATCAGCTATTGGGAGACAGCTAGGATCCAGCAGTTCATAGGGTCCAGCAAAATGACTATTTCTTATGGCAGTTGGATTGAGGGTGACAGTCTAATGTTGCATTTGTAAGGTTGCTTCACCTTGTTGTAGAGTAGCTGTGAAAATGTCATTGATCCACTGGGTAATGTGACCATAAATAATATCTATTGAAGAGATGAAGTTAGATGGAGTTGGACAGTCAAACAGATGGGTGGAAAGCCACCAACCCGATTACAATTTATTGAGTGTCTACAGATGTGGTCGATATACTTTTATTTTGAAATACATGATTTATACCTGCTCTGGTTCTATAGCAATAACCAGCACTTATCTCTGATGAAATTCAAAACCTAAACTACACATCATGAATATCACAACTTTGGAAGCAAACCGCAGTTTCAATGCTACTTTTGTCACGTTCAAGTCCAATGTGCTTGTTTGGTAATTTCAAGGCTCCAGACAACCTACTTGTACCGACATGGTGAAGTGGCTCAGTGAAGGTTGTGTTTTGGAACTAGTCTTGGCTTGACACTGGGATTACGCTCTTGCCTGCTCTGACCACAACACATTGCAAAACAACCACAAATAGTATTTTTGTGGCTTTAGCATGCATACTAACCACAAAAATCCATTGCATGTATACATGTATGCTTAGCTGTTTTCACTTCGATATCTATGTTGCTAAATATAAGATTTAGAGTTAGGTGAATGGGCCTTTGAACTGGTCTGATTATGCAGTTGCAGCAGATTGACTGATTGATCATCTGTTCTCAATGAACCCAGATGCCCTGTGGAGAGAACTCATTTTGTCTTGTGTCCATCACTTGTAACCATGAGAGATGAGAGAGAGAATAAAGATAGTAAGCTTTGAATGTTTTCTTGTTGCCTAGGTTACTCTAAAAAAAAATCAGTACCTGCATCTTCATGCATTTTCCTTTAAAAATACATCCATCCATTATCTGTAACCACTTATCCTCATCACGTTCATGGTGGGGCTGGAACCTATCCCAGCTGACTTTGGGCTAGAGATGGGTTACACCCTGGACAAGTCGCAAGTTCATAACAGGGCACATAGAGGCAAAAAAACATTCATACTCACATCCACACGTATGGGCAATTTAGAGTCACCAACTAACCTATTAAGAGCATGTCTTTCGACTTTGGGAGGAAGCACGAGTACCTGGTGAGAACCCACGCAGACATAATGGGAACAGGCAGACTCCACATTAGAAAGGCCCCGGTGAAGGTTTGAACCAGGGGCCTGCTGTGAGGCAACAGTGCTAACCACTGAGCCACCATGCTGCCCATTATAAGCTTCATAAAAGTAGAATTCATGTCAGAGCTGATGCACTGGGTCACACTAGACTGGACAGGTGTGCCTAACGAAGAGGCCGATGAGTGTATATAGTATGGAAGCAGCTAATAAATGAGCCATCTCACTTTCGACCTTTCTTTGTTGGGAGTTGCACTTCCACAGTGCCGACCAGACAGGATGTTTACAGATGAAGCGACACATCTTTCACAAACGACTTTCACATTTTCCAATGAGTTCTGATCCTGCTTTTCAAAACATCTTGCTATTGACAGCTACAAGTAGGGAAGTGCTTTACTGAAAATTTGTCTTTATCAATACTGGGATGCAAAAAGACCCTGACTGGACTGACATGTACTTATTTATTTCACTGCCATCCCCAGAATATAATATTCAAAAGCACCACATTTAAACCAAACCTTCCCGACAAACCTTTCTGAGGGAAGTACACAGTTTTATTGTATCTTATAATTGGAGCTGTATTACCCTGGTGAACACATGCTCAGACCAAGAGAGAGCTACAGCAGCTTTCCTTCATGCATCTTGGATCTTGACTTGGGAAAGGGAGGGAAATTTGTAATTGAATAGCTCTGCACTAGAGTCACTGGTAAAGCTGAGCTGCAAAAAAAGTTGCATCTTAAACTCCTCTAATCTTTGAGTCCTAGGATACCCTTTTACCCTCTCACACATAAAGGTGTAGACCGGCACCTGAACTCCTTTACCTAAGTTGGTGCTGAAAAACTATCAATAAAGTATGTAAGCATGTAAAAACATGTTGGTTTTGATTGGCACAAGGAGTGCCAGCAGTTCAAAACTTGCATCAGAGCATATACAGAGGGGAGTGACAACACTCACACAAACACAAGTCTTCAACAAGTGTAACAATAAAATTACTGTGAACTCATCCACATCAGATCTGCAGTACTCTGACTTTCTTCCTGTCAGTCATAAATATCTGAGGACATTTTTAATTAGAACATTAACAGGCTGCTTGATTCACTCTTCTTTAAATTTATGGACAAACTATCTAGACAGTGAAGGTTACAGGAAGGAATGTTTGCCAACATCTTCTACTCTGCAACCAATGATTAAGGTCAGGAGGGTTGACAGAGGAACTCAAATGTTGTCAGCAGGAAGTATTTTATGCATGCAGGATAGATCCCATTGAGATTCTTTTTTGGCTGTAGGACCAATTCGTGAGAATCTTTGAGGCACAAGAGATCAATGCCTAACACAAACCATTCAACACTTTAAGATCTCTGTTGGTACGCACTAGAATGCCACCTCAAAAGACTAGATGATGTATGACATCATGTGCACCAGCTGTGAATATTACAGAAGTGATGAGGACTCCCGGAAAAAGAATGGAAACACACATCATCTGTGAGCTGGACCAAAAACTTTGAAGACATTCAGAAAGTCGACTAATATTTACTATACTCTGTCCGGTCATCACATTGCAGAAGGTGACTGTGTACAACAACCATACTGTTGTATGCTGTCAAATTAAAAACACAGCTATATTTATGAGCCTCGGGGTAATGAAAGACATTCAAAGCTCATAACAGTGTTTAAGAAATGCACTCCCGCTGTCCTCATCTCAACACAAAGAGACTAGAGTATAAAATGACAGCAGGCTTGATTTGTTCATTAAGATTCCTAAATGCATTCGCAATAAGCAAGAAAGTAAAGGTTGTCTGACAATCTGCAGCTCTGCCTTCAGCTCGGTGAACAATTTCATCTTATTAGGCTAATGTTTAGTTTTATGGAGTAATTAACTTTGGCCCTTGTTGGAGTGTTTTTAGACAATGCTGCAGTCTGGCGTGAACAATCATGTAGTCCATTTAGATGTGCATTTCCCTTAATAATAAAGCTTTTAAACCTCAGCCTAATGGATAAGATCCCTGCAACCTTGAAGAAACTTATTCCATTCCATATTGACTCATGGAGTTGAACAATAATGAACTCTACAATGCATACAATCAGTTACAAAAAGTAATGGCATCGTCCTTCAAAAGGTAGAGAGGAGAATGATCAGACTGTGTGGAACAACTAGTTGATCTACACTGTTGTGACTCTATACAACGGTTAGAGGAACAGAAGAAAGAACAATGCACAGCAGATCTGATGGATGAAGCCAATAGACCCAAAGAAAAAGCATTTAAAGCAGACCGAAGTGATAAACAATAACAAGTGATTCCTCCCAACATAGATAAGAACACCTCTGAATTCCCACATCAATTCTCCTGCTGCATTACACACCTGCACTCCACAGTATCAGATCCATAGAGTTTAAACACTAGTTTAACCTTTTGTTCTCCCCCGGCAGCCAAAAATGCAGCTAGAGTCCAAAGTCGACCAGACAACACATCTAACTATCCTGGCTAATGATGAAGTGACCTGAATTTATTAATGTCTTTACAGATAATCAGTGACTTGCACACTCCAAAATGACAACCAGTGACGAGGCTTTTCTTCTAAATGCAACTAAAACCAACTTGCCTCATACATCCTGGCAGTGAATTGGCAGCAACAAATGGATGACTGAGAGAGAATCGGGGAAGAGAAAATAGACAGAGCCCTGGCCAAGCATGCAGTACGTTGAAAAGCCATTCCTCATAGTCACTCATTAATCTTTTTTTTCCCCATTTTTCTTTTTTTTTTTAAAGATATTTTTAGGCCTTTTTGAGCTTTTTATTTGACAGAGACAGCTTTAAGAGTGGCAGGAATGTGGGGAGAGAGAGATGGGGAATGACATGTGGGAAAGAGCCACAGGTTGGATTCAAACCCTGGGCCGCCGTGGCAAGGACTGAGCCTTTTGTACATGGGGCTGCTCCACCAACCGAGCTAAACAGCACCACACTCATTAATCTTTTTAGGCTACAAAAACAGACTCATCAAACTGAAGTCACTGAGGATGTGTGTTGATTCTTGAGAATAAAGCTTGATTCTCTTGACTCAGCCCAACACTGAACTCATAACACAGCATTAAGATGTAGCGGGGTGGTGGAGCCTCATCTACATTTAAGGCTGTTGAAACATCAGCGTATTATTATGTGATGAAAACCAACCCTCACCATTCAATCACCGGTGAATAGGAGATGGTAATTATTTCAACACAGCATGTCTGGCAGAGACGTCAAACGTGACGGTATAATTGTAACTGACCGAGCAAACACAGGCAAGAAAAATCACTCATCATGAATACAGGAAGTGATTGATCACATAATTGCAGTTCACTTCCACCTCCATATGCAAAAGGATTTATTCTCAGGAGGGCTGATAAAAAGACAAAAAAAAACTGCAGTTTGAGAACAGAACGTCTCCAGTCTCCAGAAGATGAACCTAATAATTACAAAACCATCTGTTCGTAGGTGATTAATGAGGCCGCACTCACACACTGTACATGCATGCACTATTTTTAAACGCACAATAACATTATTACAACCATTATACAGTAATTATCCCATGATGCGTTATACACCACGGAGAGCAATCTGACAGGTGAGATAAATGTTCCTTTATTACTGATAGCACCTTATCTGTTGCCATGGCAGCTGTTGTAAACAACAGCAGGCTTGAAAAGTGAATGAATGAATGAACTTTTCAGACAGTCTACACTCTGAGAAACATGTATATAATAGCTCAGACACACATCTCATACTTCTTGCTTCTAGCTAAAACAACTCCATTCAATGTGTTAAGAGCAAGACATTGAGAATGGTTGTAGCTTTGAATTACATATAAAAAAAAAGGCACAAATGAAACACAAATTATAGTATTGATGACCATCATTAACAGCAAGATTACTGTCTCTCTTCAATCACCACCAATCTGCCAAATAACCCCAACTGTGGAACGAATGCAATTTCTGTTGATTGTTCACAGCGCATTCAGCAGGCCAGCACTTTAACTCACACAATAATAATGAAAGCACTCAATTATTCTGCCTGGGACAATAATTGCTCATGCATTTATTGGGATCCATCTGTGCTTTTTACAGTCCTGTTTCTGCAAACATATTATTTATGCTGTTGCACCCCAGATGTTGCCAATTTCTCATTCATCACAGCTGACATCTCCCATGAGCTTATATGAGCAAGAAACCAAACCAATGATATCTCTGTATGAAATATGAAACATTTCACAATTTAAATGTGAAAAAGGGTTCTGGCAGGGTGCTGATGACATGTGCGCATGTGCATGCAAATGTAACTTGCACTGTGCTCTGCATGAATGTAATGTGGTGGCTGAAGGTAGAAGCTTTTCAATCAATATCCCTGCTGCCAGTGACGCTGGGGCCCATTAGCACCAGTGATCCAAGTGAAGTGACTCTGATGTGAAATGACAGGGGCTTTCACAGAAGCCGTCCGACCGTTTCCCTCTTTGTCATTCTCTCTTTCCCATACACATATGCGCACACACATGCACCCTACATTGCAGCTACCCTCACTAGGCAACCGAACACACTCATACTGTTGTTTTGTCTCCAAAAAAATGTCTTGATTCATTCATTTCTGCAGTCATAAAGCCTCTCAGCTCCTACAATAGAGGTCTATATTTTTTAGGTCATGATCCTAATCCAGACAAAAGCTGTCTGAGTTATGAATTAAGACCTTTTAAGGTGCTTTGAATATATTCCATGAATTATATTGACAACACACATATATTATGAAGTGAGAACTGACTATAAGTAGTCCATATATTACCAAGAAAACTACCCAGTAAAGAATAAAACATGCATTAATATTAAATTGTGGAGCACATGCACATATTGTATAAAAAAAATGCATGTCGTCTTTAAAATGGGCGTTGCCTTATCCCTAATCACCATATCCCTTTGGAAATGCTGGTGCACAATGTGGTCAACATGTGATATCGATGTAGCATAGTTGTTGATGTGTGCAGCTTTCAGATCTGGAGGCATGCGCAGGGTAAAACCTCAAAAAACTTCAGTTTCACACATATCTGCAGGAGATTTCATCTGACCTCACACAGCTGGAGTAAACGTTAATTGAGTTAATTATAAAGCGACAAAGACTCTGAGGGGAAAAATACACATCATTTCTGCTAATAACAGACTGACACATGGATCAGCCACCTCATCACCACAGCATGCCTACCTGCAGACTATTAATTGCATGCAAAGTGAGCACAAGAAGCAAACGTGGGGGGGTGGAGGACGCCTTCCTCTCCACTTTCACATCAAACTTTTTTATTTTCGACTTATCGAACATATGGCCACACTTCCCTACCTCTCTCCTCCTGCTCTCTGCCCCGGGTCTGGTAATGAGCGCCGTGTCACCGCAGACCACGGCCGCGTCCTCCACGAACACGCAGTCCGGGAGCGACTCGTCCGCGGGGAGCTCGACCACCTCCAGCCCGAGCCTCGTCTTCAGGACCTCGACGTACGATTCGTGCTCCCTGTGCGCCGCGGCCAGGTCCACCTCCACCGGGCTGCTCCGAAGCGCTTCTTTGGCCAGGGACGCGGGGATTCCCCGGACGACAGCGTGGGTATAATGACCAAAACCTGCCATTAAACCAGCCATGTTTTGCTTTCCCTTCACTTGGCACGCTCAAACCTGAAAAACAGTACTGGAAAAACACCCTAACAGACAGCTGAGCGAATGAATGAAAGGAACTGCTATCAGTTAACCCGACGCTGCCCGGCTTGCTTATTTGTTCCCTGTTAGTTTGTTGGGTGTGTATTCTTTATTTACAGTAGCCTGCTACAAACAGTGTCAGTCAGCCCTGCTCCAGTCTTCGGGCGAGCGACGGCGCTTCAGTGACGTGCACCGACCATCACGTGTAGCCCCCGAGTCAGCCGTCAGCGAGGCGTTCAGCCCAACAAGTGACAGTCTGAAACGAGCTGAACCTCGGGCTCAATCAATTTCACACCGAATCAACAAAGCACATGCTGCAAGTCAAACGGTGTCACGCTTTCAAGTCGCTTTAGCAAAGAAAAACAATACAATATCCATTTATTCCTCCATGTAACTTATAGGAATATTTATAGGAATCAACCAGACTGAAAAAATCCACCAACAGAAAATTAATCTGCATCATTTTTTTTTCATCATCAAGTAAAATTCAATGCTCCACTTCATCAGTTTTCAGGATTGGCTACTTTTCTTGGTCGTGATGCTAAACTGGAAATCTTTAGGACAATATGGCTCCGGGACACTGATGATCATTGTTTTCACCGTTTTCTGTTTCTTTAATATATCAAACAACTAGTCGATCAGCAAGAATATTAACTGCAGCCCTGGAAACATTAGTGATTGTGATTTATAGGTATGTTTATATGCAGACCATTAGAATGCTTCTCCAGATAATTGAGGTGCATAATAGTGAGATTTATATATCATGCTTTCTGCGACACATTAAGGCGAAGTCTACAAGAACATAAATCATTTAAGAAGACGAGAGGAAAATATCATTTTAAAAATGTCAGATGCAGTGTTAGCGGTTGTGTTGGCACGTGGATTTGAATCATTCCTACACCTTCTGATCAGGTGAAAAGAACAAAAAAAACTCTTTATAAGTTCAAATTTCAAAGTTCTATATTTGTAATGTGGATGTTTCCAAGAATAAAAATGTGAGAAATGGATAACATTCACTGCAAACAACAAGGATGTTGATATATATGGATCTCCATAAAGACCAAATAAAGATATATGTACCCTACTTTGTTTCAGCTTTAAATACTATAAGAGCACATTTCTATTCTTGAACCAGAGAATCTGGAGACATATGTAACTGCTTCACTCTTGGCAGACTTTGCAATAATGTACACAAACTTCAAGGGCAAGGAGTATCCAGTATATCAGGGAGGATCTCAGTTTCTCCTGCAGAGTGAGAAATGTAAGGCAAGACGAGTGTGAAAGGAAGAGCGGGGTTGGTAAGTGGGAGGAGGGGGGGGGGGGGGGGGTGTATTCCCTATGGTGCCATCTAAGGAAGGTTCTGGGCCCGGTGAAGCTGTCTGAATGGATGGAATGTTTCTTCAGACGTCCCAGAAGCACATTCTTCCACCGCGGGACCTCAGTTTGTCTTTTCTTGTTCCAAATTCACTCAATTATCCCCGACTGCTCTAAACATTCCAGGACATTCCAGGAACCCCACATTCCTTTTTCCACTCCAGCCAGGATCACCAACCACCACCACCCTCCACCCGACACTAACACCTGCCCCCACCCAAAGTTCTCCTTTTTTCGCCCCTTCATCATTCCTCATCATGGATGGGCCACGGCCCAAGAAAAGACCCTCTCTTTCTCTTTGCTCTCCACGCTGAGGAATTTGAGCTACTTTAGATGAAGGAAAACCCTCATATTTTCAGCACACCTGGCTGGTACACTGTGCAGCTATAAAAGAAATGAGTGAAAGCAGACACGATCCACCAGCTGTGGATGAGGCGGCACCAAAAGCAGCACCTCTTATTTGTCTGGTATGATTGGAGTCATGATGAGGTCCTGGACGTCTAAAGTGTCACAGACATGCCTGATTACACAGGTGCACAGAGCATATTTAATCTGAAGCAGCGGCACATTTATGAGTTGTGCGACAGACAGAAGATAAAGCGATGAAATGACATGAGATGAAATGATAAAACTGACTGAGCAGTTACAAATGGGTCTGATACGAGGTGGACAGGATATGTTTTATTTAGAGAATACAGTGACATTTAACATCACGTACTATTGTTCAAGACTAGTGGTTTAGCCAATTACGTGCACTTAGGTCCAAAATTGAGTGAAAGCAAACTTTTAAAAGGACCTTGCAGCTGTGAAAGGGCCTTCTGGGAAATGCCTTCTAAGAGAATCACATAGAAAACATTCAAATAAATACTGATTCAAGAGGAATATATGAACTTTAGATGGATCAAACAGTGTCCTGTGAGGAACTACTGGCTGCTACAGCATGAGCTATGGGTGTGGCTTAATGCTAGGTGCGTATGACGATGTGTGTGAGAATTGATTGTTTGCTTAAAGACAACAATAGAAGCTAAAGAGGTTAACATAGATACTGCCACTATCAGTTATATCAGAACTGGAGAGTACTTCTTCATTGAAATGAGGAAAGGACAGACTAACACATTTGCTGACAGTAAGGAATTGTAAAATATCTCCATTCTTATCTTCTATATTAACTGTACTTACAGGGAGTATCTTAAACTAGACAAAGCAGGTTGAGGGAAATTGGGCATACCCAAAAAAAAAAGCTAATTAAAACACTTCATCACTTAATAACTGCTGGAATGTACTGAGCTTCACAGATTGATGATACTCTGTCAGAGTATCAGTGAGAGGATTTCGCTTGAAAATGTCTTGGCTATAATTAATTTAGATTAAAATGGCAGACATGTTTCCACATAATTATAGCTGGTAATTACACTTTTTAACAAAGGAGGTCTCTTTTGTCATTTTTTGACAGTCTGAATGGCCATAGATTCCTCTGATTTTTATGGTGGGGGATTGGTATGTGAACGTTAACTGAGCCATTTTCATTAAGATTCCTGTGTTTTCCTCTTATGCTGCATCACATCACATTTTAAAACCTTTGGCCAATTTACATCACATTCAGTGATGTATGTTTCATAAATAGGTTCTCTTTCAGATCAGAATGTGATATTGTGGCGTATCTTCACAGCCGCTTACATGTCACCAGTCAACAAACTGTATTGCTCAATGCAAAATGAATGTTATTTTCTTGTTTTTGCCAATGCACAAATACATTTACTTTGCTTGCTTGAGGATATAACTTCTTCACTGGCAGTGGTATGTTAAGTAGAATCTAATTTAACCTAGCTAACCTAGCTAGCTACAATATTGCTGGACCAACCAAGTGTCAAAGAGTCAACAATATCCTCAACATCACTAAGGATACTAACATGAGACGTGCACAAACGTACCCAGAATAATCTTGGGGGCAGAAATTACACAATACAGGACACAACAAAACAGCATTATGAAACAGTCATCTCAAGGCCCTTCCGTTTCATTTTGTCAAGATAATAAATGGAAAGGCATCAATCAAGCCAGAGCTGCAATTTTTTTCATTTTTAAGTCAACAATCTCAAAAGTTACATAAACAAATCCAAGAAAATAAGAGAGTTCTGGCTGCCCCACAGCCTTCAGGATCATATTTCTTTAGAACTTGACTGAGTATCTTAATCGCTGGCCTGATCTCTGCCCCTCTACACATGAGAATGACCCATAACTCAGCAGATTTCCTGCTGCTCCATGAGCTGACAGAGAAAGGAAGTGTTGCTAGTACACACTGCATACCAGTTATGACATTTATCTTGAATATAGTACAATGGAATCTGTTGTTTAAACATGCCGGGCTGTCCCGTCCTGTTCCATTTGTCACTTAGACATAAATGGGGAGGCTGAGGGCTGCATGCCACAGACTTCCTGAGAACCAAATCTGTCTCTTCAACAGCGAGTGCTCCTGGTGGGATCTGACAATGGATTTCCATTACATTGAGCCACAACACAGCACACAATCTCTCAACCTTTGGTGAACAGTAAAATCACTTAAGCATCCCAGCTGGATGCTGTGGAGCTGCTCAGATAACCATGTTACAGAGCTATGAGAACATCCCAATGATTAGTTCTTGTAAAGCAAAAGGGTAATGGAGGTGGAGAAGGAAGTGCGGTGTGTATACTGTGTGTATGTGTGTGTGTGTGTGTGTGCGTGCGTGTGTGTGATGAAGGTTCTCAGACAGCTTTAGTGGAAACTATTATGCCGAGGGCAGTTGCAACACGGAGACATATGTCCAGCTTTTGGAATATTTCCTAAACTGAATGGGTAATTAAGGAATGAGGATTACTGTAATGTTATTCTCCATTGACGTACAATGACAACACTGTTTCCTACCGCCTTAACACATGGACGGATGTACGAATGCAGCCATACGCACGCATGTAGACTCACACACAGTATGCACGTACACACTTGGGGTCAAAACAGGAGGTAGTCAAACAAAACATGACATAAGAGCAGAAAATGTTGGTGGCATTAAAGGGATATTCCATCAATTTAGTATTGCACGTCAACAAAGTTAGGAGACTTGCGAGAGACATTAAAGAAAATATGATAAAAATCCTGACTTTTAGTGCTATTTAGTGCTCCTACATTGCCCATAATGCAACAAACTCCACTCCACAAACCTTCTGTTGAAAATATATATCAAACTCAAACTGAGATGATGACATTATCAGGATTCATTTATGAAGCTCCCTCCAGAGCCCTTTTCCAGCTGTTTTCACAGGCTGGGCTGTACACATCATGGTAAACAACCTGATGCTGATGTGTAAGAGCAACGCAGTGGCCCTTTCAAATATTTAGACATTTACACCACATGGAGAAATTGACACATTCATTAGCATATTACAGCTTGGATACACACACCAGAAAGCACTGCACATGTGCTCACACAGACACACCCCCTGTCCAAATATAGGCTCTACACACCTCCAGTCCAAATCTTGAAAGACACACACACACACACACTTACAGACATACGCGTGCACACACTCACACACACACGGATCTCTTCACAATATGATCATATGACTATCATATTTGAAGTATGCAGTGATTACTTATAGTTGGACATTGGATATTTTTGGATAAAAAAAAACATATCATCCATAAGTCCACCCACAGTTAGGCTACTTTAAAGCGTCAGTGTCCAGGGTCATACTGTCCACGTCGGGTACGAAGCGACCCGCAAAAAAACACACTATCAGCAGTTATTTACTTTTGCTGGAGAATCCTAGAGGATCGTCTTTTAGAATACATACTAGCTGTATTGACTAATATTCATATACCGACAGCACGATGATGATTCAGGGTTTTGCAAAGAAAAGCTGATTCATAAGTTATGAAAATCAAAGTCCGCAAAATAAACTGAAAAACAAAAGAAGTACAAACTCACCGGAGAAGCTCTCCAGCCTCCAGTCTGCCTCAGTGCTGCTGTCTCAGTATATCGTCATGTTAAAACTACACATGAGGCTACAGGGGAGACAGAAGTGAAATGTCCGATCCTTATAAACACAAATAAACACTCTGCCCTCATGCAAAATGTCCTCTTAGGAATCTGCCAGCCGTTCATGGCAATAATAATGGTTTTATGTTGCGTCTTTACGCACACCGTTTCCATCTGGTTAAAGTTTTCATCAATCGAAATAATTTGAAAACTTCGGTGGAAGGGACTTATTGAGACCCCTGATGTAAAAAAAAAAAAAAAAGAGGAAAAAAAAAGAAAAGAAAAGAAAAAAAGTAGAGACAAAGACCAAGTATTTGTCTCCCCCCACCAACACCACAACATCTCTTGTTGAAAATTGGATCTCTTTACCTACAACGGGACCCACTCCCCCCCACCCGAAACGTGATGGATAGATTGCGTGAAAAGTCAAATTGCCTCAAGGAATGAATGCAAAAGGAATTTCCCTGCATGAAGAACATATTTAACAAGCCTTTAAGCTGTCAGGAATGCTTTGTGGTCTGCTGGCCAAAGGAAGAGAAATATGTTAATAATGTAGGCTACTGCCATACCAAATATGGCAATATTGTTACGTCTGAGCTCTGGTGCGCATCTGGAAACGCTTAGCTCTGAATAAAAGGCACTGGAAAGCCAGAAATAGACGCTGTTAACCGTATTTCTGCCCACACCTTTAGACTCACAGAAAAAAACTACAGCTATTTAAAAACGTGGCCACTGCAACATGCTTTTAAGAGAATATTTAACAAATTGCTTCAATAAGCAAAAGCATCGCTGACACAAAAAATGGTCTAATGCGCATGAGAACACACTCATACTGATACTTGAATGATCTTATTATACTTTTCTACTCCTTACACCATCAGGATATTCTCTGGCACTGCTTTATGATATCTGAAATCACACAATCACAGTTGCAAGTACTTAATACCTAACGATCTTTTTTTACTCGTGTGTGCGTAAAAGAGTAAAGAGAGGGTAAAAATCACCCCCGAATTTTCTTGTCACGTGGAAAAAAGTTTGAATAAAGCATCCAAACTCCACTACTTCTACTCTAAAAGTCTGAACTTGAGGTGATAGATGTGAGAAGCGAGCAGAGGAAGAAAATGAAAGGGGGGATAAACAAGAAGGGGAAAAATGTGAGACGGAAAAGTGTGTTCAGATGGGATCCAGGGGGGAAAAATCCATTTGAGAAAGAAAAAAAGAGAAAGGTTTAGACAGGGTGGAGCTTAGGTCTTGGACGGAAAATGCGCCGAGAAACATTCCTGACATAGTTTGGGAACAGTTCAGCAGGCAGCCCAGAACGACGTCAGCTTCCCACTATAGTATAAAAGTGAGGAGGTGGCCGGACCTCTGCAGACTGCAACCGCTTTACCGAGAGCTACTCTAAAGGAGCCTCTAACACTAGAGACTACCAGCTAACAAATCAAGAGACAGACGACTGAGTGAGGGAATATCTAAGGACTCCTCCGAAGACAAGACTATACTTTTCATACAGCTGGGAACAGGATTCCTCTTGAACACGCAGAAGAAAAATTTATCCAAGATGCTGATGCTTACTGTTGTCGTTACCTTCCTTGGAAGCCTGAATTTGGTGAGTTATTTCTCTATTTCAGTCTGACAGAGAAACCTTTCAGCAGTTTGAATTTTCTGTATTTTACCCTAAGGGGATCAACATAATGTTTCTTTTGACTGGGTGAAATGTTTCTTGAAGCTTTTGGATATTCAGGGTGGGATGGTTTCAAAAGTCTCAGGCTCTAATAGAAGATTTTGTTGTCGACTGTACAGGTCCTCTCCTCCTCCTCCTGCCCCTCCGTGTGTGACTGTCCGCTGGAGATGCCAAAGTGCGCACCCGGCGTGAGCGTCGTCCTTGACGGCTGTGGCTGCTGCAAAGTTTGCGCCAGGCAGCTGAACGAGGACTGCAGCCTGACCGAGCCTTGTGACCACACTAAAGGGCTGGAGTGTAACTTTGGAGCCAGCTTTGCTGCTGCTACTACTCGTGGCATCTGCCGAGGTATGTATAGGCTAAATACCTTCCAGCTCCAGATGTGCAATGCTTTTGGATTAGTATGAAGTAGGATTTTATGAAATAAAGGGGCTTAATTCAGCGGTATGGGAACCTGTGTGATTTCAGCACTGTGGAATGCAGATAGAAGGAAATAGACTAAACCTCAAAGTACAGACAGCCCACTGTGGAGGGAAAAAGAGTCCTCAGGCAGCCTGAAGAATTTCACAGTTTAACTGATCCTTACCTGGCAGCCATGTGATGTCTTCAGCAGACATCTCTGAGCAGAGCAGGAAAGAATAACATTCCTTTCCTCCTGTTTTTTCTCCCGCTGCAGCCAAGTCAGAGGGCAGACCCTGCGAGTACAACAGCAGGATCTACCAGAATGGAGAGAGCTTCCAGCCCAACTGTAAACACCAGTGCACATGCATCGATGGGGCGGTGGGATGTGTCCCGCTGTGCCCACAGGAGCTCTCCTTGCCCAACCTTGGCTGCGCCAACCCCAGACTGGTCAAGGTAGCAGGCCAGTGCTGCGAAGAGTGGGTGTGTGATGATGGCAAGCAGACAGACATCCTGGAGAGGATCTTTGGCAAAGACATGTTGACTGATGAGCTGGAAAGAGATCTCACCAACAGGAACGAGCTCATTTCTATTGTGAAGGGAGGACTCAAGTCTCTAGCTGGTAAGAAATCATTTCATCCTGGAATTTCTTTGTTTTCTCTGGATACATACATAGAAGATCTTAAAATATGGAATCTAAGATGCTAATGTTTTTCATTTATTTCTTCACAGCATTCAGACCACAACCTGAAGTCCACATGTTTGACAGCCAGAAGTGTATCGTCCAAACCACACCCTGGTCCCAGTGCTCCAAGACCTGTGGAACAGGCATCTCCACCAGAGTCACCAACAACAACAGCGAGTGCAAGCTGGTCAAAGAGACAAGAATCTGTGAAGTGCGACCATGCACCCAGTCACCTTACTCTAGTCTGAAGGTAAGCTTGAGCCACCATGACTGAATGTGATGGAAGCAGGCATGATACTGAAAATGACTCACATCTGAGTCTGAGTGCACATCTAATCCCCATCTCCTTTTCGTTTATTCTTCTGCAGAAAGGAAAGAAGTGCAGCAGAACCAAGAAGTCCAGCCAACCAGTGAAGTTCACCTACGCTGGTTGCTCCAGCCTGAAGAAGTACAGGCCCAAGTACTGCGGAGCCTGCGTGGACGGCCGCTGCTGCAGCCCCCATGACACCAGAACCATCCGCGTCAAGTTCCGCTGCGAGGACGGCGAGACCTTCAACAAGAACATCATGATGATCGAGTCCTGCAAGTGCACCTACAACTGTCCCCATGCCAACGAAGCCTCCTACCCCTTCTACCGCCTCTCCAATGACATCCACAAGTTCAGAGACTGATTGGTGAAAAACGTCCAAACCCCTCAGCAAGAGAAGGAGATCATCCGCAGTACTGGCAGCCAATGGCAGTCCAGATGAACACAGGGGTGTAAATAGACTACCAATCAACTACCAGCTTCTTGTTGTAACTAGATTCCCAAGGAATTGTGGGCTTACATCATGAGGACTTAATGAAGTGCACTGTTTGCTGTGACTATATCAGCATTCTCAACTAAGAACCGCTTCATATTAATGGAGCATTTGAAGTAGCTTCGTTATGGAGCAAGATGTAATTAATATTTGTACATTTATTTTAGTCGCTGATATCAATTCACTGTGTATATTTTGATCCTTTACATCAGACATGACACAGACTGTAGACTTGTGTGTGTATATGTAGATATGCACATGCGCAACTTCAATTAGCATACCATCCTGTATCTTAAGAACAAGACACCGAAATGTAACCTCTGGACTTGTTTAACAAGTGTGTGGTTTCATTCCTTCCTGACGTGGGCATTATTGTTCATGTTTTGTGGCAGCTATTGAACTCCCTTCATGAAAAAGACAAAGCGAAACATGTCAAAGGATGAATGAATGTTTTTATTATTGTTATTAATATTATTTATCTAAAAATGTAGCGACTTTATTTGGATATTATGTGTCATACTGGAATAAATTGTAAAATGATTTAATTTTATATGCTACAAATAAAACCGATTTATTTATGAAATATGACACTGACTGGGCCGAGTCTGTTCAAACTACTCTGCAGGACACTGCAAGTACAGTGCTCACATGCACAGGGCTGGGGGAGGATATTTAAAGCCACTATTCCCAGAGAAATCCTGCTGTTATATCATTCGGTAGACCCAACAGATCCTCAGACAAACACTGAGCAGGGTCAGTCTGTTCTTATATAACACAACCTTGGAGGCTCTTTCTCCTGACTTTCTGTGCTTTGGAATGCCATTCTGCAGCAAGCTAGCTTGCTTTCATTTGATCTGGCTAAGCCATACACTTGACTGATTCTGAGAGGGGGGGGGGGATTAAGTCCACAAGTAGCAATGACTATGGGAGTATGCCAAGAATCTTAAGTGCTGCTCTGAATGGGCTGGGATTAGACACCATGCAAGAAGGACAATGACTATTATTGTATACAAAGGGCCATATACAAAGAATGCATTCCTGGCGAAACTTTTTTTCACACAGTGGAATAGCACTACCAAATTGACCTAATTCATTAGCAGTTGCCTTTAAAAGTGAATTAGTTGCATTGGCCTCTGTTGGCTCTTAAACTGCAGGGGTCTGCTAAACAGTTGTAAACAACCCTGCGATGTAGGGAGGGCTAAGTCTCCTTTCCAGGTTTCAGTTTAACAGGCATTAAGAAATACTATTATGAGGTAGAAACAGGCAAAGGACAGGAAACAGGGGTAACATAGTTGCTTCTGTGGTCATAGAAACTTCAAATTCAGTTTTCCAGCTACTGAAACAGTGTGTCGCTTCTGTTACAAACATCACTTCACTTCTCCTCTGGTGGTTCCAAAATGTATGTTTACCTGAGCCCAGATTGGTCCTGTAAGTTTCATGACCCCAATCAACATGAAAGCCATGCGATGTAAGAAAAGAAGGCAACAAGTATCAGTCTGAAAAGGACAGGTTATTTTTCTTTTTTGAGACACTGGGACTGATGGCAGAGGCTTGCACCTGGTATAAATACCTACAAGTACAGTTTGAACTGGGGTAGTGAGAGCAGAGCTCAGGGGCAACGACAGAGAAGGGTTTCTTTTTTGATCCAGGTAGAGGGAGCGGCTCAGGAATGCAGCAGTGGCTCAGAAAGCAGACATCCTGATGGGCGGCAGATGTTGGAAAATATTTCAGAGCAACATGTTCACTTTAGCTAAGAAGATTTTCCAAATATACACAAACACTCCCAAGTCCTCACTTGTGTCTACAAAAGGCATTTTATCTCCTCAAACAACTATGAAAACTTGTCGATCTAAAACGACATGGCACTCCTTCACAACTTTCCTGCATAGCTGCTGGAAATAAGTCTTAATTGAGTGTATTTAATAAGAGGTTGAGCAGGACACATTGCCTTTGATTGAGCCGCATACCGCACAGGATGTGCCCACTGAGGTTTTACAGATTGCTCACATGAAAGGCTTCTGAGGTTTACCTAATCACAAAGATGTGTGGCTGCCCCTTGCAGCCCGGATTTTACAGTCCAAACACTTTCAGGGAGTCCTGTTTTTGCTCTTTCCCTTTCTGTTGCTTCCTAAAGGAGAAAATTTCCAGCTCAGGTCCTTCAAAGTCTGGAAAGTGCCATGCAATCAGACTGTCATTTGTCTTGTTAACACAATGCAGCTAACTTGGTTATGTAATGGCACCTGTATGTTATGTGAGCAGTCCTTTCGGTCAGCCATAGCATTCCTTCATAACACACGGACAAGAGCAGTGGTGAAGTTCACAATCCCTCAGTCTTAACTGTCTCAGAGAACCCAAAGTTCCCGCCTGTGGGAAAAAAAATAAATAAAAATTGTGGCGTCCCAGCCAACACAACACGAACCTGTAAAAACGCTCTCAAACACACAGGCAAACAAGGCTCTCGCACACATGTGCCCCTGCAATTAAATCTCTGAGCGACTACCTCATTCCCTGAACCCAAAATGTGTTTATATGACAAAGACATTAGCATTAAAGCTCCATCAAGCACTACGTAATGCTGTGCAACCAGAAGCTAACAGGATCGAGAGTGGCCATTACAACATGCTGGAAGCTGCTGAGCACTGATGTCAGCTATTTTACAACCCCCTTGTCTATAACCTCAGGTTAATATTCACTGTTATAAGGAACTCAGGGGCAAGAAGCAAGGAGGGTTAGGGGCTGGCCACAAAGTACTAATGCAGAGGCAGCCACTTGTTTTAACAAGCACCATCTGCTGGACAAAATAGGAAAAAACATTCTGTGCTTGAAATTTATTTAGACTAAGTCACCTGATTACACCTGCACATTTTAATGACTCATGTCTATCATATGTGCAGCTAAAACCGGCAAAACATCTTAATTGCGATAATCATCATGTATTTACATCTTACGTGAAACTTCTCAGTGAAACAAAGTGATGTCAAACACGTCCATTTGCCAAATCCAGGCAGGGTGTGGAACCCTCTCGTTGCGATCAGCGTGAACACACACAGCCACGCACACAATGGTGCCAGTGATGCAACTATTTTGACACACCCATCTGATCCCCATCTGCAATTACATAAGAATAACTAACGAGCAGACTTAGGGGAAAATCAGAGTCAATTCCCTCCCAGGCTGTTGGATTGTTCAGTCTGTCCCCAGAGGTCTGCTGGCTACTGGAGTGATTATTTGCTCAAACAAGCTGAGCATTGATGGGAGAGGCAGCGCTGAGTCTTTGGGCGTCTTGAGTCTCAGCCCAACGGAGACAATGTTGGACTGAACAATCTCCAAGGGGGCACATGCCGTGGACAGCTGAGCTAATGTTGGCATGTGTTTCTTTTGCTATTGTTTAACATGGGCAGAGGGATGAGATCACATTAGGAGCAGTAATTTTGCCTTCACCTCCCTGAAAGCGTTAGACTTCATTAGTTAAGGCTACACCTCCTTTCTTTGACAAACATGGTTTTCTTCTAATACAGCTAGAAGGTGAAACATTGTTGATATAAAATGTGCAACCTGGATACGAGGACTAAATGCAGAGGTGGTACCACTTCCCTCCATCTACTGGCTCTGTCTTGCATTACGTTGAACGCCTTCTTTGTCATTTGAATGTGACTTAAGTGTAGGTGTGTTAACACTACACTTTAATTAGGAAGCCCAATACAGATATTAAACAAAGTGACTGTTCAGTCAAGCTTTACCAAAATGATTGTTACATCTCGACTCTAGTGTTTAGTATAACTCCTATGATCCCTAAACATTACAATCTGTCTTTTATACTTTTCTGTCACCTTTAGATAATTAAATGACATAATGTACTCAATACTAAGTTCATCTACAGCAGGCAACTGAGAGAGCTACTGACTGTCTCTCATTTAATAATTAAACTTTTAGTAAATGCTGGCTGCATAAAGGCAGAGAAGCTATATTAATTTCTTTCACAGATCATTTCAAACTTCACAACAGTGATTGATGCCATAAAGCACAATTTTCTTGGTTTGCATTTTAAACTGTGATTTGAACTCTTTAGCAGTGGCTGGCCTCTGTACGAGGATTTTGCTGATATTCTTGTGGAACATTAAGTGACATGAGTGATGGATTTTCCTACTCCTTTGTCTCCCCCCATGCTGGGTAATTGCAGCCTGGTTTCCACTATTGTGAAGGGATAAGGACTAGTAAGGCCTTAGTCATTATATGGCCACACACTTTCCTCTGTAAACCCATTTCTGATCTCTTCTGCATCTTTTGATCTATGGTGCTGACAATGGTTGTGCCATGGAAATTGTGCTAATGAGTGGCAACTATGACTCTGGGCTTCATGCTGTAAAAAGTGCCTGCCGGCCTCCCCTTGTCACAAGCTGCAATTAAGTAAACACACAAAGAAACATAAATGAAAGGAGAGAATCACACACACACACACACACACACACACGTCCTTACACTGAGCAGTCTTAATGCCAGTCTGTAGTTCAAACTGACATACTAAGCAAACAGGCACAATGAGATGATATTCAGGATGGTGCATAGGAATGATCAATGTCAGGACAGAGTTGTAAAGACACTATGATGCATAATTAATATACGTGTGCAGGATGTCAGCATAGAAAGCTTTTAAAATGCCACATCCCAAGGCAGGGGGGATATATAATCCCTTTCAGCATGTTCTAGGCCTGTGCAATTGGTCATGTCAAGAACACCTCCTCAGAGATGCTTCTTTTCAATGCAAAGGAATGGCAGTTTCACTCCAGGTGTTCTCATGTCTGAGCTCCACATACTATCCCTGAATTCATGACTATCAATGAAGTTCGTGACTATGAATGAAGTTTGAAAGTATATATTAAAGTATATATTAGTAAAACTCCTACACCGGTCTGCATGTCAATCTCACATCCTAGTTTCAGTGATTCTAAAATACTTGATGTTGTATCCCTAGGCGATCCTCTGGAAGACTCAAAGAAGGCAGTATACTTTGAACTGTTGAGTAGCACCTTCTCCTTTGAGACACACAATTGGACATATACGACAGTTGATGTCTTGTGAAAATGAAAACTCAAACACAGCAGTGCTCAGCCAGAGGCTCATGAGAACACAAGACAGACCAGCACCTTGCCCAGAAGTTTGGCTGAAGTTGGGGTGCCTTAGTGACCTACGTGTTTAAGGCATTGACCATGAACCACAAAATCCCCTGGTGTGAATCCAGCTAGGGACAATTGTTGCATTTCATTCCTCTTCTTTCTGTCACCCCATGTCCTTTAGTGGTGAAAGAATCGGCTTCAGGCAGGTTAAGGCCAGTTATTGGATATTTAGTTGGTAGTGCTTTAGCCCCTGTAATAGCTCTCGCTACTTCCAGAGAGGTGGCATTCCATGTCCCAAAAGCCAGTCTGCCTCAACTAGTAACACACTAGACCCCTACACTAACTTGGCCCCCACAAATACGGATGATGACCGCATGGCTCCAGAAACTGGACCTATTTGCTGCTTGCTTAAACTGGCACAGACATTGCCTGCTGAAAAAGATGTAGGTCTTTGAATCACATTTTAAGCAATCCATCACCTGTGACCAGTTCAAACAGTCATGGAAATTTTTACCACCAGAACGAAATTTTTATTATTTATTTGATTTTATTTATTTATCATTTTGAAAGTTGTCATTTTACCATTTGATTCAATTCAATGTAAATCATTCTGGTCGTGCTTCATGTTTGAATCTCAAAAACTGCATCAGTATTTCAACCGGATGCAATTCAAAGTATGTTGCTGGGAAGTCAAAGCTGAGATTAGATTGATGGTTAGACGTCATTGGGATGATTTGATGCTTCCTTTTTAACCTGATAAAAAATGTATACAGTCAGGACAAAACAGCTGTGATAATGTAGTAGCGAGAAAATATGACCAGAAGGTCTCGTGAGGCAGTGGCAGGTGCTCTAAAAATAACTTCATTGCGATAACTTGAGGCTGATAATAAAAGAATAACAGACAACAAGCAGGCTCTGTTGGTTCAGGCTGTCAGACTGACACAAGACAGACAAAAGGGAACAAGTGAATCAGTTCCTGCAAACAACTTGCTGAGGATCAGTCTCCGAGGTGACAGTGGTGACAACATTGCTGGACTGTTTGTGTTACAAAGTGTGACATTGACGTGTTTATACTGATCGCAGGATGAGTTCAATCAGCTAAAGGCTCTGGTGCATTCATTCAATTAATAAAACTAGACTGTACATCCTGAAAAGGTGATGTTTTGTTGGCCAAGGACAACTTCACATTTTATAATAGCACTATGAGCCCAATAATGAACAGGCCATAGAAAACAACTATAGTACAGCATTTTATTTATTTATTTATTTTTTTAGGAAAAACAGATGGGCTCATTTACTTCTCCGTTTGGAATAGTGAGATAAGTGAAAGCGGTTGAATGTCAATTCAAAATGTGAAATATGCATGCAAAATTGTAGACTTGGTGGCAGATGAAAAGTGTTGGCTTTTGAACCCTGAAAATGTTTTCCATGCATTTTGGAAGTTCTGCTTGATAAATGATTCTTAGCGCGCCTAATGACAAGTGCTCTGTGTGCCATGTAAAAATGGGTGACATCAGGCTGTGGAAACATGATTTTGTGCTTCAGTACCTGCCTTCCCTGGTGCCAACATTAGCCTGTTTCTGGATAAGGCCACCACAGCAGAGCTGTGTCCCGAAGCTGGTCCCATAAAAAAAAAAAAAAGAGCTCTGCACGCAGCACAATTGAGCCCTGCCCACCAAATCAAGAGTAATTAACTGGAAACCAACAGCCGAAATTTCAAAGGGCAATTTTCGTAAATTGGAAGAATTATTTCCAATGCCTGTGTTCTCCGCAGACTAAAAACAGCTCAAATTTACTTTTAACAGCAAACAGAAACAAAAGCAGAGCTTTTGTGTGGTCTCATTGAGTAACTTTATTGAGATAGAAAATTAAGAGAACTGCTAAAATAAAATGTGTGGTAATTCAATGCAGGCAAAACCATGACAAAAGAAGGAACAGATGTGTAGGCACCAGAGGTTACTACTTTGTACAGTTTCTACACTGCGCAAACAATGGATCGGTATCACCTTTTAAGTACTGTGTGTTCTCAATTCTTTATAGACAACAGATTTTGAACCTGACTATGAGACTATCAGCAATCAATATGAGTAATACACACACCACTGTTGCTGCTAACGGGTCTGATGTGGCGCCATCGTCATGTCTGGAGCAAACTGCAACCTGTCACTTGTTTAAAAGAATAGTTTGACATTTTGGAAAACAGGCTTATTCACTTTGTTTTATTCACGCCATCATATCTGTCTGGTAAATATGAAGCTACAGCCATCAGGTTAGCAAAAAGTCTGGAAACTCCCTTCCAAGCAGCTCTAATGCTCAAAACATGTTAGATCCTTTTCCTTTAGTCCATACGAAAACTTAAGTGAATAGAGATGTGTTAGATTATCGCTGGTGTTGCTAGGTATCTTTGGCAGCGGCAACAAAGCCTCTGGTCTTTACGTTAAACACCTGCTGGCTGAAACCTTGTATTTAACAGACAAACATGAGAGTGGAATTAGTCTTCTCATCTAATTCCTGGCAAGAAAGGGGAATAAGCATATTTGTCAAAATGTGAGACTGCATTGTTGAAACCTGTCAGCCCATGTCGTACATGTTTCCAAATGTATCTATAAGAAAAAAAAAGAAGAAAAAGCTGCAGCAACAAATATGCATCACTTTGGGCTAATGTTTGCTCAACAAACTATGAAGACGCAGCGGGATATTATATGAGCACATGGTCCAAGATGTATGGCAAAACTTGAACATGGACATTAAAATTACACTAATTACGAGTAAATGAGTGTGGGGTCTCTGCATCCTCCCTCGTTGAGGGATGCGCAGTCAGATGTGAGATCATTGCTTCTGACTGCAAAAGGGTGGAAAATGCGTCATCACAGGCCAGACATCAAAGTGCACCGGTCCACAGGGGTTAACATCCAAAAGAGGTTAGCAGAGGTTATAAAAACACATCTATAAACACAGGCCCCACCAATGAGCCATACTGTCAGTTATTACTGGCACTCTGTTGTAGTTATAAACTAACATTAGGTAAGAATACGGTATGTAGAGGCACCACATGCGTAAGAACATTCACACAGGGAGACACCCCAGAGGTGTCAGAAAAACGAGCATGTCAACATTAACTTTTATTAGCTGATGGAAAAATGAGACTAATGGTCTTACTGAAGCTCGACAGAAAGGAGAAATTTGTTGAGCTTCAAAGGTGATGGAGGAACACCGTGAAGCTGGTTTCCGTTAGTTTTCAATTAAAGTCAACAGAGGGACACATTACCCAGTGAGTGTAAAACACAAAGATATGTACTTTTTGGAGTCGTGTGCTCAGACTGTTGGGCTTTATAATCATAATACATTTTACTGATAGAGCATTTTTACTCAATAGTCAAAGATGCTTTAATTAAAATTCAAGATACCAAGATAGCTAAAAACATTGAGGGTATTTGCTCAGTTTGTCCAGTTTGTTTGCTTTTTATGAAAATTTAAAAAAGCTTAAATTAAAATTGAGTTCAAAGCACTGCCGGTTGTTCTGAAACTTTCAATTATATCACATTATTACACATTATTACCAAGAGAGTCTGATGAAGATGATCAAAAGATTGAGATCAGCTAATAAATGGACCTTAAATATCTAGTGTGTAAGATTTAGAGGGATCTCTTGGCAGAACTGGAATAAAACATTCATAAATACATTTGTGTATAATAAGATGAAAATAAGAACTGTTGTTTTCATTTCCTTAGAATGAGATCTTTATATCTACAGAGTGAGTGGTCTTCATCTACAGGTTGTGCCACGTTACACTACTATATCTCTACAGTAGCCCATAACAGACGTTCAAACACCGGCACTAGAGTGCGCCTTTCGCGTCCCCCCCCCCCAGACAGTTCTCCTACATGCTTGGAAATGGTGAGTCAAGGGGTATTCAGTTGGTTGCAATCCACATGCACAAATTCACTGCTAGACACCAATAAATCCTACTTACTTTTCCTTTAAGATAGGTAATTTCTGAATATCAGCAGATACCTTCATCACAGAGTCAGTATCTGACGAGCATTGTTTAAATAATTTTAAAAGTTACTGATACCAATGACGTGACCTAAAATGATATTTATGTTGTGTTTAGTCTAATAAGTGTCAGCATCCATCATAAATGTGCAGGGAGTATAACACAAACACACAAATGTTCCAAAAAATATCGTCTTTATTTAAGAATGCTCTCAGACAGATGATCTAAACCTAAATTCTAAACATTTACAGTGAAATGATTCGTTGTATATACAATGACATAAATACAATACAACCATTGTTCTTTCTTAAGACAATCTGTTAAAAAACACTGAAAACTCTGTCAGGTTGCATTAGTCCACTGTATACTGACACAAGATTGATGACTTCCTGTCAGATATGTCTGCCTTCACACTCATTTCATCCTGAACATCTGGGCATTATCATTCCAATCCACAGCTGTCAGCAACATTAGCTGGCTCATTTTCATTGTGACAGTGACGGGTAAGAACAGGCCCCGGCTCTTTCACAGCATCATCCTTAGTCATGCTGACCTCAGCACTCTCTTTGGCAGCTGAACTGTCATCCGTGAACTCAGTGATGTTCTAATTTATACAATGAGGCCTGCTGCCGCTACCGCTGTGTTTATTAATTCCAGCATTAACATTAACTGTCTTCTGGTTCATCTTTAATCACCTCTGTGTCATTAGCAGGGCTTCTGGCACCAGTGCAGCTCTTAACATGAGGTATTTTCGTCAGCACTTTCTCTCTCCTCCTCTTCTTTCCTCTCTTCATCACTACTGTCTACGATCTCTCCCTCCTCTGGCTCTTCCTCCCCTTTTCCTCTCTTGGCCCTTTTCTCTTTTGGGGGTTCAGTTTCAGGGCTGATCTCTGGAGTTCCTGTCCAGATGTCAGTTGGCCCATGGGTGCAAGCCTCTTGTAGGGATGAAACTTGGGTCACAACCTCCATCTTTTGGTCCACCCCTTCGTTCATTGTTGCAAAACTACTGTAGGCTGATGCAGGTTCAGCTGAAACAAGATGACCCCATTTGTGTGTAAAAAACATGTTTAAACAGTAAATTCTTGTTCAAACATAAACAAGTGGGAGGCGGGAAATGGTTAGAGTACAGGTGGGGTCATGCTTAAAGTCATGGGGAGAAAGAGAAGGACAATACAGACTGTTTGGGAACCATGACGCTATGGTTTGGCTCCATGTTGGTTTCCAGGATGAGGCAGGTTGCCAAGCAATTAGTTATGCAATAAAGAAGGGTGGACGTGTGAAAGAAAGGCTGCACAATAAATGACTGTAAAAACGATAATTGTGAATTACAAGCAATTACTCCACAACATGATCTCCCCACAGTCCATTTGGGGAAAATTCACTTTAAACCTTAGGCACTTTTGCCAACGTCTTTTTGCCTGTATCCTAAAAAATGGTTTTCCAGCTGAGCCTATAATATGCAAGATTAACGTAACAGCTTTTTCTTCTTTGTGGTGTAACACAAGACATTTTTAATTAAAAAGCGATGCCTGCCTCCTATTAACCATTGTCTTTGCCATGGACCATTACGCACATGATTTAAAGCCCCATTGTGTAAGTTTCTACCATAAAATAACAGATTTTAAATCGGGTGAACGGTGTCCCCATCATTCCCACACTTTGTGCTCCAAGTTATTTGCCCGCAAGAACGATTTAAATTCACACAAGACCAACAAGTTCACAGATTTTGGCAAAACTGCATGACATTCTATGGTGAAAATGTTTTCTGGCATTCTCTCCAATGTCCTCTGACAGCTCCGCATCAACTCTCCATGATGAATTTTCTGATGAACAGTAAAGTAAACCACTGTAAACTATAGCTGCTACGAGTGCTGTATGTGTGTGCAAACGTTAGCTCAGTTTGTTAGCCAGGTTGCTCGCACTGTGTGAACAGAGTACTGGGGAAGTGTTAGTGTTTGTACCAAGGGGAAGAGGAGGTTTTCAGGTTCTAGATGTGAATACTTCATGCCAGTGTCATGCCAGAACCCGAGCTGAGCAAGCGAGATATATAACTGGTGTCTATGGACATAATGGCAGAGGTGACAAGGACATTGACAGCGAAAGCTAAGAATAGAAAAGGAGATCTTGCGATCTTGCCTGACAAGGGTAAATCTGGGACTAACTTTTAGTTGATGGCGAGAGCTTCGTGAAATAAAAGGCAAGCTGTGCTTCAGAATGTTGGACTAGTAAGTAATATCAGGGGTTGCTATGTCTTGTGTTATTGCACTTACTTGACATTTGTCTTGTGTTATTGCACTTACTTGACATTTGTCTGCTAGGAAAGTTGTTGACTCGCTAGTTTTTGATCATAAGTAATATACTCATAACAAATGCACTTGTACAACTGTCCATATTAACAGCTGTATTGTACCCTGAAACTGTGGGGCTAAATAGCAAAAATACCAATTTATACATAAAATCACTTTAAAGGTTCCACAATTTTTGACCATATAATATCAGTGGTAAAAGACTCTAGTTACCTAGTTGTCTAGTATTAATCCTTCCATTAGGGACTGGTCACTAAATCTTCCAATTACATGTGCTGCCATAGCTCTCTGAGTAGTGTTGAAACATCTCACTGTGGAATATGATGCCTGGATAATCACAGGAGCTTTTACTCCATTATACCACCCAAGTCATGACATCTTTACCTTTTAGTATGCCTGTCACTCGTCATTCAAAACACCCCTTTTCACTTCACAAGCCAAGATACCTTACCTGTATAAAACAGCTAACTAGCTTAATTGTTCTCAGACAGAAGCAAACACCTCTGGACTCGAGTCTGATTGGCTTAGATAGATTTGATCCTACCCTGGCATGTCTCCAGACAGTACTGTAGTTTTGCTTATTGGTTTGGGGAACCTGAAAGAATGCTGTCAAAGACAACTTTATATTTTCTGGTTAATGGGACAAACTTTTGTTTAGATTTAGTTCTGAACATTAGTCAAACCTAAAAAAGGGAAAGGGAAACAAATCACAGTGAGTTAAAAATGTCAAATCAAAGAGATGGTGACTCGGGGTCAACAAGGCCACAAAGGAGTCAGTAGCTTAGACCAGAATACTGACCAGCTGCATACCACAGGTTTGGAGCATGTTAGATCTTCAAATTTACTTTATCCTCACTGGATGTGTAACAGCCACAGTATCCGATTGCTTTTTATCATTTCCTGCCCAGCTTCCCAGGCCAATGCATGTGCAATTATCAGGATGTTTTTACGGCTAACATTATAGAAAAAGAGTATGGCACCACGGCCTTATCACTGAAAACACACATACACAATGAGACTAAAATTACCTCATTTGTCATTCAGTCTGTCTGGGTCTGACAGTATAATGATACTGGGGTAGTGTGGTCTTTTGTGACCATACTAACCCTACTGAGATATACACAGTTTGACCACAGTTTTTCATGATATGCAGTCCTACTTTATCATGACTTTCCATGGCCCTCAAGATCCGGCACTGGAAGAGACCAACAAACAGGTGAAAAAAAAGACTGATCTCCTGTTTTCTCATCTTGTGTCATTTGACAACTCATGAGGTCACCGTTCAACAGTAAGCCATGTTTGATCCTCTTTTTGGACACAGCCGCTGTTGAGGTTAAGTTGGTGTGTGTGATGCTGTGCAGAACACCCTCATTTCCGTTGGGGTAGCATGTTGCCATAGTGAAAAATAAGGGAACAGGGAGTCTTAACGTCTCAGCTGGAGAAAACCAGGAGATGATACAATGCTGCTGGAATTGGGGAAGTCAAGAGGGGTTGGCGTTTTGGGGCTAAATGGGGTTTTGACTTGTGTCACATATCCACCCTTTTAATTAGTTACAGAAAACATAGGTGAAAATGAAGCATTAAGCTGAACACAGTGATGAAGAAAGTATCAGTAGGTTAGTGCTAGTGCGGAATTATCGTAAGAGCAGGCTGTAGGAAAGTCATGACATTTAAAACTAGATAAGGTGTTTTTTTTGTTTTTTTACCTGGTCCTTTCAGTGGATAGTCCTTCCATTGATCTCTGAGAACAACATGCAGCACAGGATATTCAATCAGTGTCTTGTAGCTCAGGTTGTCTCTTAGGCTCTTGTGAATGTCCAACTCATGGTACCTATTCAGATAAAAATGAGGCACAAAAACAGAGGTAATTACAAGACAGCTCAGTTAATAGCTGGATTGGTAAATTATGTGATATTAGCCTCAATGTAGGTAATTTCAAGAGTTTTTAGGTGCCAGGTAGCAACAAAGAAAGAGCAAAGATGGCCATTGTTGCTGAAACTTACTGGTGACTGTAGCTCTTTATCCCCAGCTGCCTGTGGCAAATTAATGGCCGGGAATTTTTCTTTTTAAGGATTGATAGAGATTTGAATCATGGCTTGGCGCAGTGAAGATCCTTTTTGGTGTTCGTCTCAAGAGATGGAAACTGACTTGACCAAGAATCAACAACATCTCTCACAAGCACATAAAGGGCCCGCTTACCCCTCCTTTAGCCCTTTGTATGAAATGACATCAGTCTAGTCTTGTCTCTAAGTAGTCCTGTCATGCATTAGGGATGGTCATAAATCACCAGACTAAATAGTTAACTGGATTCTTGGGAGACATGGCTTGCCGCTACACTCAACTGATTCAGAACCATCCAGCTTAGGCTGTCATCACTGAAATACAAGGCATCATATATTTTGGATATATACAGTAACTGGCACCATCCCCACCAACTGTCAAACGCGTGCCAGACTTAAGATTATTGGACCATTGTTTGTTTTGCTAAAAGCACAAGCAGACTGAGAACCGCCCAGGTAGACACCCACTCCCAAAGCCAATCAAAGCACTCTGCTATAATGTGACATTTACAGGTCTTTACTGGCAGTAAGATCCTGTTGCATGGTCCCACAAATAAACAGTAATATGTGCTGGTACTTCCTGCAGGACAATAGAGCATAGCCTGTGTGTCTCAAAACACACACAAAATACTTTTTGCCACAGTACAGCAAATGGTCGTGGTGTATTTCCACATCAGAAGGGTAGGAATAGGCTTAAGTAGGCCATAATATCTGGCACATGGTTTCCAGGGTGGGAAGAGGCCATTGATATGGTCAAATATTAAGCAGTGAAATGCTGGGCTAGGAGAGGCAAAGTCATTAAAGAAAATATTTCTGCAAGCAAAAGCAGGATATCCAAGGACAGCATCATTTACAATGTGCATGCCAGACAAATACCGTTTCCATTTCATTTGTTTTTATGTCTAACTTGTAATAAATTAATGTTCCCGGATGTTTTTTATTTTTGTAAATATACAAGCTTAACTAAAACAAAGTGTTAGTGAACAACAGTGAAAGATGGGTAGATGGCAAAGCAGATTGTGGCTCCCTGTGGTGTCGGTAGGATTATTAAAGCTCTGGCCATTTCTAGATACACAGCTCAATGACTCAACCAAGAACATGCACACATCTGGTCTCTATATAGTGTTCTAGTGAATGAACAGAACAGAGGGTAAAAAAGTGATGTTCTCCTCAGGGAGGTTCCTATTGTTTTCTCTTCCACTGCTAAGACCCATCAGCATGCAGTGGTAAGGTGTGAGGACAAAGAAACATTGCAAATATTTTGAAATTGAATAGGCATTACTGTGTTATATAATGTTGAAATCCCAGATGAATCAAGAGCAAAATTAAGTTGGACATTTCATTGGCTGTGTAGTAGTCGGTACCAGCATTGTTTTGTAAAACTGAGTCACTGTAACAGAAGAAAACTGTTCTTGTTTCAGTCCATGTTGAATTTGAACATTCCTTGCATGTCGTTGGATGCAAAAAGCCTTCCAGGTTTGCGCTGTATTTTTTCGTGTCAGCTGTTGTTGCCAATACTGTGTCCTCACTGTTATGTGACCCGAGCTCCTTTTATAAACGCTGTGAATCAAATCAGACCTTGAAAGATGCTCATGCAGGATGTAAATAAGTCATCCACTAATCAGATGATCAGCCTTTCGATCCCCAGCTCCTCCAGTCTGCATGTCGAAGTGTCCTTAAGCACTGAACCCCAAATTGCTCCCAAGGGATGAACCTAAAACTCTGAATCCTAAAAGTGATAAGCAGTTGGCACCTTGCATGGCAGCTAATACTATCAGAGTATGAGTGTGTGAGAATAGGTGAAAGACTACATGCTATATAAGTACAGTCCATTTACCATTTAGTCCAGTTCTGTCATTGTTATGCTCACAGTACTGTCCCAAAAGCAGGGACTGTGTCAGAAACAGCCAGTAAGTGGCATGTCCAAATTAACCCATGATTACACAATTCACTTGCCACAATGTTATTGAAAGACAAGATTGGTGGATGCATTATGGTTGCTTTGCAGTGCACAGAGGTGCATTTGTAGTCCTGAATATTTTTGGGTCAACTCTATTGCAACATACCTTTACATGAAGCAAATAAAGTGCTTAATAGAACCATACTATTTTAGTAAAGATACCTAAAATGAGTCCAACATTGCAGGAGACCCGAGCAAGCATCTGATCCACAGAAACAAACTTGGACATGGCTTTGGGGCATGCTGAGGGAGAGCAGATCGACAGGCTCAGGAGAGCTAAGGAGGTTCACCACAAATATGTGGGAAAAAGCAGTGCTGGAACAGGACAGAAACATCACTGTCTGATGGGTCCACAACACTTAGAGAAAAAAAACAAAAAAACAGAATGCGCACACACACAAGTTTCCTTTTTTGGCAGCAAAAGTAAAAACAGCATCTCCACTTCTGACAAGTCAACAGGCATAGATGTTCAGTGGGATTCAGCTGGAGCTGGCTGAGAGGAAAAGAAGAGCTAAGGGAAAGGAGGAAAGGGCATTCACTGGATCTCGGGCGTGGAATGAATAAAAAATAAATATTAAAAAAATAGCACAAACAAACACCCAGAATGGTGTGAATGGTTCCCTTGATGCACAGTATGTCTCCTTTCCAGTAAGAGCATGTTGACTGGTTACACAGCTATGTTTAGTTTAGCACAAGAGCTCCTTTATTGGAGTGTGTTGATATTCCAGTAGACATTCAACAACAAAAACATGCAGTCACCCTTTGTGTTAGACTTGGCAAACGTCCTCCAAGTAGCCATGACTACTGCTGTCCATGACTTCATAACATTAATGATACCTTTCAAAATTAAGGGCTTTCTGCTTATACTGATTCATTCAAAAATGTGGTGGCCCCTCTGTGGTTGCAAGGCTTTGACCTTGTTTGGGACCCCTAAAATGGGATGTGACCTTAGACTGTGGGGGGCCTCTCTTCTTATTAGAGCTGTATTCTCTGGTTGTGGTCCTGTTATGTAACTGCAACTAGTTAAGTGAGGTAATTCTCTGTTGGACAAGCATCCTAATTTTGCTCTATTTCCATTCGACCATGCTTGATCCAATATTGACAATAAACACTTAAATTACAGATTCATCGGTCCGTCATTATGTACCCCATACTCAGAGCTATTAAGCTATTAGAGGAAAAGGCTACTGCGAGAAAGTGAGACAGACCGGAGGAAAATTCTGCCACCGTATTAGTCATTATCGCAAACTTGACATGTCAAAGTCAAAACATTCTTTCTGACTCACAGCAGTGACTGTATCAGGATAATACCTGTTCAGAATCATTTATAAAATCCTTCTCTGGAAACTGTTATGTGGCTGATACCAAATGTTATGACTCATTTACTAAATTCTCAGGATATGCCTGCACCTACATAGCTCTCCACCCTGATGAGTATTCTTATGTGATAAAACCTCCTTCAATAACTCGCTGCTATAAGTTGGGAGCAGAATTTCTGCAGAAACAGTCTGACCAAATGAGCCATATATATATTAACTTGTGACTATGCTGCTTTTTAATGGCTGTCATTATAACGGTGACACTGTAAAGGTGAGCTAATGACACATTTAAAAGCATTCAAACCTTCTATACGCTGCCATAAAATATAATTTATCTGCTTAGAAAATGGGAGCAGCCCAGCCCACAGGGCAAAACAAAAGGGCATGTGTGCATTAGAAGAATGAGGGATGGGATGGGAGGTTTCATGATGTTTCAAACTGGCCAGGGGGTAAAGATTACGAGCACAGAGGATAATCATTCACTCCATGACTAAGTGGAAATGGAGGAGAGCCAAATAATCTGAAACTAGGCAAGGCAAATGGGTGCTATCAACACCATCCTCTGTCCCTCGTGGGAAAAAAATGAAAGACAAAGAGGCCAGGAAGACAGAGCGCTCAGAAAGTACAAACAGAAACTATGGAAGCAGAGAGTGGGTGAGGGAGTGTGTGAGAGAGAGAAAGTGAAAGAAAGCAGATGGAAGATGTAGATAAAAGTTGCAGAGGAATTTTTGATCAATGGCATTTCTCAATGTTGGAATCCAATTAAAAAGGGGAGGAGAAAAAGTCCTTCAGGCCTCTCTGCCAAAAGTCTATGCAGCTTTGCAGGAATTTACAAGTCAGTGATGTCATGTTCATAAACAAATTATGTCGATTTCATACATGCTGAATAAATCAGTCATGACTGGCAAGTCCAATCGAACGGTCAGAAGGGTCACACAGACAGGATGCCTGTGCAATGACAGGATTCTAAACCACTTCTGAAGATTAAAAAAAGTGTTTTTCATTGTGTTTTTTATCCTCAAAGCTCAGCCACACATCGTTAAATCTTCTTAATCTTTCTCATCTTTAAATGATACATTTGTCTGTGATAACTGTTTGCTTCACAGCCTTGGTTTTTATTATTGTGCACTATAGGTCCTGTGCCATTTTCTGCATGAGCTCCTCTTGTCTTGGCTGTATTCATTTTTGCTGGTATTTCATAAACCACCTAGCAACGTCATACTAAATACTTAAACTGAGCTGCACAGAGGAGACCAGTATTAGATCACTGAAAATATATCTGCATGAGCATGTGTGTCAGCCGACAAGTAACAAGAAATGCCAAACATGAGGTGGATTGGAAACAGCGTCACCATTACACAGTTTTGATAGTCAAGTCAAACCAGTTTTGTTTCAATAGCCCAAAGTCACTAATGAAAATTTCCCCTCAATCATGCAGTAGATTGTGTGTACAGAGTAGACAAAAAAAAAAGCTAAATTAAAAGTTTGAAATTTACCAGTGAGAAGTTTTTTTTCAAATGTTCAGTGAAAATCTTCTACTGTTATTTTATGTGTTTATGTTGAAAAACAAGAATTCAAGAAATTCTCAAATATCAATATTGGCCTCAGAAATCCATCCAAATCCATCATTTGAGCTGTAGTGGGAACAATCATGACAGGTGACTGATAACTGATTCCAAAACATGAATGTAACAAGTGGGCCATTGTTGGGGAAACCTTTATTCAGCAGTATGACTGGATTAAGCCATGAGGTCTGTAAAAAATCCAACCTGTTTAGCTCATGCATCAACTCCATAAAAGGAACAACAAAAATATATATCCCCATGGGAACCAAGGCCATATCACCTTATACTTAGAAGAGATAAGATCGGTGATAAGTAGAAGGTAAATCTCACCTCACAGAGTTAGCCTTTCTCCCCTCTGCTTTCATGAATACTTTCACATGATCACATGGAGCGTGCACATACATCTTCAACCTGAAATAGACATTCACATCAACACAGGAGGTTAGAGACTCAAAAGACAATAAAAAACACACATGGGAACACAAACTGCGGAAAATTTCCTTGGGTGGCTACCATAAAGGTCAAAACACAAAGAGCTCATTGACTGCGGCACAGGAGAGATCTAAATGTACACTTGTCTGGTATGCCGTCTGATATATGTACAGACTTCTTGTGTGCAGGACAATCCTCCGTGCTACTGACAGCCATGGCACCTGAGCCCGCTGTAAACAACCAGCCAATGGGCCATGGAGGGTTAAACTCCAATCACTTGAATGTAGACTAAACAGAGTTTGTATCTAAATGGCTGGGACTGAACCAAGTTATGTGTTTATTTTAAAGAGGTGCACCTATCTACAATATGCTCCTGCTCTAGGTTTTACAGTAGACTGCTTACTGCTGACTGTTATCAGTACAAAGGTTAGGTCAGAGGAGTCAGATCGCTGTTCTGTTAGAGGTTCAGATTAGAAATACTGAGTGTTCTGCAATCAAAGAGCCTGCCTTGTTCAAAGCCTGCAGTTCATGTTGGGAGAAACATGAGCCTGGGAAATTAAAAAGAAAGCAGAGCAAGAGCAAAATTGCAAAGGTAAATGCAGGAAAGTAAGATTGTGGGAATTCAACAGAACATGAGGGGTCTGAATCCTGTGGAAATAAAATTGGACTGAGTTGGTTGATATTAAAGATAGATGACCTTTGAATAACAGCTTTTGTAAATTCACCAACTGAACTTTCTCCTGAGTTGCGCTGAGATAAATTGAAGCTATTAAAAAGAAGCTACTCCACCTATACATCTATTCAAGTTGAGCACAATTGTGCTGGCACAGATTAGTGGAGTGTTAAATTTATTCATACACATTCACATTCCGCAGTTAATTTTGGTTAGAAGTACATAATATATTCAAACTCTATCTTTTGTGGAGAAGAGAAAAGAGAACTTCAAAATAAAAATACTTGGTAAACGTGAATCTTTTGTACATGCAGACTGATTTGTACTTAGTCTGTAACTGAGGCATAATCATTGAACACACTGCTGCCAAACCCAATTACAGGGGATCTTGTCTAGCATGCAGGCGACAGTGGACCTGATACAGGTCATCAAAACCAAAGCTGCAGTCATAGCTACAAATGGCCTTTATATTTAGAGAAAGAATGGTGAGGACTGTAAGTAAATCTGAAACACAACAGGTCATAGTATTTCTCTTTTAACAGTTGATTCATATACATAGCAGTAAAACAGAGGCTGCATCTTGAGTACAGTATAGTAGACAAAGCAAAAACCTCATATACGATGTAATAATCCCAGGACAATATGATGCAATAGCAAACCAATGTAACTGCGTCACACTTGTCTTAGAATTATGGGGAGTGTTTGATATTATACTGTGCTGCTGAAGTGCAGTTATCAGTGTAGCTGCATTTCAATGGTGAGTGTCGTGGGCAATTCAATTAGCTCTGTTTTCCCCAGTCTCATTCCCAGTTTTTATGAACATGAGAATCCAGAAACTAAACACAGCCTCACATTTGTTGCCAAGAGCTCATTTGAACATTTCAAAAGAACACAATGGGCTGAGCAGCAGCCGTTATCCTTAAATTTAGAGGTCTTCCAAACCATAAACTGGTGTTGATTTCTGGGTCTATTATCACATTGTTAAGTTTTCTATTTCTATTTCTATTCGTTTGACCAGTGACCAAACCAAAACAACTGAGTATCTAAATTTTCTATCACTGAATGCAATATGTCAATCTAAGCTTTCTGGCTTTGCTTCAAGATTTAGAAAGAACTGTAACAGCAATAAACTAAACTAAATAAACTGAACAGACATGGTGAGATGCTTTAAATAATGCTTACTGACTTGCTGCCAATAATATGGACACAGCTTTCACTCCAGATGTACAGGGCCTGAAGCAAAGGCCAAATTCATCAATTTGAATTGGCTGCTTCCTCTGCCATAAAACATGGACAGAGTTGGACACAGAAGTAGTTTCCAGACTGGGTGGGTAAATAACTAATCCTACAGCTTGAACTCTGTGTAACATGTATTAGACAAGATTGTGATGGTGTGTTAGCCTTGTGATGACGCAAATTCACAAATCATTAACAATATGACATTTTTAACAAGTCTAAAGAGCACGTAGGCTTATTAATGTGTCCACTTAGCTGGCATTAGCTTACATGTCTCAAACAGTGCTGCACAGAGAGGATTAAAGATTTTACATTCTGGGAAAAAACAAGAACACTGGTATGGGATTGGTTTGGGTTTCCTTTTCAGGGTTCAGTTGGTGCATCCGTACAAACAATCACAACAAAAATATCACATGGAACTTGAGTGTTGATAGGACAAAGCTCACTTTTGACGTGTCACAGGGTCTGACTCTGTTGGGTGGATGTAAGTGGTCAAGATCTGCTCCAAAGTTTGCTTGTCAGAAACCCTAAAACAAGAAAGAGGTTGTGAGGGAAAAAGCAAATGTGAGATTCAAACCAAGTCAAATCATAATGGATAAGATCTCTGTGTAGCTTTTACAATCCTGGACTGAACACACATCTGAAGGGTGATTCTTTCCGAGTTGCAGACTATGCACCTGCAGCAACAAGCATGCCTTCTAAGTGCTGATCATTTGCTTGCAGTAAACAAAACACTGGGGCTTCTGCATAAGGTTTGATGAGTATATTTTTCAAGAAACTGAAATTTGTTACGTAACTCACCTCCTCTGGCTGAACTCTGCGCTGCTCTGAGGGAAGATGAGCTTCAGATGCCACATGAATACTTTTGCACTAAACAAGACACAGAAAACTCATTTTGAGTTTCAGCTTATCAACAACACTACTGCTTGATGCCCCTATTTCAACAAAGGCCGATGAAGTCAGCGATGCTCTGACAGTATTCCCTTCACAGTCAAACACAAATGCCCTTGTTTAAATTCAGAGCATAAAATGGATTCAGCCTTAATCTGTCCAAGACAATACGCCTGACCGCTTCCAAAATCTTGTCCATCTGTGTGACTGTGTGTGTAAATGAAGTCGCCATGGAGACCATGACATATACACTCAATACTAAGACACCAGCTGGTGGATATCAAATAATGATCGTTTCTTCTGGGGTAATGCTTTGGGCAGTAACTGTTAAACATGGTTGGGTTTTTTTGGGGGTTGCTGGGCGTGCTCTACAACCTAACATTTATCCCCTAAACAGCTGCTGTGTTCATATCTAATAATGTCATCGTGATGTAGACATAGCCAACAAAATGTAATACTGAACAGTTATGGGAGATATGAAGAACAAGATGTAAATCTGCTTTTGTTCTTTTAAAGTAATGGATTCATTACTAATAACCCACAGTCTAATTGAATTGTTGCAGGCTATGAACCAATTTGACACATTAAAAATCTATCTGATCTGATATTATTAAAACATTCCTGTTATGGTTATAGATGTTATAGATAAATCCAAGAAGGACATCAAACGTATATTTCTGCTGCCCCTGAGGATCAGAATACACTAAACTGGCACAGGCATCAATAAGTCCTGCTCTCCACAGGCATACTGAGCTCAGCCTAACTACAAGGACTTGCGTTGACCAAAGACCACAGAATTTTCCATATATAGGGTGGAGCTGATTCATCAACCCCTTCTCCATCAGGGCAGAAGGACGGAGGCCTTGGATGGATCTGAGGGATGAAGATGAAACATAAAACGCAAAGCATAATTGTAAGGCACATATGGGAGACCTTGTTATTAGTGCTTGGTACTCACCAGAAGAGATTCAGAACACAACTTGGAGATTTCTTTTGATATTTGTAATATAAAGTCTTTTGTATTTTCTGAAATATCTAAAAACAAAGCTCTGCATGGCTCCCTGCACAGTTACCTTGAACCGATTCTCAGCCCACAGAGTAGAACAATTTGTGGCTTCCTGCTGAAAGACAACTAAAAGTCTATATCCGTATTAAAATGCTGTATTTAGTAATGTCAGTCATGGCTGTGTGCTATGGTTTTATATGTTAGCATTTTATGTTAATGTGAATCTCAAATAAATCTGGTACAGATGGAATTCAGTCATCATTGAATCATTTATTAAGAATTTTTCAAACAACAATAAAAAGTTATTTTCTTGAAATTGAAAACTAAATATTGTATTTTGGATTGTTAATCCAACAAAATAACACACGTCAACCTGAACAATTAGTGGATAAAATTACTTTCAACGAACCCATACTAAGGTTTTTAAGGGTGGTGGTTCAAAATAAGTGAACAGATCACTAAAGTCATGACAATTCATCCTTTGAGGACCATTAATGCCAGCTCTACATTTCATCCAGATCTATCCAACAGCTGTGGCTGGACAGCCAGACTGCCGGACAAATCATGATGTTTCACAGTTACATCAGGGCTCATATTAAGTCTGGTTCAACTCTGAACATATATCAGACTTTTCACTTTTGTCCTACCATTATCAACAGGACTTTGCATGACATAGACTAACCCTAGAAAAAAAAAACTGCTCATATAAATAAAAACAGTCCTATAGAGTACATATTCTGACAAACTCTAAAATAGCTGACAATGAAGTGCTCAACTCTACGCCATCTGTCTTTTGAGAGCAGGCATGTTTCAGGTGCATGTGGGGTTGTTTTGCTGATCCAGATGGTAGCATTATACAACAGGGGTCATGTTTTTTTCCTTGTGCAGAACTGGCAGAACACCCAGTGAAAGGTAGTTATGAGTTTCCACTTGGCTAGGAGAAGGTGAAGGGGTAACATTGTAGGTAACAAAGGCAGCAGCAGGCAGGTTGGAAATGAAGACGGGGGACTGGGAGGGGATTCCCTACGCAACTGTAGGAGGTACCTAACACCTCTAACCCCTTAGTCAGAGGAATGTATGTGTTTGCTCAGTTTTGGCTGCGTTTCTTGCGTGTGTGCGTGTGCATACGTGTGCAGGTGTGTATGTGTTTGTACGTGCAAGCAAATAAGGGTGGAGCACCAGGTGTGATGCCATTATTCTGTCATTACAGCAAATGGAAACTATGTCTTTCAATGGAAAAGGGGCTTGCCCAAAGATGCATGCAATCATTTCGGTGAAGGCCACAGTGCATACCTGGGATAAGTGCCATCATTCATTGTTGGGGAAAAAAGAGGAAAGAGCAGCATAAAAAAGTCAAAACAGAAGCACCAACAGCTGAAGACGACTGCTTTGCATACCAAAACGTGCTGAAAAATATGAGGACACTCCGCCTAGTCCTTAAACAGTTATTTCTGAGGGGCCTTGAGCAAGGCAATTAAACTCTAAGGGAAAGCAGTGGCAAACAGTGAAAAGTTAGTTGTGCAAGCTAATTCCAATGTGTATACAACAAGTACAATCCTACTAAAAACACACCTGTTTACAAAGATTAAGTGCTTAAACCAAACAAGGGTCATGTTGAAAGGTTTACAACCTCAACAGAATTCCATGCAATAAACCATTTACTCTACCATACATTGCCTGCGTTCAAAGGTATTTTTCGTCCAAGAGGGATTATTCATCAAACAGCCTGCTGGACCACAATAACTGAGCCAAACCAAATAAAATATGATTGACAAATAGCCAGAATAGAGTGGATAACATGTGAAGGTGTCTTATTAATGTAAAAGTGATTAACTATTTGTCTCTAGGGACAAAGTTTCTTCCAATCTTCCAGTTCATGATTGATCTACTGAATATGTATCAATCCGTAACTGTTTGCATACATACATATATGGAGGAATACGTTCCTCAGTGTCAGGACAGTTTATGATCATCTCTGGAAGTAATACTGTACGCTCCGGATTCATATTCTGTTTATTTTGTCTCATTCAGAAACCTCAGCATCCTGGGTAAAAAACCTTGGGGTTTAAAGTTATTCTCAGCATCCTGAGTTGTGCAGAGAGAATGGAAGCGGTCATATCTTGCTGCTTCCCAAGTGGTTGCCGTTTCCTCTTTCTTAAATTGGCAGTACAACAATGGTATTTTTGTTTCTCTCACTAGGCTACACAATATTTACACAATAAAAAATAGCTGAAATCACTAGTCTGGACTTCTTATGAAAACTTAAAACCCTTAAAGTAGACCCTACACAAAGCCCCACTTTTGGGAACAAAGGCCTGTTGTTGAATTTGTAATAAAAGCTACAGTATTTCAGTCAATCAATATAGGGACTGATTTTAATATACACGCTAGCAATTCAAGTTATTAAAAGTTAGCAAGTAACTCAAAACCTGGAGCCAGACTGGAAAGTCAGCCAAAGCGCAAGTGAGGATTGATTCTTTTGACATTTAAAAAAAAAATCTTTGGGAGAAGCGGTCATTCCCCTTAACGGAGAAATTAGTCATCTTTGCCCCAAAGCGCTTTATAAATACAAGACCCGGTGTCTGGCCTTTGGTGTTCTGCTCTTCACAGACCTGACTATAGGGTTGTGCTTGAAGGGTGACATTTCAGTTTTAAATGCAAAATAAACATCTTACAGAGAGAACTGCAAGTCATTACAATTACTGAATGCAAGTTTGCCTCTCACTAAACTTAAACTAAGTCTGAACAATTGTCTGTATTCATGAGGGAGACTGAGAAATAAAACAGACTCTCAGGAGGATGGATGAATTCATTAACAAGAACACACTCTTGCTCACACTGTTGATTAAGTAAGTGATTGGAGTTGCTTGTGCCATTAACACTGGGGAGCAGAAAGCCTGACTGGTGGTCTGGCAGTCAGAGTAGATCCATCTGGCTGGATTAAGGATTGGACAGATCCAACAAAAATGGGGCAACATATGAAACCATATGTCCCGTGTATCTGCCCCTCAGAGGAAGACGCCAGGATTTGGGTGGGAAATGGGTACTGGTGGAATGAGATGACAGGACTTTGGGGCCTCTCTGCTAAGATACAACAAATAAATCCAAAGCCATGGCTGGATCCACAACCTCAGAGGGTGGAGTGGCAGAAAAACTGATGGACGAAAGGGAGAGTAGGCAGAGATTACAGGCAGCTGTATCTTAAGACTCCTTCTTTAAGTTCTGGCTTGAGCCTCAGTTGCTGGACAAATGCCGCAAAGTCAAATCATGCGTCTGCTTTCACTAAAAAGCTCAGAACGCCCTCCTCCTCTTCGTACGTACAATGAAAAAGACTCCACAGCGATGCTAGCAGCTCCCTGAAAATGTGATGTGCGTTGAAAGGATGAAAAATGTAGATACATTTTTGTTAATACTTCCATCTAATGGTTCGAAACAGACGGTGGAAAGTCTGACCTAATGGTCTTGCAAGATAAAGGACAACCCAGGTTCTTAGCACTTATCTTTGGGGGCCGGTGTAAGTTTGTACTAAATTTCAAGGTAATCCATCCAAAAGTTGTCAATGCATTTTGCCAGTGAAGCCACTTCTAGAGCCAAAGTATTAGTGTGGCATAAAAAAGAGAAAGGATTCATGGCCAAGACTTGTTAACACTGAAGTTTTTCTGTCCAAGAACAAAACTGTGTAATTAATTTTGAACACATGGGAACCTAATTATTAAAATTCAGTCAACCAAACATCACACATGGCAAGTTTATATTCTCTCTAGCTCATGCAGCACACTCACATTTCTGCTTAATTTACAGTTTGGAATTTCACTCAGAGCCAGAAAGCAGCATGTAGCCCACAGTTATGTGGCCAATTATGATGACAGCGTTCGTAACACTGATGAAACTCCTGCTTGCCATTTTGGTGTGAGGTTTGTCTCGGATGGCAGCCGGCACAGACTCTGCTCTGCATCAACAGTGGTTAATCAAGCCAAACGCAGCTTGTCTGCGAAAGCTGCAAAGCTTGTCTTTTGGAGTCTCGAAGCTAAAGCTACTGCTGATTGTTTCATTTGAACGTTTGAATTTTTGGAAAGTAGGAATCATGGTGCACGTGGGCACGCAAAATGATGAATAGTTGTCCCCTGTCATGAAATATGGGGTGAAATATGGCTCTGCCTGCTTTATTCCATATGTTCATTCATTCATCACATGCAATATTTCATACACCACTTGGACTTCTACAAACCTCTGATGAATGTCACTGTTGCATTTCAGAATTTTCTAAATTGCATTAAATGGCATAATTGAGGTTCTAAAATTACACCCCTTTTCCATCGCAAGCTTTAACTGTGGCGTGCGTGTGTGTGGCAGCCTACACTTTCACGTCAGAAGATAACTGATATTTTAAATTTGGTGATGGTAAGCCACTATCCACAGCTTTTATCAGTTTTAGAGATATGAAATACGACCACAAAAACATGTAAATGCGTGCTACGATAAAACACCTTCCATCCTCTTTGCTGTAGACCTGTGATGAAATGTGGTGACGTCTGTTGAACTAATGTTGCGTGCAATGCAAACTTACTCTGTTTGTTGGATGGGATTTTGTCTACATCTAGATATTTACATTTTTTGTACTTTTATGTTGGCAGATCCATTTCAATACTGCATTGGGAGAAACGGCAGCTACAGGGAAGTGGTTAAACAAAGAGGTGAGCGTGAACAATAGCTTTTGGAAAAAGCCCAAACCACCAGCACATCGTGTTAAGCAACGACTTTGCTCTTCCTGTCATACAACAACTTTTATCTTGTCTGCATCATGGCCTCGCGTTTGCTGAAAAGCACAGGCATGCATAATGGCAATGCAACATGGCAACACATTTGTCATTTACCAGTATCTGCATTACTCTGCATTGCTCATAATAGTCAATTAATAATCATCATTGAATAAAGGTTTCACTATCCCTTAAAAGAAATAGATTATTTGCTGTGTAAACAGACAATGTTTGAAAGGCAAAAGTGTTTATACCTTTCCTAGATCAAAACAGGTCCAAAAACCATGCTGTCACAGGTGTGAAGTGTTTGTTACCAGTAGTTGTGAGTAGATGTAATCATTAAGTTGCAATAACATACCACTTAGTAACGTGCCACCGGCCAAAAATGAATGCGAACATATCCGCTTCCTTTCACACCATCACATGTCTGCATAAAGCAATACACTGAGTAGTTGCAGCAAAAACAAGTGGATGATGACAGGCAGTCAAACAAGGATCTGTCGGTTCTTCAGTGGTTCTCCTAGAAGCTGAAGTTACAGTATGATAGAGGAGGAGAAAGTATGTTTGACAGCAGAACAGAGAATACAGGCAAGAGTCCAGAGCTTTAGAATGATAGTGCAAAAATGAATGTGTTTTAGGATAACAGCATAGAGGTTTGACAAGCACACAGACATACTGACTAAGTTCACTGATTCGGAAATCTATCAGTAGGTGGCTAGTTACAGAAAGACTATTTTTTCTCTTATACTATCAACAAGTAGTACTTTTTGAGTTCACTGTTCCTCAACACCTGTCAATATCAGGGAACAAAATTAGGCCTCTAACCCAGAGAGCTGACTGAGGCTGATTCCTGAAATATAGCAAACTGACATACATGGCACAAATCCACAGCTGCTCATATTACTAATTATCTCAAGTTATTATAGAAATATGTTCAGTTATTATCCTCAGTAACTACCTCTGCAATGTGTTGTCCAGTCCACTCAAGCTGTCTATGAGGAAAATGCCCCGCCATGCCAGGCTGAGGCTGTAGAAAACATAATTCCACCCTAACACAGCTACTCCCAATGTTCTGCCAAATGCCAGCTATTATATACTTACCCTCCAAGGGCTGAACTGAGAGGCAGCCTGTAATTTTTCGTCAGTCTCTTTACTGGTTGTACCTTGTTTTTGAAATTAGTCACCGGCGAAAGGTGGAAAGAAAGTGGCTGCACGGCCATTATTTTGCATACAAACATTTAATCAGAGAGACACACAAAGTCACACACTTACATAAACGCGCACGCACACGCGCGCAAACCATCGCCAGGCATGAAAGCCCTCTAGTCAGCTGTCTGCCAGTAATGATCCTTCTCTGGCAGAGCGAGTGCGTAGCATGAATATGTCGCTAACCAGCTGCAGTCACACTGCTCACACATCTGCTTTTTATATTATGTACTTGGTACATTCTGAAGCACATTCTCTCCCAATCGCTTGCAATTTATTGTATACCTTTCATCCCATCCCTTGTGTCCATTTGCTAGTCTGTGAATGAGACACTGTTGCGGTTAGCTGAAAAATCCTCAGTGAAACTAACCAGACTAAACAACAAAATAAGGCTGTGCAGCCGGACAAAGATTCCTCTACAGATAGTGAACCGGCAACAGTATAAAGATTCCTATTGTGTGTTTAGCTGGAGTACTTGTGGGAATTTAGCACATTTCTGAGGAGCTGAAGCTAAATATCCAAAACTTAACAGACATTCTGGTCTCATCCAACAAAAACTTTCTGTCACCATCTGACATGTGTTGGGGACTATGGGGTTGGAGGGTGGGCAGAGTGTGCTACTACAACCTGACATAATATTGCCTCATCCTGAGATGTGACGTGCACATTTAACTCACTGCCTGCAAAACACCAGAGACAGACATGACAGAGTGCTAGACTTCGCGGATGGAAAAGAGGGTGGTGAAAGGGAAAGTAACAACATAAAACCAGCTGGAAGGACTGACAAAGGATTCTTTTAGTGGCAATCCTGATTGGCACCCAATGTTGTCCCTGGGCATTTCAGACTCGTAAAACCTTAATAAGCAGTTCAATAACCATTTTCCCCTCTTCCCCTCCTCTATTCTTCCACAGAGGGATTAGAGTGGCAGGATTCAGCCTCAAAAGAAATGGGAAAATGAGTGGCAGAAGGTTGTCCAAGGAGGGAAAAAACATGCCAGACATGACAAGACCACCAGCAGGACTGAGGAAAATGGAGAAGTGCCCATGCAGGAGAATTACTTACTACTACGGGGTCTAAAGCAACTAGTGACCCAGTCTCTAATTTACTGTGAGTCTGCAAAGTTGACTTCACAATTCACTTCTTCCAAAATCCTTAATCTGCCAGTGGGTAAGGGTTAAATAACAACAACATTGTTGCTGGCGCTGCATGTCACTGTGTGTTAATTTCAATGCTGAAAAATGCCTTTTTACCCTTTTCCACAGTTTCTTCATTGGGCAGAGGCTCTCTTTTTCTGTCACATTTTATTCTTTTCTGATTGAAGCCAAAGTCTCAAAAGCCAAGGCTTGTTTGAAAATCTTTTACGTTTTCTGACTGTGAGTACAAACTTCAGCCAATGACACACTGAGACATTAAAACAGTGGATCGCAACCTTTTAGAGTTGCGACACAGATACCCCAAATTACTTCACAACTCCATGAGGTGTCCTGACCAGGCTGAGAACCGCTGGAAGACCTTTTATGATAATATCAAGCTCGTGTTCATAATGATAAAACTAGCTCCTGACAAATTCCAGTTCAGGTCAACAGCTCATGAACACTAACCTCAGAAGAAGCTGGTGATGAGTTCCTGCCAACCTTTTCTGAACTTTAAGTCATTTATGACTCATCTAGCCATACATTTGGTACAGAGGGTGCTATTATTTCAATCTACTGGAGAACTGATCCTGTACCTTTAAGATGACAGGCCTGCTGATGATAAAACTATGTTTAAATACATGCGCCAATTTTAATAAAACAAAATGCCTTCAAAAAGTGTACTGATGAATGACTAGAATGTGTAGTATATTATCACAGAATAAGAAAAGAATTAGCCTATGGTTTAACTCACTGAGCCCTGATGTAGTTTGCACATTGTTCCTTTAACTGGGGTAATATAATGGAGAAGATGCACTGCAGCTGCCCAGTGATGGTTTGTCCACAGCATGGAATATGGTGTCATTTATCCTCAGCAGGGAGTGTGTGTGGTGTGTGTGTGTGTATGGTCTGTCTGCAGATTGGAAGCTGCAAATATCTTGAAACAGAGTGGCTACAATCTACCAGCGTTGAAACGGCATTATCAACAGGAATGAAATGTTGTGAAACATTTGCTGCAAACTGTATCATTCAACAACTCTGACATCATCATGGCTGAATCTCCCATGGTTATCTCGGACTGTCAGACAGTGGCGTGCATGTCAGTAACATCGATAACATCCCAACTGCCTCGGGTAGAATATTGATCCCACATTTAACAGACATGGGTAGATGCCTTTCACTGTCACGTACCAGACTCCCATAAGATAACCTGAAGAGAACCAGCAGTCAATACAGCTGCTGTTAGGGGCTTAACAAGAGTGCCATCCTGTGGTAAAGTAAAACATCACTAATCACAGGCTCCAGAGTAAGCAGGATTACACTTCACCAGAAATCCATGAAGTGTTGTCTCTGACTGTGACTGTGCGCAACAGTCTCAAAATGTTTGGCTTGGACTTTAAATGCAGCTGATCTGATGGAAACCCAAACCCCCGCGCTGTTGTATTACCACTACCCGTGCATGTGCTTCAGTACGTTTGAGTTCCGGCTTTTCTCTGATACTGTAGCATGTGTGATGAACATTTAAGGAAGAATCAGAATCATTTATTTTCAATATAGTCAAGACTTTAAAATAATACACTGTGTATATCTAGTTAAGTCTAAGAATAAGCAATTCTTACTTTTTGAGAAAGAAGGTGGAGTTTTCTCTGCTTTTAGTGAAGGTGATGGGGAGAAACCTCAGTGTGATGTTCATCTTTCTGGCGATGGCTGCAAGCCTCTTTGCCTGGAAAAGAGAAAAGTAAACACAGTGCAGTTTAACACTGTTGTTGGTTTCAGCTTATCAAATGTGAATATTTGCTGGTTACTGAGTCTTCATGATGATAAACTGAACACCTTTGGGTTTTGGACTGACAAAAAACTCTTATATGTGCATATGCTTTTCATGCATTGCATTTTCCCCATTTTCTGACATTGTAATGAGCTGAAATCGATTCGAACCAAATCAAATGAATTGTTCACGAAAATAATCATTAGCTGCAGTCTGCACAGTAACATTCTGTATAGCGTCACAGAGAAACACTGCCATACTGGAGTTCAGTAAGGTTTAGAAGACCCAAAACACATCTAGACACATAACACCAAACAGAACAACCCGACAGGCATCAGACCCTTCAGTAAAATCTCGCAGCAGCGTACTTCAGACAAAACAACAGCTCAGTCAAACAGGATGTAACAGAAAACGTCTATTCTTAGCCTTGAATAGATTTGTTGGGACCACAGACTTGCTGGCATTTCAGTCCAGTGGAAAAGTCAGTGGGGGGGAAATCTTCTCTAAGAACAAATAAGTCTAAAGACCAAACATCTGTTCTGCATCAATGAATCCAGCTGTGTGAGTTTCATTAACAATCTAAAGACGACCTGAACTTCTTCTTACTGGCCTCATCTAAATGTGAAAGGACAAGCCTTTCCTTTCTGGCACTCGTGCAGCTCCGTCATGACTTCAGATTGGCAGGTACTGAGAGTCAGTAAAAGAGATTTATTTAAAAGGTAGGGCTATACAAGGCTAATAACAACAGATTACTGCAGTTGCAATGTCCTGGTAGAAACCCAAATCCCAAAGCTCATCATGTGCCAAGTGTATATCTCTCGCTGAGAATAAGCCTCATTATTTTGATTGATTTGTGACAGCTGAAGCGGTCGCTGCCTCCAAAAGTCCCATAAAAGAACATGCATTGTTCTGAGCTCTCAAGTATCACTTGTGTTGTCTTGTAGCAGGAATACAGGTAAAAGGTGCGTCTTGCATATCAGAATATCTGTGGTTTGGCACAACAACAAGCATTGCATAACCACAGCCACAACTTATGTAAGTAAAGCAATAAAAGCACAAAAAATGTAGGTGATGCTGCTTTCTGCAATGAATTAACTACTTTTACTATTTTTTTCAACTTAACTCAGATATAAAATATAATGTAATAAGACATGGACCTCTGACATGTTTATGTTTTTGCCATAAATGCAACTGAAATGATAAATCCAACACATGCACCCCTTTCCTTCTTACACTGTCAGGTTGTTTTTTGAAAAGGGTTCAACAAATTCATCGTCAGTCAGTTTGACATTCCAGGTTAATATTTATCACACTGCTCAAAGTGAAATTTACTGCGTATTGCATGATTTCTCTGAGGTACCTCCTACACCGGCTGCAGATGGTCTTTGCTGCTTCAGTTTTGGTCTTCATTTCAGCCATTTTCCATCATTTTATTATTCATGAATATTTGATATGTTACTGGGATTTATTGTTCATGTTGCCTTTTTCTGGACTGTATTTGTGAGACTGGAGTATTGTTTTTATGTGCCGTTTTCTTTCTGTAAAACACTTTGTATTATTCTTCACTTCCAGTAAATGCTAATGCCCTTTAGAGCATTCAGCACAGGTCTTGGACTTGGAGTGGTCAGTCTTGGGTCAGCCTGTTCTTGTTTGGGATCAAAGTGCAGCAGTTTGTTAAGATCTCTGAGCTTTTAAATATTAACTCTATCAACTTTCAATTTAGCTGTGATTTGGCGCTCAGAGAGATTTTTCACAACTCAGGAGAATAGTCTTGGCTGCACAGTTATGACCTGTTGACTATTTTTTAAAGTGGAAACATGATAAGTGATGACAACAATGAAGAGGGGAACATCTGTTTCTGGTTTTTAAATACCAAAACACTTCACAGTGAAATTCAGAAACATACATGTATTATTTAAACAAAATAAAACTACTACTACTAAAATAGCTGACCTAATGAAATGGGAATGATATAAAATCTGTTTCTGTTTCATAGATAACATTTTTAAGGACAAAAAAAACAAATATGAAAATAACATAAGATTAAATTTCTTCTAGAATAAGATTCACAGGTTGAAAAAGCAGTTTTTGGTTGAGAATCGAGAACACTCTGTGAAATTTCTACCAAGAAATAACAGTGCCTCTGAGTACAAGAGTGAATCTGGGACTTTTAGTCGGCTGCTATGCTTGTGTTGTTGCAGTTGCTTGATATTTGGCTGTTAGCAAAGGGTTTGCAATTCTATACAATGTTTAAAAAGTTAATGTAAGCATGTTTTACATCCATGTTTATTAGTATGCAGTTTTCTTTCCTGCATTTGCTGGTGCATGCTTATATTTCTTGGCGTGTTACTACCACCTATGGATCAGTGATGGGACTCTCCATCAGGTCACCTGTGCATATGCAGCAAAGGAAAAGTAGCTCCACTAAAGGTTAAGAACTCCACCCGGAAGCTTTGAGGTCAAGTATCCAACATGAAGCATATGAGATAAGTTAATTTGTAAATCGAGGACATACTTTACAAGTGGTGCGAGGAGTCCTGACGAGATTGTCTCTGGTGGCACCATCAGCAAATCTCCCTGTATCCTCCAGAAACCTGTAGTCTACAGCACGGGTAAAAGATTAACACACACAAGAGAAAGCATTTTTTTAAAACATCACTCATTACATAAACCTACATAAACTATAAACCATGCAGTGAGGTTAAATACCGCTAGTATTCCATTCAGTCGGGAGGAGTAAAGAAGATGCTCACCACTGAGAAGCGCCATTTCATCAAAATGTGACAGGGTCAAAAAGGCTGTTTTGTTTCGAATTCCACTGCATCCAGAATCTTCCTTGTGTTTCTTCACACACAGCAGGCTGGAAAATATACACAAACAGAATTTGTTAGGTAACACTTCAATTCTTCAAAAGAGTTCAGTAATCCAAAGACTGCTCGTCCGCTGAACTGAGATATGACAGATAAGAGATGAAACAATAGCACCACCCAAACAAATAAGTAGCGCTGCAGATGGCCAGACACTGCTTTGTCCACTGCATTATCATTCCAGAAATATTTGAATGTGTGCTCGGAGAAAGGGTCAGAGAAAACATTTGCGAAGATTCTCTGAGTCAGATCTTTGTAGACAACTTCAGTCAGCTACTAACCCAGATAAACACAGCACCACAAGAAGCTAACAGTGTTTATGCTGCACTTCCTTCCAAACAGCAACTGAATCTCCTTTGCGCTCTCAAAGCTTTTACTAGAAATAAGTGAAAATAAACTGTCAAATTGGAAACCACAGTGTGCTTCATGCTTCACTTAAAAGGAACAACAATGGACTTCCAACACAATTAGAAATCTGGTCATCTCTGTAAAAAGATATCTGCATGGTCATGCAGAGTATGTAGGCAAGTGACCAAGACTTTGGAGGTGGAAGCATTCTGGTCTCTGTTTGTAGTTCATAGATCTGCATTCATAAGCAGAAATGTGTTTATAGATATTAGTCTGATTGTGTTTTTATGGTTCCTCTTGTGTATTAAGTAGCTTTTTAGTCTGGAAAGGATGTCTTGGTCCGGATGAAGTCCTGAAACATTGGTCCACTGTTGCCTCAGATCTCTGGACCAAACAAATACTGGCAGCTTTAATCTACCCTTGTTTAAACGTCACTGATGCTCTTACTTCAAGTGAGATGATTGTTAATTAAGATTTTCAGTTTATTGCTAGCCAAACTACTCATTATATTAGCTGTCTGATGCTAATGCAAGCTCGGATCAATATCCATAAAAAAGCTCCATCAGGGCTGTTCACATGTTCATAAATCAGTGAACAATGTAATCATGACAACAATAAAGCAGCAACTAAGAAGCAGTTTAATATCATGCACAAACATTAAAACAGGTAAAAACGACTTAAACAATTCATGAATTATCACAACAGTTTCAGCTTTATTTTCTGTTGATCACCTAATCGATTACTCATCTAATCATAATCAGCTTTTAAAACTTGCTGAAGATAATATTCAGCGTGCCTGTAACTGGCTTTCTGAAAGAGCTTGAAAAAAAGAAAGAACACACACAAAAATAGTTCGGATTTAATCCCAGCATGGAAAGACTTTTTTCAGACACTTGCTGAGAGACAGGTATTTGGCCAGGGTCAGACCAAAACTGTATCCCTAGAAACTATGTAAAAGGAATGCTGAATGATGCCCAAAAACAACAGGCAACCATGCGAGAATGTGCAAGGACAGCGCCCTTTGAGAAATCTTAATGAAATTTTCAGGCGACCTTCGTTATGCCATTAAGTACTTGAAGGTTAAGTTGTAAATGCTTCAGCACATCCACAGAATTTCATGGAGCACTGCCATCGGCAGTGGCATGTTGTTCCTGGCCATAACGTAAAGTTCAGTCAGTGAAAACAAAAACATGAGTCAATCTGAAATATTATGTTACTGCATGCTGATTTTATACGTGATATTAGACACAGATGGAATATAGCTTTTATGCTCCATGTAATAAAATGATCTCATCATAGAGATGGAGCAGAAGGCAGAGGGAAAATCAACTCACCAACAGAACTCATCTTATTCATGTGATCTCACCACAATTTTAACAATATAAAATAGTATTTATCTTTGATGACATGATAATAATTCTGGGAAAATCTGCCTTCACAGCTGCCAAATTATCCAAGGTCATGGACAAAAGTGCAATGTTTCCCATTAATATGCCACTCAGGATAATAGTTTGGGTGGACCACACACTTTATTTCACCACCCTTCAATGCACACACAAACATATTCTTTGGAAGATCTTTTTCCTGTAATCATTTCAGCCAAATCAAAGTGTCGGTTTGGCCAAAGTCTTAATCTTCCATGAAATACAAGTTTTAATACAACTTGATATTTCTTCTATTACTGTACTCTCACAATGTCCACACACGGAATCTAGTGTCCAATGAGAGGGTTTCAAGTACGTTGTAGACATAACACAGGTAGCTCTGTGGGTGCAATGTAGCTTCGGGTCTACATATTAAAAAGGGAATGTTGTGTTTAATTGCTTCAGCATCTACAATAATCAAGACCAAAATATGATTTTATGGAATTAAAACATGCTTAAGTTGTTTAAGAATATGAACTACAGACGAAGTCACAAAACATGAGCAAGGTGAAATAATACGCAGATTCTCAGGCATGTCTTACTTTCTTTTGTCTACTGTTGCTGCTCATCATAGCATGAAATGTTATTTCTTTAAATCATCCAATATTTCACAAGAAAATCAGAAGTCAGAAAAAACTACGCACAATTCTGTGCAATATTTTGCGTTGGGGGCACTTGGGGTGTTTAGCTTCCTGTAAAATAACTTTATTAACGTAAAAAAAAAAAAAAAAAAAGTAAAATAATCTCACCTGCAGGAATGGGCAAGACAGGCAGGACATCTGTACTTGGCTTCCTGTGATCCACACACACCGCAGCTGCGGGACAGACAACATGTCAGCACCGTGTACACACACTGTGGACAGCCTCACAGTCAAACCTGACGCAAACGGGTGCAGTAAACAACACGCGTGACTGAAACACACCACAGAGAAACATTTAAACTTTTTACACACAGACACGTTCAGCGGTTATGACAACGGGGTATCCGTTCATAGAGTGGTTAAACTTATAGGAACAAGACAGAACAGGATACAGACGAGGGGAGGTGAAGCATTACAGTCAGCAGCCTTCAGACTGAGAGTATTTTCTCACATGTAGCCAGCGAGCTAACAGCTTGCTAACCTGTACATAGTGTTTAACACGCTAATTTACCCGGCGCTTCTTATTTGCTAACGGTAATATCCAGGGTTATAGTCTACTCTTCATATCTATATGACTTGTACACTGGTCAAAATAGTGCTCATGTAAGCTAGCATTAAAGCAAACATGAAGCGGTTAGCTAAGTTAGCGGTTTGTTAAAACACTCACTTGCAGAGGGAAATCTTCCGCTTGGTCCCTCTCAGCTCTTCATCCGGGCCACTGTTTTCCTCTTGGCTCTCCACAGTTGACATTATGTCTGTTCTTGGTACAATACCTGAGCACTTTACAGGATAACTGCACACGCACGTTGGACACAAAGTGCGCGACACCAAAACAAACCTTCTTCCGCCGGTGAGCACTTACAGCACGTGGAGGTGAGTTCCGGTTGGAGCGTGCTCATTGGCGCCTCCTGGTGTCGGTGGATCAGAACTACAACGTTCACCAGCTGGCAAAAACTGGCAGCACAAACAACACTGAGCTGATGAGGAAGGGGAGAATATGTCAGATAGATCAGCTGCTGACATGTTCATTTGTAAGACTAGTTCCTCACCGCCTTTTATGTATGCCCTTTATGTGTGCTTATGACTTTATTGTGGTGAGGGTGAATGGTGGGAGAGTCAGTGCAGACTGATTTTCATATTTCTGTAAAGTGTGTGCATGTGCGAGAATGAGAACGTGCACACAGTTGTTTGCATCCATAATGTGATTCGAACTAGAAACCTGTGCTATAGAAGGTTGCAAAAGAGTAGCATCCAGCCATAATATATTTTACATCATTAAATGTTGTTTTGTAGATTAAAAAGTAAAGTAAGATGACTTCTTTATGGCCTAATGATGGTCAAAATACTCTTCTGGAGTCTGATCTTCACAGTTACCTTCATATGCAAACAATTTCATGATCTCTTGTTTAACATACAGTACTAACACCCTGATCATGCTCACACATATCCACACCTGGAAGCATTCTTACTTACTGGAACAGTTGAGGTTAAGGTCCTACTGTAACTCTAAAGCACCTCAGAGGAGTTGACAAGGGAGGTACTTTTTCACTTTACCCCTTACAGACAAATTCTCCAGGCATTAAACTGCAACATTTAGACCACCATCAGTAGAAAACAGTTCATATGTAGTTTAAAAAAATGACAGAGCCATTTGTGGATAAAATGTTCCATTTATTTGTTTGTCAACTTATTTATTATTTACAGATTTGCATCCAACCTTATCCTCCACAGACTTTATATAATTACACTTTGTTCAAGGTAATGTTTTCTGTGTATTCTGACTCTGGCCTACTGTAGCTGCCAGTTCACCTAACCACCACTGAATGAACTGAAATAACAGTATGACAGACATACAGCCACAGGGGTGAACACACAAACGCACCTTTTTAAACATAAATACTTCTTTAGACTGAGTTGTGGTTGACCAAATAGTTCTCTGAGAGTATAACTTACTGCGGTACAGTAATGTGAACCAAAAACAAAAAAGGATATAAATAAACATACAGTATGCTGTCAATATATACACAGGAAATGTAAAAACTCACTGATGACTCATTCTCTGTTGCAGCACCAATGATAGGTTTCCCCTGAAGAACCTACCACATAGAAGGAAAAGCTACAAAAATATGTAGTGTATAAAAATGGTTCATAAATTAGAAATGACCAAATCAACATAAGTACTTATACAACATAACAAATCTTGATGTAACCGGTACATACAACACAAAGGCAAAAAAGGACTAATTTGACATTAGCAACTATCCTAGAAAGCAAATGAGCAGGTAGAGGTAGAGCACCATCTCTCAAGATGTACAGGTCCAACTGGGCAGGACCGAAGACAAAAATATCATGAAAACTATGTAAAATATAGCCTTTGATCAGAAAATGAAATATTTAAAGCAGTCACACATTATCCACATGCTATTGCACTCATAAAAACCTTTAGTTAGACAGTGCTCCTATGTAGAGGCCTGGCACACTCCTTCAGGTTAGACCTCTGCTTAGGATGGTCTGGGTGTGTTTGGGGGTGAGAGCGAGGTGTGAGTTTTGGGGTTCTGGATAGGCTGCTGCTTAGTGAGGCCCTGCCCTGTGATCAGGGTTTAGTATCGGTCCATATACAGCCAACCTGTCTGACTAACAATTACTGACAAAACATACTTACACAATTGGTGATAAATATTGGTATACATTATTCTCCTCTGGCCTTCCTGGTTCCACAGAGATTTGAGTTCTTCCATCTAGATCTGCCTTCGATTGGACATTTGTTGCTCTGACAGGTCCCATTAACGGTTTCCATGACAAAGTCTGATGGACACTCACTCTTTGGTAGGCAGCCATTTTTTGTAACAGCCTTGCATTTTAGTAGTTCATGTAAATGGGTTACATGACAGAGATGTTGCTGTCAGAGGAAGCAGACTGGACTGATTTCTATATGCTGCTGACTATTTGGCTGTGATGGGGGAAATTCCTGTATGTCTACAATAGGTAGCTGACGACTGTCCTGAGTATGGAAGAAGAAACGTGACTGGTGCCAGCTGCCATCTTGGATCTGAAAGAGGATGAGTGGAGAAAAAGAAATACAGAAAGAAATGTCATTCAAGCCATAAATATTACAGAATATGTTTGGAAATGTATTTTAATATCTAGTCAAACTAATATGCCTGTCAAAGTGTCTTCATTCTATGCTATATCTGTAATTCAATGCAATTAATGCACAGAATTTTGACACCATCACATAAAGGTTTGTACTAGACAATCCAAAAATGTGTTGAAAATGGGCAGAAAATAAACAAAATATCTAGAAATAATTCTCTATCTCTGTCCAGCTCGTCACCTTGCACTCGTCTTGTAGCACATGTGGTTCAAGTAGTGAATCTTTCTCAAACATCTGTTTGTTCCAGCCACGAAACCGCAGTGTGGTATTCTCTTGCACCGTCAATCTGGCGGAGCTGAAGCTGTCTGTGGTGCCATACGGAGGATCATTTAGGCAGTGGAGTGTGATGCTGTGGCTTGCCTCAGTACTCAGTAAATGGAGAAACTTCATTTGGACTTTCCCTACACCAAACACCATCTGTGGCAGAGAGCAGAAACACTAGTGTGATCAGTCTGCCATCAACAAGACAACTGAAATGTTAATGTAGAGATGTAGAAAAGGTTCAAAGAATCAAATGAATGAAACTTGTCCCCATCATCCAAACTAACCAGCCTGATATGTTCACTTCAATGTTACCTTGTTAGAGGCGACTGGATGTAAACAGGTCTGCCCTCCTGCAGTAAAGTTGCAGAAGACCTTGAAGGCATCAGAAGTACAGCCCAAGTTTGGATCAACCCAGAACCAACCTGAAAGTGCCCAATTCAAACAGAAGACAGGAAACGAGAGTGAGTGATAACTAGCATTCTATATGTGCCAACATCTAAACATGCCTAGAGTTGTGTAACAAAAAAATATTTGAGAATCAGGTAGATGAGGCCCGCACCATCTTTGAGTTTGTAATGACAATCAAGAAGATCTTTGCAGACACGAGCCGGGTTCTCCCGAGTCCCCAGAGGCTTTTTAATGCTCTCAATCACACTGCTTAGATACTGCAGAGTCTTAAGTATCTCTGTATTCTGGTCTGGCACACTCATCTCTGTGTTCTGGAAACTCTGGTTAAGAAGGGAAAGACAACACTATTACTCCAAAATAAGAAATCAAGAGTCCCCGGTATACTTACAATGGCAACAATGAGAGAAAAACACACAACTTGTGAGGAATTTTATAGAGTTTCAAACTAATCTACCATTGGCATGTCCATTGAGTGTGCTAGTGCCTTACCTCTGTCCTGTGGGCAGTGTTAGACTGACTGTAGACAGCTGAGTCATCATATGCCTGCCTCTGTGGATTCAAAATGAACACACTCAGTTTAATGAAGACATAACAGATTTGGTATTTTGTTTATTTTTCAAGTGAAAGATTTAATAGGTAACACATAGGCTTGTTCATGTTCATTGGGTATAGAAAGCATGGCAGTGGCAATACATGTCCAGTTTATAGAGAAAACTTAAATATGATTAAAAAAAAAAATACAATTTAATACCAGAGAAAAACAGTAAAATAAGTCTTGCATCAATAAATTTTCACATTCCTGACTTCAATGGAGATAACACATTGGACTAGAATAAATATTTCACTTATCACATGTGTGTGTGTGTGTGTAAACAGAGCCATCCAATATGGTTGAGTTGGGTTCTTAGAATTGCTCAATTGAGTCAGATGTTACGACAGAAGAGAAGTGAGGACTTTTTTTTCTTTTATCGCAGTGCCAGAGAAGACTAATCACTCATCTCCACTGCCAATGCTACTGAAGAAAATTACATTAAAGTGTTTTTGGATGTTATCACAGAGACTGATGATTTACTGGCTCATTTGAAGGTTAGCAAATAAGCAAACAAAAATTCTTGCCCTGGCTCTATCACTCCCTGGCTCTGATTTGTTCTACAAAGCTTGTTGAAGCTTGGACACTCTTCTCTCTTCAACAGTGATACTCTCCAACCAGACTGAGATTAAGACATACAACAGGATGAGGATACGGGGTTTAGAATAAATAGAATAGAGTATATGCTTTTTAAATCATGAGTTGGACAATTTTCCTTGCAACTTTATGGCCCAAACGTTATGTCTTTTACATCAAACTCAAAATAGGACTCTTGCCCTGTAGCTGATCATGTCTATAAGAGTGACACAAAGCACTTACTGTTGGACCTGGAGCTCCTGGAGGTCCCTGAGGTGGGAAAAAAGACAAAATGAGAGACGCAGTGAAAAATGATCCCATTGTGGTTGCAGTCAGTTTGCTTCCTGGTAAACCATGTCTGTTTTCTGAAGTTGCAGTATAGGGAGATGTTTGAGTGTGCAATGCGAGAACTGCCAAGTCTGGACTGACCAAATACATTTGTAGAAAGCAGAGCAGGTTTCAAAATTTTAAAAAGACTGCTAAACTGAATTGAAAAAAAGCTTGTCCCTAATGCTTTATAATTAGAAATATCACACAACTTTATTGTTGTGTTTAGTATAAAGCTAAAATGTGATAATGACATTAACACTTACTCTGGGTCCTGGATTTCCTTGTGGTCCTTGAGGCCCCTGAAAGTTAGATAAAATGAGGCATGTTATATATTCTTTATGTCTTATTTGCTGTGGTAACCCCAAGACTTTACTGTAGCAGACAATGTGAATATTCCTGCACCCATGAATGCCATATTACTAGTTGAGAGCATTAAAAATAAATAAAATATACTGTCATGTATTTGGTAATGCTGTTCCTCACAGCATCACACAGAAAGGTGATGCTGTGAGGAACAGCAGCAGGGATCTGTCTGTGTATCATGCTGCGGTAACCTACTGCCCCCTCTGGCTGACTCTTCTATAGTTACTACCTGGGGCATCTGGACTTTATTAAGTCTGTTGGTGGGGTTTTGGGTAGTTCATGCTGTATGTGTGAGAGTATGCACATATTTGACATCATCTGTGTTTGAGAAAAAGGCTAAAATGAATTGGCCATTGTGTACACAGTCTATGTCTGCATGTGTGTGGTCGTGTAAATTGCAGGGGAATTTAAGCTGATCTGAGAATCTACACTTTGCATTACAGACTGGGAGCAGGGATATAGAAGTGAATATGTGGATTACACTGTGGTTTGCCATGCTAACATTTTGACAAGGCATTTCCTCAACAATGTTTACACAAAAAGGTCTGAGAGCACTGTAAGGCCCCACAGCGAGGTCCGGGAGACACTGAGTAACAGCTACTTTCACTATGACTCAGCCACAGTGTTCTGCTGTCACTTTAGGACAGTCATATAAACAAAACTACCGCTGAACCCCGTCTAGCTTTCATGCATCTTTAAACACAGTCTCCATCATCTGCAGTAGGTCTTTTTTTTTTGCACCCACAATCTGCTTTGAGGTGGCGCCATGATAACTGGCCCAGCAATGCTTTCTCTGGAAGGAATCTTCAAGTCTGACACGTCAATGAAGTATAATCATGATATAATCACACAGTGTATCAGCATGTAATCATATGTATTATAAATCATTATCATATAATCAGTCTGACTTCAGTGTTTTCCATACTGGTTTGAATCAGTTCTTACCATTTCGCCACCGTTTCCCTTTGGACCCCTTGGCCCCTGGGGAAAAGAAAAGTAGCAACATGAAAACATACAGCAGAGTGACAAATTCTGTAGTTTATGTACATTTAATATATACAGCACATCTCCAGTTAATAAATCTCACAATCACACAATCACAAAGAAACCTACAGGTTTTCCCATTGGGCCCATCATTCCTTCAGGGCCGACAGGTCCAGTGAATCCCTGAAACAAACAGTAGGGCGCAGGATGAATAAACAAGTCTAAATTCACACGTGGTTAAAATGTATTTCACTAGACTTCAGGGTGTCCTAAGTAATTACAATGAAAAGTGTGTGTGTCTACACTTTGTTTATATCTTCATGGGGTTGGTTACACAGCTGGGTAAAAGAGAACTGTGCACGTATTTATGAATCACGTCTTTTCATAGTATTCCTCTGCTGGGGTTTGACTTCCAGCATTACACCTTAATAAAGCCTGGCGGTGTGTCGCCTGTTCCCGTTTTTATTACACTTACCAAAGTACCCATTGGGCCTTTAGGACCAGGGAACCCTCTGAATCCCAAATCACCATTCGGCCCCTGATTGAAGGAATCAGAGGTCAGTTGCCTGTCATTGTACAGGAACAACATACTCATCTATTACACTCTAACTGTAGGTTCACTACAAAGTCTCTTACCGCTGGTCCTGGAAAACCTTGTAAACCGACCATTCCCACATCTCCAGCTTCCCCCTATAAGCAGAAAAGACAATAACATCATAGCCACAGAGGAGCATTGCCTTTTACACACTGTCATTGTGACAATTTGTATGCATTTGTATGTATATATTTGACAAACACATAATTTAAAATTAAGAGTAAAAAGTATGTGATTGTGATTTTTTTGTGTGAATTCTAGGCACAGCAGAAACACAGTATATTGGCCTTTTAAAAATGTCCTTGTTCACTTCAGAAGAACTAGGGCACACACAAGGTTTCATGTCTGGATCTACAGTAGCCCCAGCACACATTCACACATTCACATTCTGTACCCTATTCTGTGTCTGAGCACTGTCTGTCGTCCAGGGTGGCAGACACTATGTTTGTACAGCTAGTCATCCACATCCTCTAGACAGCTCTGCTTTCGAGCCAGAGACTTTGACCGAGAAACTCTATTCACTGAAGAGTGTAAAGGGATCTGACCCAAGGGCCTGAGTCTGCTCTCTGTTTCACAAGCATCAATGGAGAAAACTGGCGGAGGGAGGGGAGAGCAAGGGATTGAGTGCTGCTTCTTTTTTTTCTTCTTTGAGGAGTTACATAAGTAAAGTGCAGCACCTCTTTTTCAGGTCTCTGGAGTGTGAGGATCTTACATAACTTGGCCTTACCAGGCGGAATGTTTCCATTCCTGGTCTCGCCCAGATAATTTGTTACTCCACTCAGGGTGGAAAAGAGTCAGACACACACATTTTAAACCCCGCCACAGATTGGCTATCTAAACCCCTGAAGCTATATTTAGAGAGGTATTAAATAATGCATATAAGCTTATAAAACCCTCTTTTAACAAGAACATTCCTAGGGATGGTAACAATTTAAAAAGAGCACGTAGTGACCTACACTGTTATGACTTCAACATTTCAAAAAGATATTTTAGGTGTGAAAGACAATGAAGTTAAGAAAAACGTATGAATCTGATCTGAGAATCAAACAGTCATGACAAAATAAAATAAACAAATATGCTATGTAGAACAGAACAACAAAGTAGAGTACAAAGTATTCACAATGTAATGAAGATTTTTTTCATACAACTTCTTGAGTTTTTGTATGAATAGTTTAACTCTACTTGATTTCACTTCTACTTTAATTGAGATATAGGCATATTTGAGGTTCAGATCTGTGAGTAGCATTCATATAGTATTAACCACAGACTGTGGTGGTAAAACATAGACGTAGTCTTTGTGACATCCCAAAAAGGTTTCTGAAGATCCATTGTGAAGCTCAGTGTAGTTGCTCCAAATGTTGATCTTGGCAGTGACTGACTCTGTCTAACTGCTGGCTAACACCTGCATCCACCTGTCACTCCAAGCAGCCCTACCCTTAATTATGCATAATTTAAAGCCTTAATCAATTTGAACATGTGGGTTATGTAAAAATTCTATGTTTTGTTTTTTTATATGTAATTGTTTATCTTTGCTATAAAGTTTGGCATTTAACACAGGGATTTAATGCTGATTGACTTGCTTTTGGAGGCAGCCTTATGTGGCCAACAGGTTGCCAAACCTTTGTGTATATAAAATTCTACTGGCCAGTCTGAATATCAAAAATGCCACTCTCTATTTGAGTCTATGGAAATAAACTTGAATCCTATTTTGAGATGGACTTTTACTTTAAATCACAAATGCCTGTAGAGACTCACCGGTTGTCCTTTGGGTCCCTGGTCACCTGTTCTGCCCTGGTCACCCATGGCCCCTTCCATGCCTTTGATTCCTGAGGTTCCCCTGTCTCCTGGCAGTCCTGGTTCTCCCTGAACCAATAAAGGTCAGGAATTAGAAGTGTTAGTACAACTTAGGTAAATATTTCTTCAATGGAGACTTCTTATTGTGAAAAAACACACCCTAACAATTTAAGAGTATGTCATGTCAATATTATTCCTGTTATTGTTTTTACCTTTTGTCCAAAGGGTCCTCTTTCTCCAGGTGGTCCAGGAAGTCCAACCTCTCCCCTTGGTCCTGGACGTCCAACAGTTCCCTCTTGTCCCACCAAACCTCTCTGACCCTGAATGCACACCAGAGTTTGAGTCAACAAAATGTTGGTTATTGGGTATATCGTTTTATTTTAAAAAGGTAGTTAAGTTTTAGAACAGCAGAAAAGTGCAAAACCTCAGTATGTTCCTTTAAACAAGGAAATGTGTTTCTTGTTTAATGGTATACCTGGTCATAGTCATTTAAGGGAATATGTGTATTTACACTGCATGTGTAGGACTTTCCATTTAAAAAAAACTGGAATATATAATGGCAATCAATTCAGTTCATTAAATTATTTTCAAGGTTTCAACTTCGATGTTTATTTCAATACATCCAAACACATTTGTAAATGTGTTGTATAGTTCTAGTTGTAAGCCACAGTGCTGAAGTCTGCTCCCCTCTCCTGGTTATAATATTTCTTGACAGCATGCTCCCTAAGTGTACCCATAAAACTGACTGCCTGTCATTGAGTTGCCACAGACCACAGCGGTTTCCTGCTCCATCAGCAGTGTTGTGAGGCAGAAGGGAGTGAGTGATATTAGAATAACAGATTGAGTGGGTCGTCGCTTCACATATGGCTTCTGTTTCTTGATCAGAGAGGAGAGCAGACAAGTCAGGAACCAGATTGGAATTACACCACTGAAGGTTTACTGGGTGAATCCCCATCCTGCAGGTGCTCGGAAGGTCTTGCATAAGTAAAAAATACTGTCCATCAGATTAATTAAACTCCTCAAAGATTTAATCTTTTAATCTTAGTCTGACAACAGGTATATGATCCAATCATAAACCCAAATTTCTCAGGTAAAGGACAGTGTTGTTTGTGACTATGCTATACTTTATGAAACTGCTGGAGTAGAACATGCAATAACTTCTTGACCTGTCCATTATTATAAACTCAATGATTTTATTTTCTTTACAATACACAACAATCCAAGCTAACAAAACAAGCACAGATATGATGCACTAAAGACATAGATTTTGACAAGCAGAAAAAAAAATCACTGATTTAACAATCACTGTAAGTATATATGTATGTATATGTATAGAGTTTCCCAATGTTATCAAATGTACATGCTTTGTCTATTAAAAAGCAGGAGCCTCAAGGTAAAATGTCCGCCTGGTTCCTGAGATGCTGGTAGATCTCTGTCAGTGGGATTTCAGAGGATGACCTTTACTGCATTTCTTTCTTGGTGCTTTCCACTATTATACTGCCCAATAAAGCAGAAATGTTCCAATTTGGTTTTAAAAATGTCTTTCCCTTTCACTGTGCAAATGCATCCAACTGGCAATGTGAAGAGAAATTAATATGCAGCAGATAATAAGGAAGACAATGAATAGGAAGATAATTGACAATCATGGGAATAATGACTAACAAGGACAAAGAGGATGAGGACTATTCTGCAGAGACTCTGCTGCCTGCCAGCAGAGGCAGAAGGAAGCCATATTACAGTATCTTTCCCACTATGGAAGCACGTAGTTTGAAACTGAAAAGAGAGTTTCCTGCAGACTTCTACTGCTGAGAAAGCCCCGGGTGTTTTGTAGTAAAAGATGAACTCTGAACTACTGAAGCAGACTGTTGGCTCAAGCAAACCTGCTATCTCCAGACAGAGCTCACATTTAAGAAAAGACCTCTGTGAATGAAGTACAACATATTTTTTGAATATATGGCCAGTATTTTTTTTAAAATCGAGCTATTGATTATGGGACTCTAATTTCGGTCAAAATGCAAAACATCAGTGGCCTAAATTAGAACTACTAGACCTTTACACAACACAATTATGTAATTGAAAGTCAAACAGAATGAACTTCGTTTTCCAACTCTTGGCTGAAAAGGACATTCATGCATGAAATCCCAATCCACTCTGTCTGCACAAGGATTTGGATAAATCCACTGCATCACAACCTGAAGAAGCCAGTCAAATCAAACAAGGCATTTAATGATTTGTCTGTCTCAGCTGCATGTCTCAGTCATACAACTACAAATGGTGACAAGCGAAGGAAAGATCTAGGCACTCAGATGCAGTCAAATAAAATCCCTGTGCTTCATGCACAATCTGCAACACGTTAGCATAAACGGCTGAATGGGTAGGGAGGTCTATATGGTGTCTCCTGAGGCACTCTGTAGTCTAATGCATCTAGAAACAATAAACCATTATGATGTTTAAGTTATCTGCCACTGCATTTCACCTGTGCCGACAATAGTGAACTTTCTACCATTCCACTTGGTGTAGATAATATTCACCCCCATTTATTCATCATGGACAACATGTCAATCTATCATCGCAGTGAAGATTTAACTGGTCAGTAACACGAGAAATCTGGGAAGGCAGGGTCCTTAAAAGGTAAAGATGAGAAGGTGCATCATTGGCTTCTTAAATCCTTCCAATACAGACCACAAATCTGCTACAGAGATTTAAGACCAAGTACAGTAAAGTCAATCTTCCTCTTGAAAGTTCAGTTATGCAATGTTTTGGGACATAGAATATAACTGGTTTCCTGCATGTCAGCCACAGAGTCATATATTTTAGCAAATGTGAACCCCACCTCCAAAACCTTGATTGATCACCATGGTTGTAGTTTATTTATGTATAGTGTTTAATAGAAGTTAAACTCATCCATGTAGTTAAATCTATAATGACTGACTTTAGCAAAAATCAACGAGCCTCACCGACCTTTTATATATAACAAATATGACAAAAAAGTAATTTAATAGAAATAATGACTAAAAGGGCAAGCATATCAGCTAACTTAAATTGCCCTTCTTTAAGTTCACAAAGGTCCATTAACAAAGTGTTACTGTGGAAAAGAGCACAGAGAGTAACATGGCTTTCAAATTAGATCAATAGACCTAGATGTGTTTAGTAAGGTCTAGCTGCATGAATTATTGCTGTACCTGCTGATTACCAGATGAGATGATTTACAAAAGAATTGATGATGCAGCTCTAAAACAGTATTTTAGTAGAACAGAGGCAAGGGGTTTGGATTTATGTGAAGATAATAACACAATGCAACATATGTTTCCCTGTCTTGTAGCAGAAAATATGTGGTAAATCATTAAAACTGCATATAATTATATTCAGATAGGTGCATGGCTGTCTAAATGCTATCTTTAATTACCTGTCGTCCTTTTTTTCCTGGTAATCCTTGTAAGCCAGGAAATCCTGGAGGACCATCCAAACCTGGGTAACCGTCCATTCCCATCAGTCCAGGTAAACCAATTGGGCCCTGGAACATTTCCACACCACTGACAATGTTACTCACCCTCACTCACTCTGAACCCTGAGGTGTCTTTAAAGTGCACTTATTATAATAGCGGGACTTGTGTTTTGGTGGAGGTGGTTTGATACTCACTTCAATGCCAGGAGATCCACTCAGCCCTCTTGCTCCTTTCTTTCCTGCTGAGCCCTGGATAAACACACAGGAAGAGTGAAACATGCATCGACATTCACAAAAACACGCAGGGTTATATTTTATATCTCTAAATATCTATCTTATATATTATATCTCACTCTGCTTTTATTGAAGTGTGGACTTTTTAAAGACCATGTCTAATATGAGTAATGGAGAAGTTCAGGGCTGTTTTTGTACTTTACTCACTCCAGATAGTCGAGGAAATATACACAACCATTAACTCTATGTGTGTGTGTGTGTGTGTTTATATATATATATATATATATATATATATATATATATATATATATATATATATATATATACACACACACACTATCACTATCATGCTTATCATGCACTCTTAACAATATAAACTGTAAAGAAACAAACAAGGTTCCAAAAAAGACTGATCACTTTGCCTTTCTTAATTTCTCTGCCTGATGGATTTAAGTTATGAGTTTACAGACATATCCCTTAAAGAATTCTTCACTGAAGTGGTTAATCTGAAACAGAAATGCAGCAGTTTATAAGTTTCAAGTATTTCTTGGCAGCCTGTTGATTTATTGATGTTTCTGAACAGATGGGTCTATATGTTGCCTGAAAACATTGCTCAAACTCAGGCTTTAACTCAAGCCAAGCTGAATACATTAACAGAAATACTATTTGTGCTGGTTATATAAGCACTCTGACATACAAGCTGTTTCACATGTGGAAGAAAGTCAGTGGTATCTGGAAACATGTGAATACTTCACTATTTAAAAGGCTATGTGGAACTTGATCAAAGTTGTTTCAGAGGGAAAATGAAGTTATGTAATCAAAACGTCTGTGACAAGGTTGAAAATTCAAAAGAACTTGACAGCAAACACCGTAAAACATATAAGTTCAAGGGACTTGCCTTAAACATCTTTGACAAACATCAATCGAAAAAAGCGCGAGGGAGGCCAAGAATACTTTGTTGGATTTCCACCACCTGGTTTCTGATATGAAACCATCAACTACAGCTCAAAATCTTTCTAGCATGTTCATCTGATAACTGATCTGATGGTTGGTCTTTCGTTCTGGTAGCCCAAAGAAGGATTTTTCTTGATCCACAGCATCATTTATAAACCCTGCCCCCCAAAACCCAACCCTGGTGGCAGTAGCTGAACAAGGCTACATTAATACATTGATTGGTGTTGTTCAGAGTAAGCCCCCTTTTCAGTACAAAAAAAGAGAAGCTTGGTAGCAGAAACTAAAAATGATGATGCTGAAACCATCCATCTTATTTGCAGGGAAGAGACCAACTTTAATAATGTATAAAGCTCTTTACTTTATACATCAGTACAATTATGTAGATGTATGTTTGATTTGCCTGCTGTGTGAATTCGGACTCACCGGAGGTCCTATCTCTCCTTTTGGGCCTGGTTCTCCAGGGAAGCCTGGTGATCCCTGAACAAAGAAAAAAGACAGGCACATATTCAAACAGTAATACTAAAATGTTGATGTTGACATGAGGTAGAAATGTGAGATTGAAATGGTTTTCAAAAGTTTTTCAGGAAAACAACATTACTGGAAATGACAAACTTGACATCAAGAAATGAAATGATGAATTATCCTCACTGGGTTTGTCTGTCCATTTTGGAAAATATTTGTTTATAAACATGATAGTTTATAAACTTACAGAATCCCAGGGGAAAACTTCTCCTGATCTAAATAACTCTATGCCACGCTAAATGCGTTTCAATTTTTACATTGTTTATAGTTAATTTCAAAACTTACCAAAAACATATAAAAGCTGATGTAGTACTATTTATATATACTGTGGCTACTGCGTTTGACATTTACTGACTTACCGGTGGGCCTTGTGGTCCAACAGCTCCACGAGATCCAATGGTACCAATATGGCCCTGCAACCCAGTTTTGATATATAATTACATTTTTCTCTCTGATTATTGATCATAATCTGTGCTGTGATAGTAAAATAACTGTATGTTACTCCCGCAATCATTACTTAAGGAAGAACATCATGCCCACAGCATCGTTACTGTGTATTCTCAGCATACAGTAAAGAAATCAGCTCAATTACAGACTCCATAACAACAAAATGAGTTTCCAAATCAAGTCTAAACGCATGTATATTATTAAGACAGGTAAACAAACTATAAATTCTGCACTCAAATGAATAGCAACGAAAGCCAAAAGTTACCTATTAGGGTATTTAACAGAAGTCTGGGGAATGATGACACAACTGCCAAACTATATAACAGTTTTTTTATGACTATAAAAAAGGTTGGAGCTGGAAATGATCAAGGATCATCTATAATGATTCCTTGCATACAACAGTTTGGATCACAGTATGAGATACAGTATTTAATGACTGTATCTATATATATACACTGTATCTATATATATCTATTTAAATATTTAAAGTACAAGACATGGCTTGATATTAGGGGAATTTAAGCGAGTGCTGAGATGGTCTGGGGCAATTTTTGAACACAGATGATTGGAGGTCCAATGCATCCTTACGTTGTTGGTAATTTTACAGCTTTTTGTTTATCTTATTATCATTAGAATGAATAACTCTACGAAGATGATCAGCTAAATAAAATAGTTTTTGTGTTTGCCTATTCAATGAATTCAAAGCCTAACATAAACACTAACTGTTCAAAATAAAGCAACCAAGATACAAACTTGCTTGAACAGTTAATGTGTGTGTCTGTGAATGTAAATCTGTGTGTCTGAGAATTACGGGACTGAAAAGCACAAAGTGACAAAAGCAACAGATTCCCTCTGACTTATTGCTGGGAATTTGATAATCCTCCACAGCTTGTGTGGTCTGTTCTTACCTGAGCAAAGGAGTGTTACGCAATCAAGTAGACAAGTACACTGAGTGGCGATAGTGTGATATGTCTGATGTTGATATAATGGTGTTGTCTACCTGATATCCTTCATCCCCTGGCTCTCCACGCTCTCCTCGTTCTCCTGGGGGCCCCTGTGTAGACACAAAAGCACACACATGAACACACATACTGTATATGCATACCTTCATTTATACCCACAAAGCTACCTACAATTGAGCTACTTAAAGACAGAGTCACTTCTCAGGCCAGCACACATGAAGCATGTTCTGTAAATGTAACCTATGAGTCTGGATCTTTACTGGAGTCAAATGGAAAGCCCTAATTTCACTTTACTTTCAGCCAATCTTGGTAGGGTCTGCAGTAAGACAGAGGCTACCATTGTATTGCTCATACTTTGCCCTGCAATACTGTGCCAACTTGATAATCCAGTGCTGTTCATATAAGAGGTTGCCATCTATACCTGTGTAGACATCCAGTAACCGTGATTGTTCATTCTATGTAGGCTTGTCTCAGTGCTGGGAAATGTGTCTCAAAGAGCATAAGAGTCATGGTACTATATGACTGTGAGCTTTCCCAAGCTGCTGATGCTCTTTGACACAACCTAATCCTCTTCTGATATTAGTCTAAGAATGACTTTGTTCAGAATCCATGAGCTAACTTTGGGTGAATAATGGCCCTCACTGGCAGTAATGTCACAGTAATGAAGCTTCTGTCAGTTAAAACATTTGTGTTCATCACAGTGTTGTGATGAGACCTTCACTCATAGATAGATAAGAAATAAATAAGTTAATATAAGAACTCAAACAAAGAGATGCTTAAGCATTACCACAATGTGTATAAAAACCCTTCTCAAAGGTTTCTTTCTGTACATGTTCAGCCAGCAATGAATAAAAAAGATCTGAGCCACACAGGTTGATAATGCATGTCAATATGCATGACAAATTTGATCAGGATTAAATTTTACTTCCAGAGTCAATCCAGTACTGAAACAGTGTGGTATTTGAACAAAACGTTACGGATCAGGAAAGAGAGTTTAAAGGAAAGCAAGACCTACTGGTTCACCTAAGGGCCCTGGTGGTCCTGGGGTCTTATTGTCTTCACCTGGATAACCCTGGAATGTGGTAAACACACAATCACACATGCACACATACAAGATTTTGCAACCAGACAGTACATTTAAGTACATTAACCTAAAAACCTAAAAAAAAAAATTCAAACACTAGTTCAGGTATCATATTACCTTTTCACCTTTCGGTCCTGGTGGTCCAATGGGCCCAGGTTTGCCAGGGTGACCCTAAAAAGCAGAAAGCTGATCAAGCTGTCACACTTTTACTGTACACAGCATGCTCCTTGGAGAAACATGAGTTCTGCTGTCAGCATATTAATTACAACTGTTTTATATGTACACAAGCCTTTGTAGAGAAGCTCTTACATTCTGTCACTTAAGGATTTGGTTTTGGCACAAGCTTAGAAATCACTCAGCAACATGAGTCAAGTGTGAGAGAGCCAAACACACACACACATTCAAATAAGGGACTAGATGTACTTGAGGTTCCCTGTTATGCAACCTAAAACCACCATTTTTTTCACCAGTATTTTGCATTTATTTGATAATTGCCTCAAAGAGCAATGCGAAAAATATGAATGGCAGGGATAATGTTCTAGAGAATTTAGCAACCCTACTTTGTAAGATAAAATGCCAGTAAATTTAAGCATAGTGGGATGTGCTGATCCAAAATTTAGACCAGTCAGGGTTTACTCAACTACCGAGTAAGAAGACATTTTCTGATCAAAAACATCCAATATCCAGATTTTCTGTGTGGGTAAATTTATGTTTGTATATGTACTGATTTTGTCCAGCATGTAAATGTGCACATTTGCAAAAGGTTCTCAAAAAAGGCAGAAACGATAGGAGAAACCCACTGTGTATCCTGCCAGTCCTGGTTGCCCCTCTATCCCCATGACTCCAGGCTGACCCTGAAAGAAATGCAGAAAATACACAAAAATAAGAGTCAACCAGTCCTAGTGCCGTTTGTTTTGCTTTTCTACTCTGGTTCAGCTAAATATAGACTTGGCCTCAAATCAACACACATGCAGGCTGAATCCTACAACCAGAGTTTTTTTATGATGGGGATATAAACCTTTTTTCCACAGCTATCACAACATGGTCTTAGTGGTTCTGCTAAGACAAGTGCTGCCTTTATCCGTAAAGAAGAAAAGAATGGATGCCTTCCTCTTGGCTTTCTCCTGTCTTGTCTTGCTCTCTCTCTCTCTTAGTAATGAAACAAAGAACAGCATTTGACACTTTGATCTCAGGAAAAAAAAAACAGCCAGACACAGCTGTTTGTCATAGTAAACCATTAGAAACCTCCTAACTTCAATTTACAAAAAATTGCAATAATATAATTATAATAATATAATACAAACAACTTTCCTTTTTACTCTAGTACATCTAACTTGCTCCAGTTTAGGTTACTGGTTACCATGTAGTTGTTTTTACACATACAGTACAACACAATAAAACGTTTTAGAATGAACTGTTAGTACTTTGAACTATTATGAACTACTTAATAAAAGCATGCAAAGAGTATGTACTGGAGGTGCAGCATCATTAACATTACCTTCAAACATCAGTCTGTCTGTCATTCACATTCACTCCACTATTCCCGACACATTAAAAACTTAAAGTTCAACTGAAATTGAGTTGAATGTTTTTTGTCTGCTACAGCACACATATCTGCTCTGTAAAAAATAGTTTTGAGTTAATCCAACAAAATAATGTTCCAGTGACATCAGTCTGTCGACGATATATCATTTTTCATACAGCCAATTAAATCTTGCATAAAGCAGTAGCATCAGTGTCCTATCATAGGTAGGCATTATAGCAGACACAACACAAAAGCCACACAGGCTGAAAAACAACCCACATCACGTCTTGTCCTGCATCAAACAAACATTCACTGGGGAAAAGTGCTCTGCTAAGGTCATTTTGTAGGCTAGATCGCTAATTAGCTACTCAGTGCATCATAGTAACTTATGTGGTACTTGTGCTTCAGTACCACTATCCATGGCATGTATGGCAGCCTGCCAGCTAACACAGACACCACTTTTACATTACATTAAAGCAAGTTAACCACATGATCTCAGTTGAACTTTAATAGAACCATGCATCTCTGGAAAAAAAGTTTCAGTCTGATATTGAATCAGGACTAAGTGAGAGGAAAGACTGAGAATGAGAATGGGAACTAACTGGTGTGCCTCGAGTTCCCCTGGCGCCTTTCAGCCCTGGTTCGCCTGGCTGGCCGAGGTCTCCTCGAGCACCAACCTCACCAACAAGACCTGGAGGACCTCGTTCTCCCTGAAAAGAGACAGAATGTCACTAGGAAATGAAAAACTGACAAAAATCCAGTATGGAGATTATCATTCAAGATTAACGTCAGCATTCAGCCCCCTTTGACAGCAGGAAACATCCATTCTGTTGAACTGTCCTTTAATCCTGGCTGCAGTTACTTGTTTTCCTCCTCAGAAATTGAGTCAACAACTTAACATTTGACCCAAATGATTCAACTGCAGAAGCAAGATGACTCAGTCATTCTCTGGAACCATTTAAATGCCAAAGGGCCTTGGACTGTGTCCTCTGGCTCTGTACAGAAAAAGTAGTGTTGAGCGAGTTCCTTACCTTCTTTCCGTGCCGTCCTCTGTTTCCAGGGGGCCCTAGTTTTCCTTCTGGCCCCTGTAACAGGAGACCCATTAAATTATTACCACAGACAAACGTTTTTTTATTTTATAATCAGACGCATTGATAACTACATGTAAACACCATATGATTGTTGCTTGTTGTTCAGAGCACTGTGTTTATCTGATGACCTCGACACCAACCTGTGGATCCTGAGACTACAGCATTTTTTTAGACATCATCAGAGGGTGATTTAAGCCTCTACCTTATTTGTCAGTTTACTTTTTTGTAAATCGGGCAATACTTCTTTCCCTCACTCAGAGCTTTATATGTGTGCTGTGAAGCTCCTTTCCTTCTTGACACTGGTAACCTTTATGCCCCTCAACACACATAGCTGAATCTGAATCTGTATCTCAAAGCAAACAAACTCTTAGAGAAGAATTTGAGTGACATCTATCATACTATGCTAAACATCAACAATCTATGGCGCAGTACATTTATTCCCTCAGTAGCAAAAAAACTTTGCTGAAGCGAAGGCTGACCCCTACTGGGACACAAGGGTATTATTTGGTGAAGAGCACTTTTGTAATCTGCTCACTCAGTTGCAGTTATTTAAATACTTACTTAAATACATCTAAAAATACATCTGATTTATTTTGCTATGTCTCAGAGAAAAGTTTGCTCATGATCCATCAATTTTTTCCAAGCTCTCATATGAATGCCCACAGTAGCATAGTTCTGCAGCAAAACTGGACCTTTCATTAAGATCTGTTTTTTACTAGTTTTTTACTACATTTTTTGAGTCAGTAATTTTCCCACATATAAAGAAAGACTGTTGTATTAAAATTGTTCTATTTGTTTAATAGACACTTACACGAAAGCCCTGTTTCCCGGGCTCTCCAGGTGGTCCTGGTGGCCCAGGGTCCCCTTCTATTCCTTTGTCCCCTGGCTCTCCAACTGGCCCACGCTCTCCAGACTCTCCCTGACAGTGTGACAGACACAAAAGCAAAAGAGACACAGAAAAACAGAAAATACAGTTCAGTTATAATAAAGTTAAGTTTCATATTACCAACAAAGAGAGGTCGCTAGACAACCTGTGGCACTGTGAAGCAAAAAGGCTTTAGAGGACTTGATGTCTCTTTCAAACCAAGCGTGAAAGTGAGAGGATTGGTATACTTAGTGTATTGTAATATTAGTATATATTCAGTATACGACTGATATGAGTTTTTGAATCCGGAACTAATCTCTTAAATCCAGTGTTATTGTTGTCATATGGAGAACCCCGCTAGAAAAAAATCCACGACTCATTTTGGTGAGGAAGTTAACAAAAACAAGGTCTCACTATGTTTACCTTGGGTCCATCTTTTCCTTGAGGGCCGTCTTCACCAGGGGGACCAGGAGGACCCTACAAACACAGCACCATTTACAATAAAACCTCTTCACCTTTGTAAAGCATGATGTTCTTCAAAGCCAGCTTTGTGAGATCTGTGAATCTGTTATTTGTCCAGATTTTGAGAAATTCTGCTCTGACAATAACACTCATTGATATATTGTTTATTCATAGAATATTTTATTTGTCCATAAACACATCTGTGCATGCTTGTAACTCGCACGCCATCTTTAACAGCCTACACCAAGGTGTCTCATCAAAGTATAAACAAAGCTTCAGCCTCCACACCAACACAGTGCAGGTAAACGGAAATTTGTTTAATGTGCTCACACAATGCATTTAAAAAGTTTGATAGCAATCTGTCTTTCCAGAAACAATGTCCTAGTCGCTTACATTTGAAGTGGGATTGTTTCCTATCAACAGGGCAGAACAGACATGTCTAGGAAGGGCTGTTGCTGTTGACGTTAGCATCTCTAATCTTGGAGCAATGAATAAGTCTGAACAGCTAGATTTCACTAAAGGTATATGTGAAAATATGTTTCATAAATTCTGTAAACCAACCCATTAGAGACGCATAAAGTGCACAGTGCACAGAACATGTAGATTATGAATGTGTGTGACTGTCAAAGTCATAATAAGGGATCAGGCTGAAAAGCAGTCCTTCACTGCCCCTTCTGGTTGAAAGTTTCAAGGCTGTTTCACCTCTGACCAGTCAGCATCACTGATGGGTGCGGTTGGTTGTGGTTAGAATCCTGTACACAGCGTCAAGGTGAGAAGGTTAAACTACTGGAGGTCAGCAAAACTCAGATTTTAAAAGGTCTTAATTTACCTTTTAAGGTCTACAAAAGGAAACAAGATATACAAAATGGATTTATTTTATTTGGGTCAGGAGATTATTGGAGGTCATGGAGCAAGAAGATGAAACTGAGTAATGAAAATACACAGTTAGGAGATGAATTCTGAAGAAAGGGGAGTGACTCCGGAGTCTTGACTAGATTCAATTTTGCCAAGATTGTATCATCTAAAACAGAGTTACAAAACAGAAGAAATGATGACGTATAGTATAGTACTTAGTATCTTTGTTAAACGATACAGACAAGATGGATTTAAAAAAATCTTCACTGCAATCACAATCTCAGTGACAGATAAACAAAATAAACCTGTCCTTGGACCATTTGTATTTAAGAGATATGAACTCTTTACTTGGTCCAACTGTCAAACAAACTCAAGTGATAAGATAATCCATATGTACAGAGTGGACAGTTTTCAGATGTCATCTAATTTATTTAAATCCTCCTTCATCCATTAAGATGACGTAAGTAAAAAGTGCACTGTGGATCTGATGTTTGAGCAACCTTGTTAAAGAACGTTGAATCTCATTCTGCAAACTACATCACAGATGATATTTACAGTCAATCAGAGAAAAATAATTTCCCCACTCTGTTTTCTCTGGGCTGAGGGACCGTTAAAATGAGGGGGGAGTAGATAAAAGACCAGGTTAGATTAACCCAAACACAAAAAAAGAAGGGATTAGTGGTTTGTTTGCAGTCACTCACCCTCATTCCCTCCTGTCCTTGTTCCCCTTCAGCTCCTGGAGGCCCAGCATCACCCTGCATGAACACAAAACACAACACAGGTCTGTCTGGATCTCAGACAGCATTGGACTTGACAATCAGCTGGTCCACTCAACCCTCGAGTAATGTCACAAATTGACTGAGTAAGTTCATGGGTTTTCACATTGCTGGAGGGTGAATGGACTGAAGCTCCACATGACAAATGTTTTCTCATATGTAGCTGTGTGAACATAGCATGTGTTGCTGACCTTTAACCCCGGCTCTCCAATGGCACCCGGTTCGCCCTCTAAACCAGGTCCACCCTACAAAGATTGCATAAAGAAACAAAAGCCATGAGTCATGTTGCATTTGTACTGTAGGAATGTCAAATATTAAACATTTTTATTAATGAACTGATCAATAGTTATGAATATTTAATGAAAAGTACTTCAAGCCCTTGCTCTCCATCAGGTCCAGCCTCTCCAGGAGGTCCTTTGGGCCCCTGGAAGAATAATAAAGATGCTTTAAGTACACAAGCTTAATGATTCTATAATCTCTTGGATTTACTAGATTCATGAAATGAGAGAATAAAACACCAGAACAACATAATTTAACTTCATAAAATAACTCTAGCATATAATGGCTAAACAAACATATACGGTTAAATGTTTAAGCATGTAGAGGACGGAAAGCTGAGAGCTGAGAACCCCTGGAGTAAAACTGAAGGCCAGCCAAAGGCAAGATGAGACCCATAACATAAACCTCTAGCGTCATTGAAAATCCTAATAAATATTTGTCTTTGATTGTTTGACATTCTTGATGTCCCTGAGGGGTCGGCAGATTTCCAGGAAAATCAAGAACTTGCAGACTAATCCAAGGAGGCAGGCATAAGGTGTGAAGCTTTAAGCTAAGTGTGAAGAACGCAGACAGAGAAAGCTTCTGAGGTGTTTATTCAATAATTCCAACCTTGAAGGCCACTTTCTCATGAAAGCAATTTTCTAAGAAATGATTCTGTTCCATATTAACTCTCACAGTCATTGTAGATTTTACAGTTTGTGGTTTGTTTGTAGGTTCCACAAAGAATAACATCAATGCAACAGAGGTCAGCATACTTACTGGTTCACCGGGGGGTCCCCTCTCCCCAGTGCTGCCTGGAATACCTGGTTTACCCTGGAAACACACACAGTCATGAGCCGAGTATAGCTTCAGTCATTCATTTATGTAATTAGAGAAAACAAGCATGGAAAAAAATCACTTTGGCCATATTTGGTCTATAATCATCATTGTTATTATCATCATTAGCAACATAACCACAAACATGATGACTAAGTCTAATATTTCAGTGGTGTCTACAGACACGACGCAGAAACTCTTTGATGCAATTCAAACAGATCGACTTTCCTGCAATTTCAGATCTCTTTGTTAGAATCCAAACATTGTGCTGCCAAGTTTAGACAAGACACCCTAATTTGAAACAGTGTTTCTTCCGTCATTGACAGAAGACATTACTTTTGCATGGACAAGAGAGAGCTGGATGTTCTAAGCACTGAAATTAAAGTTTGATGGGATAGCAATGGATACAGTAGCATCAACCATTAGCAGTAGAATAAACTGGTTCACATACGCAACTATACAAATACTACAACCTAACTCATCATACAACCCTGCTCCCAAAATATTGGCTGGCTGTGTAAAATGTACAGAGAAACAAAATGTGGTGATGTGTGAACACTTAAACTGCTTACTTAATTGAAAATATGAAAAAGAAAACAAAGAAAAATGTGATTGTTTTTACAAAATTATGTCCATTTTGAATTTGATGCCAGCCACATTTAAAAAAAGTTGGCTAAAAAGACTAGAAGATGAAGAAGATGTAAAATTCTCAAAGAAAAACCCTTGTGGAACATCTCACAGTTAATTAGGTTAACAATGCTGAACAACATACAGGTTTTGGAGCAACATATGCTGCAGAGTAGACAATGTCTTTTTCAGCTAAACTAGATTCTGACACTGTAACTCCATAGCAAAAGAGTCCAGGTCCTCAAATGACCTGCCTGCAGTCCTGACTTGTCATCTATTGAAAATATTTGATTGAATATATAAACATTCTGAAATGTAAAATACTGCAACCGAAATCCTAGATTCAATTAAATTGGAAAACATTCTACTTTCAAGATTACAGCAATTGCTCTCCTTAGTTCCCAAACACTTAGGGATTGTTGTTAAAAGAAGACGTGATGAACAGAGTGGAAAAAAAGGACAAGTCAAAAAGTAAAAATGCTTTTTTCAAAAACAATAGAGGGATTTATAAGTTGTCTTTGTGCATCATGACTTTGTGCATTTTATTTATATTTACATTTTACACAGTATACCAGCTTTTTTAGGAAAGAGATTGTAATTAACATATTTCAAACTCAAAACTTGCTATTCTATTTACTGAATAGATATGACTAAAATGAAACAAATGCACTATAGACAATAAAATAAATTTACAAAATAAATGTATATAAACTAGTCGTGAATGTCATTTTTATAAGACTTTTGGGAAACATAGAGATTTCTAGACAGTATAATGCAGCTGCAATTCTGCAATTCCTACATTTAGTATCAGATTCAATCAGCACTAAATTTAAGGGGTCATAACAGATTACAACATGATTTTGGGACACAATCACTCATTGATTTTTAATCATAGCGCATAGAAATGGTGAGAATTTTTTCATGATGGATTTTGAGTTTTAGATTTTATCAGACAGAAGATGGCGCTATGAGTCTAAACGTGAACAGTGGAAGTGCTGCCCCCCAGCATCATCTATGGCAGATATAGTCGTAGTTTATCTAGGCAGTGAGGTTGATGATTGTGGGCAGTTTCTCAGGACTAGATGTTCTATATTTAACATCAAGCACTAAATGACTGTACATCTCACGAATGAGGTTTCTACCAGAGACAGAGTCAGGTGCTGTAAGCAGTAACAAAACACACAAAGACCTGTGTTTGTAACTTAAAGCACATCCATTGCAAAATACCTTAGTGTGTGCTCAGGAAAATAAGTAACAACTAGCCGCAACATGACCAAGTATATGAGGGTTGCTATGTCCGTGTGCCTAATCCATGGCTTTGGCTATCTATGTGTTTATAACGCAAACATTATAATATACATTTCCGTATCTAAGAGTGGGAGAGAAAACACAGGCCTTCAAGTGTCTATGTGTGTATCTGTGTGTCAGTTAAAGAGTTATAAACAACCCTCAAATGTCAAATGTTGAGCCAATACATGATTAGAAAGTGGAAAGCAGCTCATTTGTCTATGGAAAACTAAACAAGCCAAACACCTGAGTCCAATACTGCTTAAGCATGTAATTGAGCTTGCGATAAGAGCTTTTCTCTGACTGGGGCTTGTGCTTTGATAGTCCTGCCATAAACGGATAAAACAAACGCACTACGTAAAACATACTGTGGATATAATGATCGTCGTTGACTATTAAACAGCTCACATGGATCTGCTTTCCTATCTGCTTTTGATTTGTTTTTGTTTGCATAGCTCTACCATCTGTGGAGCATCAGTTGTTTCATCCTTCAAATAGCTCAAACGCATATAAAAACTATCATCCATCATTTTCTTGATGGAAAAAAGTGAAAAACCAAGAGTTTGAAGGCAGAATGGGCCTTCAAGAAAACAAGACACTGGAGTCAGTGCAAGATGTTTTCTTTATATGTGTGTCTTACATTAGCTGTTGGAAATGCATCATTTCTCATCAGGGGTTGTTAAAGTCTCATCCAAGTAGAGCCTGAGCAAAGATCATCTGGCTGATATTATCAAGCATTATAAGCTAGATATATTGATGCCTGCACACATGTGAGCAGATAAGTAACAAATAATTGCAATACAGAAATGCCAAACATACGTAGAAAGTTACACCATTATAAAATTTGTCCACCAGAGAGCACTGAAAAGTTTACATTTCAACTGTATCATGTCCTCCTGTGCAGGCTTTTTTTTTTCATGACAAAGTTTATAAGACAATCGAAAAAAGTTTGAGTTCTCTAATCTAAATGTATTTCAAACACACATATGATAGGAGAGAACTAGATACAAGATAAAAAGTCATTTTAAATAAAATAAATCATTCATCTAACCTCAAAACACTGTGAAGTGTTATGAATCACTCACAAAGATGACGAAGGATTTTAGTTTAATTCAGAAGCAGGAAATGTGCCCCAGTATCAATTATGTTGGTATGCTGTGTTCATTAAAACTGTAAGTTATTTCAAACTGATGTTAGTGCTCTGGAACAAATACCTTGCACCCACACACACCAGATGCGTAAAGAGGATTACATGCACATATGTTTTGATTATGAGCCTTAATGCACTGCTCAGTGTCTTCTTTTTACTATGACAGCTTCCTCCTGGGTGACTTTACTGGTTCTCACTCTTCAAGTGATAATTATATATATTACAGGTGAAAAGAGGATGTGGAGACATTTTACAAGTCTGTGTTTTCTGCTGTAGTCATAGCGATGTTCCGTGCTAAAGTGAAGCAGATAATTAAAGCTCTGAAAGAGAGCAGAAAAATAACAAGGTAAACATTACTTACAGGCTTCCCAGGAGGGCCTCTCTCTCCTGGACTGCCAGCCTTGCCCTTCAAAACAGAAATCATCATTCGAATGATTAAAATGCAGTTTTAATCAACCCAACTGATTTCAATTTATTTTGAGAAAAAAACGTATTTTTACAATGATACAAATGTGCTAGCAGATCATCAAAAGGGAACAGCAAAATCGATATCATGAACAGTTTTACAGATTTCAATGTGATGTGAGCCTATAGTCATCAGCTGAAAAACTGGGCCCAAAAAGTAAATCTTTTGTCTAAAGTACAATGATAATAATGCTATAGAGCCCTTTCATTATAACAGTTCATAACAGGCAAATCTGAAGCTGGTTTACATTTCACTCAGCTAGATCAATTAAACACAGAGTTTACTTTCATCCTGCTACTCCTCAGCAGATTTAGCCCAGACTTCCTGCTGGCAAGCTGGCAGCGACACATAATAATTGCAGTTGGGTATAACTTACTGAAGGAAGAAGACAAAGGCCCACTCTGCGAATAAAAACTGATTAAAGCTTTTACAAAAGCCTGCAGGTTAGACTTAATGGGGTGAATGTGCATCTTCAAAAGGGATGTGCGTGTTAACCTAGATGCTTCAGGATGATGCCAGTGATTATTGTTGGCTTTGGATGAATGAGAGTACATATAAATTGGCCCTCTTATTTCTTAAGAGCCTAAAGCCTTCATCTAGAAATGTGTTAGACATATGCAGCAACATAACCATTCAGCAGGTACCAAGTACCAAGTATTTTTAGGACTTAAAGTATACACTTTGTGACAGGTTATTTTGATTTTCCAAAAAGAGAGACTACTTACTATAAATCCTGGTTCTCCCTTTTGTCCAATGTCACCCCTTTCACCCTGCAAAGAAAAAAAATATTTTGGGACTAATAAAAATAAACTATTTTAGACTGACAAAAATTTCAACAAAAGTACTGTTGAGCAGATAATTACAGCTCTAATACTAATATACAGGATAAGAAGATATTTCATGCAGAATTACTATATTGATCCCATCTTCACATACATGTAGGTTTGTTTTCAACAGGGTGGTATGCTTGTTTACCTTGGTGCCCTCAGGGCCTGGTTCTCCCAGTGGGCCATCTGGACCCTGGGGGCCCTGTGTGACAACAACATGAAACACATCTTTGAATATCCCTCAACAAAGAATGAGCAGTACAGGCATACATTCAGCATCAAAGCATCATATAAAAGGTGATGTATGTATAGTTAACACTGAAATAACACCAACAACAAAGTCATTAGCCTGTATTCTTGGTCTACTTGGGGGGGGGTTTCCGCCCTGATGTTGCAGCCTACCACTCCCACAAACATTCCAGGAGTTTCGGAGCATTTTAACACCACCACACACGTAGGGATAAACATCTGTAAATACAACCCAAGACCCTTTTCTCTACTGTCCACTCTTTCAGGACTTTTCCACTAGCTGCCTATCTGTTGTTTCCATCTTGTCTCCCTCATTTCTATCTCTTATCCTACCTTTGATGGCTCTCTATCTGCTCCTATTTTGCCTCTAGTCAGATTCTCGTCCCACTCAGATTACTATGCTCCCTTTAAGCTTCCAGGCAGACAAACCTGCCTTATCTTTCCTTCTCTTTGTTTCTTCCTGTAGTTCATCTCTCTCGCCAATCTGAGTTTTCACTGAGGCATTATTTCAGCTAAATTTTGGAGATGCCTAATGCTACAGTGTTTAATGGATTCCATCTAATTTGTTAACAGGCTTTGGTCCACATAGTGTTGTATACACATGGTGCCACATAGTGCAAAACGCTGGCATCAAAATGAAGCAAAAGAAACAAACTTTTTTTTTTTTTTTTATTCGAGCTGTCATCCACTCCCTTCACTTCACCTGGCTCACTGTCTCCACTGCAGCCTGCATCCACTCTTTGTATTTGTGTGTAGAAGCTGAGCCTCGGCCAAGCAAGCAGAAGAGAGACCAAGTGAAGCTAAAGCAGCTAATAAACAACTAACAGCAAGAGTATATATATTTTTTACTTTTCATGTGTTGCTTTTCTGTCTCTGTTTTGATGTTTCTATCTGTTATAACACTCAGGATAGAAAGATGAAACCAGAATAAGCTTCTCCTTGGATCTTCCAGGGTGACGAATGTCCTATCAAATACATGATTGGATGCCTGAAAAGGAGTGACAGTCGGAGCACCAGTGCCTTTCTTAAGAGTTCTGTGATGCAGAGATCATATATGAGACTCAATGCATAATACAGAGGATGCACTACCTGTTTTCCCACGATAACAGCTCCCTTTAGAACTAATGCAGTTGTGTGCCCAACTAGGGCATCTGCACACCAGATAACTCAGCATGTAACATGTTTGTTTATAGCTCAGAGGGTAAAATGCTAAGAACGGGTAATAAAAAGTGTAGTAGCTTAATTTTGTTCCTTTTTGTTTCATTGTGAAGTTAATCTCTTATTGACAAACTGCTGTGTTAAGACAGGGTACCTGTTTATTTCTGACAACTCTTCCAAAAACATTAGCTAAAGAAGGGGATATGTGAGTGTGGTTCAAATGATTAGCTTTTACCATTTTTCACTGGTCCTGGTATCTCGGCAAGACAGGAAATGCAACCACAAACTGACACATGTATGGATTTCAGTAAACAACACAAGCCGTGGCATGTTAAGCGCTGCCATATGTTTTGCTTGGCAGGATGTTCAACTGGAGGAAAGTAAGTGAACAGAAGATAAAAGCAAGGGAGATATGGATGAGTGATTAAGCATGGGAAGTAGTGTGGTCGTAGGTAGCACTCAATTGGCTTGTTAGTATTTCTCGCCCATTTTCTTACATTAGTTGAAATGGATGCACATTCAACATGAGGGCTTTAGCAACAACACTGTTAGGAAGTCTGGCAGTGCTGAGAATCACATGCAAACCCTCAGTTTGGAACAATTCGGAAAGGATTTAAAGTAAATTACAGGCAAAATTTTAAATGTCTAGAGGACCTTCCAGGATGTGCAGCTGCTTGCAAGCAATCAGACTGAAGTGGTGAATAAAAGAAACACTAAGCAAAAGAAAAACTGGCAGATAATCCCAACCTTAAAACACTTTACAATCATATGAATACCTGAACACAGATGAAGAGAGACTGACACCTTCAACTGTCCAAAACCTTTGAATATCATGGAAGATACTTGACTAACATGCATTAGACATAATCCTGACTGGGAAAAGTTGGACAGTGCAAAATATCGTTGAATAAGTCAACAGTTACCAGTTCATCTAAATATTAATGCATCGAAATAAATTATAAAAAATAATGTGTCAGATGAAATGTGTTCTCCTTTGTCTTTTGTTTTCATTTGGTACACTGAATAAACAATAAAATGCATCTCAGTTACTGCTACTGTGAAATAAAAGCTGAAATCTTAATAAGCCTGAGTATCAAAATATTAACACATCTTTGCCTCCACATCTGAAGGTGTCATTCTCTTCTCAGCCACATGGTGTCTCACCAGTATTACTACACCACATCCATTTTACAATACCATAATGTCTCCCAACATGAGATTCATGGGGCCTATGAAACAGTAAATGCACCAATAAAGAAGCTTGGGCCAAGTGGAAGGACAAACACATGTCTTTTAATTGCTTTAACCTATGATTTGTGGGAATGGAGCTGTGATGTGAAACAGACAACCATGTGTCTGATAAGTTAAGTTTTCTTGGTCACTCAATGAGTTGAAGTACAAGGTGTTAGTACAATTAATACCCCAAAGGTCATGTCCTTACCCTCCTGCCCTTTGGCCCTGGAATGCCCGGAGTACCCCTCTGCCCCTGTGGTCCCTGTAAGGAAAAACAAGACAGAGATAGAAGACAGAAGGCAGAGAAAGAGTAAAGCTTGTAAAAAAAAGAAAAGTAGCAAAGTAAAAAGTAGCAAAAAAGACAATATTTGCAGGGCAAAACCTCTCTGTGCATCTTTTAACCCACATCAAGTCCTGAATCTAAGTAAAGACAGTGAAGGCGTACTGTTTACACAGGTCTAGACTAAATTGTGGGAAACAGGAAAACTGATATATCAAATCTCCCCCTTAAATTTAAAGTGTTTACAAAATCCAAGAGTACATTCTTTCAACTCAGTTTAAGAGCCCAAGTTAATATTGTCATTTAGCCATTTATAATATCCAGCCAAGGCACTAAGGAGAGAAGATGAGAATTCATCTGCATCCTTCTTTCATCAGCAACTTCTCAGTCCATTAAGTACTAATGTGTGTATGACTCAATCCAAAATGAAGAGAGAGCAAAAGAAAACAAACCCTCAGCAAAGAAAATTACTGAAAAAAACATCAACAACAAAATGCTGCAACACCCCCTGCATACCATTTTAAATAAATACAGTGAATATATTTTTGCATGTTTACATACCAATAGAAAGAATCACTATTTAATGTTACATAGTGGTGACAATGGTAGGACACTTACAGGTGGACCTTGTATGCCGATGTCGCCTGGACTTCCTGGCAACCCTGGATAGCCCTTACACAAAAACACACAAAAAAACAGTATAGATAGGTAGACCGGAAGCCATGTCACATGTTAATGGATTTTACCAATGACTAGCATGGAGCAACAGTGCAGCAGCACAAGACTGTGCAGTAAAAGGTAGTTGTATCTGTGACTGGAAAGGATTAAGACTGTTCTGTAGAATTGTGTTTCATATTAAGTTGTCATAAAATGTGCTCCAGACCTCCTGGAAAAAAAGACAGCTGGATGCAGCTCTTTCTGAAACAATCTATTAAGGGGTAATACCACAATAACAAAGACAGTAAAGACAAAAGTGTCTGAGATTTGCCAGGGAACACTAATCTCCTGCAAATCCAACTTCATGAGATGACTCTGTACTGAAACAGTCCAAAGTTTTCAGACTGAACTGCCACTCCTTACTAATGTGGCTACATTTATAGTGCAAACTCATTCACACAAATCACCATAATTCCTTACATAAGTCACAAAGCTCTCTCTCAATCAAACATGCACACACACTAGCAGTGATTCAGCCATCTAACTATTCAGCCAGCCAGCCAGCCAGCCACAAAATTAGTCATCCTCTCTTCCAGCCAGCCAATCAGTCAGCTTGCTAGCCAGTCTGCCAGCCAGCTAGGTCAGGACCAGAGCCCAAAGCCATAGACATGGAGTTAATCTAAGGCCCCAGGACACTGAGAGATGCAGGCCAGCCCTCTCTCAATGGACTGAGGAAGCACTGCTGTACTGGACAACAGCTTGTTTTTTTTTATCATTTATCAAACCCAACTTTGACACTTTGACAACAAAACAAAATGAGCATCTTTTGTACAAAGTTCTCTATAGCAATGTCAAGACACAAGCAGCACTGCACTCTTCCAGAATGGAAGTAATAAGACAGTTTTACTCAACTTAAACTTAAAGCATTTTTTTCTTTAAGATTGGACAAATGTGCTTTTTTTATTCCATTTGCCATCAAAAATCTCCAATCCCGAATTACAACAGCAGCAAGTAGTTGTTACTTTGTCACAGATGAGACGACATTTAATGCCACTGGAGCCCTGGGAGTAATTGACATTGGCCTCCTCTATTCGGGCAGATAAAGGGGCAAATGTTATTGCTTCATTTAGTTGCCTAAGAGACTTCACAGACAGAGAACATGAAAATGTCTATCAACAAAATCCAAAATCAAAATCCAGTCAAGTACAGACTTTAGTCACTGGACTTGGTCAACCAGACCAAACTGAGGGATTCAAAAGAGCTACTGAAAAACTTTGTCATCTCTATCCTCAGCTTTACTGTGGGAAAACCAATTTGACATGGATGAATTTTGCAAAGTACATCTACCAGTTCCAACATTGAGGAGTCTGGAACCTGTTAAGCCTAGTGAGTTCATTTCCATGAACTAAACCTTGTAGCTCAGTAATGTCTGCCAAAACTTACAGCCAAAATTGTTAGTGGTTCAGTTTTATATTCATCATCCTTGGACATTAGTTTACTGAAGTATTCAAGCAAGTATTCAAGCTCTGGTAGGCTTTTGTAGCTTTGCTGATTTCTTGGAAAACCTTCTTAGTATATACACTATGGCTCTGGGGTTTACCAGCTCTCAGACAAGAAGCAGACCTCTGCAGTATATCCTGAGTGATTGTACTTACCCTTGGCCCCTTCTCCCCAACTGGACCCGTTGGACCCGCTGGTCCTCGGTCACCCTGGGGGAAAGACATTGAGACAGAAAGAGAGAGATCATTAAACTATGACCTGAAACCTCAACACAGAAAACCCAAACATAGCTTCACATACACCTTTCCTAATAAAGAGCCATGAAACCGGAGAGCAGCTTCTTAAACAGAGGAGGTTAGAGTGACAGCTGGTTGAGTGGAGTTTAAAGCAAGCATGTACTTCCAAACCCAGTTGGTGGCATTCTGCTCAGTGTGTTAAAAGTAAAGGTAACTCTGGCTGAGTTGTTAAGGTGCCTAGGTCTCCCCTCTAAGCCCCACTTGTGTCAGTGATGCTTTAATCATTGAACTGCAAAAGCACCCTTCAATTTCTTGTTGCAATTAAATCAAACAGCAGAATAATTTAAAGGCTGTGAATTGTAAACATACAACACACACACACACACACACAGTATATATATATATATAAAATCTGAAAGGAATTTGGGCTGTCAGGGTTTGGCTGGTGCTGACAGATTGAACCAGGAGGATTTTGCATACAAGGAGGAGGAGGATAAGCAAGTGTCTGACAAGCATACGGTTTCCCATCACAACATGCTCTGAGACACTGGGGACTTCTGGATAAGAAGGAAAGGAGAACCAGTTGAGATAGAAGGAAGGAATGGAGAAAGGGGTGTTTTATCAGTCAATAATAAACACCCAGACCCCTGCTAAAATCATTTCACCTGAGCAAGAAAGCTGCAGAGAGCTGTTATAACATTTCCTTTTAAGACAAGCAATGGGAGTTGAACATGAAGCCTCAGGGCCTCTGCAGATTGCACCATGTGCATTTTTACATGATTTACACCTGAGTGCTGCTATGGTGCATATACATTTGAACAAGCAATAGTGTAATATATATCTGCATATCAAATGACACCATCCAGGAGCAAATACTGGGAGGTTTCTGACATACAGTCATAGGCCAATTTGTGTCACCTACTAAGCTGAAAGTTCTCCTGAATTTAGCTTGAAACTGCTAGATCCAGCAGCGGGGCGGGGGTGTAAGAAGCAATAATGGAGACAAGACTTTGACAATATTGTTATTAATGTGGATGCGCAAGTGTTTATTTATTTTGAGCATGTGCTGTGGGCTCTCTGGGGCCTTGAGTCATGACTGCTTAACACAGTCCTAATTACAGGGGTCTGTTTCTGACAAGCAGCCAGCTGATGCTGACTGACAGCCTAATGATAGAGAAACACACTCCTTACCTTTTCACCGGGAACACCTATCACACCAGCTATCCCAATCAGGCCTAGTGGACCCTGGAGAGGAGAGATAGTGTGGGAAGAGAGGAAGTGTAGAAGAGGAAAAGAAATAGTGTTCAACACAAACATATGAGGAGAATGTATGTCAGTGGACCTGATCTTCATTCATCTAAGGGTTATTTTCTAACCTGATATGACACATGGAATGCAAGAGGTCATAGATTACAATGAAATGATTATGAGAGCAAGAAGGAGCAGAGCTGGCTGACTGTAGGAGAAACCAGAAGGTCAACCTCTGAAAACATATTCACATTATAATATTATCAGTGTTGCCTGTAAAAAAGAACATCTTGATTTTCATTAATAAAAAATACATGTTTTTTTTGTTTGAAGATATTTTTCTACATTTGGGGATCTACATGTGGGTGTAAAATCATTTCATACTAAAATAAACAGTCAGACAGATAAATATAGCAAAACCAGATGGCACAGATACCATTAACCATGGCAGACTCTCACTGACTGAACATTTGGCTTTACAATCCATATGGAATTGATAATAAAGGACTACCAACAAAGAACTACTAAAGCCTGAAAAAATGTTGCAACCCCTATGTTGTTTTATTTCTTGGGCACAGTAAAAATGATTGGGAGATATTAAGGGCATAGTAATTTCACAGTATACAGTAACCCAATACAGATGGCCCCAAAAAGACACACTACTTCGTAAAGGAGTCCTCCTAGGCAAACATAAGCTAATGAAAATTATCAGATGAGCTTAACTGATTCCAGATCAGTCATCTGGGACAGTGGCTGGGGTTGGGACCAGTGCCAACCTGTCCCCAAGACAATCTGAAACTCCAGACCAACAAGACTCATGAGTGGGTAGACATTTAACCAAAAGGGCAATTGTACTTTTTGAAATCATTTCATCATTGTGTGTATATTCTTGTTAAATAAGTTGAACACATCTAAGTGTGAAAACAGGTAAAGTATAGAGTGTGAAGTGACAAAAGCAATACACTTATCACAGGCCAGACCGAAAACACAATACTGCAAGTACGCAACACCACAGCATGCGCACTAAGCCACCAAGCCAGCAGGACCCTGTTAGCTACCAGAACATCTGAACCTAACTTATGTTGCTGTAATAATTCATGACTGCCCAACTGCAAACCAAGGTCTCACTCTGGGCAACCACAAAAGCCAGCACAGTCAGACTGTGGCTGTCTCGAGTTGAGAGGGTGAATTCTAAACTCTGCATTTCCCCCTTGCAGCTTGATATATTCACAGTTCACACATTAAGAGATTCGACATGACTGCTATTCTTAATGATATCACATAATCATGTAGTATATATTCTTGTTATTTACTTTTATAACATTTTTATTTGTATCCCTATATGTGTAGAATGAGTGATAAGAGTCAGAAAGTGAAGTGAAAGAATAAAACATCAGATTGACAAAGTGAGTGCAACAGAGTGTAAGACAAGATACAGACCACTCAGAGAAACACAGTGAGATTTTGTTGTCCCTAACTCAGCTAAAAAAGCTTATAGCCTCAAACTGTTCGTCATGTATCATCACCTAAAGAGTATTATCCTGTTGGATGCAAGTAAAGCAGTTGAGTGGCAGATTAGTAGCAGAGTGTCTGTGACGGGATGCAGCCTGCAGGCATGGGAACAGGAGCTTTAAATTGACCTCAAATCCTTTAATTGGAACATGAAGTGAGACAATGTAGAACCTTGTATCATTTAACAGAGGAACCTGGTTTTAAGGGGCTTCCATGTGATAGGGCCTAGACATGGGAGCTTTTACATTGCTGTTTTGAAGGTGATCGGGTTTCTCAGAGACAGCCTGGTTTAGAAAAGTAGTGGTATACCACTGACCTTAAGTTAGGGGAGAAATACAGCCCAAGTCACATATTGTTTAGCGTATTAAGGATCTCCCTCACACATGCCTTGTTCTTACACACACATTTACACACGCTATCACTGACATGGGAGTCAAAGGACAGAGGTTGACGTGTACTAGATTTCAAAGCACTTGTGGCTGCCTTTAGTAATTGGGTACTGATACATGTTTTATTAGTTGTGGACTGGAAGGTGACATACAAATGGACCCTAAGCAGCCAATCTAAATTGGCTAAAATACACTACACTGTAAAAACCTCCAGTAAAATTTAACTTCAAACAGTTTATGGAAGGCCTCATGTTGATACAGGGTCACTGTGAAGACAGGCGACGTAAGGCCTCCCTGTGCTGACCCTGAGTTAACCTGCACTAGTCAAAAGTCTTTCTCAGTTTCTTACACATCTAATTTATTTGGAAAGTGATGTAATGACATTCATTAGAGACTCCATATGTTTTAGAGTTTTATTTTTTTCTCGGCATAGCCCCATGGCTCCTCCTTGGCTTCAAAGGCCCCTCTACTCAGTAAGTGCTTAATCCCTCTCATATGTGCACTGCAACAACACTGTCCAACATGGCCTGTGGAACCACTATACACAGAATGCAAATATTAACATTATGGGGCCTCTGGGAAGGACAGGCCTTGGATGTTCAGATCAGTTGTGTGGATATAAGGATTTCACACAGAGGAAACATGTCCCAACATTTCTCTAGAGTATTTGTGTTGGGTATAAGGTATTAATCGAAGCAGTCAGACTTATGAAACTGTTACTCTGCAGTACATTTGTTAATTTACAAACAATCCTGAATCATTCGTGTTGGGACACTTGTGAAGTCATGTGATGGACAAAGACCAACATGTTTTTTGGCTCAACATTTTCTATTGACGTATGATTCTTGGGCAACAACACATGTCAAACACTCTTGCAGGCTTTGAGCCATAAACAAATGAGGTGACTTCCACAGACGATCTCTGATTGATGCTCCTTCTGTTCTGCTGTGGTGTTCTGCCAGTTTCATGATGAAAACACTATTTGGTGGTGGGAGAAGATCCAGATTTCTTTTAGCATTGAAAGTGGGTCAGGAAAAAAAAAGACGTCACAAAATCCTCATGCAACTTCCTCCACAGTTGCCACAGTTGGATACCACTCACTTAACTGTGGTAGCACTGTGTCCATCTTAATGTAAGGTGTACATTTCATCTTCAAGAAATGTTTAGTAGTCTGTTTAAATGTTTTATGGACAGGAACTCAAGCCAATAAAAGCTTTGGCACAGCATCCACATTAACACTTTAATGAAAAGCTACCAATTCACAGCTGGCTGACATACAGCATGGGTTAATTAATGTCACTCCTGTGAGTGTGAAAATAACTTACTTGTGGTCCGATTTTTCCAACGTTCCCCATGTCCCCTTTCTCTCCCTGCAAACAGAAAACATCAAACAGTGTGCTGTTAGCTTCCTGTAATTAAAGTGATGTCTGTCACCACCCTGCTCTGCTACTGGCACAGGATTCACGGGATATTACAAGTGTAAAAAGGAACACACACACAGATTGCATGAGACTGTGAATAATTTTCTGTTCCTTCTTATTGTGGTTTTTTATGTATGATGATAGTCCTTTCTCTCCTAATTAAGAGCATGTTTACAATGGTGTGGCTTACAGTAAGTGGGTCACAGACATGAAGACACTGGCACCCAGAGGTGAGCACTACACTATAATTTACAGTCTTGAAACACATCATACCATGATCATGGCACTGCATTTGTGGTGGCTACAAAAGCCAATTACAGCCAATAAAATAGGGTGAAGAACATGTCCGGAATGCTGTGCTATGCTGAGGTAAAAAACTGAGATGAAACTGAAAGAGTCAGACTGTCAGTGTGTTGTTAACATGGAGGCATTCATATCTATTTTTTTTAATCAAGAGAGGAGAAGCAGAAGAAGAACAAATCACATTATCTGTCCTCTTAGGATATGGACATGTTTTAATATAAATATTAACCATGCCATTTCTATTATGACAGTTCATAAGCATAATAGAAATCTGGCATGTACAGCATTTGAACAAAACCAGTGTGCAAGCATTCAAAGAATTGGTCAGATTAAGTTGATCCTATGATCTATTTAGAAAGTCCTCAAAAACACAGTATTCCACAATACTGGGGCATGATATGCTGTCACATAAAAAATAGAAAATTAAAATTGCTACAATATGAAAATAGGCTCACCTCTAAACCATCAGGGCCAGGTTCACCTATATAGCCTTTCCTTCCAGGTCTTCCCTACAGGGAACAGGCAGACAGGCAGAGAGACAAACAGATACACAAGTAATGATCAAAGGATAGCAAAACTCCTAATGCGTTTATCACATCTCATCCCAGCTGCTTCCTGATAGAGCATCTAAATACTAACTGTTTCATTCAAACCACGTGCAAAAGAACCAGTTTGTGATCATGTGTATACAAAGTATGTTATTTTGGGTGCTCTTACAGTAGGGCCAGCACTGCCGGGTGGGCCGAGTGGTCCTTCATCACCCTGCAGAAACACAGTACAATCATCATACACAAATATTCACAAACACACACAGACACAAACACACTCTCACATATACACTGCAGAGTCCAAAAGACATGTAAATACAGCTGGCACACCAAACAACATGCACACGCAGTACCATTCCTTTTGCATGACGTCTAACCTTTCACATTAAAAGGTCTCAAATTTTCACCTGCCCACTCCTGTTCACCTGTCTCCTTTCCAAAATTCCATTTTGCTGATGACAACTCACCTTGGAGAGCCAGATAGGCATAAAAAAACTATACTTTTACTGACATAGAAGTTGCACTGTACTGTACTGATGTAGTAGAAGTACTGAGGCAGATATTCTTCAGATATTCTTCCACTGACAGTTGCAAATGTGAAAGACCCAAAATGGCATACTGTACTATAAATAGTGTAGCTTAGTTACATATGGATATTTCAATATGTATATACACAGCCAACTAATTCTTATCTAGTTCAGTGATGCTCTCCAAAGTGGCAAACATATTTTCTTCATCAAAAATCCATCTTAAAAATGGATAAAAATGGAGGTTGGAATGGAATTTTGATTTATAACTGTAGGCAGTTTTATTATTCTTACAGATGCTAAAACGAAGATCTGTTAATCTTAAATACATTTACGGATTCTAGAAAAAAATCTTACATAGTAAGTAAGAGTACATTTGTCAACTACTTCTGTATGCAGTTGCTAGGTCAATGTTGTAACATTCATCACAATAGAAACGTGTGTGTTGTACACCTTCCAAATGCTTCTGTTACTTTTTTCCAGGGCTGGAAAACTTTCAGGCTTGTTTTTATAAGCACCCAATGGTGAATCATGACTTCACCCTGTGGAACAAGCCCAGAGAGATATTACAGAGAAAAAACTCCCACTATCTAGGCTGCAACTGTTTGAGATATGACTAGATGCTAAATGAGAAGTACTGATACTTAATCTTCCCTCAGACTAATCCAATGGAAATCCCTTGATGAGCCATATTTTCCACTTATTTGGATTAGTGAGTTGAGAACCATGTAGACATGTAGAAGGGAGCTGCGTGCTGAATCATCCCACCTGTGTTCCTTGTGGCCCCGGTGGGCCCTGTGGCCCTCTGGCACCCTGCAATCCCTGAAACACAGTCAAATGCATGAATTGAATTTATTGGAGGGATGGATGGATGGATGGATGGATGGATGGATGGATGGATGGATGGATGGATGGATGGAAAGAGAGATAATGTTGTACCTTTGGTCCAGGTGGACCGTTGGGCCCTGGTACTCCAATGTCCCCAGGAAACCCCTTGTAAAAACAGAGAAGAGAAAAATATTTATGTCATGCATTATTATTATTTCATCTGTCAAGAGTTGCATGAGTAATTGACTGGAGTTTGAGCTCACACATTAAATCAACTCATTGAATGTGTACATTTCAGGGCAGGTGGGATTATACTGAATTTAAAATGGCAGCCGGCTTATTTCTATGTTAATATACTACAGCAGGTCCTTATTGCAGATCACTGAAGGCATCCTGCATAAATCTACATCAGGTGGACAGGCAGGCTTATAGAAAACTGATGTAAAGATAGTGATGGATTGCTACTGAGCTGATAGATGCTGAATACCTTCAGGCACACCTGCCATGACACAATCACTCATTTCAGAAAAATATGCCTGCTAGCTGTGGCCTATGTGACCTATGGTCATGTTGCACTCCTGAATGCAGCGTGGTTTTGACATTTTCCATGCTTTTCACATACTTTGCAGCACCAACAATGACCTCTTTGACAAAAGGTGAGCTACTCTACATCTAAAAAACAGACATGCTGGAGGGAGATGCTAGAAATGGGAAAGCAAGGGACAAAAGATTAATGTGGTTTTGATGCAACACATTATCAAGTCACTATCAAGTTTTAGGGCCAGTGAGATAACTTGATTGAGAGAATACATTTTATTGTCCCAAAGGGGATATTTGTCTTGAGCACAGTGCTAGTCCAACTGTCTGTTGGTCTGTTGCAGAAAAAAACACCATAAATGCTTGAGACGTGTTGAACAAAGTGCTTCATGTGAAAACATCTTAAATCATAGAAAAGACATTTAACAAAAGAAACTGTAATGTGCATAACGGGTAAATGCACTTGTATATTTATTACATATTTATTGCTCTAGGGCATTAAGATTTAGTATTAGAGTTACGCAGCTGGATGGTGATGATATGTGCTAGCTTCAAACAGTCTGATTTGCACTTAAGCACACAGAGTCTTCTTCCTGATGGCACAGATTTGTATTCAGAGAAGAGGGCTGTTGAGGGTCCACAATAACTTTTGCTTGTTTCATGACTGTTCATATGAGCACTGTATGGGCTCACATTCTCACTATTGCCTTTATAGATGTTTTGTGCATGCTTTGAAGTTGCACAGTTATTTTGCTCTTTAGGATTGCCCAGAACAGTCCAGAACATCAGTATGGATACACATACAACATGGTCTGGATGCACTGTCTACTGTCTTAAAGGTCAAGTGTGTAGGATTTCTGTAGCTATAAAGGGCTCGTTCTAAGGTAACGCAAACACAACAACTTTTATTTAAGGTGTTTATATACTGATGAAAACATACTTGTGGATAATATATATCATTAATGAAGCAATTAATTATTAGATAGATTATCACATATTGGCTAAAGAGGAAATGTCAAGGAGTCACAACAGGTTCATCCTCTGGCATCCACGAATAGCCACAGCAAATATGGTATAAGCAAACTCATTTTTTTTATTATCTTCTGTACCAAGTTCACTATTTGACTTGATATCAGTGCTAATAGAAAATATGGGGACTATCAAAATTTTGAAGAGGTCATTATTTGGTGGGCATGAATGTACTCATTGTAATCTGCAAGAATTCTCATGTATAATATGTTCTTGGTTGTCTATAATCGGTGCATTTGTCTACTTTAGACCATGTTTTATATGTCTATGTTCAGTTACAAAAAGTCACCTGAGCCTGTGGCTGGAGATATCTGCACTTTTTTGCAACCTGCTACTCCTACAATGACTTCCATATTTCTCTAATGTCTTCATGTGATCATAATCTTGAGTGGGAGCATTCATAAAAGGGGACCTGCCTCAGCCCTGCGCCCACCACATTACCAACACTAGTAGTATGTTTTATAGCTGCATCTGTGTTTGGGCTGGCTTACTATCCACCATTGCTCTACTCAGCATGCTACACTGTGCCAAAGTACCCAAGAACTAAGGCAAAGAAATAATCCCTGTCTTTTTTTTTCCATCATGCTCTATTTTATACATTTCAACACTGTGCGGTTATTTTCACAATTTAAAAAAGCTGAAAGATTTGCTTTTCTTTTTCTTCTCCATGCCACTGTCTACCTACAGCAACATTTAAAAAAAGATTATGGTGTTATAAGTGCTGCCTATGCTGTTGAAGTAGTTACCCTTAAATTGCTTACTTAATTTACTTTTGCTGAATATGGACAGTGCAGTTTACTGGTATGTAGTCAATTTGAGCAGCTATACTGGCTGCTGGCTGACACAGCAACAATCAACGTCTAGTCCATCTTGGCTCACTAGGGAAACTCAGTGAGAGCCAAGTGGAACCAGCTATTGCCAAAGTTCATTAAAGTTGAACTCCACATGATGCAAGGATGCTAATTTGCTCTAATTCATGCCTTCCCTTACATAGAATTTAAGTGAGTGGGAGGAGAATATTTGACAATGTTAGAGGTGTACATATTCTTGTTGCTACTGTATGTTGTGGTATCTTAACGTGTCTTGGATGTATGTACGTATGTATGTATGTATGTATGTATGTATGTATGTATGTATGTATGCATCTATCTATCTATCTATCTATCTATCTATCTATCTATCTATCTATCTATCTATCTATCTATCTATCTATCTATCTATCTAATTCCATGCATGCGTGACTGTAATAGCAAAACTTGATAACAAATAATATTTTGAATACAAACACTCAATCAAATGTATGTCCTACCTCTGGTCCTGGAGGCCCAGGTGATCCTTGTGCTCCCATATCACCAATTTTACCCTGGTCAAAATTCAGAAAAAACACGAGGAACAAAAGAAATAAGAAACCACACTTTTCACAACATAATCATTTCATCTTTTTGTCTTTGATTTTCTCATACAATTCCTGAACTTCTCTGTCAACATGTAGTTGACAGTAATGTAATGTCAAGTAATGCATTTTGTTTATATTTTTCATCATTAAACTGACAATGTAAAAGATACTAACTCAAAATGATGCAACATTGTGTTTGTATAGACATTTGATATGATGCAACAAAAATTTAACAAGAGTCATGGGTGCAGAGCAAGCAACAGAGCAAGCAACATTTTGTTACTTTACTAATTAGTAACAAAATGCTGCATACACACATACATGTGGTTATTCTGATTACTCCAGGACTGTGGTAACTTGAACTGCAAAAGCAGCTGATGCTGAATAGAAACTAAGTACTGTGGAACAAGACAACATCTGGACTTGTTTATAATACATCCTGAATAAGGAGAGGGGAAGGTTTCAATGTCTCATCTTTTTTCTTAATCAGCTTTTTTCTGCTGATAAGAAAATAAGACATTTGTTTCACTTCTTTCTTCCCTCTTTCAAGTAGTAAGTGCACAATACAGCAGATGTGTTGGGAATGTGACCAAATTTCAGTTCAGTTTACAAGCTAACAAAAATAGTCCCGATCTCATTATGGTATGCCGTGTTTGCTTGGCTTTGTCTATAAAAGCTGTATAAAATGGCATGCATGCGCACATGCACACACACAAACATAGAAACACACATAATCAAGTAAATAAATACACTTTCACTAACTCACTAAAACAAATGCACCCTTGGCAGCACAGACACATACACGCTCACACGAACATACCGGTGGTCCTGGCTTCCCTCTTGGCCCAGTAGGACCAGGCACACCAGCGGCACCCTGAAAGATACAGACATAACACTCTCAAACTGGTCGTTATGTGTGTTTGTTTTCATCCATTTCTACTGAACTGAATTCATGCCTCCATGAGCTTATGTGAACAAAACTTGACTGACTTATGAATTGGTATCTGCATTTACTCAAACACAATGCATTTTCTGTTTTGTGGAAATGTTTTGATAGACCTTTTCCTGATTTAGAAAAGACAAATGTTCTTCTCCAGATTCTGCTATCATGCAATTACTTGTCAACTCAGGAAGTAAAGTGGGATCAAGAAAAAAAATCATTTGGGGGATCAGGTCATGACTGATAGATGAGGGAACAGAATCACAAATTATCTTTTTAGAAAATGTTGGTAATGATAGTTCTATGCACATAATATTTAGATGGTGTAAACGAGTTTTTTCCTTAAAACTTGCTTGTGTGACTGCAGACGTACCTTATCGCCTTGGTACCCCATGTCTCCTGGTTCGCCCCTTTGTCCCACTTCACCCTGAATTTCACAGTATCAAACAGAGATATAACACAACACTACCCTGCCACAGTTGTCACAATATGACTGTAGATAATAGACTGTACATATAGGTATAAACAGTATATTACATGTACATTATGCAGCATCTGTCATTTTTAATATCATTAAATTGGTCACAAAGAACCAACATGCATTACGGAGCAATATGAATATTTAACATAAAGAACATAGTCTTTGTATCATGATATTTGAAAGTCATTAAAATATTAAAAGGATCTGCTGTAATATGTAATGTAATATGCTGAATTATGTGAACTGGCCTAGTGACACATTACACACAGACACACTGCAATAATATAAATATTTAGATCACCTTATCACCTTTCAATCCAGGCAGGCCGGCTCGTCCTGCTGGGCCCTGCCACAGGGAGAGGAAAGGTTGGAGGGAAAGCAGAAGAATCGGTCGATTAGAGATAAAGAGAGGAAAGGGGGAACATTCTGTAGACCATCAGTGGCTTCAATGAGAATTTTCGAAGCAAAGCCGTGGAGGAGGCTGAAGAATAATAAAAGCTGACATTGGAGTAAATATTTTGAGACTTATTTCTTACATATTTGAACATTATGTTCTGATGGTGCTTGGGAGTGTACTTCACAAAGTCCAGTGGTTTAAATTGACATCTAATTGTACGTAAAATATAGTTTCCTAAAATTTAGAGCATTCACAGAATGCCAAAGTCTAACCTACCTGAGGTCCCACCATACCAGGCAGCCCTCGCAGTCCCTCAGGCCCCGGGTCTCCCTGAGGAGGGAAGCAGGTATACAATGGAATTTATGTATCACAAACACACAGACTCACAAATTTTTCAAGCTACATGTTTCCGGTTTCTTCCTGGCAGAGATGTTATTTTGAAAACAGACTGCCTTTTCTTACACAGGGTATTCCAGTTTGTTACAAGCTCACAACAGAACTAAGCCGTGTTGACAGAAAAGCCGGTTGTTTTGCATGAGTCTGGCTCTGGACTTGGCCCTGCTAACCACTGTCAGCCTACAATATCCACTCTAACTGGCAGAAGCGAGGTGAAAATGGCCAGAATGTGTGTCTGGACTGAAAAATACCCTTTACAAGTAGCAATGCGGTCAAGCGGGCCACTGATGGGTTTTTACTGTGACTGCTACAATCATGCAAGTAGCAATGATGTTGTGGGAGTGTGGTTCTAGGTACATGCACAAATGTACCATTCAGTCACACGCATGCACGCACGCACACACACACTCAATCACATTAAAGTAAACACAGCCTTCATACCTATGTATATAGGTATTGCTTTGCGTGTTACTGTGGTAAACTTTTTTTTTTAAATAAGGCCTTCTCACTTGATTTTGTTCTTTCTTATCTCTTTAAGACTGTAGAAAGCTTAAAGGATAAGGGACTAATGACAAAACCCTACCAGGCATGTCACCAGTATATCGCAGCCACAATGCTGTTTTGGACAGTTCTCAATGTGACTTCAGACGCCACCGGGAGGGTTTCAGAAGCAGAGGGTTTTGCCCACCACACGGTTAACTTGCTCAGATTTGGTCATTTTTCACTGGTTCATGTGCTTCTAAATATGTAAATATGCTACACTGTTAAATTGATCATGATCAGAAATTTGTCCAGGGCATTCTTATATCCTTATGGACCTTGCAGGATGCGTTTAATGTGTTAAAATGGGCCATGGCACTTCTGGTGGGATTTCAAACACTGACTAGAATGGCCGTGATTACCTCTGGTGGCCATGGTGCACACTGAACACGTCACATCCATTGCCAGTGGAATTTGGATTTAAGGGTGAAGAGGTGTCAGAATTTGTTCCAAAACAGTCAGGAGCAAAGTATGTGTAGCATTGTTAATACAAATGAATAAAAGGACAACGATCTGACTTCTTTGCAGAAAGTGTCAGATCACTGCACTATCCTCCATCCAAACATCTGTCTGTCTGGTCAAGATGTAAGTCTAAGTGAGAGGTGAGTAAGAAAATGTGGCTTAATTTTATGTCATCATGGACATGTGGCCTAAACTAGGAGTCCATCTGGACCCTGTAAGACTAGTGTTTGATGCTGCGGCTCCACTGTTGTACTGCAGCAGGATGGACACAAATCACATGCACTCCATCAAAAGAGGCTTTCAACAGAGAACACATGAGAAATTACATACTGAAAGGAGGAGATAAACCTTTCCCCTAAACCCTTTCACCAAAACTCTGGTGTCTAACATCCAAATTAAAGCGTCGTGGTACATCAACATCTCACACAGCCTTTACTCAAAATGCTATCAAGATGTAGCCTGACTGCCAGGTGGTTAGAGATCATCCAAACCATTTTCTCCCACAACAAGTGATTAAAGGATTGACAAAAACCAGATTGATTTCTAGTTTCAACACAACCACTGTAGCCTCAGCGAATCCAACCAAACACGAATTGCTTAAGCACCCAGTGTATCACATACTAGATTGCTTCACGTACTTGACACATAACATGCCGGTGAAGAATGTATTTGTACATTCAAGTACAATTATTGTAAATGCAGCTCTCACCAAACCATTCAAAAGCGATCAGCTGATTTAAGTAAGAGTGGTGATGCAGTAACATATACACACACACACACACACACATACACAAAATCAAGGCTATCAAATATCAATCAAACAACTATTTTTGTTTCCACCTACCTCACCCGTTTGCTTTTTATCTGCGAAAAAGCTGTGAAAGTGTGTCTGGCTGCATGAAATTTTGTTGACACACTGGCAAAGACATCAAGTGCATACCAGAATGAACACTTGCTGCTCTGTTTCCGTTCTTTCTGATTACTTAACTGAAGTTCTAACTTTGTGTAATTACCTTTCAATAAATGAGTGAGCATAACTAGAGCCACAAGGGTGTGATTGACAGTGGGAAGTGTAAATGAATTTTAGAGTTTAAAGTTATTTGTGGAATCTATCCTGCATTAAAATGACTCAGCTGGAAATTTGATTAAATTACATCAAAGGGGGGGTTGAAGAGGTGTACGTTTTTTTGGCACTCTTGTGTTATTACTCAAAAGTTCTTACAGGCAATTATTTGTTTGTATAAAGAGAAGTAACACATCAGCTGATTCTATCATTAACAATGAATGTATAAATGGTTAATAGTTTAATTTGTGCCAACAGCAATACTCATGTCACGACTTCAAGGAAACACAAGGTGAAAATGTGTGTCAGCTGTGACGTCACAAAATGTGTGAGGCACTTTAACTGAAATTGAACCTGGTCTGGATGTGTAGTGTCCAGCTTTTCTTAAGTAAGACTAATATATTACACAACCAATACACAATGATATACACAAATATTCAGTATGTAGAATTTAGTGGTATCTAGTGATGAGGCTGCAGCCACTTGCCTCACCCTCTCCTTCCAAGCATGCAGGATAAACTACAGTGGCTGTAAAACATGGTAAAACACCAAAGGTCCACTCAGAAGCCGCTGTCTGTGTGGTTTGTCCAATCTAGGCTACTGTAGAAATGTGCACTTCATACACTAATAAAAACACGCTTATGAATATTGTAGTCCATTTCTGCCATATATTGCCAATACATTCCACTAAGTCCTACTCCCTGGACCTTTAAAGACCAATAGAGAATTAAAACAAAGAAAGGAAAGCAAGGGACACGACTTGGAGAATGACTGTTAGAGAAGACAATATGAAGACGTGCTATGACCACATGAGGCTTTAGTGCCACAGTGCCTTCCGACAGATGATTCTGTTTATGCTCTGACCAAAACTATTCCGCCACAAACTGTGTTTTTTTGTCACGGTGTCCACTTTTTCCAGACATCAACAAGTGCTGTGTTATTTTCTTTTGAGAAAAAGGGATTGACACACCAATGCTGGTCATAAATCAGACAGCCAGCCACTGCAATATTTTTTTAGATAATGCAGACCAATAGAGCATATTTATCACTGTTTACAGATGAGAATATTCTTTTCTTTTATTCTTGATAATTGTTGCTGTAAGCATTGTAATATAAAGCACATAGTTATGTAGTTGTAGTCTTTTGTCTATTAAAGAGAAAATGATGATGCCCTGCGGTTAACTGAATGAGAGAACTGTGTGTGTGTGTGTGTGTGTGTGTGTGTGTGTGTGTACGTGCATGTGCGTGGATGGGGGGCATTGTTTATGAATGTGGGCATCTTATTCTTTCCAGACTATACAAAGCAGTGTTTGCTGTTTGGTGGTCTAAGTGAAACCACAGATAACAAAGATTTGTAAATGTTACAACACAATCCATTAAACAAGCATGTCATGTTGATCTACAACTCTGAAATGACACACTAAATAAATCTGAAATATTCAGATGTAGTAAAAATATATATCTTGACTACACTTCATGAAAAAGAATCTCTGTGATAATACTTTTGTTGAAGTCAAATAGAAATAGAAAATACTTAAGATTACTTAAAAATACTTAAAGATTTACTACAGATTTTGCGTTGCATGTCAGACTATGTTTGTACTTACAGACAGTACCTGAGGTGAAGGTTAAAGAAACCTCATCCATCCAGATGTGTCTAGCACACAGAGTGACCCTTCAAGCACCCCAATAAATCCCCATGCAACGAGGACAGCAAACCAGTGTAAATGAAGCTTGAAATTATGTCACAGGAAAGGTGATGTACACTGATGTGTGTATTTTGCTGACATGAACAGGGATGTTTTAGAGACCTGTATGAACTCAGACTTTTTAACAGTCACACATTCCACAGTAAGAAGATAGCGTGCTCTGTGACTTGCACCAGTAACTGTAATGTCTAAAATATCCACGTTTAGGGTTTCTTCACTGTGCACAACCATGTACAATTGTGCTCAGAGCGTGTCACAGACTGTTGCATATAAGAGGAAAGCCACAATAAAAGGTCTTGTTTACCATGGTGACATGTCTGGTTTATTTATGTTCTCCCTAGCTATAGTGCAATCTTCATCTAAATAGCTCACTGTACAGAAACTTTTTTCATCTTGCAATGTTTAAACTCTGCTGACAGAAATACCTAAGTATACACATAGATCCACTTTTGGATCATAAGAGTGAGCAGTCACTTGTTGTCAGTGACTAAGGCAGAGCAGATGAGAAAAATAAGTTGCCAAGTTTGTCACCAGTAATACTGATTTATTAATGATTAAGATAAGTGGGTGATTGGTCGAGATTAGAGGGAAATAATGTGATGGTCATAATGAACTTGACACATGTAACATTATACATGCTTCAGTAATTTTGGAAATGTCATGGAGTTAGTAGTGTTAAAGACACATGACATACAGCCAAGATTTTTTGATTCTGAATCCCACCATCATTAACAGTCTAATACTCTGCTGCCATGGCTCAAGTTCAGCACATCCTGCTATCCATCATCCAAACCCCAATCTCACCACTAGAGACAGAAAAGTAGAAAGAAAGATGGACAGACAAGCAATCTTGGAAACAAGTACAAGGAGAGGCAGAAGCAGAACTGTCAGCCAAGTGAATGACACAGTTGACAAACAGTGCCTACTTGGCATGGGACACACATCATTAAAAACTACAACATTGCAAAACCGATACTCACCCTCAGGCCAGGAAAGCCGCTAATTCCAGTCCCACCAACAGGCCCCTGTGAAACATCACAGCAACATCCTAAGTACACAGGACAGGACACTTACAGTATTGCACATTCCTCATTCCCAAGGCCACTTTGGAAATACTGTAAGTGTGACTCTATGTTTTGATGTGCTAACATCTAGGACGATGGAGCAACTAAAAAAATGTATGTCTGAAACCCAAAAGTTAACTGCTTGGTAATTTGTAGAATTTTCCACTGGAGAAGATCTTAAAATATTCAATATGGTTTGGCCAATTTATGTATCTCTTCCTGTGCGCTCTTAATATTACTACACAACCTACTGATAAGGTTAGCCACTTAAATAAACTACCTGTCTATCTTTTCTGACGCCATATTAATGGAAAAAATAATAATGTATATAATATACATAATAATAATTATAATAATATTCACAGTATAAAAATAATGTGCATCAACATCTTACCTGTTTTTGCATTTTGTTTTTTTAGACACTATGAATACAAAGGTGATAGAAGGCCCCAAAATAAATGAAAAAAAGAATAAAAGAATGACTTTAGCACATGAAACTGAACATGTACTGAACGTACAGTCACTGGTGAGAGAAGACAAGTGACAGGAAGAGAGATGAGAAGACTTGAGATGGAGGAGAGAAAGGTGGAATAACAGGCAGAGGTAGATGAAAAGTGCAAGACAAAAAAGAGGACAGCTGAATTCACCAGGAAGCGGAGAAGAGTTCTCACCTCATTGCCATCAGGACCAGGAGGCCCCCTCTCCCCTGCATCACCCACCACACCCTGTGGGGTAAAGTACATCCACATTTAAGAACATCAGAGCAACCATTGCCAGTACTCTCCACTTGTAGTATCAGCACTTCTATACAGGTAAATTAACAAACATCTGACTTTTTTATTTCTCTTTGACTACTTTTTTTTTTACTATTATTTAATTTAGACATTTTGTAAGGCACAGCATCCATCTTTAATTTAAATGTGGCATTTAATATGCAATTTCCCCAAGTTGTTGATGAAGATCAAATTTGTTTTGATATGGTGTAAAATAATGCTTACTTAATGAGGCAAGATTAGCCAGTGTAATGGTGAGCTTGCGGACTGGCTTACAACAGCCCTTAGGCCACAGACTTTGATCCAGTTAGTCAGACATCGCTCAGTGTTCCACCAAAAAAAACCTTCAGATGAAAGAGACACTGGGCTGCCTGCCCGCTTGGCAACTTCAACACAGAAAAACCAAGGCTTGTTTTTAAAACATTAACTTTTCACAGTGTGAGGGCCTGACCTTGACATTCCATCTGTCTCTATCTTAATCTAACTGGGCTTTTGTTTTAATGCCACCCTGGAGCAAGCTTAGTATTGGTGGACCTATGCCAAAATACAGGGCATTAAACATTTCCAATGTAAATCTGTAATTTACCACACTTTCAGTAGTGTTAAATCCTCTAAAGGAGTCATTCTCTGCACAGATTAACCAGTGTCCTGCTGTTTTAACACATTCACAACAAATGCAGCATACAAATGATCCTCCTTTTGATGATCCTTTGTGTTATATGAATGTAAAATCCTGCTATTTTAAGAAGATATACAGTACTATATACATCATGGGATGGTTAACATTATCCATTTTTAAAACCTCCCTGATTTTCCAGACGATAACACAATCACACATGTAGCTGTCTTTTGATAGATGACAGAGGTATATATTTTTGTATTTAGAAGCAATAATAAACTATAGCAGGAATCAAAATGGATTCATTATTACGTGTCTTCCTTTGGGGCCAGGTTTTCCAATGGGACCAGGAATGCCCTAGAAAAGAAAAACAAATGAATAAATGATTTAAATCTGGGATATGAAACTGTGCTGCTCCTAAGTAACTGGTCTAACAAGTTTCAAGTTTTAACCACTTGACTAACATTACAGGCCATAATAGATTGAGGAGACACAGTTCCCCTAATCTTATCTGTATATCCATCTGGATAGAATGTAGCAAAACCCTCCTAAATACTATTAAATGTGTATAGAGAGATTCCTAATATGGCCTGCTGTAAGCCAACATTGTTTCATCACATTGAGTTAATAATTCCCTTGGCACAAAATTATGTCCTGCAAGCCATGACAGAACCATGAAGAGGAGGATAGAGACTGGAATCTCACAAGAATGAAGGAATGAGTGATGTCATTCAGGCATAACCTAGATGGAAACTTTCTTCACATTTTTTCTGCAAAGCAATCATTCTAAATACGTAAATGAACATTTTAAATAACGACTGCCAAGCATAACTTTATTTTTGCCCAAAAAATTAAAAAAAAAAACAAAAGATGTTCTAGCATACATCTATACTTACTTACCTAGTGAGTAAGTAGCTGAACATACTGTATATCAAGATATACTGAAACAGAGGTGACTGCAAAGGGCAAAGATGCAAAAAAATGTCATGGAAGCCTGTATCTATCTAACCTCATTCGGTGTGGTACTAAGCATCAGACAAAGGAGGAAAAAAACAAATGGAGAGGGAAGATGAGAACATTGTTAGAAATAAATTTCAACAGCACTGGGAATGGAAAAAATGTGTCCAAAAACAGAAATAGTGGCTAAAAACCTTGTCCACTGAAGATAAATAAACATCACTCACTTTCTCCCCCTCCGGACCCGGAGGCCCAGCAACACCAGGAGGCCCAATGAAACCCTGGAAATGACCAGAATTTCATATCACAACATTGTCTGCACATTACAACAAAACCACATTTTTTCAGCAGTGTATTTCTGAAACGTCAGTGACCATGACTCTGATGTATCCTGTATGAAATTCTGGAGGAAAATATGATGCCACTGGCTAAGCATGATATTCTATTTAGAATATCTCTCTCTACGCTACTTGTGGCCGCATACAAAGTTAATTCATTGACATTAGGAATGTATCTACCTTCTTCCTGTAAAACAACTGGAACAACATTTTAAAATATTTTATTTCAGAACTGTCTACATCCATTGCTTGTTAGCAAGCCGTCTTCGTTTTCCCCTGTTTGCTTGCTCGCGTATTGCTGCTTGGTGTGTTACCGCCACCTGTCGATCACTGGGACTGAACTTGGAATTTGCTGCTGTGATGTGGGCCAGGTTAGTGTCTGTACCTCCCAGCCTGAGACCATGAATCAATTCAAACTGTGTAGCAATTGTCAAATGTTAAGGAGATTTTTTCCCTTTTTTACACCTCCAACACAAATGCAGGGTTGTTCGTATTGAATGCTGTGCTTGCCATATCATGTGGTATTTGTTGGTTTCAGGATGAGAATGTCTTTGGCTTTATCAAACAGACAGAGTGAATTAATCCAACACATGCAAGTCACTGCATATACTTGGGGTGCTGGAATATTTAATGATGTATCAGACATTACAAGTAATGGCCCATCATACTATATTACATAATATCATCTCTTTTAAAAAAAAATCAGCATATATAAGTAATTTGCGCAAGCCTGACCTTCCCTCTCTCATTCTTTTTCTCTCTCACTCTCACACAATCTTTTGATTTGAAAAGAATGATTGAATGATTGCACTGCCTGTCTGTGTCTTCACCCTGACTGCCTCACTCTGACAAAGTAATCCCAGCTATCCTGTTTCTCTAAGTAGCAATGCTCCACTTGTGTCCCTTCTCAAACTAACTCATTTGACTCCCATCCAAAATTCTCCCATCAGTCTTACGTCTTATGTATCAGTCTTCTCTTTCTTCTGTTTGTTGAGGAATGATAGTAAGAAGAATCTTTAGAAGCAATCAAGACCGGCCCCCCAAAAAAGTCTCACATCAGGCAGTATGTCAGAAATACAAATCAGATCCTGAGAAGTCTCTCTGGAGCAAGGCTGAGGGCTTGACACTATCCTAATGCTTTTAGGAAATTAAGTGTTCAATCCAGTGCTGTTGAAGAAAAAAGGGCAAAATGAGAGCAGTGAGCCACTTATACTTACACGGATACCTTTAGGTCCCGGGTTACCTTGTGGCCCCGCTAAGCCCTGCAACAAAGTAAAGACTGGTGAGGAGGACCTATTGTCACAGCACATGTAAGCTCAAGCTTTCCCATGGTGAGGCAAACCTAAGCACAAGTCACCGAATGGTCTGATAAGACAAAGAAAGCAGGCTTGACTGACATACAGTTAAACAAAAAAAAACATGGTTTTATGGTTCCTAAGTTGCTATTTCTTCTTCCTTGTCTATCCTGCTGCACACGCTTTAAGCCCAGAGACTGTACACATTCAGAATATTCTAGTGGAAATAGCAATTGTTTACGACTAAATTGGCTAAAATGGGTAATAATCTAACATAAGACAGCAGAAATCAGTTTGCATTTTGCAATTAACATTATTATTTCTGTGTATTCTCTGTGGAGTTCTTGGTAGAGCAATGACGAATCTAAGAGGATCGATGGAGAAACTGGAAGCATATTTTTGTATTTTTCACTGCACCTGCCTGCCAGGGTAACCTGCAGCCCCGGGTTCCCCAGGAGGTCCTGGTATGCCCTGCAGCAAAGAGAGAGAGAAGACAGACAGAGAATGAATGAACGGTGAATAGGGAGATTAGATGGATGGATAAAGTGAAAGAGGAGACACAGGGACCTCTACCAGCATTGCCAACTGAGGAATAAAACAAGCACTGTTCATTTTGGACAGCCCCTACCAAGACAACCCTGTCTATTAACTGTACCTTTCTTCGCCCTTCCAGCCCACCCCTCCCTCACTGGCTCACTCTGCTGTTTCAGCCCGCTGGTAAAATTACATTATTCAACTTATCCTCTTATCCAGCACAATTTAAAACAATCATCAGTTTACTAAGACTTAAGACTTACTATTATGTGTGACTTTGTACCCGTTAAGGGTTAAGGTGATTTGCACAATCAGCAATAACTCAGTAATCTTTATATTCTACTGACATTTGCCACCGTCGCCAAGTGCTTGCTCATGGTGGAATTGTTGGGTCTCTGTAAATAATATTATAAAGAGTACGGTCTAGACTTGTTCTGTATGGAAAGAGTCATGAGATAACTTTTGTTACTGTATGATTTGGTGCTATATAAATAAAACTGAATTGAATTGAATGATTGTTTGACCAAACCATAATACATATGTGAGGGTTTAATATTCTTACGAATACAGATGTTCCAGTCTCAAACGAAAAAACTTTTTTTTCCTTTTTACCAATAATAATCTAACATTATCCATTAAAACTCTATTCTCAGAGCCCTTTGATGTGGACATGTGCAGTGAAGCTGTGTAATCTCATTAATTGTTAGCATTTTGATGAGGTGTTTTTCCATCATGGAGGGGGTGTAAACAGGATGAAAGAAACCACTGACTAAAGGGGACAGCTGAAAGACTGATGTAACTAGCTGGTGACGCACACAGGCACAGATGTGTATTATTGGGTGTGTGCACAAATGTACATCGATTAATCCTGTTTGTGCATGTATACATGCTGTGATTCCATTTGTTAAATTTAAGGCTTTTGTTGTTTGATGCACATCAGAGCTCATGACAATTGCTGAACTTTGGCAAAATAATACTCTTTCTCTTGCTTAGACACACACATCACTTACTTGTTCTCCTGGCAGCCCAGGTGGCCCTGGATAACCTTTAGGACCCTTGCAAATTGAATAAACAAATGTTTTTTGAGTATATTTCATGTAAAAACAACACAGACATATACAAGAAAAGAGAGTCTACAACCAAGCTGCATGCTCTATGAGGATCTACTAAAGCCTCAAAGCAACACAGAAGTGCATTGAGCTAAAGGCTAACATGCTGATGTTGAGCAAGTACACCAAAGCTGATGAGAACCTTACTGGTATTTGGTCATAAATCAAAGTATTGGTCAGATGAAACATAAGACCAGATGGTGGCTCTACATAAAAGGTCAAGTTTAGGTCAGCCAATAGTCAAGACTCACAAAAAACCTCATGGTGAGCCTCATAAGCAAAAGTCATTAGGATTCATCCTCTAGGACCCATGGATATTGGTTCCAAATTTTATAACAAACCATGTTATAGCAGATATATTTCAGTGTGAACTTTGCAAGAGGACTAGTGAATTGTTAACAGACTAATTCTGATGGCAAATTCACATTCATTCAGGACTGACACTCGGAATATGTCTGACAATCAGTATTAAAATCCATATATAGTTTGTACTTCCTGATATTATTAGAGATTGCAGAAATGAGGAGGGTGATTGGTAGTGGTGTGTGGATCAGATAAAACTGTACTAAGGCTGGAAGACGGTGAAAATACAGTATGTGACAGGTGTATATTATTGTTTCATTCTCTATTTCATAAAAGACTGCTCATTAAACTGCACTGTCTTCCTTTGTTCGTAGTTTTCCCAGTAACCAGTGCACTGGCCATTTTGTTCTGACTAAACATGAATCTTTTACAGAGTACAGTTTGGTGGGAAGTTTAAAAGGAAATGAACACAATTAGAACATAAAGACTTTCTATACATTAACAGTTTGCCCATTTTAATCCAAATCCAAATTACACATTTAGTTAAACAAGAAATAACTAAACAGGATTTATTGTTCGCTAAATCAGACCTTTGTTTCTCTCAAGCCCTTTATTTTCCCTTTGACATGATTATCAACAACAGATGTTTACAGCTCCAAAACACAAGGTCAGGGCCAGGTTAGTATCTTTTGGGGGCAACAAGATACCTTCTTGAACGGCACCATTGACTCCGATGTGTGCTTCCGAGGTTGTGACACATGAACCTTCACACTCAATAAAGGCCCACTTGGGGGTAAAGAGCATAGGCCCTGAGCCAGTCATTTCCTCTGAAAATACTTGACGGGGCACAGTTCATGTGCTGGGTATATTAGGTACAGCTACTGCAAACACTTGGATGGCCTCTTGGGAGGCAAGTTGGAGACCAGCTATGTGGAGACCAGACCCAGAGCTTCAATAATAGGCTACCTGGCAGCAAGGCCACCTACTACAGCAGATTAAGTCTGTTCTGTATCAAAAGGACATAATTCAAGCAACAGCAACACCAATGCACCCTTTTGAACAGGACACACTACAGGAAAAAACAGACGTGAGTGTGCATGAATATGTGAATACTGGTGGACACAGACAGAATTTCAGCATCTTTCATTTTATTCATAGTAGCATCCATGAAATTCTCTTTCGTTAGGCCTGACAATTGTTGACCTGAACAGGCACTGGACATTGTGCATGTTACTGACCACCTGACATTAGGCAGGGTGCCTTTCCTCTTTTGGATAACCTTTGACCTTGACCTCAAAGCCTATCAGGTTTAAGTCAGACAGCAACACAGATGGAAATATATGCAGAGACAGAGACATGCAAAGACAGGGGAAAATGTGTGTGAAGTAGACAGATGAAGTAAGAATTAGCAAGAAAAGGTTAGATATTTATCTACATGTTTCTCTCTATCAAGGCAAAGACAGACAGAAAGACTGAAGGGAGACAGAGGGCAGGGTGGGCTATAGGCTGTCTCCGACAGAGTAACCTAATACTGACCACATTAAGAGGCCTCAACTAACGGCTGTGGCTAACACTTGGGAGGGAACACAGCAGGAATACTGATACAGGGTCAGTTAGTCCTAAACTAAAGTCTTAAACTTAACTCTTAAACCAACCTTTAACTTTTATGAACCTATAATATATCTGCAAACCTTGTTTTACCTCACTTCAATACTTAGGTTGTACAGACAACAGTGAAGAGAAAAAAAGAAAAATGCTGTTTTAAAAGTAAAATATAAGCAGAACTCCAAATGATTTCATGAAAATGTGTTGGATCAGCAAACAGAGCTGCTTAGACAGGTCCTTCAAGAATAAAGTTTCAGCATAAGTTTCTCTATCTTCAGCATCAGCTGCTAACAAACAATTTAACAAACTACATCTTACCGGTAGACCTGGAAATCCATCGGGTCCAATGAGACCTGGTGGACCTCTGTCACCCTATTGAAACAAATGAAAAAGAGAATAATATAACAACTGCAAAAAGTGTAATTAAAGCATTACAGCTATGAATAGTTCAACACTTAGAATAATTTATTATGAAATGAAAGCAAGCGAATGACTGTAGTATAAGTTACTTAACACTAAATAAATCTTCCTCTTACAGCATGAAAAGCGCATTAACTCAGATGACTGATGAACAACATGGCAAAGGTCCAACAGTCCAACTACTCATTATTAAAGATCACTGTAAAAAAACAAATGGTTATCTTGAGCAGAGAGAAGCAGTGGATTTTCCACAGGGGAGTGATATGGACAGTTAAAAGGTGCTTTTCTACTTCAGGCAGTGACTACCACCACTTTATTTTAATGATGTCTTATTCAAGGTGCTCTTAATCGAAACCACGTGTTGAGCAATATCTATGTTAATACTGACAAACATGCTAGTTTAGTTTAGTTAAATTTAAATGTTAGCCTGGCTATCCCCAAAAGGATCTAAAGGGAGAAGTCATGATAGTTTTTCTTAGGAATTATTGGGAGTATTAAAAGATTTTTTTTTTTTTTGCTTAATTAGTTCAAGACATTTAACAGTGCTGGTCAGGAAAATCATTATTGTGATGATGCTTGGAAGAAAAAGAGACAAGGATAGAGTGAGAGTAGAGTGAGAGGAGAGACCAGCTGTGGTTAAACCACACAAATCATTGATAATAAAATGAGTCAGAAATGGAGAAAGGAAAGGAAGTTAAATTAAATGAATGGGATGAGGAAAACCAGGCTCTCAACTTCACTGATCAAGCACTCTAACAAATGCACTGAAAACATTTCATGATTTAATAATAATTTTAAAAAAAGTTTTACATCATCCACAAATTAGAAAGTGTTGAGTTGTTAATGAGTCATCACACAGAGATTTGTTGATAAATTCAACTAGTAATTAAAAAAAACATTATATTGTATATTTTGCTCAAATTTCTAATAAATGGAATAATAAATAATAAAAAACAGGTTGTGAGCAGAGGCAGAGATGTAGGATTTGTGATACACAAGGGGAAAGAAAGTAAAGAAATTCATTCTAAAGAAGCCAAGAAGAAAAGAGAGAAGAACAAAAACAGAGTGAAAAGGAGTTTTACACACAGACTGAAGCCAGATTTCTTACCTTGTCTCCTGGTGGAGCCTGGCCTGGAGACAGACCAGGGTCTCCCTTTGAACCCTGGAAATATTAACAAGTCACAAGTTGGACACCCTAAGCAACTTAAATTTACTTTTAATCTATCACTTACTGACAGCACCAGTTTTACAGAAAACATTAATTTAGAAATCATTAATATTATATTATAGTATATTTTTTCTATATGTTGCTTCCTTTAAAGCATTAAGTAAGAAATACTTCCACAAATGTGAAAGTGAATTTATTCTGTTTGTTACATCAATATGATAGTAACTTTAAATAAAGGTAAACAAACAACAACTTTTACTTGTTTATCTACCATCTATGAGGGATGTTACCTCCATACTCTTACATGACACTAGAGGCTTTAAAGGTGTAGGTTCTGCAATAACAGTAAGACACTAAGTATGTGAGAGGACACTTTGTCTTTGAAAAAAAAAACTTTCTGTAAATTTCTGTGGTTCATCCAGAACTTGATGCTGTCACAATCTGAAGCCAGTCTCTGAACAGTTTGTCACAAACCATGACAACCATGATAACCCAAACATTTTACTGACATCAGTGTGGTAATGGTAATAATTCTTGAACCCTTTATTTAAAAGCAATTTTGAAGTCACTGGGAAGAAATTCAAAAAGGCCCAGGGATTGCTTCATCTTGCATTCATGCTTTTTCTTTAGTTTATATTGTTCAGGAACTTCACTTCACTGAATACACAGCGGCTTCTAAAGGATTCCTAATCTTTGTGCACAGTTATAAGTATTGCACTGTTTTTAGGACTGATCTAGAAGTCACTGATCATTTGGCTTCCGCATTTCTGCACAATGACCAAACAAGACACTTAGCAATTAAATACAAATTCTTTGGAGTTCTGTTTCTGTGTCATCCCAGACCACATGTGTAATTCCAAAAGGCGAATATGTCAAACAGCCTGCCAGACTGGAGCTGGTGTTAAGTGCATTTCAACAGGACAATAATATTACATTTCAACACCCAGAGTTCTCAGAGACTTTGTTCCCAAACTGGTGTGCATTTTATACACTTCAGAAATTGTGGTCATTGGGGATCAAAAAAGGGGTCTGGATAGTAAGAAAAGACAAAGCAAAGCGTCAATAAAAAGACTACAATGTCTTCTATGATTGTTCAAAAATGTTGTATTTACTTGTGATGAGCTGTCGTCTAGGTTCTGATTGTTTGACACCTTAAATATGTCCAATCTCCTCAATAGCTGCCTGTACCTGCTCCAAACAGGTATTCCCTCCTTGGATTTTGAGCATCATATTTCTGTAGTTTTGATTGACACCCAGTGGGGCTTAGAAAAGCTTGAGGTGGGAGAGCACAAATTCTACCACAGCATAAAACAAGGTTTCCTTTCTGTTTGAAAAGAAAATGTCAGCAGCGCATGAAGCTCTTTTAAGTTCTGCAAGCACATCGTCATAACATTTCAGACTGAGCTTAAAACACATGTCAACTAAGCTCAGCATCAGGGATTATATTCATCTGTATATGTCCTAGTAACCAAACATTTCAACAGGAGATATTTTCCCAAACTGAGACAAAGAGTCTCTCAATCCCTTTCCCGCCTCCACAAAGAGGTTAGGGGTGTGAGAATGACTCACCGACAAGCCACGATGGTATTACATACACTGATTTTGGTTTGCTTGTGTACACAGAGGTCATGTATTTCATAATAACCAATCTCTGTCTGCCAAACATGCAGAGTCCCAGCAAGGTCAGAGGTGACACAGAACAAATCCATGTATCTCCCTGTGGCTGATTAATCCAGGAGGTATCAGAACATTTTTCTCTTTATGTACATGGGATGAGAGGCAAAGCAGTTATAATTCATGAAAATAATTCTGAAAATGTGTCTTGTCTATCTATTATCTATATAACTATGATTCCGAGCGAGGAGCTATTACTAGAAAGCAAAGAAAAAAATCACAACAAAAGACAAAGGAGTTGTTAAAAAAAAAAAAAAAAAGGGTGGACTTGTTTCTGCTCCTATAGCATGACTGTTCCCTTGCTGACTGCATGGTGTATGCAGCCACTCTGTGGTAGCCTGTCAGAACCACAATGACCACAACCATCTGCGTGGAGCTTCCCACATCCTTGCTCAGTTTTACCAATGTATCCTTTACATCTGGTCCCTTGCTGGGAAAAGCTTTCCAGAGATTCAAAAATGCTTTATCTCCTTTTTTCCCATGTATGAAGTTAACATCATGGCTAATGAGCTGAGGCAAGCACAATTATGCCCTGTGGTGAAAACCAGGGGAACAACAATCTAGGCTAAGGGGTTCAGAGCATTCAAAGCAGCAGAGAGGCTCTTTAGGGAACAGGGAGCTACACTTTTGCAATTTAAAGGACAGTTCATTGACTGGTGACATCAAGCAACATGAGCTGCAGTGGAATATAAGATAGAAATTAAATTACATAATCTATTTATACAATAGTTTCATTGTCAATATCAACTTATTAAACTTTAAACAATGTGCTGATTTCAACAAATACAGGTAATTCTGTCATTACGCACACACCACACCATTCTATTTGGCTCTCAGCCCTTCCTGAAGTACACACAAACACATATGTGCAACAGGACTGAGAAACAGGTCCCAACTTGTCAGCTTGCATGAGCTAACTGTTTTCACTGAGTCTTTGATGATTTTTCATTGACAATATAAATAGTCAAATATGTAGAGAACAGATTTTAACAGTCCCTAATTTGTCACGTTTTAGAGGTCCAAAGTGTTCCATGTGACTGGAACTGTTCTGATTTTCTTGAAGTTACATAACAAAATCCTTTGTCACAGCAGTTCAACTGGAATTACACTTGAGTAGAATACATATGGAGCACTAACATCAAAGAATACATGACTGTGGAATTTCCCATGTCTTATATTATATTCATATACTTTTGGCTTTTTTCAAAGTCTGATATTACATTATATTTTAGCCTATTTTATCAAATCTCAGAAAAAGTATAAAAAGCTATATTCTCTACAATGATTCGCTCATTCACAGTTGTGTGGCTTGACCACATCCACTGACACAAACAAGAACCTACAACAAGAACAACTTACCTTGGGGCCAGGTGGTCCAGGCTCTCCTGGATTTCCATGTGGACCAGGTGGACCCTGGAACAGAAGCAGACAGAGAGAGCAAGAACACAACATTGAATAACTGTGCATTGTTGACACAGCTCATTATAGACCTTTTTCACAGCAGCCATTCTGACATGAACTAGTAAGGTCAACACAGGTGTTTCTAGGTGTTAGTAGGGGGCAGTAGAGGGCAATTCTTAGAGAAACCTGTGTCACTTGCAGTACATTTATTTGGTTTTACTGGTTTGATGTGACAGTGCCATCACTTGCGCACTTCCTTAGTGTAGGGTCATGTGGCAGACAGATACAAGCCTACCTTTGCCTGGTAAACCCCATGCTGCCTTGCACAATCTTTCCGATCTGAAAGACAGCATGGAAACCCGGGCCAAAGCGCCTGCCTGAGGTAGGAAGCCAATCAGAGAGTGGCCTTTGCCTTCTGTTTTTGCAGAGATTGGGAAAAATTGACAGCCCGGCTAAGCCTACCCCGTCCTGCTTTTTAAGTGTTGATGTATCTTTAGCAGGTGAGCTAATTCTCTCTAAATAATGCTCGCTTTGAGGCCATCAGCAGCCAAATTCAGCTGAAATAGAGGTTACTGGATGGAAGTGGGCACCTTCCACATCTTTCACTCTTTTAGAGCATGGCATCAGAAAGGCTTTCAAGCATTGGAACACTAACATATAATATAATAGCAGCAGAACCAGATGGTATCAGTCAAACTTTGTGCTGACCCACTAGGACTTCACAATGATATTTAATCTCTCCTTGACTCACTCTGTCATACGCACATGCTTCAAAAAGTCCACCATCATTCCTGTGCCCAGCAAAACAAGACCAGTCTGCCTAAATGGCTATCATCCAGTGACACTAACCTCTGTATTGATGAAATGCTTAGAGCAGCTGGGCAAGTATTACAGCTTCTCACTACTCTGCAGAATACTACTGAGAATTGAGTAAGGTATCTCACAGCACTGCCCTGACTCCATGTGTTAGGGCATATGGAAGAAATACTTGAGAATATAGTGTTTGGGGCTACAGAGAGTTACAAATGGGACAGGCCAACCTGCATACTGTAATTCATATCGGTCTGTCCCTTGACAGACATGGTGGCACTGGAGTTGATTGTACAGTCACAGAGGACACTTCCCATGGAGAGACACATCAGAGAACCAGGATTAAACTGGTAACCGAACATTTTTACAAAAATTGCACATAACGTACATGCGTAGAATAAATATTAATATTTTCACTGTATCACATTTATTCTCAGAGAACCAAGGCAATTTCATTCCTAGAACATCACCGGTATGCAATGAATGCACAGCACATATACACGTACGCCTACAACTAGATGTGCAAATTCACATGGACACACACACACCAAGAATGTTTCAAAGAAACATTCCTGCACATCTGTAACCCTGCTGCTTCCAGGCTAGGCCTTCTCTGCACTACAGCCAATCTCTCTCTCTCTCTCTGTCTCTCTCTGTCTCTCTTTCTCTCTCTCTCTCTCTCTCTCTCTCTCTCTCTCTCTCTGTCAATTTTCACATGGCTCTTTGTTCAACTAGAACATGTTGCCCATGGAAAACAAAATAATAGAAAGTGAACTCTTGAAGCTCTTTAAGTCATTATTTGGGTTATGGAAGGTTTTGGTAAATATTGCGTCAAGTGTGATAAGTCAGTTTTAACTTGCAAAACAGCAGCACAAATTTCACTGAAGCCTTCTCCTTCATAAAACCACCTTAATACCTGAACGGGCACTTTCAGGGAATGCTTAGAATAAAAACACTGTAATGTTAACTGGACTGTTTCCGAGATAAATGCCCGCACCAAATGGTGTGCCCTGGTTCATAGGCAGTTAAATAAGTCTTCTGCGCTCTGTGCTGAGCCTGCAAAGACACAACCGCAGTACCACACACTACACTCAGCTTCCCACCACATAATGATTCCAAGCCTACCTCTATCTCCACTTTATGACTTAGCCTATAGGGTTAGGGTTTGTTCTAGATCAGCTATGTGCTTTCCAAGCCTTTTACTAGGAGACAGGTTTTACTGTCTACCAGTCTGTCTGTCTGCCCGTCATGCACTTTGTTAAAATAAAGCAGAACCAAAGGTTATGCTCAAACCAACTTGAGTCCTGCGAGTCAGTCTGTTGATCAGCAAAACAACATACGTTTGTTCAGCAAAAATGCTTAACCCGGCCCGACTTCCTTGGGTGTCTTTCATGGTCTCATTGCTCTCTTAAACAATGCGCCCTACAAAGCCCCCTGTGCTGCTTTAAAGCAGGCATTTTCCCTATGAATCTGCACTAGGGAAAATGCTACATCTGTATGTTACTTTGAACTGTTGTAGACAGTTAACTATAACTTACACAGACAACCACGCACATGCAGACACGTGGATATAATATACAAGAGAAACAACCCCACACATGCCCATAAACATGTCCCATATTTTCCCATGTTAATGATTTATCACGGACAATTATTCGAACACTTGAGAATCTTTATCTCATGTGGTACAAAAGCAGGTGTTCAGAACTCTATAAATAATCAAGCATTAGGTTAATTTTATTACGTACTGTCTTCTGTAAACACTGATGCACTGTAGATATATGTACTTCCATTTAAGTTAAATTAGCCATGATGATGTTAGTCTGCAAGGTAGAGTTTCAAAGACTAAAAGTGAACTATTTATACACCTTCCCTCAAACACATACCGTATCCATTTAGTAAAATGTGTCTTGTTCTGTTTAAAGATGCCTTCAGGGCCCGTGGCATGATCGCAGCATTGCATCATGACAGCCTTGGCAGTTGCATGAGTGTAGTCTCAAGATCACAGTGGAAATGCAGCTTGTGCCGCTGTGCTGCTGCTGGTTGCATCTGGAACATAACCCTGATGCTCCAAAAGTGTAGACAAGTAATGTTGCCTGCATCCTTGTTGCGTCTCGTATCTAATTGTCATTTGCTTTTACAAAGCAAGGCTTGTTCCTAAGCTAACCACAAACATATCTGTCAGCACCTCTTTCCCAACAGTTGCAGCTGGATTGCAATAGTAAATACAGGCAAAACACATATGGCGAGTGCCTGCTGACTGACAAAATAAGAAAATGCAGTGGTTAAGTCTGCAGTGAATGTGTCAGTACTCTTGATTCTTGGTTCACTGCCTTGAAGGCCAATAAACCCAAACCAACAATGCTTTCTGTACTATGATCACTCCTGGAGAAAGGCAAACATCTTCAATCTGAATCTAAACAAAAAACACTTTTTATATACAGGTGTCTTTTCTTCTCTTTTCTGTAAATGATATTTATGTTCATATTATCTGGTGTTTGTCTGGCAACTACAAACCTCTGTAATGATAATTATTAGATCTCAGCATATGCATGAGAAAATATGTATATTTTTAATGTCACTTCAACTTACTTACTTAAATAACACACTGGTACACACAGTGAGATGGTCAAAATGCCCCTCTGATCAAGAGATTAGTACCACTTTGCTGCCTGTATACCATAACCTTTGTGTAGGTTACTCACCCGGGAACCTCTTTTTCCTGGAGGACCAGGTAAACCAGGGGGACCAGGAGGACCCTAAATCAGAGAGATAGAGTGAGAGGGAGCGACAGAAGGGAATGTTGTAGAGAGAGAGGGAGAGAGATAGAGTGAAAGGGGAAAAGAAAAGAAAGATAGAGTATGTTAATGGCAAGCAATAACATGCAGTTCACTGTCCAGACCTTCGCAATGATGAGTATGTGTTCTATTTATGTAATAGCTATGAAGTTCAAAGAAAGGAGCCAAGTGTTTTCAACTAAAAGCTCTATTAGGAGAGCTCTGAGCAGAAGGGTTGAGTTACATTTTTGAGATTAGACTGACACCACAAGCCTTAGGTCAGTCTATAGGATTAATGTAATCCTTTATCATGGAAAAGCATAGCAACATATGGAACAACAGCATGTCACGTAGAAGCAAGCTGTAAAACAAAAAAATCTACTTAAAGTTAACTTAAATTCAACTTGCTGAACTATTCCACAAAATACAAAGGATTTAGTAAAATGTGATTTTACAAAGAAACAATTACCAATAATATTTAAATCAACCAGCCCTAATTAGTGTTGTACAATACAAAACAATGCTAAACACTGGGTATGATCTGTGAAACATAATACTAGATGGCTTGTAAGTGGTTGAGCAGCAACAACCCAAACAAAGAGATTGGAAAATGAAATGCTCATTTTGATTCTTTTTAACAAATTATGTTCTTTATTGAACGCACATACTTGGCTGAACGCATTAGCTAATACTCTGAATTGAGGTATTGAGGTAAAAGATGTCTCACATATCGTTGGAATCAAACCAGACAGCCCACTTGCTCTGTTGCATGCTCTTATATACTTGTTGAGTGAGTTTTCATATTGTTGAGATGCAAAATATCTCAAGTGTCTCATCATACATAAATTTAATATATGACAAAATATTTATGTACTTATTATATACATACAGTATATAGTGTATGAAAGTGGATTGAATAAGTCATTTTGCTTCTATCCAATCTATGTTGAGAGTTGTAAGTGCACAGTATAGATGGGATAGGGTGTTTCCAGATGTAACAACCTATCTTTAAATAGGATGCTGAAAATATCTGGCCCATTTACATTTCCCGGTTTTAAATATAGCCTTTGGGGGTAGAAAAAGGGTTTTGAATGCTGCAGATTAATTATAACTACTGCCAGCAAATTTTATCTCATAACTCTTCAAAAATGCACTGGCTTGTCAATTTTGATCTGCAGTGAAAATAGATATCTTCATTACCGACTGACTTTGTCTATTATTTCTGACAAGAAAAAATCTTTTTAAGAGACTATCACATAGTTACCTAATAGGCAAAAAGAACAAACAGTTTAGATTACTGATGTTTCACAAAGACAGGTCAGCTGAGTTCACTGAAATGTGACTCGTTAAACAATTTTTTAATAAAATAATACTACATACATCATATTTTACTGTCCGAAAGGACAAATCAATTTTTTCTGAGAATTCAGCATCTATAGCAAGTCAATAGTGAGTTAATTCACTTGAAAGAAGAGGCTGATTGAAGATTACATACTTGAAGGGGAATCTCCATCACTGGATAACATTAAGGAGTCAGCAGGAAATCCCCTTCTGGTCAAGGAAGCAATTTATTGTTCAGGCTGTTATACTACTCCCCAGTGCATCTCTTCTCAAAAAAACAATCCCACTATAAAGATAAAATATTCAGTAGTTCAGATGAAAACAAACAGTGTACCATTTTATTTACTATTCTGAACAGTTGCGATAGCAAGAGATTATGATGGGGAGCATCCTTATCCCCCATCAGAGCAGTAGATGGGTGCAGAGGGAGATATGAATAAAGAAGCAGCTGTTTGTTCCTCTAGACTCCCACACACAGACACATGGAAACTGTGAGCACACCACCGCCTTTGCCATAACAACAGGGCCTAAAGACACAGAGGCATTCATGCAATAAAATGATAATATTCATCTGTGGTGCCAAGACAAAGGTCAAATCTTTCCCAATGGAGTCAATTCAAGAAGTCAATTTTCTGAAAAAGTTAAAGGGTAGAATGAATCATCTTTTTGCATTATGTGGCATTAACGTAAGCTGAAACACCCCCTGCACTGTTACGCTTACATGCAGCCAATAAGTAAGCTGTCTGCTGTAGGTAGCTTAATAACACTCCTTGTAACTGAGACATTACCAAGAGGAAATGCATTAAGGAGGTGATGACTGACTGAATTCGACACTTCCACCCTGTGTTCATATTTACTATGAAGCATTAAACTCTAACAATTAAAATCACGTAGTCAAACCTAATTCAAACAGATCCCATTAATAGTTTCACAAACAAACAACCAAAAAAGAGCCCCTGGATTCCCACATGGAGAGCTGTACTGTTTACCCCGTGATTGTATATGACATGTAATTACTGTTGTTTTGATAACTTTACAGGATCACGAAACAATACAACATACCTGTCTATTTATGTGGCTGCAAAACTGTGAATTATTTCTGCTGAGGCAGTAAATCAGCTTATTTTCACACTTAAACTAAGAAGCAATGCCAAAGAGTGAACTACTGACCCTCAGCTAACCCAGCATTCAAAACTGGTGGGAGTAGCCAAGATATACAAACAGTTTTAACAGCTTAACTTTCTGGCTAATTAATCAATATTTGCCAAATTATGCCCCACTGTAAAGGGGCCTGTGGCTTAGTCTGCATTGTGTTCTTAATACTGTGGTATGGTGTGCTTAGGCTCTGAGACAAGAAGATAAGTTGCAACAACTCAGTGCTTGCAACGCTGTGTCCCACCTACAGACCTCCAGGCACTTTATAGCTCAGGCAGTACTATGGAAACTTGTGGATGAGTCGAGACATCTTACAACATTACAGACAGATGAAAAGCCTGACACATCTCTCTCATGGAAACATAAGCAATACCTGAAAATCTGAGCTATAAAAGCAGGTTTAGAGGCAAAGCTATCCTGACAACCTGCTTACATCATAAGACTGGATGGACAGATATTTTTCTTTTTTTTTTTTTGCAAGGGTCTATGTCCAACCATCAGCTGAGCTATCCTCCCTAACAAATAGGACAAGCAAAAGTGGCTGGCACTATTTCAGCAATGGAATGACGTGTTATTTTAGCAACTTGTAGATACATGAAAAAAGAACAGTGCTCGGACATGCCATTACTTCTAAATCAATACACCGCCTTGCCAAAATATTTTTTCATATATCCTGGGTGTATGTAAGAAAGCCAGATTTTTCATAGCTTTCAAACAGTGGCCATAAATCAGATCTGATTGCTTTGTGTTGATGTGTCATGTACAGCAAAGCACTGACTTCAACTCTCTGAATACTGTTATATGAACTCTCATTGCTCTGTTTGTCATTCATAAATTCAGTTACTTACCAGAGGACCTGGCTCTCCTTTGGGGCCACGGAAACCATCTTCATAGTCATACAAGAAGTCTGGTTCCTCATATCCATAATCATATCCACCCATGTCTGTGTCATCATAGCTGCCATCCAGATCGTGGTGTTCTGAGGTGTCCACCTGATTCTCCCGGTACAAAGTGGTGCCATTGGTTCTTAGATGAGTCTGGTGTGGCACGAAGTGAGAGTCCCTGGAGCTGGTGATAGAGTTGTTCCTGAGTCCTTCCTTCACTCGACTTTGCCTGATTGGGGAAATCAGATCTGGGGTAGCATCTGGAGTCTGCATGGTCCCAGAGCTGTTTTCTTCCTCTGTGCTGTTTTCAGAGTGATCATTGCCCCCCTGGGGGTTACTCCCTTTTTCCAACACATTTTTGGTAGTGCTGATAGTTGTGCTATAGGCGAGATCCAAAACTGCTCGTCCACCCAGAGTGGTTGAGGTGGGGCTGTCAGGCTGACGTGATGATATGGTAGAATGGGCAAGGGGATCCAATGTGGAAACGTGACTCTGGTCCCCCAGATGAGGTCGCTCTGATGGGCTCAGAGTTGGATACTGTGTGACCAAACTATCTGGGTATAGTTTTAAACCTGCTGTGACTTTTATCGGGATGTGTTGGGTCACTGCTACTACAACTTGGGACTTTGTCAAGGGATTATCGGGAGGGTCATTTGCTTCAATATCCAAAACAGGATGTGGCAAAGGCAATCGGTAAGTGTCGGCCAGCCGGCACTGTGTTTTAAGGTAGTTGCAGTAGTGCGCGGCAGCTTGGGCTGAGGGATAGATATCTAGTTGGCAGACTCGACCATTGAATGCTGCTGCTTTGGAGTTCATCCTCCCTAGAGTGAAGAGACCCCCAGAATTCCTAAGTGTCTGAGTTCTTCCCAGGGTCTGCTCCCGCTGCTGCACTGCCCCACAATCCGCATAGAAGGATACTGAGCGTGCACGAACACCAACGGCAAAAGAGTGCTGGCGCCCATCCTGCCAGTTGTAGGTGAAGTAGATGGGCGCTTTCTCTGCAGTGTAAACCACCACTCTGCGTGGCAGCAGTTGAATGCCAAATCGCAGCCTGTCCCTGCCATCTTTGACACTAAAAATAAAAGCATTGTTTGCTCGCCAGGAGCTTAGGCTAACCACAACAGAAAACTCCTCGCCAATCTCAGATGGGAACAGACTGCCTGCTGGAGCCTCATAGAGGGAGTTTGAGTCGAGTAATACCCCATATGCAGAAACAGGAAGGTTCACAGGTGAGGGAACAGTGGTGTAAGTAATCAAGGGCAAGCTCGTCCTTCCGTAGAGATTGTCTGCGCTCCTTTGAGCTGTAAGCCCCAACTGATAGAGGATATCCACTCCTAAAAGACAGAGGAGACAATGGTGTGGTTAACATGCAGAGAAATTACAAATTATTTATGCAATTGCATTAAAGCCTTGTAAGAGTCTCCCCACGATGCTGGTGACCCTTCCCTGTTTTCTCTTGAAGTTTGTACCAGAAAGGCAGCTGTGCCCCAGATGAGTAGAGGAGACTAGAGAAGGATGGGGCCGAACTAGGATACAGGAAACCAGTCCACACAGGCTTTTTGAATCAGTCTGCCAGCAGAGATTCATGAGAGCAGCTTTCCTCCAAATGGTCCTGTGATTCTTTTTTCATGCCCACAGGTAATTCTTCAAAGAATTAATGTAAAGTCTGCTGACAGCGAGACACACCCAGCTAAAAGCACTTAAACACTATTTGAAAACACAAAATATTCTGTGCAGTTTTGGCGAGTAAAGAGCTATAGACAGATCACTAGGCTAGGGAAACATATGGACACATATGTTAGTACTGAGTGATAGTTCCAGCAGAAAAAATAATAAAATAAAAATGACATTTTTAATATAACCAACAGGAACATGAATATCTGACACATGTCGTAATTGTAAAAGTCAACTGCATCAGAGGTCGGCCATTTTAGGAGCTGACCTGACCTTTGTGTTTGTGTGTGTGCATATGTTTGAGAAAGATTGAGAAGAGAGTGTATGAGTGAATGTGTGCATATGTGAGGGTTAACTGAACAAGGCAGCAGCGATGGAAGCTTTTGGAACAGACAAGCTTTTTAAGCCTGTATGTTTGTGTGATTGCTTGTGTGGGAGTGCATCTAAGTTTTTTGGAGGAGATCTCAGGGGTCGTTAGAGGTATTTCATTGCTAATCCAGAGACACTATCTTCCTTTGAAGCAGAATTTAGGCATCCAAGGGGAGTTGACTTTGTATTACAGAGGGAAAACTGAATGTACTAACCCATTGATCTGCATCTTCAGAGTAATACATTTAACTTCACCACTGTCTTCTATAATTTATTTTACCTGTTTTTATTTTAGCTATAACATACCTATTTTAGATGAGGTACACATGTACATCATTTTGACCCTTCACCTTGGTTAGGGCATCAAAACAAACTTACAATAACTTAAAAGTTCCAAAATGTTGACAGCAGAAACCTTTGAACAGGGTACCAGATGGTGACTTCGTATTAAAACAGGGCTATATAAGGCTATATATAGGGCTATAAATACGTTGACATTTTCAGATATTTAGAAAAACTAAAAGAAATCCTGTTACCAAACATTTGTGATGTCATGAAATCAAATTAAACATACAGGTATTACATTTTCAGTTCAGTTCAGTTGCACTGATCCAAATAATCGAATCAGTGGTGATGCAGATTTTTATTTTAGTTAAACAGAACAATGCCATTTTTAAAAAGTGTCAACTTAACATGTTTTGTGTAGCTGCTGTCCCTTATATCTTTAAAATCACTTCCACATAGTAGGGTTGTCAGAAGTAATGATATTTTGATGCTTTTTTGATAAAATCCCCATTATTCACACATTCAATAGTATCTAAAGTGTTATTACAAAAAAAGATCTACAGTCACAATGATTAACTAGTGGACAATCTCCGTGTCCTGTACACTCTACTGACAGTTATACAGAGAGAGAGAGATGTTATCTGGTATAATGCAAGAGAAGCAAACACAGTGTTTAATTTTACAAGCATAGATCTAAAGTGACAGCAAACACACCTGGTTAGGGCTGATGTCATTTGGCACTAGGTTGTATTTTATTGGTTCAGTTATGTCATTAACTGTCCCAAAAGCAGCAGCAGAAAATTTCTGGATGACTTTATAAAACATACTGATGTCCCTGTATGACACAGGTATAGAGAAACAGAAAGAGGCAAGGTGTCGGGTATGTGGATGTGTGTGGGGGGGCCGGGTGATCAGATTAAAGAAGTTTTTGAGTGAACACTAAAATTAAATTGAACATTGTTTCTTCTGCTATAGATGTGTGACTGTGCTATGGAGGGAAAGAGGATGACAGTGTCAGAAGTGTGACATAACAGAAAGAACACATACAGTACATCGTCCTGGATGTGGTTTTGCTGGGTTTTTAGTCCTGCAGCCCAGATAGGAGACTATCTATCTGCAGCTGATCTAAGCACGCACTGAGATGTCCTTGACATTCTTAGCCTGAGGTAATGTCAGCCCAGATTCCAATTAACCTGTCTCATATGTGAAGACAAGCTGCTCTAGCACTCTGTGTGCATTCCTCCTCCCCTCGTTATGATGGATTGATCCTGCCTGGAGTGGACTCATCAACTATACATACGTGAGGAGAAGACAATGTAAGATGGAATAAGGGGAGGGACCAATTGCAGTAAAAAATGCACATTTACTGTACATGAAGATGTTAACAAATATGTGAGGATTCATCGTGAGGTCATCCTTAAATTAAGTGTGCAGGTACACTATGATGTATTTCTGGCAGTGATCCAGTGATATGTCACTCACAAAAACAATATATCCTCTCAAGAAATTAACAACCCGCTGATTCATAACTTACTGGAGTTTACTTAAGATTATTTTGACAGCATTCCTTCTTGTGCAGTGAATGAAGGCAAGTTCTTTCAAGGAAATTACATTTAGAAATATGTGAGATTATACTTTGACTTCCCCAATGGCCATAAAGAAAATAAATTCTCCACAGAGGCCAGGTAAACGAAATGGTACAATCAACTCTTACGTTCTGCCTTTCCCACCTCCAGCTGCTTTGTTTAAAAAAAAAAAAAAAACAGATGGCATATCACCTATCCCCAGCATCTTACCAGCTGAGGCCTAGTTGCCAATACATGCTAAGCCTTTATCTGAGATTTAATTTTCCTCTTTGTCACACTGATTGGTGTACTTGACCAAAGTGCTCTCATCTTAGCGTGTGCTTCACATTATGTTGGCATGTGACATATTTCAAGCCTTCTCTAATGGACTAGAGATGAGGCTGTTAAGAAGAAGAAACATGGGTAAGGGAAGATGCAACAACAACTGAGAGGCTATTTAAGTTGCTTCTCCAAGCATGCTGAGGCCTGGAGAGCAAGAGCAGGCATGTTGGAGGAGAAGGTTAAAAATCGGAAAAGAGCAAAGCAAGATGACCCGCGGTTTGCAGCCAGTGTCCATATATATATACATGCTCCAGAATAAAATATAAAGCAATAAAAACATCCACAGGGTGTTGTGTGGTCACAAAAAAGGTATTAATTAAATAAAAGAGTGTAACTAAAAGATGAAACTCCAATATCGTTATACTGAAGTTGATGAACAAACTGTATTTTATGCGGATGATAAAGTCTGGTTGATACCCAATCCACCTAATTAAGGCAGTTCACTGGCTTGGGTTGGTGTGTAACGCTATGTGTAAAATTATGTTAAATTTGTTAATACAAAACAAACAATTATACAGCAATCATACAGCATCACCTCAACATTTAGTTAAGCATTAGAGTTCTGTTGTTTACCTTGAGCTAGATATTCTTCTTCTCCAGAGAGTACTGCTGAGCATACTGACAGGAGCAGGATTAAGTTCCACCTAGTGGGACAAACAAACACAAATTAATAACAGCTTGGTTGAACTTTTTTTTTTAATTGAAAAATAAAAATGTAGGCAATGCAGACAATATAAATTATTGATTCTGTCAAGCAAATTAAAACCATTATTCTCCTATCATGTCCCCTTTTTTCTTCTGAGAAACAGGTTGCCAAACCATCACAGAGCAAATATAAACACACACATTAACATGTATGACTGAGTCGCCTTGTGTACTTAAGTCTGGGATGAAAACCAGAACTCCAGGATAAAACCAAAGCAAATACGAAGAAGAGAGAAACATAACTGTACACATAGAGGATCAGGGCTAGGAATTCATGTGTGGTCCTTCTTGCTGTCAAGCAACACTGCTAACCACTTGAAAACCCATTCCCATTCCCTTTTTCTGTTTACAATCCTGATGATGTAGTTCATATGGGAAACTGCTTTTCATCATAAAGATGCATGTTAGGTGGTTTGCACAGTGTATAACAAACGGAGAAGGAGAGATGTTAGTATGTATACTACACCCTGACTAGATACCCTAAGAATACTGTATTATTTTTTACAGTGACCAAAAACTGTGGTAAGTCCGAGAAAAACACAAATGACACCATTGACAATACCTTTGCTCTTTTCCTTTTAGTTATTAATTAAGTCTAGTCTAACCTTGCTGATACAAGAAGAAAGAGTTTCCCTTAAATCAGCAATTTAGAGTAGAAGTGAGTCATGCTGAGATTGTGTTCAAGTGGCATGGTGTGTCACTCTCAGTTTTAGTATGGCAGTGCCAGATTGTATGTCCCTGTTGTGTGAAAAAGGTATGTCACTATTGCTATTGTAACTATTGCTGAAATGCTAACGCAACTAAGAGTGGTGCTGTAATGTTTTCAAAGTCAAGTTGTCACTTTGAGACAACTCACTTTGCCAGAAAGTTCGTAACTTTACGTTTGCTAGCTTACTTAACTAAAACAGCAACCCTCTTCCTGAGCCGTTTGAACATATTTACATGGACTAGCAGCTGAAATAGGTCGTCCAGATAAAAACTCACAGTATTTTTGACAGTTATTGATCTCACTGGGATGCAGGAAGCGGCTTTCTTTCCAGAGTGACAAGGTAAAGACGAACAACACACCCTTTGTGGCGTTTCCTCCACGACACGTTCTTTTACACATTCTTTTTTTTTTTTTTTTTTTTTGAGGAGGGGGAAGAGTCTCATAGTGCACTCCACAATGACCACTTGTTAAGTGCCTATAATTGTGTCTGTGTGTCAGTTTAACCTATAGTTAATATAGTTAAGGTTAATATAGGTTAAGTTAGGTTAGCCTCTCGACTCTCACTAAGTTAAGTAGTCCTGTTAAAGGTTGACTTTGCGTCGCGCAGTGATTTAGAAAAATAAATGTTGGCCGGAAGTGTCCCTGCAAGATGCGATACCTGCCAACCAATTAGAAACGACTACACTGTAATAATTTATAACAAGAAACAAAAATAGAGATGTAGATAAAAACATAAACTCATATAGTAACTATGCAAATATATTTAATGTGATTATAACAAACTGTGAGTATAATAACAACCACACACTGCACTGTACTGACTGATTCACTGGGTCAATACCATGACTTGAAATGATTAGTCAATTACTAATTTAGATGACTGGCTAAAATTAATTGATAACAATTTTGATAATCAATGAGAAATGTGTATATTGTATATATCACTGCAAACTGTATTTTGCGTTTGGTAGACTAAACAATTCATTAACTGATGCAAGTAATCATTGCAGCCCTAATCAATACTGGGTTAAAGTCAGTAGTTGGAACATGTGAAAAGGAAACCTCGGAGCCTCAGAATGGCAGCTTGACTTATTTGTTCAAAGGCATTCAACTTTGACATTTTTATAACAGACAATATAGTCATGCAAGAAGCCTTTTTGTGTCATGATTTATTGTTGCGTGTCTCAAAGGCATTGTTGGTTAATAACAATTTAATGCTATTCATGGAAGCATGTGTCAGCAAAGTTGCACCCACACAGAGGGAAAAGCCCCAGCTAAGATTTGGGGAGAGAAATGTCACGCCTGAGAGCTCTTTGCCTCATGGTTTTTCATCCCCAAAGCTCTTCAAAGCGGTTGCCAACCAGGCTTTTTGGATTAAATTATCTGATATTCTGAAAAAACACAAATACCATGTATGTGATGACAGTGAACTAGCGATCTGTTAGCAATGCACAAACCACATCTTCATGCATGAATGTTTGTGACAATGGCATCATGCTAAAAACTGGAAAAGGAAAAGCACAACATCTTGTTTGTAAAACTAACACTTACAATTGGAAGAGACATATTATTTAACATGTGTGCCATTAATTTTAGAAGCTTTTTTTTTTATTTCAAACAGTACTAATTACACAGCAAGATATTAGGATCTATGTTACTCATATTGTAACTATGCTCTGTAACGGATTCCTGAAATAGTTCTTTGACCCTCACTGACCCCACCTCTAGGTGGCACTGCCCTCCATATACCTAGAGAGCAGAATGTACCGTTTACACTAAGTAAAAGGCCGAAATGTGTGCACTGTCATTTGTTTATCCCTATTCAGATATATACCAGTTTTAAATGGGATGTATGTGCTTTAATGATTTTTGACCATCTAAGGAACTTTAATACACACAATCTTACACAGATTTGATGTATATTTGATTTAATCAGTAGCCTTACAGTAAAACAATAAGGCTGTCATGTATAATTAAAATGAACACAGAGTGAAAGGTTGCTTTTTAGCCCAAGGAGACACAAGCTGAGAAGCCAGGGATCACAAAGACCACCATGCACAGCTATCTCCACATATTTTCAGTTTTATTTTATTGATTCATACATTTGCTGATTTTGTCAACCAGTAGAGGTGTTAAAAAGTAAAGTATGGAGCCATGTCTGAAACCACAGAAAATAGTGGTTTTAGCGTTAAACCATACTGTATCCTATCATTCTGACTGGATATGAGAGGAAATTACTAACTAAAATAATATGTAGCTTTACAAAAGTGATTTGGTAGAGAAAAATAGATAGAGAAAGATTAAAAAGATTTCTGTTTTTAGACGTCTTTGCGAATTGTTCACACTATAGGTAAGCATGAGAGAGCACGCGTGAAAGTTTTTCTTGCTCATGTTCTCCTCTTATGTCAAACTATCAAATAAAACTACCAAATTAATCAAACCTTAACTCAAATATTTAAGAAACAATTTTGTAAATGTGGGGAAAATTTGCATACAAAATGAAGTGTAGTAAATTGTATAGTATATAGTATATAGAGTCAAGTAGTAGTAAAATCATGTCATCGCTTTTCTCCTACAACTATAACCCAGAACATACTTTGCATATCACGTACAGCTTCAAAGTGTACTCTGTACATTCAAACTAGATCAATCACCTTGACAGCCCTGTACATAGTAACAGCTGCTGACACAACTTGTAGTGGCTTCTGGCAACTAGTGTGATGATTTTCAACACAGTGCGGTAGTATCACAAAAGACATGAGGAGACAGTAGTCCTGCTATTTTAATGTGCACTTACGTAAGATTACCAAAAAGAGTGCTATTAATCACAGTCTGCTGTCACACCTTTAACCTTCAGGGATTGTTATGTGAGTGTGATGACTACCAACACCACGGTCTTACAAACATCTTTCCTTCATGGTCTTTGAGGGCCACATTAATCCAGCAAAGGGGCTACCAGTGTTTATGTGGCCCTGTTTGATGGAAAGTCATAGATAGGGAGCCATGTTTGTTTTCCCAGGGCAATGTGGCCCTGCAAACTTGAGCAAAAGAAAGAGACACAGGCAGACAAGGGAAAAAGGGAGAAGGAAAGAGAAGGAGAAGTCCAACAAGAGAAAATAGAAAAGAAAATGAGTGACTCTAAATAGAAATACTATGAGCTGAGCCTGTCACCTGTTCCCCATCGGGAAAGTGGTGCGACATTCCACGGCCGGGAACACATACATATCCCCAAAGCAGGAAAAAGCAATGGAGGAAAGCGAAGGGGGGGGACATATTACAATCATTCATCTGTTGAGAGAGGATAAAACTGACATTTATAAAGCCATTGAGTAGCTGGATCTGCTTAAAAGTTGGAAGGGTTTAAAAGTAGACCAAAAAAAAAAAAAAAAAAAAAAACAACTAAATATAACACTTAACATTCCCTTTTGGACTGTCATGTGGGGCCATCTGATGCTGATTCAGACAGCTTTTTTCTGCCTGTCTGTCATACAGTCTCCTTGTCCAGGGCTATTTAAGGCATCCTTGAGGCTCTGCCACCAAACAGACTCAGGGCATCGCTTCAGCACACTACAATGACAAGTACAAGTGGTGGGAACTTTCTAGCATCTTAACCTTGCCATTTGTCATTCTTCTGTCTCAGTATCAGTTGTTGAACTTTACATATCTTATTACCTGTGACATTTTTAAGCTTTTTTTTATTTTATTGGAAAGAGTTAGATTTGTATCTAGGCTACATTTGGGCCACCAGTTTTACCGTTTCTTTATTAAATCCTGAGGTAAATCTCTGTCTAAGTGACAGCACACAATGACATGCTTTCCAGAGCTGGCAGTTAATGGAAAAGACTGCTGAAAGCAAGACAAAGCTCCCCAAACACTTCACTGTTGACTAAGGGAAATACCACTATGTGGGGAGTGGGTGTCATGTCAAGACTATAAATAATCACAACTTAAAACTCCCCTCTGCAATGAATCATTCCAGAAGTAACAGATCTTGCCTTTCTCCACTCAAAATTAGCTTGGATCCCTAACAATGGTTCATTCAACTGAGGGAAAATGCTGAGAGGCGAATGGCGAGTGCTCAATTTGGCTTGGCAAATCAGAGCAAACTCACTTAAGTTCTGTATACAATCCTCATAAGGAAAGGGAAACAATTTTCATACGTTCAACGTTGATGTCTGTTAAGGGGTGACTTTGTGAGCAGCGTTACTCACAGTATACTGTTTACATGTCTAATTTGGCAGGCCACTTACCAAATCCATTAGTTGCAACAAAGCATGCAAAGCTGTTAATCTACCTAAACATCTCTGAAACTTCTTGAGGGAACAAACAATAAGGAAGGGATACCAATGAAACTGCTGTTGATCTGCGGGTAAAACTCGTGTTTAAAGCCAACAGCAGTGCTTCTCTACTTTGCTTTTGGTGAAAACTGAAGTTCTCTGATTTGTAAGGACGTGTTAGACCATCTAAAAAAACCACTTGACTGACCTATTAAATTTCATCCCTTCTGTTGACTTTGTAAAGATTGTACCTCAGAATATCACATTAGATATAGTACTCATAGTGCTACAGTCAGGAAGTACTACTGAAGTACTACAGTCCACATAGAGTCATTAGTCAGAAAATTAAGGTTTATGGAGCCTGACCTTGGAGCATTTGCATAACTGCACCACAACTACTACTTTTCCGTTATGTCCCCTTGGCCAAAATCTGGCTCAATTGAACACCAGTTTTAAACGAAGTGGAATTTAACAGAGAGAAATCAATAACCCCACCATACCACACAGTGCTCAGTGGAGCTGTATTGAATAGAAGTCAGTTTGCCAAAACATCAAACTGTGAGAGAAATAAATCAGACATCCGGAAAATTACAGGCATCATATGCTGTAGATATCTCGTGTTAAGACCTAAGCTCATACACACTGTTCATAAGCAACGAAGAAATTCTTATTTCTTTCCTTGAAAACATCTGAGTTTCTTGCTAAACAGGTGATCTATTCCTGCATGCTTCGCTTCTCAATCTCAACCAACATTTCTGGACACGAACAAGTAATTGATCCAAGGCCAATGTCTGTTCCTGCTGGCTGTGTTTCAGCTTTAGCACCTGTATCCTGATCATAATTACTTCATTATGGAAGCACTAAACTCTTCTTCTCATGTCCAAATGGCCATCAGCAAACATTAGCTGGTCAACAAGTTTCCAAGTTTTAGTTTCTTATTGATGTTCGTCTGTGGTCAAGGCTTAAAATACTTTCCAGATCTGATGCATTTGCGAACTACCCACAAGCTACGGATGAATAAAAATATACATTTAAACCTAATTTTCCAAGACTGGTCTATTATGTCCAGGAGACACTTCTTCTTTGACAAAGAGCTGAGCGTGGTGCATGTTTGTGCTCACTCAGAAGGGTGACTGGAGTCAAGAGGTCACTGCAGACCAGAGTAAAGATTGACTCAGTCCACAAGACAGCGAGCAGACAAAGGGCTGTGAGTAAACTTCCACTGGCCTTTATTGGTTTGCCCTTTTCCTGTTGTAGAGAGACCTGCAGATGTTAGGAGGGTTAAATACACTTACTCACACAGACAGGCCAGAGTCCCTACAGCCACTGGTGTGGAGGGTAAGTATACTGCAGCAAAAAGGTGAGCAAGGTGTGATCCCAACATGCATTATCTCTCAGGCTTAAAAGTGACTCAGAGGGATATCAAAACATCTCTCTCACTTTTAGTTAGTTTTACAGGTACTGTCACTAAAGGACAGGTTCACACAAATAAGATATAAAAGAAAAAGAATGCTTTGCCTATCAACAGGTCTTGCTATGAGCATTTTTTTTCTTTTGAATAAAAATGTTGGCAATGAGATCTTTAAATCATCCCAATCACCCAGGAAATTGCTTCTTTTAAGAAAGACAGAGAGTTTTTCAGATCTCTGTAAAGGTGAACAAATCCTTCAACAATTGAGTCTGACCAATCTCAAAACCCATCATCTATTGTCTGCTGACAACTTAGCCAATGGACAATGCTTCTGGGATTCTGGTGTAGCCAGCAGATATCCAGAAAACAAATACCGAATACATCTAGGGCAAGAATTCCTCTTCAGTACAACTAGCAACTTGATATGCGAAGCAAGACACATTTCTGCTAATCTTTATAAACAGATATCTGCATATGAACACTGATAAAAAAAAAGCTAATAAAAAGCTGAATTGTTGTCCGACCATAGCCAATGGATCCCAAAATTGCATTTCAGCCAAAGCTTTCCGCCTCTTTTGCTCTCCACACAGAGTGTTGCAAACAAAGCCCGTTCAACCATGACTGGTCAATACTACTGGGACTACAAACAGAAACCAAAATCTTGATCCCTTGCCAAGTCCCTTCACAAATCCTGCAAGTCCCACAAACAAGTTTCACCCACCTCCATTGTAATGGGGTGGTGGCATAGCGACAGAGTTCTCAGCAAAGACAAATAAAAAAGAAACTGGCTGCATGGACAGATACCAACAAGTGGGTAGGTTGATGGGTTGGTTGAACTCCTTTTAAACTTCACACTGAATCACCTGAATATGATTCCTTTTAGCCAAATATTCAAAGTGAAAAGTCAAAAAGTGATTGCCACAAAAAGAAGCTTTTGCTTTATTACATAGACAATAAAACAAAAGTTGTGAGACCCCATTAAAGGTAAGTGTGATGGTAGTCCCATGTGACAACTTTTTGACTGACCTGGACTTGAAGAATTGGACAGTGACATTTTACATAGAAAATATTGTTCCTTGTATCTTACAGTATCTCACAGTAGACTCGTGTACATACTACTTGTAGTATGTGTTATGTCCCATTACCAACGGGTACCCTCCTTAGACAAAACAGAGAAATCATGTATATATCACCTTAGCAACATTACACTGAACAAACCTAACATTAAAGCACAGGTGCACCACACATCACAGGCAGTCAATCAAGGTAAATGTCTTTCTGTGTCATCATCTAGAAAAATTAAAGAGTATTATGGACTTTTCACGAACATTAAGACTGACTTTGATCCAAATAGTATAAAGTATTGTCATCTCCACTTCCTGGAAGACTTGCATCATCAACTTGTAATGGGAACTACTAGCCAGTGTTGAGGAGACAGCATGCTCTCTGTCAAGTGTACAGTATTTGAGTCTCTGCAGCAATACAGTCCAACCACTGCCAGTGTTGGAGCAGCAATTCCTGCAACAGTGGGTGACTGTCTGGAGCTCAGGAGCCAGTTAACCACTGATGCATACACACTAACTCTCCCAGTGAATTCAAGGGAGGACACACTTGTTCTCAGTCAACTCAGTTCTCCCATAAGGCTCTCATTTTCACTCTCAAGGCCAAAAAAATGTGTGAGAAAAATGAGTTCTCTGGATTTCAGATCCACTTTGTTTTCCATCAAGCAAACACTATCAGAGAACAGAAAGCACAGAAAGCGCAGCTCTTTTTAGATCTTATCTGGCTGGGATTCATAATAGAATACAGACAACTTGGACTCACTTCTGACAGAAAAATAACATTTCCTGTTAAGTTGCCTATGGAGGAGTGCACATTTCTGTCCACAGCCCCAGCTGAATGTAACAGGACAGCAAAACCTGCATGCGGGATGTCAATAATAAACACTTCCATGAGGAATGTTTAGGTTTAAAGGCACTATATACATATATTTTCCACTTAAAGCCTCAACACTGGGAGAGTTTGATTTGTCTGGTTGATCATAATTCCTTGACAGTTGCTCTGATATCGCCATGAAATATAACAATCTGTTATCACTAATGACATGCTGAATAAACATTGCTTTCAAGCCAGTCTTATTCATCCTCTCTCTGCATATTTAAGTGTTTATTGTCACCCTTATCAGAGCTATGTGAGTGAATGATGAATAAAAACAAGCGGTGGGCCACATGGTATTCAGATTCTAATGTTGGATATCTCATTTCACAGTCAATACTTGGTTGTCAGCTACATTTATCAAGATCAATAGAGAATAAATAAAGAAGTTCATTAAAGTTCATTAAAATGGTTAGGAATGGTTAGGTTGGCAAGAGCTGCACTGTACTGTTGTTTCTATGACTGTTATCCAGAATTTAAGAATGACAAGCCAACAATCTTCCAATAGCAATACTAAACTCGCGCATATTATTAACTGATTGAAAATACAATCAGTCACGTTTTGGTGGCAAAAACTTGTGTCTGCAGGGGCTCTGTTGAGTCACTTGGCGCTCCTGTCAGGGAAAGATGCCAACGAACAAGAACAGAAATAAATCCCCCTGTTGCCATTTTTTATATAAGTCGGCTGTGGACACAGTTTTAATGACACAAATGTGCATAGGTAACCTAACATCTGCATACTATTTAACTAAATGGCCACTTACGTTGCTGCCGCGGAAACGTGTCCACTCCTTGTCCGTTGAGCTCCTAAATGCATTTGTATGCATTTGTCCAGGCAGCAGAGATCTGGGTGAAAACAGAATCACACTCAAGAGGATACCTGCTCATGGGCTAACCCTATGGCTACAGCCAAAGGAAGCGTAAAGTGGACGTTGGAGTACTGCCACCTCAGAATTTCCTCATCGTATTGCAGTCCGGAGGAGAGGTCTCTCCAACTCGTTTAAACCTGAGCTTCTCAGGTCCTTTGCGCTCTGCGGCGCGCAGTGATCAGGCTATTTCTATCCAAAGTTGAGACGCGCAGCAGTTGCATAGAAAAATGTTGGCTTGCACAGCGGCTAGTTAGACGGTTGTAGTGTTAACTCGACTTGCTGTGTGTGACACAGAGAATCAGAGCTCGGCTGCTTCTCTCACAGTGGTCTCCAAACACAACGGCAGATCCAGCTCTGCGCGGCTTTACCTCCAGGCGGTGGTTTCTGCTATGTGCCTTGACTTGCACTGATGCAAGGGGACCCGTCTTCACCCCAACACAACTCCTACCAGCTGGTGGTGTTGGATTTCACCAGTTACAGACTCGTGACATCACGGATAGACGTTTGGCTTGTGTTCATCAGTGCCCTTTGTCTACTCTTGACTACTGCATTACCCTAAAGCCGGTACAATATGTGTGTTTACTGTAAGCTCGGCGCGGCAGAGTGCACGTTCTTAGTGTAAAAGGTAACATAAACTCGCTTGCACACACATGCACGTACTGACATGCACATAGGACACACCGAGAATGAAATAATGCCAGAGAAAAATAAAGTGATCAGCTGTTGGAGCCTCATGTTTTATGTTGAAGGAAATCTGTTGGGTGTCTTAGTGTGCTGTGTCTCACTGTTGTTCTGGAGTCTGTCCAGCACTGGGAAACTTAGATCAGGACTAAACACTTTATTTTTATACCAAAATAGACTTCAAAAAAGACCCAGTCCCCATTTTGGCCCTGAATATGATTAGACATAGCAGAATCATTCGAATCTCATTTGCACTGTGCAGTATAAAGATAGGTAACGAAAAGTAAGTGAGACAGTCTTTTAGTGTGCAAAGATGCAATGGTGCATGCACAGTGCAGTCCAGAGGTATGTTGCGGTGTATATAAAACAGCCCAACTGCAATTTAAGCTTTAGCTTCTATTGCCAACTCCCTCAATAATTCTAAAGAGGGCCCCTTTATATCTACATTTTTTTCTCACATAAAATTACCAACAGTTATCACATGTGACATAATCCTGAGCAGGTCTGAGAATATGAAACGTGAAGGTGGTTTACCAGCAGCATGCCATGTAGTTTGAGGGGTTTATATTTTCCATCAGCTCCGTCAGAGCAGATTTACACAAACACAGATTTATTAGGTGGCTAAACCCTCGGGTTTATCATAAAACATTTTTGCTCTGGCATTGATTATAGTTGGAAATAAGCCGTCTTTGTTTCTTTGTAACCTGAACACACACATCAGTGTGTTTCCCCCTTGAAAATGACACCATTTCTTTTCTTTATCTCGCTCATCGATTTTTCCAAACAAACAGGCTTTAACCCACTTCCATCGTCCTCAATCCAGGTTAACCCATTAACCTAGAACAAACAGAGCACTGTGGGTCCCCGGGCCCTCCCCCTCACAGACACATACACACCCCAGCATCCTCCTCCAGACGTCCACAGCCCATCCACGGCCTCCCTCAATTCTGACGGGAAGGAGAGTGAGTCCATATGGTTTGCAGTTTAGGGAGCTGGGGGGATGCAACTAGGAGACAGAGCAGTTCCTGCCTCTAATCCCAGGTGGAGCACACAGCATTTCTCAACCTGAAAACAGCAGAAGGACAGTTACAGTGAACAGTCACAATGCCCAAACAAGGAATAATGTAAGAGAGGTCAAAGTGACATGGAAACTCCAAGCGAGCCTGCCAACCACTATAAACAGTGAGGTAAAGAGCATTTATTTCATGGTGCCTGCAAACAAGGCATCTGCAGCTCATTGTGTTACAGAGGTCTGTGTGTGTCTGCAGCAGTGGGTCAAACTCTCTTTCCCCTTTTCATCAAAGATAGTTGTCTTCGAGGAGGAAGCACTTGCACGGGATGCGCTCTCTCTCTCTCTCTCTCTCTCTCTCTCTCTCTCTCTCACTGGCTTTACCATCAGCCAGCACCTAGGGATAGCAATGCTTAGACCAGATGTTTTCTTCCACTTCCAGGAAAGAAAAATGTTGAGATGCTGGTCCTGTGACAAGATCATGAATCAACATGGTGAACAAACGAATTACATGATCAGTTTGTAGCAAAGCTTTGACATAGACATTGGACATAGACATTGCTCAAATAATATCTCTCTTAGAGAAGTAAAGGTTTGCCATTTGCTGACTAGTAAACATTTGGAAAAGTTTTCGATCCAGAATTGTGTCAAACTAATAAAACCTTGACGAAATCATTGATATAGGGGCCTCTCATGCTGTTTTATTATATTATATCATAAAACGACTTTAATGAAATGTGCACACAGATTTACAGCAAACTTTTCATGATGAATTTTCTCTTTTTTCCACATGTCCAGATGTGTACTAATCAGTCCATTGTGCACTGAGCACCAGAACATTAGGCCCAAAGAGTGACTGGTGTCCAGTAATCAGAATCAGATCACCTCTGTTTTTTTCTCTTGAGGAACGGGCAGACGCAGATGAGTGTACACTGACCCCCTCCTGAAACATGTGGTATCCCCCTCTTCAGTTTCATAACTTATCCAATGGAGATGGCCAATAAACGTGTTGTAGGCAAGCCAGGATCACCATGGCAGTCAATGGACCAATGTTTTTGGACAATAACTACAGAGTTTTATAAGTACATGAAGGCCAGTCAGGTTTCTTTTTAGAGCAGCATGTGTTCACAGACCGTATGGTGTACTTCCATGATGGTCAAATATTACATAACTGATGAAGAGCACATGTCCTTTCTATCTTGACTTCCCACTCGATCATGCTAATAAAAAAGTTTAGAAGCGATGGACAACAGATACCCTCTTTAAAAAAAACTTTGTTCCTTATATACAAGTGCATACCTAATTTGGACTCTGGCCCCAGTCCCAGAGGCCCCCTGTATTCCTAACTAGCTTCCCACTGGAAGGTTTGAATTCAAAGACCATGTCCTAGTCAGAGAGCATAATGTCTTTCAGGATAACATTTCATAGTATAGTAACAGCTTGTAAATGTGTGGTGTGTGGAAACTTTTAGCCTCACAGGACCAGAGAAATGCCAAAGACAACCAGGGTGGTTAAAGAGAAAAAGAAACAGGAAAGTGGATGAGGAAGGGGGAAGGCTCTACGGTTGATAGAGCGTAAAACAAAATCTTGTAAGCAGCCAGTAGACATAATAAAAGTGTGCTTTTGAGTGCCTACTGTAAGTGCATTCTTCTCGACATAATGCTGCAGACACGGTTGGTTAAGTGTGGCTCATTAGGTAGACAGCTTATCAGTAAGCGTCTGACCAGGGGAGGGCAATTTGTTGGCATGCGTCTGTGCGGCCAGGTTGACAGCTGACTCTACCTGCAAACTGGCTAGACACTAAACATGGCTCTGTCTCTAATTAGCAGACACAGCCGTGTGTAATTTCTGTCCTGTGTGCGTGTCACTGCGTCGTAGGGCTGTTATTTTGCTGAGCGGGGAGAGAGTGGGCAACAGCTGGGAGAGTGCTTAACAGATGGTGGAGTACGGTGTGGTTTGATTGCTGAAACAATGCTCGATCTAAGAGCGTGTGTGTGTGTGTAAGCGTGTATGTAGCGAGGCGGTTTGCAGAACATAAGGGACCGGGGGAAAGCACAGTGAGAGGGGCCAGGGGAGTCCAGGGTGAAGGGGGTGTTTGGGCTGAGAGGAAGTTTGTGAGTGTGCAGGGAAAGTGAAAGTCCCTATGGGGGTCACATGGGGTGGAGAAGGGCACGGAAGAGGAACACACACACTGCGCAGGGAGATGTTGCCTCATGTTTGGCTTTAAGTGTTCGCTGTGAAGCATTGTAAGCACTCTGGATGGATTTTAAAGCTACGGCTCTTGAACAAATGCCAAGTTAGTTGATGGTTCATTTGAACAGAATCCCAAAACATCATTTGGATTTATAGAAAACTGATGTGGCCTTTCATCATTGATAATCTGTAAACATGTTTTATATTGTTGCTTTATTGTGAGGTAATCACCAGAAAGTGGCCAATCCTTCACTTCCTATTGTTTTTTGTGTGCAATACATTTTGCACATTCTAAGCAGAAGTCAAATAAACCCACAAAAAAAAACAGCCTGTCAACTTTAAAAAAAAACCCTGGCATCCAAATGCTTCCAAAATTACATGTTGCCACATCATAAATTACTCAAGTTTAAATGATTTATTGTTTCCATAACATCATCAATTAACAGAACCTTGGAAACCACCTCAGTGTCTGTACTTGAACATAAGTATACCCAGGAAAAAAGTAACTGACAGGAAAATGAGCAGGAAAAGAAGAAATATGCTGAGTAAGATGATGATATTTTTGCTCTTTATCCTCCTATTTATCACCTGTTGATAAATTGGGCCGACATCCCAAAGTACTCTGATGGTTTACCCGTCTGCCAAACTAAAGGGGGGAATTCTCCAGATCAAACAAATGCAAACTCCAGATGAAATTTGAAGGGGCGTGACTCCACTGTATGGGTGGCAAACTCTAAAGCTTTAATTTAGAATAGAATGCACATGTCAATGAGAGTATTTAACTAAGGTTGGTAGTCATTTTTGGATATGATGATGCATAATTCAAAGAATTTTCTTCGAAAAAGAGATAAATATAACATCTGTTTTCAGATACAGATATGAGTATACATCAAGCATGCTGACCCTGCTGAAATGATGAATGAATACAGAGTGGTGGCAAGGTAACATTAACGTACGTAAATTGCTACTGAGACCTAAGAGTAGGTATATCATTCACTGCCTCTCTGACCTTGTCCTGTGTGAACTCGAAAAACTAGAGCATTTATTCTGAAAGAAAGAAAGAAAGAAAGAAAGAAAGAAAGAAAGAAAGAAAGAAAGAATGAAATACTTACAATAAAGATGTCTTTTAATAATGGAGAAGATTAATTCCCAGATGTGCTTGGGTAAAACTTTTATTTGTTTGACTGACTGGCTCACGATAGGGACTTACAATCACTAATCTATAGTACTAAATGCAACCCAGTTCTGCACAGTGGTCCATTACACTTGGTAGAGCAATATTCATTGTGTAATGGAAAGCAGTTTATGGATAAATGATCTATTAACATCCAAAAGTCTCTCCATTAGACAGGGACAGATGACTGAATCTAAAGCAGCGTGGTTAAAGGAATAGTTGAACCTTTATTTGCTTTCTTAGACTTAGATGAGATTTTAAAAAAGCTACTCTCAACTGATAAAATCTTATGTCTTGTTTGTTTTTGTTATATCTTCTTACACAGACAGACTTAAAAAAGGGTATGGTTTTCCAATGGGTTCGGCTGATGGACTATTTTATCTGCCTTTTGGCTTCATGTTTATCTCATAAATATGAGATTATCATTCTTATCATTTAACTCTGTTCATCTAACTCTCAAAAAGAAAGAACTCCTCTTAGAAACATGTGAAGTCAGTTGTTGTAGGCGCACCACTGCCTTTTACACAAATGTATAAACTACACCATTGCATGCTTAGATCATTACAAAAACAATAAAGTGGTGGTAAAAGAGGTGTAATTATTACAAATAATGAACACAACAAATGTGGTAGTTAAGACACCTGGAGAGGAATCTTAATTCAGACAACCTGGCCCATCTTGGCCAAAAACTGGCAAACACATCTCCTCTTTGACATCATTATCCCTCATTTTCCAGAGCTCTGTCTGCCCTCAGTTTGGGATGAGGAGAGGAGGGGAGAGAAGTGGGAGCCAGAGAAGAAGCTTGATTTTGGGAGAAGGAGGAGGAGGAGGAGGAGAAAAAAGAGAAAAAAAGCCACCTTTTTGACCTCACTTTCATCTCTGGAGCTGATCCTCTGTCTGGCGTGAATTCTCTGAGGAGCTGGCTGTGGAACAGAGAGAGGCTTTATGCTTGCTTACTACAATGTTTCTCATACAAAATCCCATTTCATTTCTTGAGAGGGTTGAGAGAATGGCTTGAAAGGCATGTTCACTCTTATCTCCAGTGATACCATTAGACTGTGAGTAATTTTGGCCTGATCTCATATATTTTCCATGTAAAGTGAAGCCAGCACTGGTGATGACCATCTTCATGCATGAGTAATGCAAGAATAATTTGTCACAATTACAATCACGATAGTCGTGCATAATTGTGATTATGCATAATTCTCCAATTACTCTAATAATTCTTGCTTTTACAATAACAATTAAAGAAAGAAAATAGCTTTTTTTTACCTGTTAACAAACTCTATAAGATGGATGGCACATTTCCTCCCCATGTACAAAAATGAAGCCAAGATAACCTAGATATAACAGCTGCCATCCTGCACTAGTGAGTAGAGCCAGAGTCTGGAACGTAGCTGTCAATCATGATGTAAAACCCCACTAAATAACATCAAATAACTATACTTCCATTCATTATCTGAAACAACTTATGCTCATGAGGGTCATGATGGGGCTGGAGCCTATCCGACTGACTCGGTGGTAAATTCCTATATACAAATATGGATATGAGAGTACTATCTATTTAGTTCTAACAAAAGTGTCAAAGTAGTCCTTTAAGCTTGGTTATGCTATCAGTATATCTGCTGCATTACTTAATGGGAGAAGTCTTGAAGTGAGATGGGATTTATGACTCTGGGAAAGCTTCCACAACGGTTCCTGTGATGATGTGTGGAAAACACACATTTTATAATATTTAGAAGTATCTGAAGTGCAATTTACAAACATTAAACGAAACTTGGTTGCAAAAGATACTTGGAGAGCAGTTTGTAGTAGTAGCTGGGTCCAGTTTCAGACAGAGAGTAGCTGTCAGAAGAGATCACACAGGTGCTAGATCGACAGCATTAGACAGGAGTGAAGTGCCGTCCTTGGTGGTAATGGCAGCTGAGACACGGGGCTTTGGCAATACATGTCCCTTTTTTCACGGGAAGAAAGGACTTCACACTAGCTCGCTGCCGCCTTTCTCGTCTTTAAGAAGGACAGAAATATTTCACATGTCTGCTCTGACCACAGGCCTGGTTTACCTTTTAGGTCAACCTCCCACCGAGCTCTCTTGGCTCATATGTTGACTGTCATTCATCATTTGATTCTATCTTTTTTCAGAAGGTCATACAGGGGATTGATGTTGTCATTTTCCCTTGTTTTCTCACTCACACACAATATTCAGGAGAAAACTGGAGTTCACACGTTGCCTCTTGTCTGCCTCTTGATCAGACATTCAAAAAGGGAGATTAGGATGTTTTTAAAGGTGCAAAGAAGCCCTGCCACAGACACCTGTCACAACACCAGACCCGTGCATGGTGGCTCTGTGAAAAGCGTTTCTCCCACGTGAGACCTGAACATGATTTGGAAAACAAAAGCGATCCCTGGCCTTTTGTGCTGTTCTTTGCTTTACGAGGGCTCTGATTTTTGACTTACTCTACATACTGTATGAAGCAAATATGAGTGCCAAAAAAGTTTAAATCATCTAGAGAAAAAGAAAGAAAAGCTATTTTTAAAGCCAGTGTTTTTTTCTATGAATATACACTCCACATCTGCTACTCCAAATGGATTTAAACAAACACTCTGAATGTTTAATATACTATTTGGCACAGGTTTCAATGGCGGAGCGTCCAGAAACACCAGAGACTCTGAGACACTCTGAAACATCCAGATTTTTGGGGGGACAGGATTCATGGCTTTCACACATGTGACACGTGTTTTGCCGATTAATATCACTCGTTCTATAGCTGTAGATGGCCCCTGCAAGGACAGCTTTGCTTCCTCTTTTTCCAACATCCTCCGTTCTTCTTCCTACCTGCACATGAAACAGCAGCTGAGCAGACCCTTTGTGAAGCCCAAGTGCATTCACTCAGGACTTCAAACATAAACAATGAAAAACAGACTTACTATTTATTTCTTGGGAGAGCAAACCCCCAAACAACAACGTGTTCTGCTAAAGATTAGAAACAACTGCACAGAAAATTGTTACCAGTTTCAGTGGAGGGATAGTATACATTTATTGCTTCAGGAGAAGAAGACCTGTTGTGATCCTTGGTTACCACGATAACATCCCCAAGGAAGGGGGAGAAGACAGACCTGAAAAACTAGCAGACAGGATTCAGCAGGGATCAGGGACAAAAATGGGACAAAGTGGATCAGTTTCAGATTGTGGCTTGGACATTAACATGTGTAAGAAGAAGGAAATAGATTATAAATACTCCTTAAACCTGCAATAACTAATTTTGGGGGGTAGAAGAGGCAAGCCCTAGACACAACACTAAAACATTATTTACCTTTTCAGTTATTAGCAACATTTGCCTCTTTACACATCCAGCATACAAAGCAACAATTGGTCTCAGGCTTCATTCTCACCATCTGACAAATGTAATACTTACTCTCTTTTTAGCTCTTGTTTTTGTCTTCTCTAACTCCTGGGGGAAATATGTGCCTCAAGTTGCTAAATGCTCAATTATGTACACCAGCTGGCCGCTAGCTTTGTCTGTTTGTTGTTTCATGCTGGGCAGATAGTGAATGGAGAGTTTATTGGAGCCAAAAAGAAAACAAAACAAAACTATCAGCTGAAAGATGCTAAAACGCTCTGTAGCGCAGAGACAGGTAATAATTATCTGTGGGTTTGTTACTATGTGCAACACTTTTCTCATTACACATTTCACATCATTTCTTCCATGGCTATTCTAAATAAAATCAGTTGTAGTTGCTTTAATGGTAAAACAAAGCAATAAAATTCATGCTTCACAGTAAATTTCCACTTCCCCCAAGCTGAGCATGCCTGTTTCCTTTTCCAGAAACCCATGGGTGGTAAGGACCTTTTGTTCCTTCCATGTCAGGTCTAGTTTAAGCTCAGACACTTCTCTATCCATCAGCTGCCCCATGTCACTGTCTACTGTCACCAAGGCAAAAAATAGCTCAGGCTTCCTGCCCTGCAGCCTTTCTGTCCACTAGGGCAAAGCAGTGCCACCTGTCAGCCAGAACACAGGTTAAAAAGCCAGGCTCCAGACACACATGGACAGTCACCACTACCTCATGTGTTTGCTATCAGGGTTAGAGCCACGTTTGGTGTGGCTGGCTCTCAGCAAAAGACTTCAACATCATTACCTCATGTGTATGATGTCCATGCTGCCAGGAGCAGTATTACATACTGTGGACATGAAAGAGCAAAGTCTTAGGTCACTTCTTGGATTAAAAAGGACTTGAGATTAAGAATTTCCTGCAGCATGAGTTAACTTGGCTGGAAGGACTCCATTCATATACTTTCTCAATAACATCTCGGAGAAACCCTGATGTAGAATCAGGTTTGGCTCTTGTTTGATTATGTATGAGATAGTCTGGGAAGCCTGGTCAGTGTTCTGAGATAAGACTTCAATTTTCAAACCTATGGAGAGCTTAATGAAATATCTACCCAGATAAATAGCTCTACTATCAGTATTATGGACAGAATTCTAGTTAATGAATGCTTAAACATTAAAAAATGAATTAACATTATCATTGTGATTAACTGTTACATTATATCAAAAAAATCCATAAATATGCTAACTGACTAGCTGTGGCCAGTCCAACATGAACAACAGAGGGGGGAGTTGTAGAGAAAGACCCAGAAGTATGAATTAACACTGGGCTCGGCTCTGTTCTGCAGCTTAATTGGCCGGAAACTTTTGGAATTAAAAAGTGAATTTATCTTTAGTCTTCCAGCAAAGCTACTTCCTGGCCACAGTATCAAATGTAAAAATGTCCCCAGTGATATTGCTATATAGAATGTCATATTAATGCTAAGGCATCAATGCATAATTGAATTTTATTGTTGTAGCTGGTTGAGGAGTTAGTTTTAACTAGTTGATTCTTGGAGTATTAAAAATATTAAAAATAATTTTATTTGTGTGTGTGTGTGTGGATCTAAAATAATGAATGCTTTTCCTCATTTGGACATTGGACTCTTATTTAAATGAAACCATCTGCTCAGAGGGGAAATGTCTCTTTGGTAGAACAGCAAACAGAACTGCAGCTGGTTTTGACAGAAAAGAAGGAGTTACTGAATATTTGAATATGACCCAAAACATACTCTCTGACTGGCATCCTAAGAGGTTCCAATTTGATTTTACTGTTTGAAAATAAGACACTACTGAGATCTTCAACTGCAGTTAAATTGCTCATTGCTTGAGGCCCAGTAGGACACCTTGCTACATATCTCTATTCATTTCATGTTCAAAGATTAACAACATTTTTTTCTGAATGTGATATAGTTGTTCTTTCTGCTGGAGCTGTAATTAAAACAACATGAATATCTGGGAACATATCCTGTAACAAACCTGAAAATAAAACTTTTATCCAAGCTGTCTAGACGGATATACCCTTGAGGTCATCACCATCATGACTTCCAGACTGTTTTGAGCTGACTGGCTCTGCTGGACACAAGACTTGATGGAAACCCAAACATAAAACTGGCCAAGACTTCGGTTATGTCAGCTGTGGTTACATTATGTAATAAGATTCCCCAAAATAACTTAACCTAATAATTTTACTGTAAAACTCTTAGTACTTTTCTAACTGTCTTTATATTTGAGAACTGTACTGACACTGGGTAATCTGAAATTATTAAATATACTTTGCTTTTAGCGTATTCATTCATTTATTGTGTATTTCAGATTTAGGGGGATCTAATGGTGGAATATGGCAGGATGGTATATAATATTCAGCTAGAATGAACCCTTTATATCTACAGATGGCGCAGGTCCTCCCACATTGCACCTATATGTTTCTACAGTAGCTAACGGACAAACCAAATACTGTCCCTAGAGAGACCTTTGGCATTTTCCACAAGTTTTCTGGCCTACATGCTTAGGGGGATTGTGAGGCATGGGGTATTCAGTTGGTCGCAACCTGCAACTTCACCACTAGATGTCAGTAAATCGCACACCCTAGACCTTGAGATGAGCAAATATGAATTTCTCCCAAAATGTAAAGCTAGTTTAAGGTAACAGAATTAGACTTGACTTTATGTGACAGGAGAAACAGATGAAAAAAATCACCTGGCACAGAGCTCAGATAATGCATCTCAAAAACAAAAAGAAAATAAGATATAATGAAAAACATGAATGGACCAAAGCTCAAAGCAAAATGAGATGAAGTCAGTGACAAAGTCCAAAATTGAAATAAATGGAAAGAAAACTCTTTGTTGACGAAGACAGCGACAGTTAAGATCTGTGAGCAATTTCCTCTAAATGAGTAGCCTGTGGCGTGAGTCAAAAAAAAAAAAAAAACTGGATGAAGGCATCGAGCTATTATCTGTACCCTGCATATTCTGTGAAGTGCCTGCTGGTGGTTTAACACACTGTCTGCACACTCTTCTGGAGAACTGTTTCTAAATGAAACAGGATGGATCTGCAAAGTTATATGATGCAATTGCCACCCTTTCAGTGATCTTATCGTGGTCATTCGGTACATTTGCTGTGTGTCAGTGATGTTTCAGAACTAAATAACCATGCTGTCATTCCATAGACTCCAGCTGCTTGTTCACTCTAATTCCTCTGTATTTATTTACAGCATAGAAACAAGGACACTTGATCTTCCTCTTTCACAGGTCTATATCTGTATAAGCCCTGTTGTTCACAATTTTTTTCACAGATAAAAATGGCTCCGGTGCCAAGACAAATAAGGCGCACATTTGTGAACAACATCAGAAGCAAGAGTTCTTAAATGGGTAAAACAAAGCAGGAAACTGGTAAGTATTCCCATTACGAGGAAGAGATTTAATCTTTTTAGCATTGTGGTCTAGTTCTCTGGCAGTCCTGGTGTTTTGACTTTGACTTGTTTTTGGGGTTTGTCTTCATAGCAAGGCTCAAAAAGTGCTTGGTCAAACAAAAAAAAAGCAGAGCTCTGCTGGAAAATCTGTTGAATCATTGAATATGTTTGGAATCTAATACAGCTGCTCAGTACATCAGCACCAGCCCATCACTTACCTGCTGTACAGTAGCTTTTCTTACCTATGAGGTTTGTACTGTGCATTAACATGGATGCTGGGCCTCGCATTCTCATAACAGAGAGTGTTTAAAAGGTTGGACTGAGTTCTTCCTGTAAACGTCCAACAGAGGGACCCTGTGAATCTCCAAACCAAACAGAAGTGTGTGATTGATCTCTGCCCTTTCGCAGCCTTAAAGTACATCATTCCCAGAAGCCTGAGCATAAAACTCACCCACTGCCTATAGTCTAGATAAGCCTGCACCTTAACACATAAACGTATACTTGATTTACAATAGTCACAATAGATTCTAATAGTGACCCAGTTTCACAGCAAAGACACTCCTGCAGAGAGTGAAAAACGAGAGCTCTGGCCATTTGTTTGAATACCTACAACGACCTATATTTAGGTTAACTTGACAAAGATGTCTTGTGGTTATTGGAGTTCACATCACCACAGTAAAACTGCCTAATGTTTCGATTACAATCTTTCACAAAGCATAAGTTGAGTGTTTTTAGTGCCTTTGAGTGTTTTGTTTTGCGTCACAGTTTTGTTCGTGCGACCTACAACTTTTGCAACTGCTATGGCTTTACCCTCAACACTCTCGTCAACCCCATTTTACATTCGGAGGCAACAAAAACGCCCAGATTGATGTCTCTGTCAGCGTCACACAGCAAGAAATTAGCATCTAACTGATGAACATAGTAGAGCCAGATATTGTATGAATGTACTGTAAATACTGATGAATGGATCACACACAAGACTTTCATTCAGTGGAGAAGAGTTTATTGTGTCCTGTGTGAAACCAAAAGTTGATGTTGGCTTTTTTTTATTTTTAGTGGTCACTGACTTTTTGTTTTCATTGTTTTTTATTGTTTTGAGTTTTCAATTACAGTTTGGTTTTGCTCTGGTAACAAAATGTTGGTTGTTTGGGTTGAAATAGTAAGTCATGTTGGCTTTATGTCAGAGAGCCTTAAACTCCACTGACATGTAGAAACAACTGTTAGGTACAAATCTCATAAGAATTTTATGAATCTTGGATTATCATCTAGACACGGCCGTTCCAGGGAGTCTGCCATCTTTCTGCAGTTGCCTGACTAAACACTAACTACACACTGGCTCTAGATAGAACCTTTCACATTTCATTTGGCCATAGTAGCTTCTCCCTCATGCCATATAAGATGAAGGGATTGAAATCAGCGAATACATTGCTAGATGCTGCCTGACATCTTACGCAGTGGTCTTTTAAAATAAATTTCAGGTAATTATCGTAAAACTTTATACATTTATTCAGAACAATTAGATGTAATTATTAGTTGCTATGTCATTCAGATATATTAAAATCTAAATGTCAGAAAACACATGATGAGAGCAACCATCATCCTTTTAACTGTTAGGGTCAACAGTAAACCTTTTGACTGAAAAAGTGTTCCTCTCCTTTTCATGTTTTTCCGTGCTTGTCCTTTTGCTTCAAACAGTCCAGGTCAACAGGACACAGTCTGCACATTAGGCCCAGGGTCAAACAGACACCTGCTGCCAAGACAAGCAGTCGTATAACTGACAGGCGTTAACACTCCCGTAACTACACTGCTAAGCTGTGTTAAATACGCTGCACTGCATTAGGGTGTGCCACCTCCCTGTTCCTCATATCCGACACATCAAAACCCATCTGCAGGCATTGATTAGCACTCACATCTTCTCCAGTTCTGCTCCTCCTTGTCCCCCTCCTCCTCATCTCATTTCACACTAAACAAAGTCACGGCGGGGTCCGATGGTTGGAGCCCCTTCTCTCTTATCACCTCACAGTTGGAACCACTGACTGGGTTGATGAACTTGGCTGGAAGGAATCTGCAGGCTGCTCCACTTGACTGAGCAGAGCTAATGAGTCAGAAAATCCCACAGCCAAGGCTCCAGGGTTCACCATGGGCATCAGAAAACAGGTAGTTCAAGCATAGGAGAGGATGAGGTGTGTCTCATAGAGAGTAGATTGTTGAAGAAGCAGAGCAAACTTCTGAAGATAAGGGATAACTTTGGGAGATGAAACAAGGACTCCAAGGAGGAAAAGGCGTAGGAGGAGTGTGTGTGGCTGGATGAAGCAGGAATTACCCTGCTTTGATCTGTAAACCATGTCTGTACCAGGGAGTCTTGGGGACCTCAACTCTCAGCCAGGTGCACCCTGTTCATCAAACTGTTGCCAACCCCCCCCACCACCAAGCTGCCCCCAAGGTGTGAAATGTGCCCCCAATCCTTTTTCTACACGCCCCATCACACAGCAGACCTACAGCAGAAAGACTGGCAAAGGAACAGATAAAACTGAAAGCAGAACACGGGGCAAACCATTCAGCTGTTCTCAAACTGCCAGTATCTGACCATTGCATGTGCTGAAGAATTATCAGTTAAAGAAATACAAAGTGTGGGAACAAAGCATATTCTCTTTCTTTCTGACAATTGCATGAGAAAATTGAAATATCTGTCTGTTAACTATGAAGCTGGAGCCAGGAGCTGATTAGCCCAGCTTAACACAAAGGCCGGACACGCCAAACAGTTAGCCTGCCCAGTCAAAAGGTCACAAAATCCACCTACAAGCACCATGAACCTCACTAATTAACAATTTTTATTTTATTTTTTTCAATCTATACAAAAACAATGTTTGAAAACAACAAGTTGTGGTTTTAAGGAGGTCATGTGCCAGACTATTTCTTGACTTGACTTCCTGAAGTCAGGTGGCCAGGCTAGCTGTTTTTCTCTAATTCTTAAACTAAACCAAGTTAAATGGTTGCAGGCTGTAGATATTAAAGTGATATTGATCCTCTCATCTAACTCTCTGCAAGAAATTATTTCCCTTGTTGAGGCATCGCTTCAATGATTGTCCTGATTTGCAGTCTGGTTAAAGGTTTGTGCATCACAGTTGTTTCCACCAGGAAGCAAAATTACAACATTGTAGTTCACTTGCACAACACCATCAAGCTCTGTTAGCATTTCAAATGAATGGACTATCAGTGTCCGATAAACAGACTTATGGAGACTGGAGAATAAAAGTGACCTGATCTGACATATATCCAATTCACTGTTTCACTATAAATTATATCTTTCTGTTGAGATTGGAAGTTTATTTGTGAATGATTTAAAGCTGTGCAGATTTCTCAGATATACTTTTAGAGATGAAGTGAAATTAAAACATGAGTCTTCGGCAATAGCAGCTCTGTCAGGCTTTACTTACAGAAGTGCTAAATGCTAATGGCAACTGACATGCTCACAATGACAATGCTAACCTTCCGATGTTTAGCAGATGCAATGTTTACAATGTTCCTCATCTTGCTTCTTTTATGTCGCTCACTTCGCACTGTTCTTCACATTATTATAATATGTTTTTTGTTAAAATGCATAATTTCCTGGTGATATGGAAGATAGCCGAAGCACTGGAATCTGCAGGAAGGCCTGTGATTTCTGAAGCACACACTTTATTATTGAAGGGGATATTCTTTTCATGGGGATTGAAACACGGACAGTAATTCCTTACATTTGCAGTCCAGTACTGACTTGAGGACGTACATTTTTTGCCTGCCTCCATTTGCATGAAAAAAGCTTTGATGTTTCCTTTGATAGAGAGTTTTTTGTTCAGAGAATGTTTCTTATGTTCTTATGTTGGTACAGTATGAAAGTCTGGAAAGTCTAGAATGTGTATCAAGGTCATCTTTCTGTGCTTTAGATCCTCTCTTATAGCCCGTAGCAATGTTTAGTCACTGGCTGGCTATCAGTTCTTGAATCCCTGCCATTATCTCCTGTTTGTACAGATGATTGGCGTACAGTGATTGGGGCCATTTGAATTATGCATTTGCAAAATAGATGTTGTTGGCATCGGCTCAAAGCATTCTTCTGTGACATGTGCAGAACATATATGGAGACAGGGAAGCTTTTCCATGCAGTGACCAATCTGTTTTGCAGACAGCCTTGAACCTCATCCGTAAGATGATAGAAGCACTCTTGCCTGTCGCTGTTTATTTTTGCACCCCTTCAGGTCTAAGTCTCACACTTGTCTGTTATTAATAGACTAGATGGGATTTGACTGTTTGATGATGCAGTAAAGCAAATGTTAGCTTTTGAATGTGGACTGTCTTACTTTTGTCAGTCAAAAAGCAAAACCTTCAAGGTTAAGTTATCTTCACATAGGTTTCAACATCGTAGCACTACTTTTAAAGTATCTACATCTGGAAAGGAAAAAAAACAACAACTTGTTTTCAGGAGACCACACAATTGGATAACCACTTAGAGTTTTACAAGGAAACGGATAGCCAAGAGCCAAAACATGTGAACGTGGACAGCACTCTGCAGACAGATCATCTGACAATATAAGGATTTAAAATTGTAATGGATGGCACCAGCAATACATAATAGCACTGAAAAGAGCCACGACAAATAACCAGCTGTGAATACCGCTCAAATGTTGCATATTTTTCTCTTTGAGGATTAGTGGGTTTTGGCTTTTTTCCTTTGCGTGTTTTAACACACTTGAACATGAAGACAATGAAGACCCATAATCAAAAACTTGACAGTGTGATGACTTCATACAGTAATCATTTATCATTCTGTCATACCATCATAAACTCTAAAGCAGTGAAAAAAAAATACCTGCCACTCATAAACTCCCCATCTACCTCTCTAAAACATGTGCTTTTGTATGAATGAACCGCTCAGCACAGTTCAGAACTTACGGTGTGTGTGTGTGTGTGTGGTGTCTGTATGGGCATGTTGTGGAGGTTGCGAGGTTGTAGAGGAGGGAGAGCGGTTAAAATCAAAGCATCAGGAAGGGCATGGGGTTGAGTGTGTTGTGTGTACTTAGCCCACAGCCATCCACGCTGCAGGATACCGTGCAACATGTGATGAGGATGATCACCCCCAACATCCACCCCTGCCCACACCACATACCACCCCACTTGCCCGCAAACTGTCCTTTTGACCCAGATCTCCCACACCTTCTCCCAGCAATCCTGCTGTCTCTTTTCTCTCTCTCTCTCTTCCTCTCTTTCTCTCTTCTTGCCACATCAGTTGGATCCCGTTCAGGCCTTCAGCCACGAGCCCCAACAGGCCACGGTGCAAACAGAGCCTCAAGTTAATGTAATGAGCCAAAGAATGCCACCTCTCAGGTCTGAAATCCACTGAGTGTTAAGTGACCAGAGAAAACACTGTGGAGTAGTGGAGGGTTTGTGTGCATTTGTCTACATAGCACAAAGGAGGCTGTGGGGAAGGGGCTGTGGATACCTGATACATCGAGAACAGAAGTAAAGAAAGGAATTTAAAGCAACGAAAAGTGGAGAGGAGGAAGCACACGAGGAATAGACAACAAAAGTCATGAAGTATGAAGATGGGGAGAGGTAGTGAATCCTGCAAATTTTGCTACTGAATGCACACGCACTATGTATGAATATAAAAGTGCATGTTTTAACATGAATGTTGCCTTTTGACTTCAGCTGACTTTCTTTTTTTTCTCTCAGGGAAAAAAAGGGGAAAAAACGACCAGTCATGACACCACATGTTTCCAGCTAATCACATCACTGTTGAATTCAAATGGAAAAAGCAATGGCAAAATGATAAAAGGAGAGATGATAGATATATATCAAGTAATGCTGGAAGAGAAGGTGAATATTTGATGTTCACAGGTGTTGCTCTGACAGTTTTATCTTTTGTCTTATTAGGCAGCGGAACGGTGTAGAAGAGCTTCATGTTGTGTAAGACTATGAATTAAATAAAATAAATCAAATGTTGTTTCATGAATAATTTGGCTGATTTAAATAGTCACGTTTCACACTTTCATGGCTTACACGCCCTATCTTATAATGGTGTATAAGAATGTTGTAATCTCTGTGTGTTTTTTACACAAGACAATCAAGAGAGCAGCGTCTTGTGTCATCTCATATGTACAAAACCTGCATGTACATACTAAGAACTACAGTACATCATATCACTCAAAAAATCCCAAACCCAACACAAACGTCTGTGTAAAGGGTCATGTCCACATCTGCTGAATATGGCCAATGTTCTTGACATTAGCGTGTCTGTTCTCCTCATTAACCTTTTTAAGGTCACTGTTCTACCTCCTGTGTCATGCCACTATCAACAGAGCTTAAGGTCAAAGCTCACCACAGTGACAGCCAGAGGTTACAACTACTTTGGTAGTCTCTTTAAATGTTTCTAGTTCTACATCAACACAACAAAAGGTAACACTTTATTTGGATAGCCTGAGGTTTAGGCACAACAACATCTTGGTTAGGATTCATGAATTGTCACATATACTCTATAGATAATTTGTTAAACTTCAAGTCAAGTCAAGTCGCAATAAACATGAAATATAAAGTATAAAATATTTAAAAAAAATACATACAAGCTAAAAGATATCTAAGAAAAGACAGTGGCAAATCTAAAAGATATAAACCATATAAATATGGCAAGTGTTGCAGTATAAACAGAATAAACTGTATAAACAGTGAGATATATTAAAAATAAAAGATGTATACAGTGTTGTAAACAGTTGGTGTACAGCAATTGACTGTACAGAGTGCAACTGGGTTTGTAACAGAGTTTTTTGCGTTAGTTTGTGGCTAGTGCCATTTGGTTTGTCCATGGAGGGAGGGGGGGAGTCAGTGCCCAGAGTTTGTGGGGGCAGAGGGCAGAGAAAGAAGGCAGGAATTTAAGCAAAGAGCAGAGATTAAGACTCAAATGACTTGTGGACTAAAAATAAGTCTACAGCCAATCACAAATGAGGAGATAGAAAGTAGACTGACCACAGAGTAAACAGCTGAATTGTGCCAAAAGGGATGCAGCAACACAACATCAAGAAGATGTCCGTCCTACTTTATTATGTGCTAGAGAAAAGAAAGAAAACTTCCATCTGGGTTTTATGAGCACATCACCAAACCATTTTTTATTCTCCAGGTGTTGTCTGGCAACAGTTGGGCTGTGGGTTTAATTATCTAAAACATAAACAGGATTTCTACAATTAAGATAAAAAAAAAAAGGTTCAGAATCACCAAACGTGTCTTCAGGACACAGGTGATGTAACAAAACATGTGAGGAGATAACAGCTAATCCCGTCTATCGGCTATTATGGGTTAATTCAGGGAAAAGTCACAGTTTTCTCAAATTAGTATGTGTACATCTCTGCATCTATCTCTTATAAATTGTAGAAAAGTTAATTAAAAGGAAAAAAAGAGAAAAGAACATCTGCCCACTGATGTATTTTCTAACAGGTGAATAAATCACTCAGTGTTATGCTGTCAGACATTTCTCTTGAGCTAAGCCTATGGATTAAATAAATACATTCAAGTTATTATGAATGGCTTGATCAAACAGAGGTGTGGAGGGGTATGGCCTTTCACCTCCATGGGGAATTTCTCACATCATGGTAAGGCTCTGTGGGGATTAGAGAAAAAAAGTAAGCCAAAGGAATGGGCTATTTGTAATAGCTATAGGACAGTATAGAACATTCATTCATTTTCCAAGTATTGTATCCTTAAACTGGTCTAAAACTGGTCTAAACACAAGAGTATGAGTGGAAAAACAACAAGCATTCATCAGAAATATGGGAGGAAATTTTATGCTTTCCTGGTATGTAGGACTGGTAAGAATAAAAAACAGGAGAACTACTGTAAGAAGATTTCAAAATAATTACTTGTTCTAAAAATGATTGAGAATCAGGTTTCACTTTGTTGACAAGTCCAAGAATCTGGTCCTGTTTCAAATCATAAGACAAGGGAAACTGTTCTGGCAACACGTGGAATTATCTTACAACATCTATTGTTTTAAGACACATAAATTTTGAATGCCGACGCTGAGAACAAATTGCTTTTATTTATTCAATTGCAGTGAAGCTGAAGAGAGAGAATATGAAGCCAGGGTACAACCCCTGGAAGCTTCCTTCCAAGAATTTGCAGTCACATCAACAGTTTATTTAGATGGATAGGGATTTGTAGAAAGGATGAGACAGCGAAGATTTCCTCTTGTCATTAGCTCCCGTTGAGAGAATCATCAGTCAATCTCTCAGAGCTAAAATAGCTAAAAACATAACACATTACTTCAACAGTTCAACATTCAAAGCCAAAACCTTTGTCTCCTCAGTCCACCGGAGGTCTCCCTGTCAAAACGAAAATATCTTTATGTGTCACCCGACAACCTTTGTCTTGCTCAGAAGATATAACACAGTGACACAGTGTCATTAACTGCCAACAAACATAGTAATCAGTCTAAAAACTCCACTAGAAATATGGGTTGTAATCGCATAAAATAGGTCCTGATAATGATATCCATCCCAGTTTTAGGCTTATTTATGTTCCTAGACATCTTTTCAAAAGGACAAAACAGGTTTACTCAAACTCAAATTAGTATTAAAAGATCCAATGCATGGTTTGTATAGATCTGGTTGTTCTAGTTTATTTCTTGTCTGCTGGCAGAGAGGTGCTAGTCAGTCATTTGTCTGAATTACACTGCAAATTATTCTGTTCCTGTAGTTGCTTCTGGTGCAAAAAAAAAAAAAAAAAAAAAAAAACACTCACCAATGAAGTCCCTCATTGTTATTACTCATGCTCCACTGCTGCTAATTACACTGCTAGGAAACACAGCAAGACAGGGTTAGGATAAAGCCAAAGAAAAAAAGGGAGTAAGTATCAATCACAACAAGGAAGATGTTTCTTGGTCCTATACTCAAAACTTGCAAATATTTTCCCGCACATGAACTTTTAACTTCAGGATGTGTTAGGACTGGACTTCTAGTAAATCTATGTACAGGTTTGACCTCCAGCTCCAGCAAAAATGCAAACCATCTCATTTGAGTCTGTTGTATTGTTATTATTGAGCATGGAGAGAGGAACAGGAAGAGAAGGGGGAAGGGAGAGAGAAATTATGGGCAATATATCCAGTAGATTTATGTTTCCTTGTCTATCCTGTGCATTTTAGTCCATGTTTGACCTCTACGTGGGGGCAAAGACTGGCCCCTCTAAGTCTGGCTAAAGAAAATCTATGACTGACTGTTAATGTTTAGATTCTGTGAACTGCTTTTAATCATCAGCAGAAGTGATGGGACTGGGAAGAGGTGATGGTCTGAACCTTTTAGTGTTTCAAAGGTGGTCTTTGTGTTGGTTTAAGACTTGGAAGGTTTTGGGAGCAACAACAACACAACAAACAAAGAATCTTCACTGGATGAACAGTGGTTAACATGAAGCAAGTTTTATGAAGTATACTGTCAAACCACGGTGGACAGTATACTTTATAATGCAATGCACATGTCAATGCATAATGTCAATGCAGAGATGCCGCTCACTTCATGTTACTTCCGCTTAACTTTTTTGGGATGGTTCTTAGTCTCACCAGTGTGACTATACTGCACTCTAGTGTCCAAAGATATTAATGATAATATTTGCTGGCTTTGGTATTATTCAGAACCTTGCCATAGTATTCTGTCAAGGTGCACAAGCTGATGTTTCCTTCTGCCTAAAAACGTGTCCTAACCTGAATATTGTAGATGTGTCTTACTGCATATCCATAAAATCTGCTGTCAAATTTGTGCCCAAGTTGAAAACTGATTTGCTGAGACTACTAATTTCTGGTAGTAATGATTAGTTAGATCGTCTTTCTTTGTGCGTGCAGTTTTACTGATTCTACAAGCATCTTTTGCTCTGGTTACACTCGTAGACAAAATAAGTCTTTATTCTTTAGTTCTTGCATAGTTAGAAATGGTTGTTGATAGATTTGTTGTAGTGATATAAAAAGACTGGGGGTTAAGTGGATTTTCAAAACACACTAAGGATTATGAGAAATAAGATCAGTACACTCTAATTATGTAGTCTGATGTAATTACTTTTTGTACCTTTAAGCCAGTTTTTTTAGTGGTCCTCCGCTTGTGATGGTCTGATAGACAACATCCAGAAGGCAGCATATCTTACATAAACATACTATCACGACTGTGGTAGTAAAAGCTATGTGAAATATTTGGAAATCTTTATTTTTCTCACAATATAACAAATGTTCAACAATAAGATGCATGAAAGTATGAAATCATTTGTGTCAGCACATTAATGCCCATACCACATTAACGCCCATATCAGTGAGACAACCATGAATATAATTATAATCTTGGTCTAACTATTTAATTCACTGTCAGAGATTATTAGCCATTTGTCTTCTGGATTTAAAGGGCTTTCTTTCAAGATCAAGACAAAACTTAAACAAAATTAAACAAAACTAGTAACGGTTTATTGGCTGTTTAAAACCTGTCTTTGATAAATAACCACATGTCTGACAGTTAAGATCGAAGTAAGTGGAGTCAGATGTTTCTGGTGGAATGATCATAAATTATTCATGACTAGATATAAACATCTGTAGAGATTTACTGGAATAAGATGCATTTCTAATGCTGCTATAAAATTCTGTCCAACAATAAATGAGTCAGAAAGAGATTTCCAGGGTAAAAGATCACGTGACCCCAATCTGCCTCTAGAAGACGACTGGTCACAAAGGAGTGTTGTTTTTATAAAATACTCCAAAAGCAAATAGTTGAGGCCATGAAAACAGGGCCAGACTTTGTTGTTCTCAGATGGAACAAACCAGAACAATTTTGTTTAAACACAATATCAGAGCGTGATATGTTTATATGTTTGTGTTAATAATTAGATGTGCACTGGTGAAGTAAAAGCCATCAAGACAAAATGCTTTTAAACCTAGAACATAATCAGTGGCCAGTTGAAAGACCAGCAGCAACCAGGAGGTCAGCATCCAGATGGTACTGACAGGTAGCCTTCTGTCAGTGGTAAACAAGATGGAGTACTACAACTGAACGACAACCAAATACAAGGAAAATCTAACTAAACCCAACTATTTAACTGAAGTGAAAGATTTTGCAGAGACACAGTTTAACCTTTGCAGGCTTGGTATTCAAGAATGAAGATACTTAATCACGTGGTGTCGCTGTTCTGCTGGTTCCATTATCCGATAAAATGTTATGTTTATAGTGTGTTGGCTTAGATATGAAGACCAGTTTAGCCAATCACAACTCAAATTCAAATTCAAAATTCAATTTCCTGCACCGTTTATATTTTACACACTATTTTCTTTACATTTAATTGGAACAGGGCAGTGTGTGTAGTATCTTGCTCTTGACTGTAAACACCACTCGGTACAATATAATGTTATACTATAATAGCTGGCGTCATCACTATAGCAACGGTCCAGAAGACTCGTGGGTACTGTAGTATAGATGGAAACGTAGTATATCTCCGAATTTAAACAGCAAGTTAGCGATGGCCACAACACAACTCTGCAATCACACTAACTAACCGGGAGAATACATGTGCTTCACTTCTGTTTTCTTTTTTTTTTACTTCTTTGACTCGAAAGAACCACGAAAACTCCTCATTTACAGGAGTGTGAATAACCGTACTGGACCAGAGTGTTTACACGGTAATGACAAAAATGTCTAAAAAAAGCTCGATAGCCAATGAAAACGTCAAACGCAACACGAGCAGGAATGTGAGCCAATGAAAATCGAGGGAGGGCGGGCGCTTTGTTGTTGTGGTTTACGTTCACTTCCTGCTTTACAGCGTGAAATCAATAAGGTGTAGCGGTGAAAGCTGAAGTAGGAAGAGAGAAGAAACCGAACATCTGGCAGCAAAGTACGTAATTTACAATGTTTTTTTTATTCTCTAAAGACTATTAAACCTCAGCTTATCCGTTAGAGCGTGAGTAAACCGAGGGTTAACTTGAAAGTGAGTCGGTACACCCTCTGCTCCTCACAAGACTGCGGCATGTGATATCGATTAGAGAAACAGACACGGGACACAACAGCTAAGACCCCGTTTGAGCTCCTGGTGCACTGCCAGAGGAGCAGAGGAAGCTAACATTAATGTTTTATCCTATTTTGACTGAATACTACAATATTCATTGTCTGTGATGATATTAGGCGTGACTGTGGTACTTTCTGGTCATTTTACTACAACATAAACCAGTTAATTGTCATCTAGGTGGCTCATGTTGTACTTATTCCACGAACAGTTTGCATAAGATAACAAAGAATATGTCCCTTAGGAAAGATTTGTTGCCGTCGATTTATTGTTGATTTTACTGGCCATGTGAAATCCATCTAAGTGTCTGAAAACTGCGTATGCTTATTTATTTTGTCACATGTGATGGACAATATTAGTTTATATGTGAATCACTACATGATTTACACGTCTTGTTGCATTAGGGCTTCAACTCAAAACATTAATTCAACTACTGATTTTTTTTTTCATCATTGTTTAGTCTGTAAAAATGTACAGTGAAAAAAATGACATTTACATGTTCAGCTTCACTGTGATGTCTTCACTTTGTTTGTTTGTGTTTTTTAATGATGGTAGGTGTCCTGCTGGATGAAGCCTCCTAGAAAGACAGATAAAGTGGTGGAGTTTATAGAGTTCAAAGCAGCAGTAAAAAAAATTAATTAGACTTCCACGCTGGACAGCATCTACTTTCCCAGAGGCGGACCAAACATGGTGCACGTCTACAACTGCCATCCTTTTTCCTCACAGCAGATAGTACAGGTAACTGTAGCCTGGCTGAAGGTGATTCAAAACAGGCTTGATTTTTTTTTTTTTTTTTTTTTTTTGTATCATCTGTTAACCAGTCTCCCTCTCTGTGGCTCAGGTGGAGCAGGAACCTGGCCTGGTCTGCTGTGGAGGTGGAGCGTTGTTTGTGGTGGCGACTGGAGGATGCAAGGTTACCTTTAAAACATTATTAAGTCATAGTCATCCTGTTTGTGAATTCATTTGTGTGTAAATAACTTCAGATAACCTTATGTTCATTGGTAAAACCTGTGAAAACTCTTTAAACTGACATACAATAGCATTAAAAGCTAATAATAAACATTATATACAGTATGGGGATTGTAGGAATACTCACGGGTCAGAGCACTCATAACTTTCTCTTAATTCTTGAGTGATAACCTTTGTTAGATGAGAGGTTTCTGCAGGATACTGACTGTTGTGTTGTGATGTGATGTGAACTGGACCAAGGTGGAGGCCTACAATGTGGAGCAGGAGGGCTGCCCTCTCATCTGTCGCTTTGCCACCATGGGCACTGTGAAGAGGATCCAGCACAGCAAGATAGGTAAAAACATTACCTCTCTTTCATTGTCAGTTTCCAGCTGCACTTTATTCGTTTTATGTTAGGTTCCTCTCTAACCCCCACTCTCACATCCAGGAGATTACCTGGTGACCATTGAGGAAAAGAACAGTGCCATCTACCTGAGAGCCTACACTAACTGGCGCTACCAGGTATACACTGACCAGCTAAGCTTTGTCACAAATACTTTATATCATAGTGTCCACTGATTGTCCACTGATGACTGTGGAAATATACATACCAAATGATTGATGTCCTACAACATCATCACCCATGAATGTGTCTGCAATATAATCTTACCTTCTTTGACTTTTTCACAGTTGTTATTTCATGCTTTCTATTCAGGCAGAGGAGAAGGCTCGTGTCGGGGTGCGTTTGTTGGGCCACTTGCTGGGTGGGGCATCTGTGCGGGGTGGAGTGCAGATGGAGATCATTGAGATCCCTCTTTCAGAGCGTCCTGTTGCTGTAGCGTGTTGCTCTGTCAGAGGAGACCTTCTGGTTGCCTGTGAGAACACTCTGATTCTGTTTACTTTGAGGAGACAGAACCAGCAGAGCATGGTAAGAGTCCAAATTCTGATCTGGGAGTTTAACTCCTGTGTAGATCTGTTTATACAAACTGAATTAAAAGGCTGATGTAAAATGGCATTTTCTAGGTCCTGAATATGATGGAAGTCCTCATTGCTCAGAAATTATTCATGTTATTACGGTTCAGATCTACCAGATTTCTTGGAAGAGACCAACATGTTTACCTGTAAAACATGTTTTTCTCATTGTGACAATACTCTGAAGAACCTAAGTTGAGTACTGTTACATACATTAAATGTTGTGGTGGCATAATGTTTCTTTCTCTGGAAAAACACAGCAGAATCAGAGTCAGCAGATTCTTCAGAGCACCTGGCCGAACACTCAACAGAGCTCCAGTCAGAGTCAAGGTAATGCAAGAAAAGTAACCCATAATTATGAACACACTTTCAGACAAAGAAAACTGTAATATGTAAACTGGAGTTATGTGATCCAGTTACTGCCCTCAAAAGAAGTGAGCCCTCACATAGAAAATTATCCCCATAAGTGGTACACAAACACGGTAAGATAAAAGAAGTTCACTTATAAATAAATGCATATGTCATTAAAGTCTCTGTGCTAATCAAAGTTTTTTAATGACATTAAAGCGATCAAATGTGCTCATAAACCATGTATATAACACGTGTATAACACGTGTGTGTGTGAAGAATGCTGAATGAAATAGTTTCCTGTCCTCCTTAATTTTTAGGCCAGACCTCCAGTTCAGCCCAGAATGTTTCTATCTTGGATTTTGAGCGCTCAGTTATCCTGCATCTTCCAAAAATCAAGCCTAAACGGGTACAAACACCTTCTCTTTTATAAGTTGGTAGTATGGACTGTGCTTTGAACAGCTTTAAACAGAATAAAATAGTTCTTGATAATTTCACAAACGAAACACTTACATTTGCTTTTTTATTATTTTTTTTGTTACATTATTTTAATGTAATAGAAATAAATAATTTCTGGCTGTGGTTACTTTAACATCACCTCTGTCCCATAGGTGGCGCTGTGTGGAGGATATGTGGCTATACAGGCAGACCTGGAGGTGCTGGTGCTGAAACTGGATGCATCGTCTGAGCCTAAAATCATGGAAGAGTCATCAGACACAAACAAAGGTTGTAACACACATTTTTAATTGACTTATGTTGTCGTCATGTTTGAATTAAACAGTATATGAGGCATGTGTAGACCTGCATGGAGCAATGAAGACAGAAACTGAAATGATGAACTCACATTAAAGTTAATGTTTAAGCAACAGAGACATTAAAGTGGCCTTTGAGCTCTTCGTCCTGCACATTCAACCGCTAAAGGGGGGAATTTTCTCTTGGCTCACCTTAAATTTTATCAGGATGTGTGCAGTATCACAACCTGTATTGACGTCAGTCATAATACAATATGCAATTTACACAAATGCGATGTGAAAACTCGGAACTTCTTCGAGTTTGGGCTTTTGTGTGAAGTCAAAGACATCTTGTGTCCAGCAGGTAGTAACTTTTGAAGTGAAAATTCTTAGCATATTCACAGATTCTTGGAGTGAATGAGTCAGACACACAGAATTACTTCAAGCAGAGTATTTCGTGAGTCTTAAACGTGTTCTTTAAGCTCTTCTTGTTTGCCAAAAGCTGTGGAATATATTAACTTTTATCTTTATTCCCTGTACAGTTCAGCTTACTTTGCACCTGGCTACCATCAGGCTATAGTGTGGACCACATGAGAGAATAATGTGTGTATCTGTGTATGATTGTGTGTCTGCAGCGGACATTCTAGAAGACCAGACTGACTTTCTGGTCCTCCCAAGGAACCAGGAGTTGCTCGGTGATCGAGCCAAAGACTGTGACATCCCTGTCAACATTGAAAAAACTGGGCTTGAGGACATAAGACAATACACACTGTCATATGTTCTCTTTAGGTGTGTATTTCTGAGAACCAGTCCAACCTTCAGATCTTTACAGTGAGTCTATTTTCACTGGGTGGTGTGTGTTTAACTTATCATTTCTGTATTGCAGGCGCTTTTCTCCGGACTTCTTCCAGGGCTGCAGTGTGGAGGAAACTCAAGTACATTCCCTGCAGCTCTACCCACTGTTCACCAGTCAGTACAGCAGACAGTTTAAGACACATATATAGACTGTATACCTATATAGAGAAAATGGTTGTGTGGGTTTAATAGGCATTTTACTGATGTTTTAGTGCAGGTGTGTGTCTGCGTGTGTGTGTAATGAATTGGCAACCATAACATTTCTGTCCTGTGTTTGAAAGCTCTTGACAGGAAAAAGCTTTCAGGTGGACAGTGAGTTAGAGTTACACTTTATGTATTTCTCTCTCCAGGTAATCAGTCAGTGTCCCTGGAGGAACCAGCATGCATGTTCTGCTTCTTCTCTCTTCCCAACGCCGGCTACCTATACAGTCTGAAGGGTGGTGTCGAGCTTCTCTCAGCCTATCAGTATCCAGAGAAGGTCCTGGAGGCGGTGCTGACAGACCACCTGTTGCACGTCATAACAAAGTATGTCTGCAGTCTGATTTGATTCAGAAATCAGTTCATCTTCACACTCAACCTTTTAGACTTTTAATCATTTACAACATTTAGTCTTTTCAAAGTGAGGCTAAATGATTCATTGTCCATGATAGAATATGTGCATTACTGTAGTCTAAAGATTTCTGTTTGGAATAGTACGTTGGTATCTTGTTTTCTGTGTGTGCCTCGCCAGGAGTGCATTGCAGTGTTTCACAGTGCGCTGTGCAGCAGTAGCGGCCAGGATTGAAGACCCATACATCGATACCACCATGAAGGTATGATGCTTTGTGGTTTCTACTGTATGGTTCAGCCTGGCCACTTCCCTGTTTCCTGCAGCAGAAACCTGTTTTCAATATGCCACTTCACAACAGACATACAAAGTTATGAAGATATGATATGAGATATGAGAAATATTATTATGAGGAGTTAGTGAAGCCAAAGCGAGTGATTATTACAGATACTACAGCAGTTACAAGTTCTTTAGGGCACTGGCTTTCAAACTGTGGTACATGTACACACCTTCCCTCCAAGGAACCTCTGAATTAAAAACATAAATTAAATTATGGAACGTTCATGCAAATAGCATGTGGTTACGCCCATTATTAGTTATTACTAAAATGTGAAGTCAAGATTGTAAGTTGAGGTAAAACGTTCAAAAACAGATGGCTTCCACTTTGCCACCAAATTAGCTGTAATAAGCGTGCACTCTACGTCTGCTCATCTGTATGTTTGAAGGCCTGCCCGCCCTCCAGCCTGGAGGTGTGCGCGCTCAGGATGCAGCTATTCATTGGTCTCCGATCAGTGTGTGTCTACGGCCGCCGTGTTATCTTGCTCTCTACTGCCGACACAGAGACACCAGAGGAGACCGAACGCACCAGACAGCGCAGAGGCCTGTAAGTCACACACACACTCAAACACACACACAACACAGTCATACATGAACACACTGTGACAGTGTATAGGTCATACACCTTTTAGTTTTAAAAGCATCATCGGATACCTCCCTGCGGGTATCAAAAAAGAGGACTTGATCAGCAGTGTGTGTCCGTGTGTGTGTGTACCGGCATACATGCATTAATAAACCTGTTTACTGTGTATGTGTGTTGTTATTTTAGTGAGTTGAAAGAACACACCATGCTGACTGGTATTTTCCTGGCGGTGGGAATCGATCCCGCTACCACGCCGGCTCTGGAGAGCTTTCTATCACGCCCCTTCCTGTAAGACAACCCCCAACCTCCCCCTCAGTGCTTGTTATCGCATTCAGGCCAAGCTGCAATGCTACGAAACCCTGGAAATATTCACAATAGCGGTGACTATTAGGCAAATCCTCAGATCAGCCCTAATGTAAAAGGGAAATCTTGACGGTTTGGATTCTGTTTCACCTTTAATGTCACAAAAAGCTCTTTTTTCTCTCAGCATCCATCGAAGCAGCTTGTTGCATTATTACTGGAGTATCGCAGGTTTTTATGACAAATGCCTTGTGAAGTTCAACATATCAAAGCATCTCCCTCACTCTAACGGGGTTTGCAAAGGAAGTAAATCTTTATTTAAAAAATGATGAAAGGAGACATACTATCATCTTTTTATGAGTCCAGCATAATAGAAACTAAATTGGCCCAGTGAGAAAATAGATCCTGAAATATGTTTAATTATTAAATGTATTTATTATTTTAGTTTAAAAAAAATCAACATTTTATGTCATTTCAGAGTGAAATTCTGTGAAGCTGATTGTGGATTTACATTGTTGGTACAAATACATTATTTTAGAATACACGTTCATATGTATGTGTTCATTGTATGACCTTTCTAAATGAGTGCAGACCATTGCCCCTTTACTACTTTACCTCCTGTAGAAAAGCTATAAGTAAAGTCAGAGGCCCTAAAACATCCAGTTATTATAGGTAGAGTCAGTGATACATATTTCTGTGTGGCATTACAGCTTGGTCTAGAAGTGACAACACTTCCCGTTTTAGTCCCTAAACCCACCTTAACCTACCTAACTGCCCTCAGTGTGTGTGACTAATCACGTTTTGGAATTAAAAAGTTTGGGATTTCATTCGGCTCACTTAGTAACCCAACTTTATGTGTTCTCATGAAAAAATGAACATAGATTATAAATTATGCAATGTTGCATACACCTGACTGTAATTCAACATTAGAATGATTTTAAATAGCGCTTTCTGCATAAATGGCGATAGGCAACAATGGCAGAGGCAGAACAACACCTTGCAAGTATTTTAGCGTCGAACATCCCCGTCCTGCACAAACCCCTTATCGTGTAATCCATAACATACATATATATATATATATATATATATATATATATGTATGTATGTATGTATGTATGTATGTATGTATGTATGTATGTATGTATGTATGTGTGTGTGTGTGTGTGTGTGTGTGTGTGTGTGTGTGTGTGTGTGTGTGTGTGTGTGTATGTGTATATATGTGTATATATGTGTGTGTATATATATATATATATATTATTTTTTTATATATATATTTTTATATATATTTTTTTTATAACATACATACATATAAATGCACACAAGCACTCATGCACACACAACCACACACATATAGACACACACATGATTCTTTGTCCAAGGACAAAGCCACAGAGAAAAGTTTTTACTAAGTTAACGTGTTCACTAACAGCTCACTAACAGTCTCTTTGGTCATGAAAACTATAGTACTACATTTTAGTAGTGTAGTATAGAAGTTGATATACAAACCCTGATTCCAAAAAAGTGTGTAAAACATAAATAAAAACAGAATGCAATGATTTGCCAAACCTTTTTTAGTTGTATATAACAGTCTGAAGACAAGATATGCAAGATATACAAACTAAAAAAGGTTATTGTTTTTTGTATAAATATGCTCTTTGTGAATCATGTCTGCAACATGTTCTAAAATAGTCCCAACATTTTCAACCTGCAGTTCCAATAAACTTTGTTATTTCACCATCTACGATCCATAATATTAGTAAAAGATTCAGAGAATTCATAGAAATATCTGCACATTCAGTGCCTCTGACCTTCAACCTCTCAGGTAGCGCTGCATTAAAAACACACTTCAGGGAACTGTTGTTTTTTTTTCTATCTACAAATGCAAGTTAAGACTCTACTGTGCAAACTTAAAGCCATATATCTACATCCACAAACATCGCTGAGTTCTCTGGGCCTTTGCTTATTTGAGACGAGAGGTGTGCTGTGGTCTGATGAGTGCACATTTCAAACTGTTTTTGGAAGTCATGGCTGTCATGTCTTCTGGGATAAATTCAAGTTTTATACAGCGTTTTTTCTTTTTTGGAATTGTGGTTTTACTACATATCAAGAAGTTGTTCTTTACCGGGAGTATGATGCTAATTCAGATACTGTAGCACCCATAATCACAGTATCAACCCTTTTCTTTGCCCTTGTAGTTTCTAATGCATGTGCAATGTCATGACAAACATGGAATAATTTTTCAGCTTGGTTCATGGAAAATCTGTCATGCAATGTTTAGTTTGCTGTTTGTGTGTCTAGAGTGTGTATGTCCTTGGTGTACAGATTACAAAAAAACTGAACAGCAGCTGTTGTTACTTATAAAGCAATGTTATATAGGAGATATTTAGGTTGAATCCCAGTTTGTAGACTGCAGACTACAAACTACAAACTGGGACCAAATCAGTGATCCATGGCACCTAATGCATGTTTCCTTTTCTGTTGATTTCACAAAACATGGATTTTGAGATTAAGATTGAGACATCTACTCTGTGAGATAAGACACTGGGATTTAAATCAGTCATCTCTCTGTTCAGTTGTACCTTTTGTTACCTCTCTGTATAACCTCTGACCTCAGGAGCAGGAAGTGGACGATCTCTTCTCCCAAAGAAACCAGCACAGTAGGACACGGATGGAACCTCTATGTCATTGACACCGTCACCCCCCTCACTCTTTACCAAGAGATGGTAATGCAGATATACTAAAATCCACTTGGATGCACAATTATAAGATTACTAAAGAAAAAATGTTCACAAAAAATATGTGAACATGTTTATGAGTCTGTGCACTAACCTGTGTGTCTGTGTGTGTCAGGTTGAATACAGCCAGCGGTACGCAGAAACCAACCCGCAGGCTCAAAGCCTACGGCACCTCCTCAGTGAAGCTCACCTCCTCCTCCGTGCCTCCTTACTCCAAACATCTGGGCAGCAACAGAACATCGTGGGAGACCCCGCGACATCTCTGCAGACAGAAACAGACGGACCATCCGAGAAAGAGACAGCAGTACAGACAGACATTCAAGAACTGGAGGAGGCACTCAGGCAGAACTGTGCGCAGCTGGGAGACTGTTTCAGCAGGTAACACACACACTTAAACTGCAGGACACTAATATGCATTAATATGAATTCAGCTTTCCTTATATTACTTCACAAAACTTTGTTTCTTTTTAGATGATGTTAAGTTCCTATTTAAATTTAGTGGTTCATCTCTACAGTTGTTAAGAGCATGATGAGCACTTCGGCAACATTTGGAGCTCACCATCTGGTCTAAGGATTAAATTCAGTGGTATAATTCTGCAAAATTACTTCCAATCCATTTCTGTTTTACCTCACTCTTAAAGGACCAGTATGTCGAATTTAGTGGCATCTAGTGGTGTAATTTTTAATTGCAGCCCCCTAGAGTAAAGTGAAATGCCCTATGTAGAGGTAATGTTTAGTTTGTCTGTTCTAGACTATTGTCAGTTCATGGCAGTTCATCATGGCAGACTGTGGAAGAGTTGTCGCTGCTGATCATCTGTAAATTGTGTCAGCACTAACTGTATACTTTTCCGCTCTGTTAGGGGAAGCCAGAAGGACTGCCACCTGGCTTTGCCATATTACAGGATGTCAGGTCTGTCAGTCACAGAGGTCATCGCCAGGAACCGACCAGTTCCCAACAGTACTCCCTCCTATGGCCCCGGTTTCCTGTTTTACCTGAAGCATTACCTGATAGAAGAAACAGAGCAAAGCCTCAGTCAGGTATACACAAACACACATGCTTTAAATTGTTTCCAAAACATGCAATTAAGTAGTTATTCAAGTACACTGTATCATTTTTATCAGCTGTTCTGTAAAGTTTTCTTACGATGAGTTATCCAGAATAAGATCATTAATTTATAAGGAAAGAAATAAAAATCAGAATTAAAGAATTCTCTCTCTGCAGGAAGGAGCTGATGAGGTCATGGACATTTTCAGCCAATCAGAGCCCTCAGAGCTGGTCAGGATGTGTGCTAGCCCATCCATGGTAAACATCAGTCCTGCCCGGACGCTGCAAATCTTACAACGCCTGGAGGACACAGCTGGCGTGTCAGTTCCACTGACCATCACCATGGCAACCATGATGCTGCTATTGGACGACCTGCCACAGTACACACAACTGATGGAAAGACACGCAGAGGTTAGAGGGAACAGGGGTGGGTGTGGGTGTGTTTTTAAGGATGTGACCAAGTCAAGAAGAAGCTGAAACCAGTACTTTGACTTTGACATAAATAAATAATATATTTATATTGAGTTTGTCTCTATAATCCAATCGTAAATAATGTGCTTGATATCAAAGCACATTAATATTTAGAATCTTTTAGCTTGATGACCACACACTGTAAATCAAGTCAACAAGTATTCTACTTGTCAAAGGTTTGAGATCAACTGCCTGATATCCATTTTTTTTATTACATGTCTTCTACACGCTATAAACTCTAATAGAAACATGTAATAGGCCTATAACAATAAGCGATGTGTACAAATATTCAAATCAGTTGTTTGGAAATGAATTCTCAGTACAGTGTTTGTGTGTGTTTAGATGCTGCTCGTGTACGGGTTCATTGAGGAGCCACGGCTGTTGTTGCACGGTGGAGGTCGAGGCCAGCACACACACGTCCGTCCCACAGTGTTGACTCGCCAGTTGGCCAAGTCTCAGCCAGGACTGCTGGTGGCTGCCATGGTGGCTTTGCATGAAAACAACAAAGTTCAGCTGGAGCACGCTGATCACATATTCAAGGTGAGTGTGCCTCATAATTCACAGCAAGTAAAGCAGCAGAGTGAAAGCTTATAATATGACTTAAAACAGGGTGTCTTCATTTATTTATTTTTTTTCAAGGAAGAAAAGAATAGCAATAAGAAGCTATGTGTGTATGTATGTGCGTCTAGGAGCTGGGCTGTGAGAATTGCTTACAGGTGGATTTCTGGGAGGCGATGCTCATGGCGTCCTCGCAGGAAGCTGTCATCCAGGAACTTCTGTTCAGACTGGCGTGTTTCTACATAGACCAGCTGACAAACACAAACTCAGATATACCCATCAACACACCATCAAGACGCAGGCCGCTGAAGAGCGCTGACGAGCTGGTAACGTAAAAATGCCTGCTGTTGTCTTTGCTTGGCAGAATTTCTTTTATTAGCAACAAACTGTTCTTCAGTGTTATTCAGTGCATGAGACATGCAGAACAAATATTGTAGGTATTGTATAAGTGTTGTATAGCATTCATTCCATCCACTCAAATTTTTGTGTGTGTTTCAGATCCACTCTTGCTCCCATTATGGTGCCTTGTACCCGTGGCTCACTGTTCTCAGTCCAGCTCACACTACCAACTGTCAAAACCAGGAGGCGCTACACAAACTGCAGGTAATTTATTCACGAACAAAATTAGTCTGCACTTGTGTGCCACAAATGAAGTCTCCTTAGTAAGAATTGATAAATAAATGAGATAAATTGAGACCACAGAGACTGTCAGACTTTAAGCTGTTATCAGTTGTAAAATAAGACTTGCATGTCCAGTGTGTCAGATTTATGGACTCTATTTACAGAATATGGCAGAAATGGATTCCTGGGAGGAGAAAAGCTAGACCATCAGTGAAAAAATCCATGGACATAAAGCAACTTACAAACACATGAAACAGTACAAAAAATATAATATAAAGGATAAAAGAATTAAACATTATAAAAATGAATGGAATTAGATTGGATGTAGTGACTCATTTCTGAAATTGAAATCTGAAAATTGAACAGTAGCACAAATATAAAAAAAAAACATTAAAGGTTAGCAAACAGACTCAGTAATTAATACTGACATATCAGTAAATACATTAAATTACTTGTGAATGAAGGTAAAGATGTCATCTTTTCAAAGTTACATTTGACCATTCCTGTGTCCCTGTTTCCTCCAGTCTCTCCTATGTGGTCCGTCCCTGTCTGTGGGCTCTGTCATGCCTCTGCTGGAACGTCTATCAGAGGAAACCTTATGGGGCTTCAGCCTGCACCTTCTCTGTGCCACCAGAAGGGGGCAGTACAACAGGAGCATTGAAAAGTTGCTGGACCGATGTCCTCAGGCCATCATAGCCTATGCAAATCACCAGTTACAAGACAAAAATATGGTCTGTACTGAGCAGTAGCTTGTGAAGTGTGTAACCCTTTCACTCTGTGTTTTTACAGTGATCCTCAAATCTCATCTCTGCAGGTGTTGTGGTGGCAGAAGCTGCTCCCTGAGCTCTGTAACAGGACGAGAGCTGCTCCAGACAACAGCATCCTATTGGCTGCTCTTAAAGGTAGAAGCTTTCTAAGAATGCAATCAGTCTGTTAAAGTACACCAGTGCTTTCTAAGGCCAGACAATTTAGCAAGATTTGACAATTTTGTCAAAGGGAATAATTTGAAAATATCCATGACAACAATCAGGACACTGATGTCCTGTGCATTTTTAGCAACTTCCGGTGTGTAAAAAAAAAAAAAAAGTGAGATCACATCCGATGTTTGATGTATAGAATCTAGAATTCTAGAATTATTGTGTCTGTTTTCTTTGCCAACAGAGACGTTGGTTGTGGTTGCCATGGAGACGAGCCCCACAGAGTTCCTGGAGCTAATACCAGACGATGGCACAGCCTCATACTTTCTGCCTCACCTGTTGACTTGTACCCAGAGACACTTGCTGGTCTGACACACACTGAACCGATGCACAGAAGAACTGCAGTCTACTGCTGACAGCGGGACTGCTGCTGTTTAAAAGCCCCTCAGCCGTGGTGTTTGAGGATTATTTAAGCTGACAATCCTGCATCTCTAACCTCTATGATATGAGCAGCACTTTGTTTGTCCTCAGACAATCGTGTAGAGGTTTGTAGAGGCACAATTACTTGACTACCTTTTGAGTATTAAGCTATTAAACTGAACATTTGATCAGTCACTCTGGTGATGTATCTGTTGTCTCTTGCTGAAGATAGATATAGAAGAGAAGAGAATATAAAGAATGCACAAAAAATGACTGCAGTGCGTAGAGCAGGTCATGCAGAGCAGATATGTATCAAAAAATGGTTTTGGGTTCTCCTGTGGGTTCAGGTTTCTGGGAACTACACAGTCCAGCCTTTTGATTCTTCAAAACCACAATCTGATTTGACTTTCGATTTTCAATTTAAATTTATTTAAAGCGCTCCTGACTATTTTACTGTGAGTCACTGCTTGTCAGGTGTTGATTTGTAAGGATCAACAGTTCGTTGCTTTTTCAATGTCATTCACATATTCTTTTAAAGATAAGCTACATGATATCAAGTATTATATAAGTTATATATTTTTTGGAATATACTGCAAGGCCATATGGTCAAATTTAAATAATTTATTTAAACATTAGTAACTAATACAACCTGGGAAACAAACAACAGTAACTTGAAGAGCAAACTGTTAAATGCAAAAATAAAAAGAATCACTAGACGGTAGAAGGTAAGCGTTCACCTATAAAACCTGCAGGCACTGGGAAAATCATTGAAAATAAAGATAATTTTTTCTATATAAAATTATAATTGTCACACCCCTATGCAATATGCATTTTCATGGACTTTTAGTCAGTTGTCTGTTCATGGGTGTTGCTTTGCATTTCTGAATTGCATTTGCCATTTATATTGTGATATGTTGTAATTTTTGTAACATTAAAATGAATGTAGCTTTCTGTCTCCCACTGCTGTAAAGAGCCATTTCTAAATGGCCACACACAATGACCACAATGTATGCTTATAAAAGGTCAATGATCATTTATTTTTTATTTATTACTGTTTCTAGTTCTGAAACTGACCCTGCAATGAGTCAGGAAGTGAGTTTAGAGAATTTAGGGAATTTAGTATAGTGTATGGTAATTTCACAGCTGTTGAAGAGGAAAACAATTGATTACATCAACATTTATGTTATGTAACAAGTACCTGGAGAGATAACAAATCAGCCTGTCTGTACCTGTTAAAGCTGAGTAAAAATCTGTAGAATGATTTCGGGAAGGTGAAAACACATTCTTGTTTATCACTGAAGCAGCAAGAATTTTGGACTTATCCAAAAGATATTTTGTCCAAACTACAATCAATCAGTCCACCAAAACTGAATAAATGTTTTCTAGCTTTTCACAACTTACTCATTCCTATAACTTCATTTTTAACTGGAGTGTTTTCCAAGTAAAGGCTGAAAACTGGTTTATGTGAAGCTCGTGTAACTTAATCAAGAATAGGTTTTAAGTGTCTTGCTGGTCTGAGTTTGAGTGACAAATTCTTTTGTGTTGCTGTCACAGTTTACTGACATTGATTATAGATTGTTCAGTGTGTTTTAAGTCACCACGGTTTCTTGAGAGAAATGAGGTGTGTCTCCAAACAAAGCCTGCTGTGGGTTCCTGCTGAAGTCTGCAATTTAAGCCTGTCTATTGTTTTGGGCTGTTTGAATACAGTTCATTCAGCACAGTGTTCTCTTTTACTTGACTGGAAAAGACACTAAGGTTTATGGAGCCTAAAGTCACACTTTATTCAGTTAATTATTTGAATTATTCAGCTTTGATTTTATAATTATTCAGTTTTGGTTTTGTCATCAAATAGTTTGTGGCTTATAGCACAATAAATATGAGTGGTAAGTGAATCATTTAAAATGACTCAATCATCAGGTCAGTGATGAAATGGGCCACAAAGGATGTGTGAAGAGGGGTTGTTGATTAATAGAATTACATGAGCCATTTGAAACTCTTGACACACTTGAATTAATAGTAGAAACAGAAAAAGGGAAAACAGAAAAAAACAGACAGGCCAAGATGTTGTAACTCTAATGACACTCCAGAACCAACCAGAGCTTTTTCACACAGCTCTCAACCAATGAGGACTTCAGAACAATCCACAGAACCAATCGCAATCTGAGAGGACAACTCTGAGCCAATCAGAGCTTCAGACTCTGATAGATCTCAGCTTGAGATAATGAGAGTTTAGAAGTTTGGAAGGCCACCACTACCCAAAAAATATTTTGAGGGTCAACTGTTTGTGACTGAAAGTGAAGAAATAGAAAGCAGTACAACACATCAGGGCAATAAAAAGGAATAAGACAAAATAAAGAGAGAACAGAAGACGGTTAAGGCTAAATCAGGAACAGGAATCTAAGACAAAACACAAAAAGGACATTGTATCAGAGAGGATGAAGAGTGAGAGGAAGGCTGTGCTGCTGGCCATCACGGAAAACATCGAGATGAAGCTGTTCTCTTCAGAGGAGTCCTGTGTGGTGATACCAACACAGGAGAAGGCCGAAGAATACAACTTTGACCAGGTGTGTTTTGAATTTAAATTTAAAGAAATTGGAATTACAAGATAACTGTGATTAGATACTGCTGATTCTAGTTCAAATAGACTACTGTAAATATACTTGTGACTTGTTCACGTGTGATAAAACAGATGATCTTTGACAACAGATGGAAAGGTCAAGAGATGATGAAGTGAAATGAAAACAGAAAAAACACATTTCCTTCTTCGATAATTAAAGATGTTCTTCTAAACATTGCTTTTTCCTTTGTGAATTACTGTATATGAAACTATTGTTCAGATGGTTGAACTAGTCACTCCTAGACACATTGAATTTGTGGCAGAAAGTGTCAGAAGTAGACATTTGTTTATTTTAAGGGGTCACAAACCTAAAAGGCTTTAAACCATTGATCTAGGATCTAAGAGGTTGATGAGTTTGTGTGTGTGATTTCGGTGAACCATCCCTGTTCATATTCTTTATTATCACAACTTTTATACTATTTTTGGTTTTCGACAATAGTGTGTTGCAAACATACCATGCCATTCCTCCAGTATATTTCATAGTCAATGATCAGACACAGTACATCATCTTCCTTTTTGTTTTTCTTGATTCTAGAGACGCCTGGAACATCCTCTGGCCCCTGACTGTGACGAGGAGCCAGAGCTGCAGGTCCAGACCAAACCCAGACAGCAGGCCAAACCCAAAACAGAGCCTCCTGCCAAGGACAAGGCCAAGCACTGCCCCCATGTCCCAGAATTCATGGAAGAAATTGACATAGAAATGGATGTTAGTAATATGAGCAATGTAAATGAGTAAATTAACTAATAGTTGCGCTGCATTTTCAAGATAAAACTTCTCGGTGCCGCTCATTTTCTTTCTTTCCTTCTCTCCATATAGGAGTTTCCTCCACTCATAGTGCCTGAGAGTGAGCTGGTTGAGATAAATTCAAATAATTCTTCCATCACGACCCTGGTACGTCACCTGAGGTTTCATTGTGTCAATTCCGGATTAGTAAATCAACTTTCCAGCAGGATGATGTGTGGAAACAAACAATCCTAAAACCATTTTATCTAACTGAATGATGATCAACCAGTCAACACTAATGCGTTGCCCTATCTATTATCTGTGTTGAAAGTTTCAGTCTGCTCTATCAGTAAGTCAGCGTGCATTGCGTTTTCCAGTTGTGATAACAGCCTAAACCCATCATATAGTCAAGTCTTCTAAGTCAGAATGGCTAAATAGATGATGATGATAATGATTGTCTATTCGATTTACTCAATCCACTAATAAGTTCAGTGGCTCTCTTTTATACCATGCTAGAACTGGTTGTTTCCTGTTACAGTTGCAGCTAAAGTTTTAGATCTACTGTTGGTTACTGGTTTTGCATCGAAAAGCAACAAATATCTTTTTGATTCAAAGTTGAGATTCTTTTATCATGTCTAATCAGCCTGTCTGTCTGGCCATTTACTTAATTTGGTGTGTTTACTGGCCGCTTCAACAGCCCTCAGGCTGCACTTTGTTCTGTGGATCCATCATGTTGATACAGTGTGATGTGTTACTGTGTGCTGCAGCCGTCTCCAAACAAAGCTAGCCGTCTCAAATGGAAGAGACTGACTCTGCGGCACACAGGACTGGTGGTCAAAGATGTGGTCTGTCTACCTAGAGGACAATACCTGGCACAGCTGGAGAGGTGAGAGGTGTAATTGCCTGTCTTATAAACACTACTCAGGGGTATAGGTGGGTTGATTCTGCTTTTGCGCACTAGTCTATGAAGACTAAGTATTTTTCTATATTGGTTTGACATTTTGTGTTTAAAGTCTCTAGCTGATGATTCTTGGTTATTTTGTGACCTCTTGACATTTCCTCCAGTACCATCAGACAGAATTGATCAACTCTGCAGTCCATGATGTTTTCTTCTAACTATAGGGCAGTTTTCCCTGAAATTTGCTGTGGATTCATTGTCTTGACGTTTTGCTGTGCCCATTCCCTCTATAGTGCTGCAATTAGTACAAATATTTAAAACCACATGATGTTGATAGTAACATTTATGGTCAGGATGCAAAGATATTCAATGCACGTTCATGCTCCCCAGAGAATGAACCGCCTCCACTTTGGACCACACTTTTTTCATCATTCCATCATTCAGCCAAAATATAGATTTAGCCCACACACCAAATCACAAAACACACCAAATTTTTAAACATGTTTACTCACTGAAACAGCTTGTAGTGTGTGTGTATATATACTGTATAGTACACTAAATTATAGCAACATATTTCATTTGCGACCATAGACTAGTGGTGTGCAGGTGACACTTAATTGCTAATGTTACATAGATATTTTCTTATCCAATAGATATATGTCCATGAAGTAAACATTCCTTATCCTGTTCTTCCAGGCACATTGTTCCACAAGGTAAAGAACGAGCAGCTCTGGTGGCCATGGGAATGACTTCTCGCATCACCATTGACTCTGGTTGGTCAGCCAATCAGATGCAAAGTCGGCTAGCATTGCTCTTCAGGAGGCTGTTTGTAAGACGGCTGGGACAAAGGTTCTCTTTCACATATCTACAGGTGTGTGTTAGTGTAATGTATTTGTAACACTGTGTAGGAGCTAGATCGACTTTAGCATGTAAATATTTACAGGTTGTTTATTTCTTTGGCCGTCTATGTTTGCAAATCAAGATTGAATTTAATAGAATTTAATTTATCTTGCCAAAAAGCAAATCAAATCTGATGGCAAATGCCATTTTACCTTCAAATTCTTCCACATTTCTTTGTATATATATAAATATATTTATATCTGATGGCATGTACGGTTTACAGTGTGTGCAGGGGTCCAGGGTGCTATTTGTCCCAGAGACCCCTGCTGAGGGCTGGACAGGAGAACAGGTACTCAGGATCTCTGGACATGGTCCTTTATATATCATCAGCCACCAGAACTACCCAGAGGTACACCCCACTCTGTATGTCTAATTTTTGTTGTTGCCTTGTTAATGCTAGAGGCTTTTGTCTCTTCCAGTCTGATTTGATACTTCAACACATTGGTCTGAGAAATTTTAGGATTGTTAGAGGACGTCACTTTCACTGTTTCCGGTTAAACCTGTCCCTGTGGTGTGCAGTGCATGCTCGACCTGGACCTCATCTTGAGACTGTTCAGGCAGCAGCATGTGGATCAAGACATAGAAACCCACATCTGTGTGAGGAGGGGAGAGGTGCTCTACAGCGCTCTGAAGGTGGTGAGGAGGCCAGACTTCTGTTTCAAGGCGAAACCCATCATAACCTTCAGGGAGGAGGAGACTGACGGCAATGAGGGACCACTCAGAGAATTTTTCAGGTTGTGATTATCTGCCTCAGATTTTTCTTGACGTTTGTGATGTTTTTTGTTATTGGTTAATTCAGTCAGTGACCTAACGTGACTGAAATACAAACAGAGCTGTCAACATATTCTGGTTTTCCTATATTCCTGTTGTATATTTTGAATGTGACTATGTCCATATGTTTCTGTAGGGTTAATTATTTAATATATTTATATTTCACTTAGTTCACTTTGGGAACTAAGTGAAATATAATGCTCTAAAGCATAATCTTGTAATATATGAAAAAAAAAAACAAAGGATATTTACTTCTCATGCAGATTAACTTTGCTGGAGCTGCAAGAAAGTTCTATATTCGAGGGTCATCCGGGGCGGCTGTTCTTGACCTATGACCTCACAGCTCTTGAAGACAGGAAATACTATGAAGCAGGCGTTCTGATTGGCTGGTCTCTGGCTCAAGGCGGGCCTGGACCCCGCTGTCTGCACCCTACACTCTACCAGGTTATTTGCATGTGTTTGCATCTTTCTGTGTTGTGTGTGTGTGCGCCTACGTGTGTGTGTATGAATATATATTTTTTATATTAATTATAATGTTGAAGTGCAGCACTGAAACACCACAAATCAAAGTACCAATGACGAGAATATCACACAATTATTGTAATTTATTGTGTCATTTATTATGTTTGCCCTATCAACTTCACATTGAGATAATATGTCAAAGTAATGCTTAAAGACAAAGTTGACATTCAACATCTTTTTTTCAAAGCAAGTTTATACACTTCAGTATTGTGACAATAAATCACAGCTTGTTGATCCTTGTTCGATGTGTGTGAGGTAAAAAACGAAAAAGCCTTGAACTGAACATATTGTATATTACTTGAAACTGCACTGTATTTGCACATTCTCTTTGTCATTGTATTGTATTTTATTGTCACAGTTGATGTGCGGCCAGAATCCATCTTTGGAGGACTTCAGCTGGAATGACATTGTTGATAATGAAGCACAGATGTACCTGCAACAGGTAGCACACACACAGGAACCTCACACAATCACCTAATGAAATAAAAAAAAAAGTACTTCAAAATGCTGAGATGAATTTGATTTTAATTCTGTTTACTGGTATAATTAGTTTGTTTAGTGACTTTAAAATATAAATAGCTTATAAAAGTTATAAAACTTCCACACAATACAATGCACCACATACTGTAAATACAATTGCTAAATAATATGGTTAAGTTCTAATGGATTATCTAGACTGCACCTTTTTTAAATGGTGAATTGATGCAGTGTTGACGTGTATGAATGATCGACTGTCTTCCATTTTTTGTTTTGAATTCACACAGTAGAGAGAAACTGACCACAAATAGTTTACCAAACCGGTTTGCATCCAGCACGGGACCTTGACCTCTTTTTCTGTTCATTGTTTTCTGTTATAATAGATGGACTTCTTTACAGTCAAGAAGAGGCTCTACTGTTGAAGCTTCCAAACTTACTCACTGCCTCACACTAGTGACTACAATACACATTCCAATAAGAACCCAACCTTAGACATCTCCCATGTATGCACTAATATTGGCAGAACTGGTTTTAGGTACTATGCACCTTTTGCACCAACTGCCCTCAAACTTGAGTGAGATGTTAAAGCTGTATTATCTGATGTTTTTCCTGGTGTAACTATTTCTTTTATATTAATCTCTTAATATGATTCTATTGCACTCTGTGGACTGTTTTTTGTGAATGTTCCCAAAACTTCAACCTGTGCAGTACACACACACACACACACACACACACACACACACACACACACGAACAAACACATTAATAACTTCTCTGCTCCTCTTGTAGTTGCACAGTTGTACTGATGTGAAACTGCTATCTCCCAGTCTCTGTGACTGGGTGGCCAGATGTGAGATCCCTGAAATCTATTCAGCCCATTCTGAAGAAATACCAGCCATCTATATGCGCCTGGTCAAAAATTATGTCTTCCATAGGTAGGACACACAAACAGATAACACGCATTCACACACTCATGGTTTAAATCCCATACACTGTTTTGAGTGTTTTTAATTTCTTTTATTTCAGTCCTTGTTGCTCTCTGACCTTCGGTCTCTATTTTTTTTTCTTTTTTTTTTAGTATTCATATATTTATTTAAGAAGTATGCCCTCTGGGTTAGGGTTAGCTGACTGCTGCTAGTGATCACTTGTTCCCTCTGTCCTTTAGGGTCACCAGTATGATCTCCCAGTTCATCAAGGGGCTGAACAGCTGTGGTGAATTGTGGGATATGGTACAGTCCCACTGGGAGGTGTTTGTGCCAGTGCTGACGAACACACAGCAGCAGCATCTGACACTGGAAGAGTTCAAACAGCTTTTCACTGTTTGCTACAGCCGTCCAGACAGCCAGCTGAGGGCAGCTGAGGAGGCAACAGTTAGACACTGGGAAACAGTCCTCACCTTAGTTAGTGGTAAGAACACAGGGATGGATGGAGTAGAGAATTAAATACTCTTGTGGTTCTTGTATCAGGCAGTGATAGAAGACTCATTGTGTGTGAAGGCTCAGTCCTTTCCACGGCGGCCCAGGGTTTGAACCCGAACTGTGGCTCTTTCCTGCATGTCATTTCCCATCTCTGTCTTTCCACATTCCTGTTACTCTTCAGCTGTCTCTATCAAATAAAGCTCAAAAAGGCCCAAAAAAATCTTTAAAAAAAAGATTATAAAAGCAGTTCAGGGTTAATATGACAACATTTTATCTGAAATCTGTTCTTGTCAGGTGGGAAGGCAGATTTTTCCTTTGAAGACCTCCTCATTTTCATCACAGGAATTGATCATTTGCCTCCTCTTGGGTTCCCCAGAATGATCTCCCTACGTTTTTACTCTCAGGTTGGTATCTATCAGATCAGCACAGGTTCTGGTGAAATTTGTACCCCTTTGTGTTGCACAGAAATCTAAGATTAAATACTTACTAATGGGATTCTGCAAGGCTGAGTGACTTTTACCAGGTCTGAAATCACAGCTACTCATCTTATAGTCGAAAGAGTCTGACTACTTGCACTATTAAACTTAAACCATTAATGGACTTTTTAGCCACTTGGGGACAGCACAACAAGCTGTAAACACAAAAATGATATATCACCAATTCTTCTTCTGTCTTGAGATAAGTCTTCATGTCTCTCTCAAATTTAACTCATTGTCCAGGATGCAAGTATACCAGGTGTGCGTCTGCCCTACGCCTCCACCTGCGCTCTGGAACTCTTCCTGCCAAGGGGAGTAGCAAGGACTGCAGACCTGTTGGCACTGCTGAGCAGAGCTGTGCATGAATCTCTGGGCTTTACACATTTCCATGGAGAGGATGGCTATAAAAAGTGATGACAAAATTATGAAATGGATGCCCTTGTGGATACTTCTAACTGATTTTCTGGAGCTCAGTTGTTTCTGCAGAAAATTAACACCGCTTGAAAAAGGTGTTGTTTTTGTGACCTGGTGATGGAGTCTAGACAAATGTTTGCTTTGTTTAAAGCTTTATTCAGTCAGACTTAGGTGTATAATACAAGTTGTGGTCATACTGAAATTCTAGAAATGTCATGGGAACAATGATGCCTTTGATAAGATTAAGAAGGAAATGGTACTTTATCATAATGAGACTTTTGTGTTTTGGCTGTTGGAGATAAATTAACTCTTCAAGGTAAGATTATAATCATTGTTTTGTTTTAATCTTTTAATACTTATTCCAATAAGCTTTGATACCCAAATCATGAATGCTCATGTTCATTCCTGACATCTTGTCTCTGCTTATATTTATAATTTTTTATAATTTTGTATACTGAAGAAATGTTTTTACATGATTAATTGCATTATTTGAATAAGAAATTAATGTGTGTGTGTGTGTGTGTGTGTGTGTGTGTGCACGCAGTGAAAATATGTGTGTATATGTATGCATACACACTGTATATAATTATGTTTTTATGTTTGCTCTAAAAACAGTTGAATAAAGTTTATTTTGAAAGGATGCAATACAAAAGAACACTGTAAATATGCTTTTTTTCAAAGTTCATAATACACAATAAAATATAACTGCTTATCTTGTGTTATGAAGTCTAATATTAAATCTAAGCAAAAACCAGAGAGTGTATAATTGTTTGGCTATGATTTTCAGAAATGGGTAAAAAGCCTTAGGCGAAAATGACTATGATAAAGGAAAATGGCATTAAATAAAAGTCTGACTCATAATAACAATGGCAATAATACAGACATAATTTGAAAATATATATATATCTTTTAATCAGTTATATTGACAAGAAATACATTCTGTCAGCAGGTGAGATAAATTAAACATATAAATATTCATTTACTGGTGCATCTCTTTATTTACAAACAGAATGCAGTTAATAAAGGTAAATGATACACTTTCCTCTCTAATCAGGACTAATGTTGTAGGCTCAAGGCTGCATTAGCTCACCTGTGGTGTTAATGTTATACACTGCAGATTCAACAACCAGTATGCCCAATCAGTTTCTGTTAAAATGTTCTGGTAATTCTGACCTTTGACTGGCAGCGATGACGCCATATTGTACAAGTGTAAGGTTGATAATAGCTAATTGAATGGTATGACAAAAGTGTTCATCATCAGTGCTAAGAAGATGAAGAAAATTATTTTTGGCCTTTTTTCTGATAATCTGCTGTCACCAGTGATGATAAACAATTTAGAAATTATCTGTTGAATCTTTTTTCATACAAATATGTAGGTGTGATGATTGATGCCTTGAAACCTGACTTTGTCTGTGTGACCATCATATGGCACACTTTTGAATGACTTAATAAAAGAGTATGCTCATATTATAGTCAAAACCACAATAAAAAATAAATTAATAATCATCATAATCGTTAATATGTGCCCCAAAGGAATGGAAACTTAAACAGTTATACGGCACAAAATGTCTTGGACTTCCTTTTCTGTTTTGAAATTATTCTTTCAACTTCAGATTCACAGAATTGCAGATTCTCTTGTTTTCTAGTATCCCTCACATAGCAAATAACCAGTATTTTCATATTATGGTTTTCTAATAATATGGATACACAGTTAGGGTAGTTGAATCTGAAGATGTGTGAACCGCAGTTGTGGTAGTTGCCACAGATGGGGTAGTTGGTGTGGTGGTTGATGAAGATGCTGTAGTTTCTGGTGATGTGGGAGATGTAGCTGGTGTTGTAAATGTTGGGACACCAGTTACGACAGTCTGAACTGCAGTTGTGGTAGTTATAGCCGAGGAAGTGTGAGTTGCCACTGAAGTTGTGGTTGTCGGATAAAGACTTGTTTACGTTACAATTGTGGTAGTTGGAGCAGACTTTGTTGTGCTACTTATAGTCAAGGTTCTGGTGATTTTGACTATGGTGTGGTGCTTGAGGCAGAAGATGTGGTGGGAACCAGAAGTGTGGTAGTTTATCCTGAAGTTATGGTTGTTGAAACACTAGTTGTTGTACTTACACCTGGAGTTTTGGTGGTGCTTATCTGTCCCTCAGTTGTGGTAGTGGAAGGAGCATTGGCCACTGGACCACCAATTGTGGTAGTTGGAGATCAAGTTCTTGTGGTTGCGGCAGAAGATGTGGTGACACCACTTGTGGTAGTTGCAGCTGAAGTTATGCTGGTTGCCCCAGGTGTGTTGGTTGACGTTGAAGAGGCAGTTGTGGGAAACGCAGATGTGGTTGTGGGAGCTGAATTTGTGGTTGTGAGACCAACAGCTGTGGTTGTTCCCAGAGATGTGGGAGTTCCTGTGCTTGAGTGTCCCTCAGTTGTAGTAGTGGAAGCAGCATTGGTCACTGGACCATGAGTTGTGGTAGTTGGAGATGAAGTGGTGGTTGGGGAAGAAGATGTGGTTGCAGGAACTGCAGCTGTGGTGGTTTCTTCTGATGTTGTAACACCACTTGTGGTAGTTGCAGCTGAAGTTATGTTGCTTGCCCCAGGTGTGTTAGTTGACATTGAGGAGGCAGTTGTGGGAAACACAGATGTGGTTGTGGGAGCTGAATTTGTGGTTGTGGGACCAACAGTTGTGGTAGTTGGATCTGAACTTGTGGTTGTGGCTGAAGCTGTGGTTGTTGCCAGAGATGTGGGAGTTGCTGTGCTTGTCTGTCCCACAGTTGTAGTAATGGAAGCAGCATTGGTCACTGGACCATTTGTGGTAGTTGGAGATGAAGTGGTGGTTGGGGCAGAAGATGTGGTTGCAGGAACTACAGCTGTGGTAGTTTCTTCTGATGTTGTAACACCACTTGTGGTAGTTGCAGCTGAAGTTATGTTGCTTGCCCCAGGTGTGTTGGTTGACATTGAGGAGGCAGTTGTGGGAAACACAGATGTGGTTGTGGGAGCTGAATTTGTGGTTGTGGGACCAACAGTTGTGGTAGTTGGATCTGAACTTGTGGTCGTGGCTGAAAATGTGGTTGTTGGAACTATAGCTGTGCTTGTTGCCGTAGATGTGGGAGTTGTTGCTGAAGTTGCACTTGAGTGTCCCTCAGTTGTGGTGGTTGGAACTGCAGTTGTGGTTGTTGCCACAGATGTGGGAGTTGTTGCTGAAGTTGCGCTTGAGTGTCCCTCAGTTGTGGTGGTTGGAACTGCAGTTGTGGTTGTTGCCATAGATGTGGGAGTTGTTGCTGAAGTTGTGCTTGAGTGTCCCTCAGTTGTTATAGTGGAAGCAGCATTGGTCACTGGACCAGTAGTTGTGGTAGTTGGAGATGAAGTGGTGGTTGGAGCAGAAGATGTGGTTGCAGTTACTGGACCTGTGGTAGTTTCTTCTGATGTTGTAACACCACTTGTGGTAGTTACAGCTGAAGTTATGTTGCTTGCCCCAGGTGTGTTGTTTGACGTTGGTGAGGTGGTTGTGGGAAATCCAGATATGGTTGTTGGAGCTGAACTTGTGGTTGTGGGTCCAACAGTTGTGGTAGTTGGAGCTGAACTTGTGGTCGTGGCTGAAAACCTGGTTGTTGGAACTACAGTTGTGGTTGTTGCTGTAGATGTAGGAGTTGTTGCTGAAGTTGTGCTTGAGTGTCCCTCAGTTGTGTTAGTGGAAGCAACATTGGTCACTGGACCACCACTTGTGGTAGTTACAGGTGAAGTTGTGGTGGTTGTCTGCTGTGTGGTGGTGGTTGGAGCAGAAGATGTGGTTGCAGGAACTGCAGTTGTGGTAGTTCCTTCTGATGTTGTAACACCACTTGTGGTAATTGCAGCTGAAATTATGCTGGTTGCCCCAGGTGTGTTAGTTGACGTTGAGGAGGCAGCTGTGGGAAACACAGATGTGGTTGGGGGAGCTGAATTTGTGGTTGTGGGACCAACAGTTGTGGTAGTTGGATCTGAACTTGTGGTCGTGGCTGAAAATGTGGTTGTTGGAACTACAGCTGTGCTTGTTGCCGTAGATGTGGGAGTTGTTGCTGAAGTTGCACTTGAGTGTCCCTCAGTTGTGGTGGTTGGAACTGCAGTTGTGGTTGTTGCCACAGATGTGGGAGCTGTTGCTGAAGTTGTGCTTGAGTGTCCCTCAGTTGTCATAGTGAAAGCAGCATTGGTCACTGGACCAGTAGTTGTGGTAGTTGGAGATGAAGTGGTGGTTGGAGCAGAAGATGTGGTTGCAGTTCCTGCACCCGTGATAGTTTCTTCTGATGTTGTAACACCAGTTGTGGTAGATACAGCTGAAGTTATGTTGCTTGCCTCAGGTGTGTTGTTTGACGTTGGTGAGGTGGTTGTGGGAAACCCAGGTATGGTTGTTGGAGCTGAACTTGTGGTTGTGGAACCAACAGTTGTGGTAGCTGGATCTGAAGCTGTGGTTGTTGCCAGAGATGTGGGAGTTGCTGTGCTTGTCTGTCCCACACTTGTAGTAATGGAAGCAGCATTGGTCACTGGATCAGTTGTGGTAGTTGGAGATGAAGTGGTGGTTGGGGCAGAAGATGTGGTTGCAGGAACTACAGCTGTGGTAGTTCCTTCTGATGTTGTAACACCACTTGTGGTAGTTGCAGCTGAAGTTATGTTGCTTGCCCCAGGTGTGTTGGTTGACATTGAGGAGGCAGTTGTGGGAAACACAGATGTGGTTGTGGGAGCTGAATTTGTGGTTGTGGGACCAACAGTTGTGGTAGTTGGATCTGAACTTGTGGTTGTGGCTGAAGCTGTGGTTGTTGCCAGAGATGTGGGAGTTGCTGTGCTTGTCTGTCCCACAGTTGTAGTAATGGAAGCAGCATTGGTCACTGGACCATTTGTGGTAGTTGGAGATGAAGTGGTGGTTGGGGCAGAAGATGTGGTTGCAGGAACTACAGCTGTGGTAGTTTCTTCTGATGTTGTAACACCACTTGTGGTAGTTGCAGCTGAAGTTATGTTGCTTGCCCCAGGTGTGTTGGTTGACATTGAGGAGGCAGTTGTGGGAAACACAGATGTGGTTGTGGGAGCTGAATTTGTGGTTGTGGGACCAACAGTTGTGGTAGTTGGATCTGAACTTGTGGTCGTGGCTGAAAATGTGGTTGTTGGAACTATAGCTGTGCTTGTTGCCGTAGATGTGGGAGTTGTTGCTGAAGTTGCACTTGAGTGTCCCTCAGTTGTGGTGGTTGGAACTGCAGTTGTGGTTGTTGCCACAGATGTGGGAGTTGTTGCTGAAGTTGTGCTTGAGTGTCCCTCAGTTGTGGTGGTTGGAACTGCAGTTGTGGTTGTTGCCATAGATGTGGGAGTTGTTGCTGAAGTTGTGCTTGAGTGTCCCTCAGTTGTTATAGTGGAAGCAGCATTGGTCACTGGACCAGTAGTTGTGGTAGTTGGAGATGAAGTGGTGGTTGGAGCAGAAGATGTGGTTGCAGTTACTGGACCTGTGGTAGTTTCTTCTGATGTTGTAACACCACTTGTGGTAGTTACAGCTGAAGTTATGTTGCTTGCCCCAGGTGTGTTGTTTGACGTTGGTGAGGTGGTTGTGGGAAATTCAGATATGGTTGTTGGAGCTGAACTTGTGGTTGTGGGTCCAACAGTTGTGGTAGTTGGAGCTGAACTTGTGGTCGTGGCTGAAAACCTGGTTGTTGGAACTACAGTTGTGGTTGTTGCTGTAGATGTAGGAGTTGTTGCTGAAGTTGTGCTTGAGTGTCCCTCAGTTGTGTTAGTGGAAGCAACATTGGTCACTGGACCACCACTTGTGGTAGTTACAGGTGAAGTTGTGGTGGTTGTCTGCTGTGTGGTGGTGGTTGGAGCAGAAGATGTGGTTGCAGGAACTGCAGTTGTGGTAGTTCCTTCTGATGTTGTAACACCACTTGTGGTAATTGCAGCTGAAATTATGCTGGTTGCCCCAGGTGTGTTAGTTGACGTTGAGGAGGCAGTTGTGGGAAACACAGATGTGGTTGGGGGAGCTGAATTTGTGGTTGTGGGACCAACAGTTGTGGTAGTTGGATCTGAACTTGTGGTCGTGGCTGAAAATGTGGTTGTTGGAACTACAGCTGTGCTTGTTGCCGTAGATGTGGGAGTTGTTGCTGAAGTTGCACTTGAGTGTCCCTCAGTTGTGGTGGTTGGAACTGCAGTTGTGGTTGTTGCCACAGATGTGGGAGCTGTTGCTGAAGTTGTGCTTGAGTGTCCCTCAGTTGTCATAGTGAAAGCAGCATTGGTCACTGGACCAGTAGTTGTGGTAGTTGGAGATGAAGTGGTGGTTGGAGCAGAAGATGTGGTTGCAGTTCCTGCACCCGTGATAGTTTCTTCTGATGTTGTAACACCAGTTGTGGTAGATACAGCTGAAGTTATGTTGCTTGCCTCAGGTGTGTTGTTTGACGTTGGTGAGGTGGTTGTGGGAAACCCAGGTATGGTTGTTGGAGCTGAACTTGTGGTTGTGGAACCAACAGTTGTGGTAGCTGGATCTGAAGCTGTGGTTGTTGCCAGAGATGTGGGAGTTGCTGTGCTTGTCTGTCCCACACTTGTAGTAATGGAAGCAGCATTGGTCACTGGATCAGTTGTGGTAGTTGGAGATGAAGTGGTGGTTGGGGCAGAAGATGTGGTTGCAGGAACTACAGCTGTGGTAGTTCCTTCTGATGTTGTAACACCACTTGTGGTAGTTGCAGCTGAAGTTATGTTGCTTGCCCCAGGTGTGTTGGTTGACATTGAGGAGGCAGTTGTGGGAAACACAGATGTGCTTGTGGGAGCTGAATTTGTGGTTGTGGGACCAACAGTTGTGGTAGTTGGATCTGAACTTGTGGTCGTGGCTGAAAATGTGGTTGTTGGAACTACAGCTGTGCTTGTTGCCGTAGATGTGGGAGTTGTTGCTGAAGTTGCACTTGAGTGTCCCTCAGTTGTGGTGGTTGGAACTGCAGTTGTGGTTGTTGCCACAGATGTGGGAGTTGTTGCTGAAGTTGTGCTTGAGTGTCCCTCAGTTGTGGTGGTTGGAACTGCAGTTGTGGTTTTTGCCACAGATGTGGGAGTTGTTGCTGAAGTTGTGCTTGAGTGTCCCTCAGTTGTCGTAGTGAAAGCAGCATTGGTCACTGGAACAGTAGTTGTGGTAGTTGGAGATGAAGTGGTGGTTGGAGCAGAAGATGTGGTTTCAGGAACTGCAGCCCTTGTAGTTTCTTCTGGTGTTGTAACACCACTTGTGGTAGTTATAGCTGAAGTTATGTTGCTTGCCCCAGGTGTGTTGTTTGACGTTGGTGAGGTGGTTGTGGGAAACCCAGATATGGTTGTTGGAGCTGAACTTGTGGTTGTGGGAGCTGAACTTGTGGTCGTGGCTGAAAATGTAGGTGTTGGAACTACAGCTGTGCTTGTTGCCACAGATGTGGGAGTTGTTGCTGAAGTTGTGCTTGAGTGTCCCTCAGTTGTCGTAGTGAAAGCAGCATTGGTCACTGCACCAGTACTTGTGGTAGTTGGAGATGAAGTGGTGGTCGTGTCTGAAAACCTTGTTGTTGGAACTACAGCTGTCCTTGTTGCTGTAGATGTGGGAGTTGTTGCTGAAGTTGCACTTGAGTGTCCCTCAGTTGTGGTGGTTGGAACTGCAGTTGTGGTTGTTGCCACAGATGTGGGAGTTGTTGCTGAAGTTGTGCTTGAGTGTCCCTCAGTTGTCGTAGTGAAAGCAGCATTGGTCACTGGACCAGTAGTTGTGGCAGCTGGAGATGAAGTGGTGGTTGGAGCAGAAGATGTGGTTGCAGGAACTGCAGCTGTGGTAGTTTCTTCTGATGTTGTAACACCAGTTGTGGTAGATACAGCTGAAGTTATGTTGCTTGCCCCAGGTGTGTTGTTTGACGTTGGTGAGGTGGTTGTGGGAAACCCAGATATGGTTGTTGGAGCTGAACTTGTGGTTGTGGGACCAACAGTTGTGGTAGTTGGAGCTGAAGTTGTGGTCGTGGCTGAAAACCTGGTTGTTGGAACTACAGTTGTGGTTGTTGCTGTAGATGTAGGAGTTGTTGCTGAAGTTGTGCTTGAGTGTCCCTCAGTTGTGTTAGTGGAAGCAACATTGGTCACTGGACCATCACTTGTGGTAGTTACAGGTGAAGATGTGGTGGTTGTCTGCTGTGTGGTGGTGGTTGGAGCAGAAGATGTGGTTGCAGGAATTGCAGTTGTGGTAGTTCCTTCTGATGTTGTAACACCACTTGTGGTAGTTGCAGCTGAAATTATGCTGGTTGCCCCAGGTGTGTTAGTTGACGTTGAGGAGGCAGTTGTGGGAGCTGAATTTGTGGTTGTGAGACCAACAGTTGTGGTAGTTGGATCTGAACTTGTGGTCGTGGCTGAAGCTGTGGTTGTTGCCAGAGATGTGGGAGTTGCTGTGCTTGTCTCTCCCACAGTTGTAGTAGTGGAAGCATCATTGGTCACTGGACCAGTTGTGGTAATTGGAGACGAAGTGGTGGTTGGAGCAGAAGATGTGGTTGCAGGGACTGCAGCTGTTGTAGTTTCTTCTGATGTTGTAACACCAGTTGTGGTAGTTACAGCTGAAGGTATAAGGCTTGCCCCAGGTGTGTTGTTTGACGTTGGTGAGGTGGTTGTGGGAAACCCAGGTATGGTTGTTGGAGCTGAACTTGTGGTCGTGGGACCAACAGTTGTGGTAGCTGGATCTGAACTTGTGGTCGTGGCTGAAAATGTGGTTGTTGGAACTACAGCTTTGCTTGTTGCCGTAGATGTGGGAGTTGTTGCTGAAGTTGCGCTTGAGTGTCCCTCAGTTGTGGTGGTTGGAACTGCAGTTGTGGTTGTTGCCACAGATGTGGGAGTTGTTGCTGAAGTTGTGCTTGAGTGTCCCTCAGTTGTCATAGTGGAAGCAGCATTGGTCACTGGACCAGTAGTTGTGGTAGTTGGAGATGAAGTGGTGGTTGGAGCAGAAGATGTGGTTTCAGGAACTGCAGCCGTTGTAGTTTCTTCTGGTGTTCTAACACCACTTGTGGTAGTTACAGCTGAAGTTATCTTGCTTGCCCCAGGTGTGTTGTTTGACGTTGGTGAGGTGGTTGTGGGAAACCCAGATATGGTTGTTGGAGCTGAACTTGTGGTTGTGGGACCAACAGTTGTGGTAGTTAGAGCTGAACTTGTGGTCGTGGCTGAAAATGTGGTTGTTGGAGCTACAGCTGTGCTTGTTGCCGTAGATGTGGGAGTTGTTGCTGAAGTTGTGCTTGAGTGTCCCTCAGTTGCCGTAGTGAAAGCAGCATTGGTCACTGGACCAGTAGTTGTGGTAGTTGGAGATGAAGTGGTGGTTGGAGCAAAAGATGTGGTTGCAGTTCCTGCAGCTGTGGTAGTTTCTTCTGATGTTGTAACACCAGTTGGGGTAGATACAGCTGAAGTTATGTTGCTTGCCCCAGGTGTGTTGTTTGACGTTGGTGAGGTGGTTGTGGGAAACCCAGATATGGTTGTTGGAGCTGAACTTGTGGTTGTGGGACCAACAGTTGTGGTAGTTGGAGCTGAAGTTGTGGTCGTGGCTGAAAACCTGGTTGTTGGAACTACAGTTGTGGTTGTTGCTGTAGATGTAGGAGTTGTTGCTGAAGTTGTGCTTGAGTGTCCCTCAGTTGTGTTAGTGGAAGCAACATTGGTCACTGGACCATCACTTGTGGTAGTTACAGGTGAAGATGTGGTGGTTGTCTGCTGTGTGGTGGTGGTTGGAGCCGAAGATGTGGTTGCAGGAATTGCAGTTGTGGTAGTTCCTTCTGATGTTGTAACACCACTTGTGGTAGTTGCAGCTGAAATTATGCTGGTTGCCCCAGGTGTGTTAGTTGACGTTGAGGAGGCAGTTGTGGGAAACACAGATGTGGTTGTGGGAGCTGAATTTGTGGTTGTGAGACCAACAGTTCTGGTAGTTGGATCTGAACTTGTGGTCGTGGCTGAAGCTGTGGTTGTTGCCAGAGATGTGGGAGTTGCTGTGCTTATCTGTCCCACAGTTGTAGTAGTGGAAGCAGCATTGGTCACTGGACCAGTTGTGGTAATTGGAGATGAAGTGGTGGTTGGAGCAGAAGATGTGGTTGCAGGGACTGCAGCTGTTGTAGTTTCTTCTGATGTTGTAACACCAGTTGTGGTAGTTACAGCTGAAGGTATAAGGCTTGCCCCAGGTGTGTTGTTTGACGTTGGTGAGGTGGTTGTGGGAAACCCAGATATGGTTGTTGGAGCTGAACTTGTGGTTGTGGGACCAACAGTTTTTGTTGTTGGAGCTGAACTTGTGGTTGTGGTTAAAAACGTGGTTGTTGGAACTACAGTTGTGATTGTTGCTGTAGATGTGGGAGTTGTTGCTGAAGTTGTGCTTGAGTGTCCCTCGGTTGTGGTGGTTGGAACTGCAGTTGTGGTTTTTGCCACAGATGTGGGAGTTGTTGCTGAAGTTGTGCTTGAGTGTCCCTCAGTTGTCGTAGTGAAAGCAGCATTGGTCACTGGACCAGTAGTTGTGGTAGTTGGAGATGAAGCGGTGGTTGGAGCAGAAGATGTGGTTGCAGTTCCTGCAGCTGTGGTAGTTTCTTCTGATGTTGTAACACCAGTTGTGGTAGATACAGCTGAAGTTATGTTGCTTGCCCCAGGTGTGCTGTTTGATGTTGGTGAGGTGGTTGTGGGAAACCCAGGTATGGTTGTTGGAGCTGAACTTGTGGTCGTGGGACCAACAGTTGTGGTAGCTGGATCTGAACTTGTGGTCGTGGCTGAAAATGTGGTTGTTGGAACTACAGCTGTGCTTGTTGCCGTAGATGTGGGAGTTGTTGCTGAAGTTGTGCTTGAGTGTCCCTCAGTTGTGGTGGTTGGAACTGCAGTTGTGGTTGTTGCCACAGATGTGGGAGTTGTTGCTGAAGTTGTGCTTGAGTGTCCCTCAGTTGTCATAGTGGAAGCAGCATTGGTCACTGGACCAGTAGTTGTGATAGTTGGAGATGAAGTGGTGGTTGGAGCAGAAGATGTGGTTGCAGTTCCTGCAGCTGTTGTAGTTTCTTCTGATGTTGTAACACCAGTTGTGGTAGTTACAGCTGAAGGTATAAGGCTTGCCCCAGGTGTGTTGTTTGACGTTGGTGAGGTGGTTGTGGGAAACCCAGGTATGGTTGTTGGAGCTGAACTTGTGGTTGTGGAACCAACAGTTGTGGTAGCTGGATCTGAAGCTGTGGTTGTTGCCAGAGATGTGGGAGTTGCTGTGCTTGTCTGTCCCACACTTGTAGTAATGGAAGCAGCATTGGTCACTGGATCAGCTGTGGTAGTTGGAGATGAAGTGGTGGTTGGGGCAGAAGATGTGGTTGTGGCTGAAAACCTGGTTGTTGGAACTACAGTTGTGGTTGTTGCTGTAGATGTAGGAGTTGTTGCTGAAGTTGTGCTTGAGTGTCCCTCAGTTGTGTTAATGGAAGCCACATTGGTCACTGGACCACCACTTCTGTTAGTTGGAGATGAAGTTGTGGTGGTTGGAACTTCTGTTGTGGAAGTTACGGTTGAAGTTGTGGTAGTTACAGGTGAAGTTGTGGTGGTTGTCTGCTGTGTAGTGATGGTTGGAGCAGAAGATGTGGTTGCAGGAACTGCAGCTGTGGTAGTTTCTTCTGATGTTGTAACACCACTTGTGGTAGTTGCAGCTGAAGTTATGTTGGTTGCCCCAGGTGTGTTTTTTGACGTTGAGGAGGCAGTTGTGGGAAACACAGATGTGGTTGTGGGAGCTGAATTTGTGGTTGTGGGACCAACAGTTGTGGTAGTTGGATCTGAACTTGTGGTCGTGGCTGAAAATGTGGTTGTTGGAGCTACAGCTGTGCTTGTTGCCGTAGATGTGGGAGTTGTTGCTGAAGTTGTGCTTGAGTGTCCCTCAGTTGTGGTGGTTGGAACTGCAGTTGTGGTTGTTGCCACAGATGTGGGAGTTGTTGCTGAAGTTGTGCTTGAGTGTCCCTCAGTTGTGGTGGTTGGAACTACAGTTGTGGTTGTTGCTGTAGATGTAGGAGTTGTTGTTGAAGTTGTGCTTGAGTGTCCCTCAGTTGTGTTAGTGGAAGCAACATTGGTCACTGGACCATCACTTGTGGTAGTTACAGGTGAAGATGTGGTGGTTGTCTGCTGTGTGGTGGTGGTTGGAGCAGAAGATGTGGTTGCAGGAATTGCAGTTGTGGTAGTTCCTTCTGATGTTGTAACACCACTTGTGGTAGTTACAGCTGAAGTTATGGTGCTTGCCCCAGGTGTGTTGTTTGACGTTGGTGAGGTGGTTGTGGGAAACCCAGATATGGTTGTTGGAGCTGAACTTGTGGTCGTGGGACCAACAGTTGTGGTAGCTGGATCTGAACTTGTGGTCGTGGCTGAAAATGTGGTTGTTGGAACTACAGCTGTGCTTGTTGCCGTAGATGTGGGAGTTGTTGCTGAAGTTGCTCTTGAGTGTCCCTCAGTTGTGGTGGTTGGAACTGCAGTTGTGGTTGTTGCCACAGATGTGGGAGTTGTTGCTGAAGTTGTGCTTGAGTGTCCCTCAGTTGTCATAGTGGAAGCAGCATTGGTCACTGGACCAGTAGTTGTGGTAGTTGGAGATGAAGTGGTGGTTGGAGCAGAAGATGTGGTTTCAGGAACTGCAGCCGTTGTAGTTTCTTCTGGTGTTCTAACACCACTTGTGGTAGTTACAGCTGAAGTTATCTTGCTTGCCCCAGGTGTGCTGTTTGATGTTGGTGAGGTGGTTGTGGGAAACCCAGATATGGTTGTTGGAGCTGAACTTGTGGTTGTGGGACCAACAGTTGTGGTAGTTGGAGCTGAACTTGTGGTCGTGGCTGAAAACCTGGTTGTTGGAACTACAGTTGTGGTTGTTGCTGTAGATGTAGGAGTTGTTGCTGAAGTTGTGCTTGAGTGTCCCTCAGTTGTGTTAGTGGAAGCAACATTGGTCACTGGACCACCACTTGTGTTAGTTGGAGATGAAGTTGTGGTGGTTGGATCTTCTGTTGTGGAAGTTACGGTTGAAGTTGTGGTAGTTACAGGTGAAGTTGTGGTGGTTGTCTGCTGTGTGGTGATGGTTGGAGCAGAAGATGTGGTTGCAGGAACTGCAGCTGTGGTAGTTTCTTCTGATGTTGTAACACCACTTGTGGTAGTTACAGGTGAAGATGTGGTGGTTGTCTGCTGTGTGGTGGTGGTTGGAGCAGAAGATGTGGTTGCAGGAATTGCAGTTGTGGTAGTTCCTTCTGATGTTGTAACACCACTTGTGGTAGTTGCAGCTGAAATTATGCTGGTTGCCCCAGGTGTGTTAGTTGACGTTGAGGAGGCAGTTGTGGGAAACACAGATGTGGTTTTGGGAGCTGAATTTGTGGTTGTGAGACCAACAGTTGTGGTAGTTGGATCTGAACTTGTGGTCGTGGCTGAGGCTGTGGTTGTTGCCACAGATGTGGGAGTTGCTGTGCTTGTCTGTCCCACAGTTGTAGTAGTGGAAGCAGCATTGGTCACTGGACCAGTTGTGATAGTTGGAGACGAAGTGGTGGTTGGAGCAGAAGATGTGGTTGCAGTTCCTGCAGCTGTTGTAGTTTCTTCTGATGTTCTAACACCACTTGTCGTAGTTACAGCTGAAGTTATGCTGGTTGCCCCAGGTGTGTTGTTTGACATTGAGGAGGCAGTTGTGGGAAACCCAGATATGGTTGTTGGAGCTGAACTTGTGCTTGTGGGACCAACAGTTGTGGTAGTTGGAGCTGAACTTGTGGTCGTGGCTGAAAACCTGGTTGTTGGAACTACAGTTGTGGTTGTTGCTGTAGATGTAGGAGTTGTTGCTGAAGTTGTGCTTGAGTGTCCCTCAGTTGTGTTAATGGAAGCCACATTGGTCACTGGACCACCACTTGTGTTAGTTGGAGATGAAGTTGTGGTGGTTGGAACTTCTGTTGTGGAAGTTCCTTCTGAAGTTGTGGTAGATACAGGTGAAGTTGTGGTGGTTGTCTGCTGTGTGGTGATGGTTGGAGCAGAAGATGTGGTTGCAGGAACTGCAGCTGTGGTAGTTTCTTCTGATGTTGTAACACCACTTGTGGTCTTTGCAGCTGAAGTTATGCTGGTTGTCCCAGGTGTGTTGTTTGACGTTGAGGAGGCAGTTGTGGGAAATGCAGATGTGGTTGTGGGAGCTGAATTTGTGGTTGTGGGACCAACAGTTGTGGTAGTTGGATCTGAACTTGTGGTCGTGGCTGAAGCTGTGGTTGTTGGAACTACAGCTTTGCTTGTTGCCGTAGATGTGGGAGTTGTTGCTGAAGTTGTGCTTGAGTGTCCCTCAGTTGTGGTGGTTGGAACTGCAGTTGTGGTTGTTGCCACAGATGTGGGAGTTGTTGCTGAAGTTGTGCTTGAGTGTCCCTCAGTTGTCATAGTGGAAGCAGCATTGGTCACTGGACCAGTAGTTGTGGTAGTTGGAGATGAAGTGGTGGTTGGAGCAGAAGATGTGGTTTCAGGAACTGCAGCCGTTGTAATTTCTTCTGGTGTTCTAACACCACTTGTGGTAGTTACAGCTGAAGTTATCTTGCTTGCCCCAGGTGTGTTGTTTGACGTTGGTGAGGTGGTTGTGGGAAACCCAGATATGGTTGTTGGAGCTGAACTTGTGGTTGTGGGACCAACAGTTGTGGTAGTTAGAGCTGAAGTTGTGGTCGTGGCTGAAAACCTGGTTGTTGGAACTACAGTTGTGGTTGTTGCTGTAGATGTGGGAGTTGTTGCTGAAGTTGTGCTTGAGTGTCCCTCAGTTGTGGTGGTTGGAACTGCAGTTGTGGTTGTTGCCACAGATGTGGGAGTTGTTGCTGAAGTTGTGCTTGAGTGTCCCTCAGTTGTCGTAGTGAAAGCAGCATTGGTCACTGGACCAGTAGTTGTGGTAGTTGGAAATGAAGTGGTGGTTGGAGCAGAAGATGTGGTTGCAGTTCCTGCAGCTATGGTAGTTTCTTCTGATGTTGTAACACCAGTTGGGGTAGATACAGCTGATGTTATGTTGCTTGCCCCAGGTGTGCTGTTTGATGTTGGTGAGGTGGTTGTGGGAAACCCAGATATGGTTGTTGGAGCTGAACTTGTGGTTGTGGGACCAACAGTTGTGGTAGTTGGAGCTGAACTTGTGGTCGTGTCTGAAAACCTGGTTGTTGGAACTACAGCTGTGCTTGTTGCCGTAGATGTGGAAGTTGTTGTTGAAGTTGTGCTTGAGTGTCCCTCAGTTGTGGTGGTTGGAACTGCAGTTGTGGTTGTTGCCACAGATGTGGGAGTTGTTGCTGAAGTTGTGCTTGAGTGTCCCTCAGTTGTCGTAGTGAAAGCAGCATTGGTCACTGGACCAGTACTTGTGGTAGTTGGAGATGAAGTGGTGGTTGGAGCAGAAGATGTGGTTGCAGGAACTGCAGTTGTGGTAGTTCCTTCTGATGTTGTAACACCACTTGTCGTAGTTACAGCTGAAGTTATGTTGCTTGCCCCAGCTGTGTTGTTTGACGTTGGTGAGGTGGTTGTGGGAAACCCAGATATGGTTGTTGGAGCTGAACTTGTGGTCGTGGGACCAACAGTTGTGGTAGCTGGATCTGAACTTGTGGTCGTGGCTGAAAATGTGGTTGTTGGAACTACAGCTGTGCTTGTTGCCGTAGATGTGGGAGTTGTTGCTGAAGTTGCGCTTGAGTGTCCCTCAGTTGTGGTGGTTGGAACTGCAGTTGTGGTTGTTGCCACAGATGTGGGAGTTGTTGCTGAAGTTGTGCTTGAGTGTCCCTCAGTTGTCATAGTGGAAGCAGCATTGGTCACTGGACCAGTAGTTGTGGTAGTTGGAGATGAAGTGGTGGTTGGAGCAGAAGATGTGGTTTCAGGAACTGCAGCCGTTGTAATTTCTTCTGGTGTTCTAACACCACTTGTGGTAGTTACAGCTGAAGTTATCTTGCTTGCCCCAGGTGTGTTGTTTGACGTTGGTGAGGTGGTTGTGGGAAACCCAGATATGGTTGTTGGAGCTGAACTTGTGGTTGTGGGACCAACAGTTGTGGTAGTTAGAGCTGAAGTTGTGGTCGTGGCTGAAAACCTGGTTGTTGGAACTACAGTTGTGGTTGTTGCTGTATATGTGGGAGTTGTTGCTGAAGTTGTGCTTGAGTGTCCCTCAGTTGTGGTGGTTGGAACTGCAGTTGTGGTTGTTGCCACAGATGTGGGAGTTGTTGCTGAATTTGTGCTTGAGTGTCCCTCAGTTGCTGTAGTGAAAGCAGCATTGGTCACTGGACCAGTAGTTGTGGTAGTTGGAGATGAAGTGGTGGTTGGAGCAGAAGATGTGGTTGCAGTTCCTGCAGCTGTGGTAGTTTCTTCTGATGTTGTAACACCACTTGTGGTAGTTACAGCTGAAGTTATCTTGCTTGCCCCAGGTGTGTTGTTTGACGTTGGTGAGGTGGTTGTGGGAAACCCAGATATGGTTGTTGGAGCTGAACTTGTGGTTGTGGGACCAACAGTTGTGGTAGTTGGAGCTGAACTTGTGGTCGTGGCTGAAAACCTGGTTGTTGGAACTACAGTTGTGGTTGTTGCTGTAGATGTAGGAGTTGTTGTTGAAGTTGTGCTTGAGTGTCCCTCAGTTGTGTTAGTGGAAGCAACATTGGTCACTGGACCACGACTTGTGTTAGTTGGAGATGAAGTTGTGGTGGTTGGATCTTCTGTTGTGGAAGTTACGGTTGAAGTTGTGGTAGTTACAGGTGAAGTTGTGGTGGTTGTCTGCTGTGTGGTGATGGTTGGAGCAGAAGATGTGGTTGCAGGAACTGCAGCTGTGGTAGTTTCTTCTGATGTTGTAACACCACTTGTGGTAGTTACAGGTGAAGATGTGGTGGTTGTCTGCTGTGTAGTGGTGGTTGGAGCAGAAGATGTGGTTGCAGGAATTGCAGTTGTGGTAGTTCCTTCTGATTTTGTAACACCACTTGTGGTAGTTACAGGTGAAGATGTGGTGGTTGTCTGCTGTGTGGTGGTGGTTGGAGCAGAAGATGTGGTTGCAGGAATTGCAGTTGTGGTAGTTCCTTCTGATGTTGTAACACCACTTGTGGTAGTTGCAGCTGAAATTATGCTGGTTGCCCCAGGTGTGTTAGTTGACGTTGAGGAGGCAGTTGTGGGAAACACAGATGTGGTTTTGGGAGCTGAATTTGTGGTTGTGAGACCAACAGTTGTGGTAGTTGGATCTGAACTTGTGGTCGTGGCTGAGGCTGTGGTTGTTGCCAGAGATGTGGGAGTTGCTGTGCTTGTCTGTCCCACAGTTGTAGTAGTGGAAGCAGCATTGGTCACTGGACCAGTTGTGATAGTTGGAGATGAAGTGGTGGTTGGAGCAGAAGATGTGGTTGCAGTTCCTGCAGCTGTGGTAGTTTCTTCTGATGTTGTAACACCACTTGTCGTAGTTACAGCTGAAGTTATGCTGGTTGCCCCAGGTGTGTTGTTTGACGTTGAGGAGGCAGTTGTGGGAAACCCAGATATGGTTGTTGGAGCTGAACTTGTGCTTGTGGGACCAACAGTTGTGGTAGTTGGAGCTGAACTTGTGGTCGTGGCTGAAAACCTTGTTGTTGGAACTACAGTTGTGGTTGTTGCTGTAGATGTAGAAGTTGTTGCTGAAGTTGTGCTTGAGTGTCCCTCAGTTGTGTTAATGGAAGCCACATTGGTCACTGGACCACCACTTGTGTTAGTTGGAGATGAAGTTGTGGTGGTTGGAACTTCTGTTGTGGAAGTTACGGTTGAAGTTGTGGTAGATACAGGTGAAGTTGTGGTGGTTGTCTGCTGTGTGGTGATGGTTGGAGCAGAAGATGTGGTTGCAGGAACTGCAGCTGTGGTAGTTTCTTCTGATGTTGTAACACCACTTGTGGTAGTTGCAGCTGAAGTTATGCTGGTTGCCCCAGGTGTGTTGTTTGACGTTGAGGAGGCAGTTGTGGGAAACACAGATGTGGTTGTGGGAGCTGAATTTGTGGTTGTGGGACCAACAGTTGTGGTAGTTGGATCTGAACTTGTGGTCGTGGCTGAAGCTGTGGTTGTTGGAACTACAGCTGTGCTTGTTGCCGTAGATGTGGGAGTTGTTGCTGAAGTTGTGCTTGAGTGTCCCTCAGTTGTGGTGGTTGGAACTGCAGTTGTGGTTGTTGCCACAGATGTGGGAGTTGTTGCTGAAGTTGTGCTCGAGTGTCCCTCAGTTGTCATAGTGGAAGCAGCATTGGTCACTGGACCAGTAGTTGTGGTAGTTGGAGATGAAGTGGTGGTTGGAGCAGAAGATGTGGTTTCAGGAACTGCAGCCGTTGTAGTTTCTTCTGGTGTTCTAACACCACTTGTGGTAGTTACAGCTGAAGTTATCTTGCTTGCCCCAGGTGTGTTGTTTGACGTTGGTGAGGTGGTTGTGGGAAACCCAGATATGGTTGTTGGAGCTGAACTTGTGGTTGTGGGACCAACAGTTGTGGTAGTTAGAGCTGAAGTTGTGGTCGTGGCTGAAAACCTGGTTGTTGGAACTACAGTTGTGGTTGTTGCTGTAGATGTGGGAGTTGTTGCTGAAGTTGTGCTTGAGTGTCCCTCAGTTGTGGTGGTTGGAACTGCAGTTGTGGTTGTTGCCACAGATGTGGGAGTTGTTGCTGAAGTTGTGCTTGAGTGTCCCTCAGTTGTCGTAGTGAAAGCAGCATTGGTCACTGGACCAGTAGTTGTGGTAGTTGGAGATGAAGTGGTGGTTGGAGCAGAAGATGTGGTTGCAGTTCCTGCAGCTATGGTAGTTTCTTCTGATGTTGTAACACCAGTTGTGGTAGATACAGCTGAAGTTATGTTGCTTGCCCCAGGTGTGCTGTTTGATGTTGGTGAGGTGGTTGTGGGAAACCCAGATATGGTTGTTGGAGCTGAACTTGTGGTTGTGGGACCAACAGTTGTGGTAGTTAGAGCTGAAGTTGTGGTCGTGGCTGAAAACCTGGTTGTTGGAACTACAGCTGTGCTTGTTGCCGTAGATGTGGAAGTTGTTGTTGAAGTTGTGCTTGAGTGTCCCTCAGTTGTGGTGATTGGAACTGCAGTTGTGGTTGTTGCCACAGATGTGGGAGTTGTTGCTGAAGTTGTGCTTGAGTGTCCCTCAGTTGTGGTGGTTGGAACTGCAGTTGTGGTTGTTGCCACAGATGTGGGAGTTGTTGCTGAATTTGTGCTTGAGTGTCCCTCAGTTGCTGTAGTGAAAGCAGCATTGGTCACTGGACCAGTAGTTGTGGTAGTTGGAGATGAAGTGGTGGTTGGAGCAGAAGATGTGGTTGCAGTTCCTGCAGCTGTGGTAGTTTCTTCTGATGTTGTAACACCACTTGTGGTAGTTACAGCTGAAGTTATCTTGCTTGCCCCAGGTGTGTTGTTTGACGTTGGTGAGGTGGTTGTGGGAAACCCAGATATGGTTGTTGGAGCTGAACTTGTGGTTGTGGGACCAACAGTTGTGGTAGTTGGAGCTGAACTTGTGGTCGTGGCTGAAAACCTGGTTGTTGGAACTACAGTTGTGGTTGTTGCTGTAGATGTAGGAGTTGTTGCTGAAGTTGTGCTTGAGTGTCCCTCAGTTGTGTTAGTGGAAGCAACATTGGTCACTGGACCACCACTTATGTTAGTTGGAGATGAAGTTGTGGTGGTTGGATCTTCTGTTGTGGAAGTTACGGTTGAAGCTGTGGTAGTTACAGGTGAAGTTGTGGTGGTTGTCTGCTGTGTGGTGATGGTTGGAGCAGAAGATGTGGTTGCAGGAACTGCAGCTGTGGTAGTTTCTTCTGATGTTGTAACACCACTTGTGGTAGTTACAGGTGAAGATGTGGTGGTTGTCTGCTGTGTGGTGGTGGTTGGAGCAGAAGATGTGGTTGCAGGAATTGCAGTTGTGGTAGTTCCTTCTGATTTTGTAACACCACTTGTGGTAGTTACAAGTGAAGATGTGGTGGTTGTCTGCTGTGTGGTGGTGGTTCGAGCAGAAGATGTGGTTGCAGGAATTGCAGTTGTGGTAGTTCCTTCTGATGTTGTAACACCACTTGTGGTAGTTGCAGCTGAAATTATGCTGGTTGCCCCAGGTGTGTTAGTTGACGTTGAGGAGGCAGTTGTGGGAAACACAGATGTGGTTTTGGGAGCTGAATTTGTGGTTGTGAGACCAACAGTTGTGGTAGTTGGATCTGAACTTGTGGTCGTGGCTGAGGCTGTGGTTGTTGCCAGAGATGTGGGAGTTGCTGTGCTTGTCTGTCCCACAGTTGTAGTAGTGGAAGCAGCATTGGTCACTGGACCAGTTGTGATAGTTGGAGATGAAGTGGTGGTTGGAGCAGAAGATGTGGTTGCAGTTCCTGCAGCTGTTGTAGTTTCTTCTGATGTTCTAACACCACTTGTCGTAGTTACAGCTGAAGTTATGCTGGTTGCCCCAGGTGTGTTGTTTGACGTTGAGGAGGCAGTTGTGGGAAACCCAGATATGGTTGTTGGAGCTGAACTTGTGCTTGTGGGACCAACAGTTGTGGTAGTTGGAGCTGAACTTGTGGTCGTGGCTGAAAACCTTGTTGTTGGAACTACAGTTGTGGTTGTTGCTGTAGATGTAGGAGTTGTTGCTGAAGTTGTGCTTGAGTGTCCCTCAGTTGTGTTAATGGAAGCCACATTGGTCACTGGACCACCACTTGTGTTAGTTGGAGATGAAGTTGTGGTGGTTGGAACTTCTGTTGTGGAAGTTACGGTTGAAGTTGTGGTAGATACAGGTGAAGTTGTGGTGGTTGTCTGCTGTGTGGTGATGGTTGGAGCAGAAGATGTGGTTGCAGGAACTGCAGCTGTGGTAGTTTCTTCTGATGTTGTAACACCACTTGTGGTAGTTGCAGCTGAAGTTATGCTGGTTGCCCCAGGTGTGTTGTTTGACGTTGAGGAGGCAGTTGTGGGAAATGCAGATGTGGTTGTGGGAGCTGAATTTGTGGTTGTGGGACCAACAGTTGTGGTAGTTGGATCTGAACTTGTGGTCGTGGCTGAAGCTGTGGTTGTTGGAACTACAGCTGTGCTTGTTGCCGTAGATGTGGGAGTTGTTGCTGAAGTTGTGCTTGAGTGTCCCTCAGTTGTGGTGGTTGAAACTGCAGTTGTGGTTGTTGCCACAGATGTGGGAGTTGTTGCTGAAGTTGTGCTTGAGTGTCCCTCAGTTGTCGTAGTGAAAGCAGCATTGGTCACTGGACCAGTACTTGTGGTAGTTGGAGATGAAGTGGTGGTTGGAGCAGAAGATGTGGTTGCAGGAACTGCAGTTGTGGTAGTTCCTTCTGATGTTGTAACACCACTTGTCGTAGTTACAGCTGAAGTTATGTTGCTTGCCCCAGGTGTGTTGTTTGACGTTGGTGAGGTGGTTGTGGGAAACCCAGATATGGTTGTTGGAGCTGAACTTGTGGTTGTGGGACCAACAGTTGTGGTAGTTGGAGCTGAACTTGTGGTCGTGGCTGAAAACCTGGTTGTTGGAACTACAGTTGTGGTTGTTGCTATAGATGTAGGAGTTGTTGCTGAAGTTGTGCTTGAGTGTCCCTCAGTTGTGTTAGTGGAAGCAACATTGGTCACTGGACCACGACTTGTGTTAGTTGGAGATGAAGTTGTGGTGGTTGGATCTTCTGTTGTGGAAGTTACGGTTGAAGTTGTGGTAGATACAGGTGAAGTTGTGGTGGTTGTCTGCTGTGTGGTGATGGTTGGAGCAGAAGATGTGGTTGCAGGAACTGCAGCTGTGGTAGTTTCTTCTGATGTTGTAACACCACTTGTGGTAGTTGCAGCTGAAGTTATGCTGGTTGCCCCAGGTGTGTTGTTTGACGTTGAGGAGGCAGTTGTGGGAAATGCAGATGTGGTTGTGGGAGCTGAATTTGTGGTTGTGGGACCAACAGTTGTGGTAGTTGGATCTGAACTTGTGGTCGTGGCTGAAGCTGTGGTTGTTGGAACTACAGCTGTGCTTGTTGCCGTAGATGTGGGAGTTGTTGCTGAAGTTGTGCTTGAGTGTCCCTCAGTTGTGGTGGTTGAAACTGCAGTTGTGGTTGTTGCCACAGATGTGGGAGTTGTTGCTGAAGTTGTGCTTGAGTGTCCCTCAGTTGTCGTAGTGAAAGCAGCATTGGTCACTGGACCAGTACTTGTGGTAGTTGGAGATGAAGTGGTGGTTGGAGCAGAAGATGCGGTTGCAGGAACTGCAGTTGTGGTAGTTCCTTCTGATGTTGTAACACCACTTGTCGTAGTTACAGCTGAAGTTATGTTGCTTGCCCCAGGTGTGTTGTTTGACGTTGGTGAGGTGGTTGTGGGAAACCCAGATATGGTTGTTGGAGCTGAACTTGTGGTTGTGGGACCAACAGTTGTGGTAGTTGGAGCTGAACTTGTGGTCGTGGCTGAAAACCTGGTTGTTGGAACTACAGTTGTGGTTGTTGCTATAGATGTAGGAGTTGTTGCTGAAGTTGTGCTTGAGTGTCCCTCAGTTGTGTTAGTGGAAGCAACATTGGTCACTGGACCACGACTTGTGTTAGTTGGAGATGAAGTTGTGGTGGTTGGATCTTCTGTTGTGGAAGTTACGGTTGAAGTTGTGGTAGTTACAGGTGAAGATGTGGTTGTTGTCTGCTGTGTGGTGGTGGTTGGAGCAGAAGATGTGGTTGCAGGAACTGCAGCTGTTGTAGTTTCTTCTGATGTTGTAACACCACTTGTGGTCTTTGCAGCTGAAGTTATGCTGGTTGCCCCAGGTGTGTTGTTTGACGTTGGTGAGGTGGTTGTGGGAAACCCAGATATGGTTGTTGGAGCTGAACTTGTGCTTGTGGGACCAACAGTTGTGGTAGTTGGAGCTGAACTTGTGGTCGTGGCTGAAAACCTTGTTGTTGGAACTACAGTTGTGGTTGTTGCTGTAGATGTAGGAGTTGTTGCTGAAGTTGTGCTTGAGTGTCCCTCAGTTGTGTTAATGGAAGCCACATTGGTCACTGGACCACCACTTGTGTTAGTTGGAGATGAAGTTGTGGTGGTTGGAACTTCTGTTGTGGAAGTTACGGTTGAAGTTGTGGTAGATACAGGTGAAGTTGTGGTGGTTGTCTGCTGTGTGGTGATGGTTGGAGCAGAAGATGTGGTTGCAGGAACTGCAGCTGTGGTAGTTTCTTCTGATGTTGTAACACCACTTGTGGTAGTTGCAGCTGAAGTTATGCTGGTTGCCCCAGGTGTGTTGTTTGACGTTGAGGAGGCAGTTGTGGGAAATGCAGATGTGGTTGTGGGAGCTGAATTTGTGGTTGTGGGACCAACAGTTGTGGTAGTTGGATCTGAACTTGTGGTCGTGGCTGAAGCTGTGGTTGTTGGAACTACAGCTGTGCTTGTTGCCGTAGATGTGGGAGTTGTTGCTGAAGTTGTGCTTGAGTGTCCCTCAGTTGTGGTGGTTGGAACTGCAGTTGTGGTTGTTGCCACAGATGTGGGAGTTGTTGCTGAAGTTGTGCTTGAGTGTCCCTCAGTTTTTGTAGTGAAAGCAGCATTGGTCACTGGACCAGTAGTTGTGGTAGTTGGAGATGAAGTGGTGGTTGGAGCAGAAGATGTGGTTTCAGGAACTGCAGCCGTTGTAGTTTCTTCTGGTGTTCTAACACCACTTGTGGTAGTTACAGCTGAAGTTATCTTGCTTGCCCCAGGTGTGTTGTTTGACGTTGGTGAGGTGGTTGTGGGAAACCCAGATATGGTTGTTGGAGCTGAACTTGTGGTTGTGGGACCAACAGTTGTGGTAGTTAGAGCTGAAGTTGTGGTCGTGGCTGAAAACCTGGTTGTTGGAACTACAGTTGTGGTTGTTGCTGTAGATGTGGGAGTTGTTGCTGAAGTTGTGCTTGAGTGTCCCTCAGTTGTGGTGGTTGGAACTGCAGTTGTGGTTGTTGCCACAGATGTGGGAGTTGTTGCTGAAGTTGTGCTTGAGTGTCCCTCAGTTGTCGTAGTGAAAGCAGCATTGGTCACTGGACCAGTAGTTGTGGTAGTTGGAGATGAAGTGGTGGTTGGAGCAGAAGATGTGGTTGCAGTTCCTGCAGCTGTGGTAGTTTCTTCTGATGTTGTAACACCACTTGTGGTAGTTACAGCTGAAGTTATGTTGCTTGCCCCAGGTGTGTTGTTTGACGTTGGTGAGGTGGTTGTGGGAAACCCAGATATGGTTATTGGAGCTGAACTTGTGGTTGTGGGACCAACAGTTGTGGTAGTTGGAGCTGAACTTGTGGTCGTGTCTGAAAACCTGGTTGTTGGAACTACAGCTGTGCTTGTTGCCGTAGATGTGGAAGTTGTTGTTGAAGTTGCGCTTGAGTGTCCCTCAGTTGTGGTGGTTGGAACTGCAGTTGTGGTTGTTGCCACAGATGTGGGAGTTGTTGCTGAAGTTGTGCTTGAGTGTCCCTCAGTTGTGGTGGTTGGAACTGCAGTTGTGGTTGTTGCCACAGATGTGGGAGTTGTTGCTGAAGTTGTGCTTGAGTGTCCCTCAGTTTTTGTAGTGAAAGCAGCATTGGTCACTGGACCAGTAGTTGTGGTAGTTGGAGATGAAGTGGTGGTTGGAGCAGAAGATGTGGTTGCAGTTCCTGCAGCTGTGGTAGTTTCTTCTGATGTTGTAACACCAGTTGTGGTACTTACAGCTGAAGTTATCTTGCTTGCCCCAGGTGTGTTGTTTGACGTTGGTGAGGTGGTTGTGGGAAACCCAGATATGGTTGTTGGAGCTGAACTTGTGGTTGTGGGACCAACAGTTGTGGTAGCTGGAGCTGAACTTGTGGTTGTGGCTGAAAACCTGGTTGTTGGAACTACAGTTGTGGTTGTTGCTGTAGATGTAGGAGTTGTTGCTGAAGTTGTGCTTGAGTGTCCCTCAGTTGTGTTAGTGGAAGCAACATTGGTCACTGGACCATAACTTGTGGTAGTTACATGTGAAGATGTGGTGGTTGGGACTTCTGTTGTGGAAGTTACGGTTGAAGTTGTGGTAGTTACAGGTGAAGTTGTGGTGGTTGTCTGCTGTGTGATGATGGTTGGAGCAGAAGATGTGGTTGCAGGAACTGCAGCTGTGGTAGTTTCTTCTGATGTTGTAACACCACTTGTGGTCTTTGCAGCTGAAGTTATGCTGGTTGCCCCAGGTGTGTTGGTTGACGTTGAGGAGGCAGTTGTGGGAAATGCAGATGTGGTTGTCGGAGCTGAATTTGTGGTTGTGGGACCAACAGTTGTGGTAGTTGGATCTGAACTTGTGGTCGTGCCTGAAAACCTGGTTGTTGGAACTACAGTTGTGCTTGTTGCTGTAGATGTAGGAGTTGTTGCTGAAGTTGTGCTTGAGTGTCCCTCAGTTGTGTTAGTGGAAGCAACATTGGTCACTGGACCATCACTTGTGGTAGTTACAGGTGAAGATGTGGTGGTTGTCTGCTGTGTGGTGGTGGTTGGAGCAGAAGATGTGGTTGCAGGAACTGCAGTTGTGGTAGTTCCTTCTGATGTTGTAACACCACTTGTGGTAGTTGCAGCTGAAATTATGCTGGTTGCCCCAGGTGTGTTAGTTGACGTTGAGGAGGCAGTTGTGGGAAACACAGATGTGGTTGTGGGAGCTGAATTTGTGGTTGTGAGACCAACATTTGTGGCAGTTGGATCTGAACTTGTGGTCATGGCTGAAGCTGTGGTTGTTGCCAGAGATGTGGGAGTTGCTGTGCTTGTCTGTCCCACAGTTGTAGTAGTGGAAGCAGCATTGGTCACTGAACCAGTTGTGGTAGTTGGAGATGAAGTGGTGGTTGGAGCAGAAGATGTGGTTGCAGTTCCTGCAGCTGTTGTAGTTTCTTCTGATGTTGTAACACCAGTTGTGGTAGTTACAGCTGAAGGTATAAGGCTTGCCCCAGGTGTGTTGTTTGACGTTGGTGAGGTGGTTGTGGGAAACCCAGATATGGTTGTTGGAGCTGAGCTTGTGGTTGTGGGACCAACAGTTTTTGTTGTTGGAGCTGAACTTGTGGTTGTGGTTAAAAACGTGGTTGTTGGAACTACAGTTGTGATTGTTGATGTAGATGTAGGAGTTGTTGCTGAAGTTGTGCTTGAGTGTCCCTCAGTTGTGTTCGTGGAAGCAGCATTGGTCACTGCACCACGACTTGTGTTAGTTGGAGATGAAGTTGTGGTGGTTGGAACTTCTGTTGTGGAAGTTCCGGTTGAAGTTGTGGTAGTTACAGGTAAAGTTGTGGTGGTTGTCTGCTGTGTGGTGATGGTTGGAGCAGAAGATGTGGTTGCAGGAACTGCAGCTGTGGTAGTTTCTTCTGATGTTGTAACACCACTTGTGGTAGTTGCAGCTGAAGTTATGCTGGTTGCCCCAGGTGTGTTGTTTGACGTTGAGGAGGCAGTTGTGGGAAATGCAGATGTGGTTGTGGGAGCTGAATTTGTGGTTGTCAGACCAACAGTTGTGGTAGCTGGAGCTGAACTTGTGGTCGTGGCTGAAAATGTGGTTGTTGGAACTACAGTTGTGGTTGTTGCCACAGATGTGGGAGTTGTTGCTGAAGTTGTGCTTGAGTGTCCCTCAGTTGTCGTAGTGGAAGCAGCATTGGTCACTGGACCAGTAGTTGTGGTAGTTGTAGATGAAGTGGTGGTTGGGGCAGAAGATGTGGTTTCAGGAACTGCAGTTGTGCTAGTTTCTTCTGATGTCGTAACACCACTTGTAGTCGTTGCAGCTGAAGTTATGTTGCTTGCCCCAGGTGTGTTGTTTGACGTTGGAGAGGTGGTTGTGGGAAACCCAGATGTGGTTGTTGGAGCTGAACTTGTGGTCGTGGCTGAAAACCTGGTTGTTGGAACTACAGTTGTGATTGTTGCTGTAGATGTAGGAGTTGTTGCTGAAGTTGTGCTTGAGTGTCCCTCGGTTGTGTTAGTGGAAGCAACATTGGTCACTGGACCACCACTTGTGGTAGTTTGAGATGAAGTTGTGGTGGTTGGAACTTTTGTTGTGGAAATTACAGCTGAAGCTGTGGTAGTAACAGGTGAAGTTGTGGTGGTTGTCTGCTGTGTAGTGATGGTTGGAGCAGAAGATGTGGTTGCAGGAACTGCAGTTGTGGTAGTTCCTTCTGATGTTGTAACACCAGTTGTGGTAGTTGCAGCTGAAGTTATGCTGGTTGCCCCAGGTGTGTTGGTTGACATTGGGGAGGTGGTTGTGGGAAACTCAGAAGTGGTTGTTGGAGCTGAACTTGTGGTTGCGGGACCAACAGTTGTGGTAGCTGGATCTGAACTTGTGGTTTTGGCTGAAAATGTGGTTGCTGGAACTACAGTTGTGCTTGTTGCTGTAGAAGTGGGAGTTGTTGCTGAAGTTGTGCTTGAATGTCCCACAGTTGTGGTAGTGGAAGCAACATTGGTCACTGGACCATAGATGATGATAGATGTAGGAGTTGCTGCTGAAGTTGTGCTTGTCTGTCCCTCAGTTGTGGTGGTTGGAACTGCAGTTGTGGTAGTTACAGCCAAAATCATTGTGGTTGTTTCTGATGTGGTGGTTGATGGTGAAGATGTGGTGGTGGGAACCAAAAATGTGGTTATTGGAGGTAAAGTTGTAGTTGTTTTAATGCCACTTGTAGCAGCTGTCGTAGTTCCTGCACGTGTTGTCGTGGTCGAATGTGTGGTAGTTGGAATTGTAGTTTTGACAGTCACATCCGAAGTTATGGTGGCTGCCCCTTTTGTAGTGGTCATGGCCGAAGATATGGTAGTAGTTTTCTCAGGTGTGTTTGTTCGAATTTTAGTTGTGGTAGTTTGAGCAGGTTTTGTAGTTGGAGGTGAAGTTGTGGTCGTTGGAAATCCGCTTGTGGTAGTTTCTGCAACTGTGGTAGCTGTGGGTCTGTTTCTTGTTGGTGTAGTTGTGATCATGGGTTTGGTTGTCATGGTTGTTGTTGCTATAGTCCTCAGAGGTGCAGTGGTTGTGCTTGTTGCGGTAGTAGCAGTTGTGGTAGTCATTACAACCTTCATTTTTTGAACGTCTTTCACTGTGACTGTGTGAGCCTTTCCATTTAGGAGCTGATCTCTAAAGAACTAAATGGAGAGACATCATAGAGAATTAACATTGTATCTCATTCCCTTTACCACACCCTTTATTTTATCCATCAGATTTTCCATACCTGTTGAACAAGTTTTGTAATGGTCTCATTGCTGATCTCTTCATAGGAAGTTATCTTCATCTGTAAATGTGCTTGTGATATCAAGCCTGTTGGGGGGGGGGAAAGGTCACACATGGAAACTGATAAAAAGCTTAATACTGCCATGTCCATGCCTGTGCCTGTTTTCCCCTGACTGTGTCTGTGTTTGTATGTAGATATGGATTCCACTTGGTTCCACTCTATCTGCACACATACCCATCAACTCAAATTCGCAAACATGCCAAGCCATCACCTCCTACTGCAAGAACTCTGCTTCTACTCACAGTTAATTTATGTGCTAAACTCCCTGCTCAGATTCTAGTTTATGTTGCATCGGTTTAGTTAGTTAGTTTGACTGTCTGCCTGTTGTGGACAATCAATTTTTCTATTCATATGCTATATGTCCTTGAACATACAATTACAAATGCAGCACATGTGTTGTAGTAGTTTTAATGTTTGAATCTTCTAATGTCACTTTTTCGTTAAGTAACATGATTTTTCAGTTTCAGCTTAAGACCCATCAAAGGGGTACAGCTACACCATGGGTCAAAATTAGGGTTGCAACGATACACAAAATTCACTGTTCAGTTTGATACTTTAGTGTCACAGTTCAATATTTTTTCAACACAAAAAAGAGAAATTTCCAAAAAAGTTTCAATAAACTTTTTTAGTTTATTGAAATTACCAACATTTATTTAAACTCAAAAGTTTTTAAATTAAATTTCAGGGTCATACTTAATACGAAAACCAAAGTAGTTCCAAACACCAAGTCTTCAATTTGAACAAGCAGCACCAATCAAGCCAGGCACAGAAAAAGCAAAGAGTAGCCAGTGGACTTTTAAAATAATAAAATACCTTGTGCAAACTGCCAGTCATAAAAACTGACAAAAGCGAAACTAATTAACTATGTAGCATACTTACAGATGTAGAAGCATGTTTAGAAGAACATACACTGGGAAAATGGTTAAATCTGAGCAAGTTAACAAAGTCTGGATGGCTAAACACTCGCTTCTGAAACACTATGCCAGAGATGTGTGCAGTGGGGTTTCGGTGTAAGTCATTAGGTGTCATTAGTCATTAGGTGAGCAGTTCTGGTTGGGAAGTTGTCGTCGAGTTTCTTTAGGTGGGTTACTGGTTATAGTTCCTGCATTGTCACCTGTGTTAGTTGTTGCTGTTATGGAATTTTCTATTCTTAGGTTACACAGGGTCACGTGTGGGCTTTGAGGTCCTAGGCAGTAGTAGTTGTTTGGCTTTGCTTAAGAACAACAGGTGCCAGCCTATCTCAACACTGTAGTGACCAGGGTTGAAAAGACCTAATGTTGTCTTCTGAGACATAATAAATAGCATGCCATTGATGTTTCATTAGCATAAACAGACAACAGTGTCTCCAGACTAGTATGTGCTGACGGTAACACTAACGTGGGTAAAATGTTCTCTTTGACTCATTCTGGGTGTATAGTTGTGACAGAGTGTAAATCAATGCATTCCTTCCTCAGAGGTAAGGGGAGGAACTAGCAACCTATTAAGTACACCTGGGAGCTGGGGGAAGGGAGTCAAAAAACTTTCAGTGAGACAAAAGGCAGCATGGTGGAGACTAGGAGGAAGTGAGGGGAAAGAAGAAGAGAAAAACCCAACTTATCACTCTGTGGAAAACAAACACTGCGAAGGACTAGCAGCAACCCTGTGTGTGTGTCCAGGGCATTGGATATCCGGTTACGCGGTACTCGGAGCAGCTACAACCAGTCCAACCTCAACCAATCCTGCAGATAAGTGGCCTCAGCCTGTCCCTCTCCAGGCTTCCTCACCCCTCTCAGCCACTGTCTTGTCCCCCACCGCATCCAGAAAACTTCTCCCTATTCCCGGTCCTGTTCGCTTCTACCTCTCCATATACAGTCATACAGACACTATACTTACACCAGACTGAACTGAACTTTTGGATATTTTTCTTTCCTATAAACTGAATTGATTTCACCCCTATAGCTCCTCCCCATACATACCCTCCTTGGCGTGCACACTCACAAACTTTGACCTGCTTGAGCTCAACTGAACTAAACTGAATCTGCAACCTTTCACTCACTTTTTTTATGGTGAATGCAATTTTGGTTATCAAATTATATTATTATTGTTTTTGGGAAATGTAATTGTTTAACTCTTTTTGTCCACATTGATTTATATGGTTGATTTTTTTGATTTGCCTATGATTGGTGAATAATTTTTTCATTGTTAGACATTTTGTTGAGTAGTGTTTTGTTTGGGTAATTATCTTTTGTAGCTAGGGCTTGAGCTACCTGGACTTTGAATTTCTTGGCTTTACAGATGCTTTCGGGTTTACATATTTGTTTTTTCCATATTTGCAGAAATAAACAACAGGTTGCCGTATGCTCCTGTCTGGCGCCCAACTTTAACTTTTGGCAAGCATCTTTTTTAGCCCCTACGCTACATAGTATTTGTGGTGTTATCTGTAGGAGTTTAAAATCTCCTTGGCCAGGCATCAATAAATATTACAGCATAAGACATCAGAGGCTCCTGAACACTTTCTTCACTCCTGACCTCACCGCTGACCATTGATTTAACAATTTCTCCATAACAGCTGTAGTGTTATAAATATTGAATTTGAGAAAAACAATTAAATCAGATACCGCCGTATTTCTGAATTCATTGCCATGTTTATCTTATATGAGGACTTTCACCAAGAAGTGGAATCAGATGTCTTTTTTTCTGTCAGAAAATCACTTGAATCATATGTCACTAAATATAATATCTCAACAGCTATTCACCAGTTTGCCATACATGATTGTGTAAATACCAGTGTTATCAAGAAGATCCATATGAGCACTGACTGTAAAACCAAACTAAACTGTAATATGTATGCCATCATCATAGTACAATATTTATAAGTAGACATTTAAATCTTGGCAGATGTTGACTTCTTCATTGCTATACTGTATGTGATTATGTTATATCTACCTTCAGTTTGGAATGTATGTTTATTGAGGGTTTTAGAATTGACCACATTCACATATAATGTCTTGAAATATTAAATGCACAATGTGTAACAACTATTAAACCACTACTGCTACAAAATACAATGATACCCCTTTCCTTTGTTTTCTTTTTGCTAACCTTTCAAAGGATAAACAGTTGCACCTCATGCCAAGATTTATGTTTATGCTCTTTCTTTCTCTCTACTGTCTGGAGGACCATTGAGGCAGTAGACATAATCTTGGATATTGACCAAAGAAAATGAATCAGCTCCATTTAACAACATCTCACCACTCCTAGTATAGACAAGTATCTTGTCTGTGATTGCATTTTGAGCTTAGTTTAGAATTACTAGAAGGAGGTGACAAAACAGATGCAGATTTTTTAGAACCTGAAAAAACAGGGAAGTCACAAGCATACATGTGTCAAAATATATAAAACTCAAAATACAAAAAATAATCTCTAGGAACTTCATATTAGACAGTGATAGCTATCTCTTAAAGAATGAGTAACTATTCAACAGCACCTCAGCAGCTATTCTCCAGATTGGCATACATGGTTGTGTACAATCAGTGTCATCAAGAAGAAAATTCTAGTGGATCCTAGTGATTTTGGTGACCCTACCACCTGTATCTTAGCACTGACCATAAAGCCAAACTATACTCTAATAAGTATGTCAAACTTCATAGTATGATACTTGTCATAAATCAGAGACATTTGAATTTTCAGAGGTTGAAGAGTTATTTATTGCCCTAAGTGATTTGTTGATACATATCTACCTTCAGTTTGGAATTAATGTTGTTTTGGGGGTTTTAGCATTAACCACAATCAGATATAATGTCTTGAAATATTAAATGCACAATGTGTAACGACTATTAAACCACTAAACATACAGTCATATCTTTTTGCCTTTGTTTTGTTTTTGCTAACTTTTCAAAGGTTAAACAGTTGAACCTCATGCCAAGATTTATGTTTATGCTCTTTTTTTTTTCTCCTTGACAGAGGACAATCCACCCAGTAAACATTATCTTGGATATTAACCAAAGCAACTGAATCAGCTCCATTTAACAACATTTAAAAAAATGTACATAACTACTTATTTTATGAAATAAATTTTTGGCTATTTTATCTTAAAATGATTCAGGTCATACGTGTGTGTCATGGCCATGCCGCTGCCTCTCACATTTTGTGTTTCCTACTAACACTGTGCACATTTAGATTTAGCCATTAAGCCAGTATTTTAATTTCATATGTCTTCAGTCCAAAATTTGTTTTTCATCTCCCTTGCAGTAATTTACTGCAGTAAGTAATTTAGTAATTACCGAATTTTATTTCATGAGACTACAATAAATACTTTTTATAGAAATTAATATCCATATAATATAATATAATATAATATAATAATAATAAAATACTACAAAAACGTTTTACTGCTAATACTTAACACTACTACTCTGTCTGCTCTGGTCTAGTAAAGCATATTAGAAAGTAAAATGCAAACAATCAAAGCCATAAAAATATCACCTATAATGAAACTTGTAATCATTAGCTTACCTTGTGCGGACAAGGCGTGTAAATATCCGAGAAAAAATATCCAAGACAGGATTTTTCTCTCCATGATGACGGGTGTTAACTCTCGCCACTCGAGGTACAGACAAGTGTTTTGTCTGATTGTATTTTGAGCTTAGTCTAGAATTACTCCTCCCGCAGCTTTGAAGGAAGTGACAAGACATTGGTGGCAGATGCCGATTTAATTAAACCTGAAAAACCAGGTAAGCCATAGGCATACATATTTGCAAAATATATAAAACTCAAAATACAAAAAATTAATCTGTTCTAAATTCACACCAAGCAGTATTAGATTATGATTCATCTCTTTAAGAATAGTGAACAATTATGCTTAAGTTACAGAGTACAGTTTGCAGTCCAATAGAGAGTCTTTGGAACAGAATGTATTTAATTTCAACACAGATGAAAGATGAATGGGGTACAATTAATTATATAACTACTGTAGCTGGTACAGAGAAGAAAGTACATCCCCATCAACATTGTTTTTCACATGCTACACACTTAAGGGGCTTTGGCTTTGGTCAAAGCCAACTATTACTGGAACAAGGCTGTATAACCCTGCTTCAGAAAAGGGTGGCACACTGTGTAAAATGTAAAGAGAAGCAAAATATGATGTGCAAACACGGAAACAATTTAATTGATATTGATAACACAAAGACACACAGGCACACAAAGGTCACACAGTTCACACAGACATGGGGAGAACATACAAACTCTATACAGAAAGGCCCAGAACCTTCTTCACCACTATGTCTGTTATACTTCCATTTTCCAGGGCATTTTTCTCCATGTATGGAGGCTACAGTCCTCGCTGCAGCGGCTCCGGTTCGACTCCTGCATCGGACGCCCATTTACTGCGTGTCACTCCCCCTCTCTCTGCCCCCTGTTTCCTGTCCATCTTCAGCTGCACTATCATTAAAGGCATAAAACGGCCAAAAAAATAATCTTTAAAAAAAATACTTCCATTTTCCAATATACTGTCATAGCCAGAGCATCCAGATCTAATAGAAAAAACATAATACCGAACATTACATTGGAACTGATTGTAAAAAGTCTTGTTTGATGTTCAATCCATTTAGAGGGGCATTGTGTTATATTTTTGTCAATTATCATACAGCCTGGTCATTGTTAAAAGTTGAAGTGCTACAAACTGAAATAGAGGTAAAATACCCAAAACATTTTCCTCCACCTCTGATTTGAAGTGGGATCTTTTTAATCATTAATGTGTTTCTCAACCTCAAGTAATAGAAAAAAAACGCACACAGAATATCTTAGTCTTCCTTCTCTGTACTAAAATGTTTCTTTATGTTACTTTACAACACAATTTCACAGTGATTCCATACATTCTATAAGATTTATAAATCAGTTATTGAAGACAAAACAGATTCACATGATTGTGCATTTTGCTAGTAACACCAGACAGACAGATAGAGACAAAGTAACACCAGACAGGCTCAGGCTTCTGAACCTGTCTTTATACATTCACTTGTGACTACCTTTGTCCTTATAAAATATCTATCTTGATGTGGAGTTTGCTGTAGATGTGGAATTTGTGGTGGTTGGCATCCCAGCTGAGATAGTTTCTGCAGCTGTGGTAGTTGCAGCCAGAGTATTAGTTGGTGGTGTGGTTGTTGTGGGTGGTGCTGTTGTGCTCAGGGGTGTGGGTGTAGTTGTTGTGATCAGAGCTGTGGTTGACATCTGTGTTGTTGTGGGTATAGTTGTTGTGCTCAGGGGTGTAGTTGTCATGTGTGTAGTTGTGCTTTGGGGTGTAGTTGTCATGTGTGTAGTTGTGCTTTGGGGTGTAGTTGACATTGGTGTTGTTGTGGGTGTTGTTGTGCTCAGAGCTGTGGATGACATTGGTGATGTTGTAAGTGTAGTTGTTGTGCTCAGGGGTGTGGTTGTTGTGATTGTAGTTGTGCTTTGGGGTGTGGTTGTTGGAGTTGATGTGCTCAGGGGTGTGGTTGTTGTAGTTGATGTGCTCAGAGGTGTGGATGACATCAGTGTTGTTGTGGGTGTAGTTGTTGTGCTCAGGGATGTCGTTGCGGGTGTAGTTGTCATGCTTTGGGGTGTAGTTGACATTGGTGTTATTATGGGTGTCGTTGTCATGCTCAGGGGTGTGGTTGTTGTGGTTGTGGTTGTAGTTGCGCTTTGGGGTGCGGTTGTTGGGGATATTGATGTGCTCAGGGGTGTGGTTGACACTGGTGATGTTGTAGGTGTAGTTGTTGTGCTCAGGGGTGCGGTTGTTGTGGTTGTTTGGGATGTTGATGTGCTCAGGGGTGTGGTTGTTGTGCGTGTCGTGCTCAGAGGTGTGGATGACATCAGTGTTGTTGTGGGTGTAGTTGTTGTGCTCAGGGATGTCGTTGCAGGTGTAGTTGTCATGCTTTGGGGTGTAGTTGACATTGGTGTTATTGTGGGTGTCGTTGTCGTGCTCAGGGGTGTGGTTGTTGTGGTTGTTTGGGATGTTGATGTGCTCAGGGGTGTGGTTATTGTGGGTGTTGTGCTCAGAGCTGTGGATGATATTGGTGTTGTGGGTGTTGTTGTCCAGTGTGTAGTTGTGCTTTGGGGTGAAGTTAACATTGGTGTTGTTGTGGGTGTAGTTGACATGCTCAGGGGTGTGGATGTTGTGGGTGTTGTTGTGTTCAGGGGTATAGGTGTCATGGGTGTTGCAGGTGTAGTTGTCATGCTTAGGGGTGTGGTTGTCCTGTGTGTAGTTGTGCTTTGGGGTGCAGTTGACATTGGTGTTGTTGAGGGTGTAGTTGTCATGCTTAGGGGTGTGGTTGTCCTGTGTGTAGTTGTGCTTTGGGGTGTAGTTGACATTGGTGTTGTTGTGGGTGTCGTTGTCATGCTCAGGGGTGTGGTTGTTCTGGGTGTTGTTGTGTTCGGGGGTGTGGTTGTCATGGGTGTAGTTGTGCTCAGGGGTGTGGGTGTAGTTGTCATGCTCAGAGGTGTAGTTGAAATTGGTGTTGTTGTGGGTGTAGTTGTTGTGCTCAGGGGTGTTGTTGTCATATGTGTAGTTGTGCTTTGGGGCGTAGTTGACATTGGTGTTGTTGAGGGTGTAGTTGTCGTGTTCAGGGGTGTGGTTGTCATGGGCGTAGTTGTGCTCAGGGGTGTGGGTGTAGTTGAAATTGGTGTTGTTGTTGGTGTAGTTGCCGTGCTCAAGAGTGTGGTTGTTGTGGGTGTTGTGCTCAGAGCTGTGGATGATATTGGTGTTGTGGGTGTTGTTGTCCAGTGTGTAGTTGTGCTTTGGGGTGAAGTTAACATTGGTGTTGTTGTGGGTGTAGTTGACATGCTCAGGGGTGTGGATGTTGTTGTGTTCAGGGGTATAGGTGTCATGGGTGTTGCAGGTGTAGTTGTCATGCTTAGGGGTGTGGTTGTCCTGTGTGTAGTTGTGCTTTGGGGTGCAGTTGACATTGGTGTTGTTGAGGGTGTAGTTGTCATGCTTAGGGGTGTGGTTGTCCTGTGTGTAGTTGTGCTTTGGGGTGTAGTTGACATTGGTGTTGTTGTGGGTGTCGTTGTCATGCTCAGGGGTGTGGTTGTTCTGGGTGTTGTTGTGTTCGGGGGTGTGGTTGTCATGGGTGTAGTTGTGCTCAGGGGTGTGGGTGTAGTTGTCATGCTCAGAGGTGTAGTTGAAATTGGTGTTGTTGTGGGTGTAGTTGTTGTGCTCAGGGGTGTTGTTGTCATATGTGTAGTTGTGCTTTGGGGCGTAGTTGACATTGGTGTTGTTGAGGGTGTAGTTGTCGTGTTCAGGGGTGTGGTTGTCATGGGCGTAGTTGTGCTCAGGGGTGTGGGTGTAGTTGAAATTGGTGTTGTTGTTGGTGTAGTTGCCGTGCTCAAGAGTGTGGTTGTTGTGGGTGTTGTTGTGTTCAGGGGTGTAGTTGTCATGGGTGTTGCAGGTGTAGTTGATGTGCTCAGTGTTGTTGTGAGGGTACTTGTGCTTAGTGGTGTGGTTGTGTTTGGTGTTGTTGCAGGTGTCATGCTCAGTGGTGTGGTTGTTGTGAGTGTAGTTGTGCTCAGGGGCATGGTTGTCATTGTTGTGCTCATGAGTGTGGTTGTTAATGGTGTTGTTGGTGTAGTCGTGCTTCGCGGTGTGGTTGTCGTTGTTGTTGTGGGTGTAGTTGTGATGGGTGGGATTGTGGTCATCGCAATTCTGGTGACAACCCTTTGAATGTCTGTCACTGTGACTGAGTGGCCTGTTCCATTGAGCTGTTCTCTGAAGAACTAAATGAAGAGAAAACACAGAGAATATCCATCAGAAAATCTATCATGTCATTCTCTTCACCTCACCCTTTATATTGTGTTTGCATTATCACTTTTAGTATAGAAGCTACCACAAAACACTTATTCACACATATCCATTCTGTTACATACATACCTGCTTAATAAGTTCAATAATGGTTCCATTGTTGACATCTCCATAGGATATCATCTTAATCTGTAGATGTGCCAATGATGCCACTGCAGAAAAAATGAAAAACAGAACAAAAAACATAAACTTGCATACAATGCTGGGAGAAAGATAAAAACATCCTACTTGTCACATTCTTTTAGCACCTAGTCAAATGTACACCTTAAAGACCAACCTTCTCGCTCATACAACCCTACTACAAAGTTTAGGCAAACTGCATAGCTGGGAAGTAAAACGCTTCCATCATGTGTAAGACATGGAAGGCCAAAAAGTTACCTGTTACCTGATCCAAAAATCTACCCTACCAGTGAAGGGAGGGTTGACTTTAGATGTAGATGTCACCTGAAGATTGTAGTGGAGCACAGGTGAACAGGTGTTTGACTAGAGAGCAGAAGGGCAAACTATTTTTCAACCTCATTTGTGTGACAAAGCCAGTTTTTCTGTTTGATGATGAGTTTTGTTTATTGTGCTGTGATGCAATAAAAGGACGTATTATTTATATATTTTTGTCCTTTCTCTTCCATAATGAAATTCTTGCGTAATTGCTCTTCAAGAACTGCTGCAGTTACTGCAGCTCACATGTAGGTAAACATATCTGTGGGGAGTGATGAGGTTGAAGTCTAGATGCCAGCCTTCAATCGTCTAATCCAAATCCAGCAGCAACACGTGAATGGAAAAGAAGTTTCACTGCGAAAACGTGCAACTGTGTACAACTTGAAGATTTTATTAGTCATGTGTCATGTCCATGCAACAGCACCATATGAGATGGTTTCTATAGACTATTTTACCTTGAACAAAGCAGGGGAGTGTATAAAGTATATTCCAGCAAGCTTCCCTGATAAAACCATGATTGTCTCAAAACACTGTGGGAGCACAAATTCTGATACTCAATAAAGAAAGAGACACAAGGAAGATAAAATAAGGGAAACATCAAAGAGAATCTCTACATTTTTGTGTTGATTATTGCCTTCCATGGTCTCCTTTGTACTAAACACTTATGTTGAGGACAACATTTATGTTGCAGGGGAGGAATGTGGCACCTGTAAAACGAGTGTGCTTGTCAACATTTCATTTAATACTTTTCAGTAACTGTATCATTGAATTTGCCAGTAGGTGGCAGGGTAAGCTATTATTTTCACAAGCCCTCTGTGTGTGCGTGTGTGTGTGTGCAGCACTGACAGCTTGCATTTTGTGAAGTCATTTTCTATACGACAAACTAGCATATTTACTGTATTTTATATTTACCTTAAATTTAGAATAGAATAGACTTAATTTTATCAAATTAATTTTGATAATTTTATCTTAATGATTCGGCCATACATGTTTGTCACTGACATGGCAATACATCTGTCTCTCATTTCTCTCATATATGTTTACATGTTGATAAATAGCCATTGTATTATGTATTTGTTTTATCTCTCTTGCCATAATTTACACACCTTGAAATGTATGGAATTAATTTCAAATTTAGAATACAACTAATGTTTTTAGAAGAAAATCAATAACAAGCAATAACACAGAGCCATATTTTGTAGAATGACAAATGTAAAATACAGAGTGAAGCATTTAAATAATTGATATTACTGTCTCCAGACTACTCTGGTACAGTAAAGCACATTAAAAAGTAAAATACAAACAACCAGGACATGTCAAATATCACCTGTAAAGAAACTTGTAATCATTAGTTACCTTCTCCAGTCGATGCATGTAAATATCCAAGTAAAAAGATCAAACAAAGGGTTTTTCTCTCCATGATTAAGGATATTACTTCTCAACACTCCAGGAACAGACAAGTATATAGTCTGTAAATGTATGCTGAGCTTAGTGTAAAATTACTCCTCCCACAGCAGTGAAGGACGTGACAAAACACTGGTGACATGCAAAATTCCTATAACCTGAAAAACCAGGTATACCACAGACACACGTGTTTACAAAATACAAAATAATCTGCAGTTACTTTCTTGCAGGCAGCATTAGGTTGACAATCTGCCTTTGTGAAAATAGTTAGTAATTATTGCTTCACACATTTGGGTAAGATCAGTAAAATTTCTCTTTTCCCAAAGCGAGATAATTCACATTCTAGTTTTTCTAAGCTGCATGTCATCCCCCACATTCCTCTCACTCTTCAGCTGTCTCTATCAAAAAAAAGTTTGAAAAGAAAAAAAAGGGAAATGCAGACTCACTAATGAACTACAGTTCATTAGTGAGTCTGTAGATTTCAGTTCAACACAGATGAAACTTTTGTTGGTATAGGACATTAAGTGTAGGGGAAAGTACTTAATCAAATGCCATCCCATTTAATGGGCACTTGCAAACTATTACTGAAAACCATGAACAGGGTTGTCAAACAGGTTTTTTGTTGTTTTTTTTTTTTTTTAAGAAGCAGCTCCTCCTTCTGTTTTATATCATTTCATACTTCTTTTTTTTTAGAACTGTTATCTCTGCTTTAATTCCTGTAAATGCACATGATGTGAACTCGAAGCTTAGCTTTGACAAGAACTGTACAGATTCTTTACAACATGCAATCAATATGCTATATATGCACTGCACTGTCTATAATTATGTATTTGCAAAGTGCTAACTGAAATACCTTGTGTATTGTTTGTATACATTGTATATTGTTTGTTGCATTTTGTACATTTATGCAGTTATTAATTTAATAACCCATGTTGAAGGCCTTGTTTGCAGTAGATATAATTAATGATTTTTGTGTGTCTGTCTTGTTACTGTGTGTTTCTACATTCACTGAATATTTCCTAACATACCTCAACCCTCCTAACATTCCTCAAAACGTTAATCTGTACAATGCCATATAAATATACCCCATACTTGTCCAGCTCACCATCCTATGCCTGGCATTCGCTCCAGCAAGCCACCCACATTTCTTTTTCCTCACCCCATTCAGCCACATCTCATTCCTGCCTTAAGACCTATGTTCACCTTACTTGCCTATCCTGTTTTAGCATTTGGGTTCAGCCATATGACATATGAAGCTGCTGCCTCCCAGTGTGTGTTACTGTGTGTGTTGAACTGCATTATATTATTAATTATTATTAAATATTTTTTTCTGTTTAATTTTCCAATATCACATCAGCAGTTTTCACAATTTTACTTTCCATACTTTTCCTTTCCTCTGATAAATCTTTAAATCACATTTATTCATTTTCCCAATTTCACACTTTGCATTCATCATAACAGAAAGAATGGCACTTCAAGGAGATATGTCTTTATTCATCTTCCAAAAGAGCATAATAAAACATAAATATAACTGCAACATTATGTTATAAAAATCTAGTGTTAGATATAAGAAAAAACAGGAGTCTGTAAATGTTTGGCTATGACAGTGCAAGAATGTCTCAAAATAATAATTTAGTCTAATATGTCAGAACAATAATTATTTTAATAGAAAAATATTCATTAGAAAATATTATAAATCAGATCAAATATTTAAATCATTTATAGAGGAAACACATTCTGTCTGCACATGTAAAATTAAGAACACTTTGTTGCATAGCCTTACTGCAAAAGAATAAGAAATGAGCGACACGTACTGGCTTAGATTTAGGATTACTGAGTTTATCCTGCTTATGTGTCACCTTTTATACATTTCTATGTATTGCACGCCTAGTAAACTCAATACAACAGTTTATCAAATGGACAATAGACTGAAACAAAAACAAAACACAAATAAATATACACACGTAATCATTAATGTATGTCTCAAGATCACATAACAGACACTACTACTACTTGAACAATATTCAGTAGATGCAAAAGTGCATTTTGTCAGTAATACTTGACAGACATTTCCCTGCTTCAGAGTGTGTGTGTGTGTGTGTGTGTGTGTGTGTGTGTGAAAATAATATCACCAGTATAACTCTAGGTCACTGTCTATATACACCCCTTTCTGACTATTTTTGTCAGTGAAGTTTCTAGGGGCCAACTTTAATCCTTTGAATGTTTGTTACTGTGACTGTGTGAGGTATTCCCTCCGGGAGCTGTTCTCTAATGACCTAAATGGAGAGAAAACACAGAATACATGTCAGAGGATCTGTTAGAAGATCTATCTCTCTTCTCTTTGATTTATACTTTATTTGGTGGAGAGACAGTATGATTGATAATGTTAGCTGAAGAAAGTTAGCTTAACAGTTATCTAATCCATTCTGTTTTACATACCCTTTTAATATGTTCAATGATAGTTGCATTGCTGATCTCTCCATTGGACCTTAACTTGACCTGTAGATGTGCCAGTGATTCCAATGCTGTAGAGATTAAAAAAGAAAAACATTACATGTAGAAATTAATTTAAAAAAAAACTAATGAGAAATTTGGGACATGTGTGTGTCAATATTAAAAGAAGATTGCCAGAGTTGTAGTGGGTGCAGTTGTGCTAGATAGACCCGTATTTGTGTTGGTTGCAGTTATGTTAGGTAGACCTGGAGTTGTAGTGGGTGCAGTTGTGGTAGGTGGAGACGGAGCTGTAGTGGATGCAGTTATGTTAGGTAGACCTGGAGTTGTAGTGGGTACAGTTGTGGTAGGTGGAGCCAGAGTTGTAGTCGGTGCAGCTGTGGTAGATGGAGACGGAGCTGTAGTGGATGCAGTTATGTTAGGTACACCTGGAGTTGTAGTGGGTGCAGTTGTGGTAGGTGGAGCCAGAGTTGTAGTCGGTGCAGTTGAGATAGGTAGACCCGGAGTTGTAGTGGGTGCAGTTGTGGTTGGTGGAGCCAGAGTTGTAGTGGATGCAGTTGTGGTAGGTAGACCTGGAGTTGTAGTGGGTGCAGCTGTGGTAGGTGGAGCCGGAGTTGTAGTGGGTGCAGTTGTGGTAGGTAGACCCGTAGTTGTAGTGGGTGCAGTTGTAGTAGGTGGAGCCGGAGTTGTAGTGGATGCAGTTGTGTTAGGTAGACCCGGAGTTGTAGTGGGTGCAGTTGTGGTTGGTGGAGCCAGAGTTGTAGTGGATGCAGTTGTGGTAGGTAGACCTGGAGTTGTAGTGGGTGCAGTTGTGGTAGGTGGAGCCGGAGTTGTAGTGGGTGCAGTTGTGGTAGGTAGACCCGTAGTTGTAGTGGGTGCAGTTGTAGTAGGTGCAGCCGGAGTTGTAGTGGATGCAGTTGTGTTAGGTAGACCCGGAGTTGTAGTGGGTGCAGTTGTGGTTGGTGGAGCCAGAGTTGTAGTGGATGCAGTTGTGGTAGGTAGACCTGGAGTTGTAGTGGGTGCAGCTGTGGTAGGTGGAGCCAGAGTTGTAGTGGGTGCTGTTGTGGTAGGTAGAGCCATAGTTGTAGTGGGTGCTGTTGTGGTAGGTAGACCCGTAGTTGTAGTGGGTGCAGTTGTGGCAGGTGGAGCCGGAATTGTAGTGGGTGCTGTTGTGATAGGTAGACCCGTAGTTGTAGTGGATGCAGTTGTGGTAGGTGGAGCCATAGTTGTAGTGGGTGCTGTTGTGGTAAGTTCAGCTGTGGTGGTTAAAGCTGTGGTTGAAGCAGCTGTGGTTGATGCAGCTGTGGTGGTTGCAGATATGGCGGTTGCAGCTGTGGTTGATGCAGCTGTGGTGGTTGCAGTTGTGGTGGTTGCAGATGTGGTGGGTGCAGCTGTGGTGGTTTGAGCCGTGGTGGGTGCAGCTGTGGTGGTTTGAGCCGTGGTGGGTACAGCTGTGGTGGTTTGAGCCGTGGTGGGTACAGCTGTGGTGCCTGCGATGGTGGTTGTGTCTGAAGACAGAGTTGTGGTGGCTGGAGCCACAGTTGTAATAGCATTAAAGAACTTCACACAAACAATCAAATACCTCAGTGTTAGTCTTGTCACGTTTATTTTACAGTATATGAAGTCTTTCGACAAGAAGTGGAAGTAAGAGTGTCCATTGTCTGTCACCAAACATCTCTCTCAACAAATTTTTACAGATTGTCATGAACTAGTGATTTAGTTGACCCTACCACATTTACTTGAGCTTTAACCATCAGCCCAAACTCTACTTGTGTAAGTACTGTCTTATCTACATACTACAATGCTGACTATAAAAGTCATGTCTAAGAAATAGACCTTGTCAGAGGATCAGTGCTCCACTCTATGTTAGTTGGTGTTTTCTGTGTACTTTCAATTCGAAATGAACGTTTTTTTTAGGTTAGGTTCTAGTTTTAATCAGAATTGAATACATTTGCACTGTTAATTGTTTTATATCTAATAATATTATTAAACCAATACTTCTACAAAGTATAAATACAAGTTCCAACTCTTTAGTTTTGTTTGATGTATTTTACTAACTGTGCTCCACTGTCCTTGACAGAGGACCATCCAGACAGTAAGTGTCATATTGGAAGTTAACTAAAGAAAATTAATCAGATCCATTTAAACATTTTTTAATAATTTTATTATTTGAATTAATAAATTAATTTTGACAATTGTATCTTTAAATGATTCAGGCATATGTTCATAATTAGTCATTATATTACTAGCAACAAAAAGAAACATTTTTGCCATTTTTAGTTTGTTTTATCTCAGTTGAAATCACTAAGGTTTATTTTATTATATGAAAATTCATAGTGTCTTTAAAGGAGACAATTACAAATAATAACAGCAGTAGCAATATTTTGGAGTGTAAATCAAAGACTCAAGTACTTTTTGAACCACTGTCTCCAGTCTACTCTACACATAATGAGGCTTATTAGGGAATAAACAACAAAGAAAAATGTCAAACAATCAAAGCCATAAAAATATCACCTGCATAGAAATGTAATCAGTAATAAGTGCTTATTAATTACCTTGTTCAGAAGAAAAATGTAAATATCCAAGCAAAAATATCCAACAAAGACTTTTTCTTTCCATGATGACGAGTGTTACCTCTCCCCACTCCAAGTACAGGCAAGTATTCTGTCTGTGAGCTCAGTTTAGAACTACTCCTCCCTCAGCTATGAAGGAAGTGACAAGACACTAGTGACAAAGGGTAGTTTCATGTAACCTGAAAAACCAGGTAAGTCACAAACACATATTAACAAAATATATAGAACACAAAATTCTAATATTCTTACCTAACAGTGTTAGGCAGTTCACAATCCAGCCTTTTGTGTGAGGAACACATTTGGGTCTTTGTTTGAGTATTTATCATGAGTTATAACTGACAATTCACACTCTACGCTATAATCAAGATGGGAAATGCTTACACAGTTTACAGTTCATTAGTGAGACTTTTCGGACAAATGTATTTAATTTAAACACGGATGAAAGATTACAAACACTGAATGCGGTACTAGTAAGTAAGAGTATTTTTAGAACTACTTCAGCTGGTTTAGAACAAATGGAGGGGAAAGTACATCCTCATCAACACTGTGTTTTCCACATGCCTCAGAAACTTGACCTCTGTCCTATGTGGTAATGCTTTGTTACTCAAATTATCCAAGTTAGAGATATTCAAATGAGTGACTGAAAACCCGAGGCACTTGATTATGATCTTTGTAATTTGTGAACCAAAAAAGTTTGTGAAATTACAAAACAAAATGACTGGAATATCAAAGGCGTGAATTCAGCCAATAAAAAATTCCGATGTTCTTAAATCTATAAATTCAATAGTTTTGAGATTTAAACACGAGGTGTTCAGCAATGTGGGCTTTACACATTTCCTTGGCGACGACTGCATCAAAGTGGTGACAAGTTTATGCAGTGGATTCCTTTCTGCTGACTTTGTGGAGCTCGAAGGTTTCTGCATGATATGAACAGTGTGTTGGAAAAGAGAACCACCAAGACTGCGTTTAGCATTAAAAGTTGCAAGTCATCCTTTTTTTTTTTTGCCTTTAAGGCAAGTTCATCTAACTTATGGTTTCTTGGGGCTTGATCAGTAAATATAATTGGGTATCATTGGCATAATATTAATGGATTGATTCTAAATAATGTTGCTTAAAGCAAGCATATACAAGCTGAACAGAAGTAGTCCAAGCACAGAACCTGTCAAACTCCATGAATAACTATAATGTGCATGGAAGATTCATCATTAACACAAACAGACTGAGATCAATCTGAAAAATAAGACTTAAACCAGTCTAGTGTGGTTCCTTTAATGCCAATTAGATGTTCAAGTCTCTGTAAATGAATTACAGTTGTACATATTACATATGTAATAGAATAAAACAGAGGGCAAATCCACACAAAATTAAACATACACATTAAATTACTAATACTGAATATGTCTCATGTAATGGACACACTTAAGTACAGTAGATATGACCTTTGTGTATTTTGTCAGTCATACGTCATACATTTCCCTGCTTCAGGGAACAATTATCACACACTTGCTTACTGCAAATGAACCAGACATTTCCTCATCGTTGGCACATATTTTACTCATTTCCTGGTTACCAGCCTTGTTAGCACAGCAGCTGTTCCTCCAGTTACAAAGCACTGGCGCTTTTGATAGCTCTCAACAACCTCTCCAACAGGTTAGATTGCTTAGTTTGACAATAATACTCCTATACAATTGAGCTCGAGGTACAAAGCAAGGTACAACAATGCATTCAATTTCTTAGGAGACTAAGGGCAAACAAAACATTTATTGTACTCATTCTGTTTCATACTGTTTAGCAAGTTCACTGGTGCTTCCATTGCTTACCTCTCCAGAACTTAGAACTTGCCAGTAATACCTGCATGTAAGCATAAAAAACATTACATTTAGAAATGAACAGACCAATATGACTAATAAGAATGTGTTACTCATGTTTATCAATGCTAAAAGAATTCCTGGTAAATGCTACATGTACTTGCATCCAATTACCAATGTCTGGCAATACCAGAACATGATCACTGAAGAAGACAAACAAAAAACAACAACTTTCGAACCGAGCCAAGCATCAGGAGTCCGATACCTCTCTGAGGATCATTTGCTTTTGTACAACTTTTCCTGGTATCAGGTAAAATTTAATAGGGAAGGTGCATTACCATCAACATTGTGTGTTCTCACAGTTACCCTGGATGAGGTGTTATTACTGGCTGCCCTCATCAAGGTTGTCAGGATATCAGGTTTCTCATTTACATAACTCAGTTCCTCTCTTTATCTTGTGTCTGTTTTTTGGTCAGTTATGTTTTACTGTTATCACTATTTTAATTACATCCAAATGCTGTAAACGCCACTTTAATATTTTCACATACAGTGAACACATACTGTATATGCCTCCCCTCAAAATGATCAGTCTACATTCACTGAAAATCAGAAATCAGATTCTGGTGCCTGTGAAAGCATTATTATAATAATCCATTTTATTTAGAAGCACTTTTCAAGGTACTCAAAGACACTTTACATAAACAGAACATCAAATCAGCAAAAGAATATGAGATAGTACGCTAAAAGCAGAAAAGACTGAGCTAAACATTAAAAGCAATTTTAAAAAGGTGTGTTTTTGTCAGAGATTTGAAGGTGGGCAAAGTATGCTACATCAGCTGCAACTCTTTTTAAACTGAATTACTGTTTTGATATATAAACAAGCAAACAAATTGACTAACTTCAAATATATGAGCCTCATATGAAATTAATAACATTGCACCTTTTTTAAATGGCTAACAGCTTCTGCTCCTTCTTTTAACTTGTTAGGTGTTTTTTGTTGTGGTTGTTTTTTGTTTGTTTTTTTACTTCACACACTACAATGCTCTTTTGTCTTTTTAGAAATGTTCAACAGTTTTTAAATGATGCTGTTTGTCAGCTGTATTTGTAGGGTTACCTCATACCAATACTAATCCAACAACATCAAACAACCAATCAAAAATATTTTTATTATTGGGAGAATGGTGAAGCAAAATGTAAATTTGTTTTTTTTGCCCGTAAGATTTTCCTCTTCCGCTCAAAAGACAATATAGCTTAATTAATTATTCGAAAATATACTATACATTAAAAAAATGAATAAATATATTTAGTGCAGAGACGTATAACTTAATAATTTATGACCTACGTCCACTTTAGTTCCTAGATGGACCTTGTTTCTCCCGACAGTTTCAGTGTAACACACCTTGCGCATGCTCACTCGTGCCTGTGTGTTGGTTGTTGCTTCCCACGTTAAACTTTATTCAAAGAAAACAATAGTTTTCTTTCGTTGTAGGAAATAGAGCAACTTGGCATGTGTAGTGCTGTCGGAATATTGTGAGGTTTTTTTTTAATAACTCAACGTGCCAGGATGTTAGCATGAGTAACAAGTTTGTTTTGCTAGCTAGCTAAATGACGATGGATGACGTTGTTGTCGAGGTTAGCTCCATTAAACTGTTTCTCCCTAAATAAGTATATTATATTTCGCAAATTGAAATATAAATCTGATGACTTGATGAGTCTAGTGATTAAAAGCGATGTATCTAACGCCAAACGAACGTTGTTAATTTCTGCCAAGAGCCACATTGTTTAACCGCAGCCAGCGGCGCTCAAGTTATTTTTGACTTAAACGATGTGACTTCAGTCCTGAGGAGACAGACGATGGACAGGGAATTGTTGAGGCAGTGTCTCGCTTATCACGGAGAGTCATTGTTCAACAAACTGAAGTGTGAACAAACAGAAAACCCTGACTTCCAAGCCGTGGTGTCCGACCTGTGCAAGGCCACGTATGAAAGGTATGTGAACAAGTTAGGACTACGAGCTGAGCAGCTTTCACAGAGGGTCTGTCTCATGAATCCTCCTGCCTTTGGTTGTTTTACTAAAACATTTTTTCATCATTTATTTAATGAATTGTATAATCCGTCCGACAGTGGTGCGAAGAGCCTTTCTTCTCCTTTTTTCTGGCTAGTAGAAAATCACATTTGAGAAGACATGTAATGAATATTTAAATAGTTGCATATTAATTTTTTGTTGATTGCCTAACTGATCGATTATTTTTGTAAGTGTCTCAGGCAATTTGACCCTTTTCATTGGTTGTTGCAGTCTGTGGTTATTGAGTAAAGATGTTGTACTTGCGTGTAGTTAATTTAAGGCCCGATGAGGGTCTATGACCAAAAAAACTGTGTCCAATAAACTCAGCTGTTTCTTTTGCATGATTTCATCTTCTTGTGCACCCACCTGTCTCTCAGGTGTGCATTGCATTTCATTTTGCATGACAGCCTCTGCTGATGTGTGTTTCCATGCAGCAGGAGCGGAGGGCACGACAACCCTCTTGTAGAGCAGTTCATTGCCAGGAAGGCCGACATCCTGTTCTGTCCAGCATGGAAGACTGCTACTCATCAAGAAGAGGAGCATGAAGAGGAGGAGGACGCTGCAGGTGCGTGTTGTTCTAACTACATATCTCACACCTCATCCACACTAAGCGGTCAGATTTGTCTCTCTCCACTTGGAACAATGGCAAAACTGTTACATCGCTTATTTTTTTCACTCTGCAAACAACAAAAAAACTTTGCATCATAGCCAACATCTGGTAAGTTTTTAGCCATTATCCTGACCCCTTAGTTTGTGAAATCTTTATTTTTTCCCAACCTGCTCTCTATGATTACACACACTGTGTTTTACAGTTGAATTCACATTTAATCATACACACACACTGTTCTGTTTCTGTGTCACACAACGGATTAAGTGTGTAAAACGCATCTACATAGGAGGCGTAGCATGAGCAGCAGCTTTGGTGCTCCGTCTGTACACAGGATGTATTCAGGCACTGTATTGAGTGTAGGTCACTTGCATTCTGTCAGCTCTCAGAGCTACAGTCACTGTAGTTACTGGTGTAAAAAAGAAGACAAAATACTTGACGTGAAAACATGGTAACATGGGACACATTTACGCGTGGAAGAACACGACCCAAAACGTAACATTTCAGCAACAATGCAACTAGAAAATCATGGATAGGAAAGTGTGTGTTTTCAAATTAAAGTGGCTTAATGTGGTGATATTGTCAGTATATACAAAGTCTGGCTAATGTAGAGAAATTCATCTTTGTATTCATTCACATTTTTTATTCAGCTTTCTGCCTGTGTTTCCACAGAGCCCTATGCCATCATGCCACCAGTGGAGTTATTCATGGAGGTGTCTTATGAGGAAAGAAGAGCCATGCTGTACAGAGACTTAGAAAGAGGAGACACTGTGGTGGGGAGGATCAACAACATTAGAGAATACGGCTTCTTTCTCACTCTGCTTTGCACGGGAGGAGGACTGAAGAGGGACATAGAAGACCTGGAATTGTCAGTAAGTCAACAAGTGAAAGCCATTGAATGTGCTTGAGAATTGTCATAACCGATTGAAACCAATTAATCAACCACTGTAGATACAAAAGACTTGGCGGAAGATCAGTTGGCCAGCCATACGGGAAGTACCAACTTACTCCATGTTTCTGTGAATTTCTGAATGACTGCCAGTTTGAACTCTGAGCCTTCACACATGAGGTGGCTGCTCTACCAACTAAAGCTAAACTGAGCTAAACACTGCCCCATTTCCTTCTTAAATAAGCACTGTTTTTTTTTTTTTTTTAACCTTCAGGCTCTATGTCACATCAGAGAAATTCCCTCTACCGGCAGCCACGACGATCCACTGTCCTACTACCAGATTGGAGACTTCATCAGAGGTTAGTTGGCCTTTTTTTTTTTAAATTTATTTATTTTTTGCATCGTCCAGTTTTCAGTGTTGAAACTTTATTACAATACAATATTTGCATGACTCCTAATGTTGCTCTCTTGTTCTGTAGCTGCAGTGAAAGATATTGACCGCTACCAAGAGAAAATCACAGTTTCCCTCCACAAGGCCTCTCTTTCTCCCAGCATGGAGAAAATCAAACTGGGTGTCATTCCCCGGGAGGAGCTGCCCATACACTACAGGTACTACAAACCTTACCTTACAAACAAACAATGTGTTAAATTAGACATAAAATATTCTTGAAATTGTGCACTAACGGAAACATAATATTGTCATGTCATGTTGGTCTTCTTGATTATTCTATCAGCCGTATTTCCGACTAATGCTCATTTTCTTTGTGAGCGTCTGTGTCCCTTTGTGACCTGAGAAGATGAATAAACCCTTCAAGTACAGCTCTTTGAGGCATGAATTGCTATGACTGGAATCCTTTGTGTTTTTTGTAGATCCAGTTAGTATTCAGTTTTAGCATGTGATTCTGACTCATCTCGTCTTCTCTTTGTAGTCGTAGCGTTCGTGCATCTGCAGACTCCAGTGAGACGTATGAGTGTATACTGGGGAGTTGCCACGGTTACCACAACCCCTCTGTAGTGGACTACCTGCTGGAGAAGGTGGGAGTTAGCGACATCCACCCACCATCAATGATGAGAGGACTACAGAGGTAAACATGTCAACTGGCTTGTTTATCACCATATTTTGTTGTATTTTCAGCAGGCTAGCCGTTTTTAGCCATTTCAGAGTGTTTTACTGGTTGACTATTTTTGTTTCTCTGACTGACTTGTTTGAAAATGAGAATCAAAGCATAGTCACATTTGTCTCATTTGTGTTACTTCTAAATTACTGTCAAGGCATGCATCACAGCACATTCCTTCTTAGAGTTATCAAAATGTTTTCAGTTGTCTGTCTCATCACTTGTCTCTGAACTGCTTGACTGCATGACTGATTCAAACACAAGTAGGCAGTCTAAACACATCACACCTGTTCAGATTTCGTTGCTGTCTCTGTCACTTCCCACAGAAGGTCAAAGGCCATTCCAAAACAAAGTAATTGGCTTTCACCAAAACAACCACCACGTCCTGCATTGATAACGTATTTTCCTGTGTTGTGCTGCTGGGGAAGCATCAGGGCACATCAGTGTTTACAAAATATATGTGGCCACCCTGGCAAGTGATTTGAGTCATCAGATCACATTGGTGTGTCGGTGTTCATTTACACTTGTGTTTAGCACTGTCAACTTGTGAACCTATCACCTAAGACACATTTCCTCAATGTTTCATTCAATTATTAACAAATGAACAAAATGTGCACCATTTACATGTCAATTTATACAGATTTAAACGAATTCTTTTATATAATACACACACACTTGTAGCGTATGCAACAGATAATGCAGAGCAGAGATGTATTATACAGGAGCATGTAGTGTATCATTCGTCACCCCCCACTGGCTCCATCTACAAGCTGGAATTCCATAAAAGGGTGTTTTTGTCCCTGGAGTAATAAAGGAGACAAATAAATAAGCCAATAGAAGGAAGGTTGGAAATTAATATTGATTGACCAAAAAGACAAAAAAGAGAATTCTGAATAAACCTTTTAGACCAAGATGCATATTGTAACAAAATGTGAATGTTTACATGACAGGAGACTTTTCTTTCTAAGTAAGAAGGCTGTGGCACTTCAGGAAAAGGAACTTTACAGTGTCGAGAGAGGGCTGCTTTGATGATCACTTCAAAGTTCTTAGCCGTGTCTCTTTTCTCCACAGCAAACTTTTCCAAGAGGAGGATTTTGCCTCTGTAATCAGGAAGAAACAGTCATCATCATGGGCCTTGAAGTGGTAATGTTACACAACTTAACATTTTCACGCAGTCTTTCTTCCTCTGTCTTCCTCTGACACCTATATAAACCAGCTTTCCTTCTAACTTGTCTGTTTCTGTTCTCTTAGTGTCCGCGCAGGAGTGGACCACTTCAAACATGGTCGTCATGTGGAAGCCATGAATGAATACAACAAAGCCTTGGATATCGATACTAATAATGTAGAAGCACTGGTGGCACGAGGAGCTCTGTTAGTTGATTCATATATTACCTCCTTTGATATAATACTCCATAACTCTGTTTCTATCATTCCACAAATTACCAGTATTTAACATGATGTATTGTTTACCCATACCAGCCATTAACAAAACATACTGCTATTATTTCAGTGAAAGAAAAGTTGCACTGGCCTAGACAAAGAAATTATGGACGAGCATTTCCACTGAGAAGCACATACCATTTTTTCCTTTTAACCTTGATGATGCATTGTCGTGATGAGATAACAGAAAAATGTCACACACCCTTTTCGCCAGTGCTAGACTGACAGTCAGTGAACTAAATAAAGACATCTATTCGTGAATAAATTTCATTTTATTTATTCCAACTCCTGACAGAATTACAGAGGAGATAAATCTAGAGTTAATAATCCTCACGTGTGCATTAGTAAGGAATGGATTGTGTGTGTTTTTGTTCTTACTGTGTGTTTCCTTCCTTGGTTATTCACAGATATGCCAACAAAGGCAGTATTATGAAGGCTATAACAGACTTTGAGTTGGCCCTGGAGAACTGTCCAGATCACCGCAACGCCAAGAAGTATCTCTGCCAGACACTGGTGGAAAGGGGAAAACAGTAAGCAGTGCTACCTTTGCTTTGATAATTCAAGGGTGAAAGATCTGTGACTCCAGTCCTGCTGCACTTCATAAAAGTTCCAGATGCACGTCTATAAATAGACATTTTGAGTCAGTACCTTCTTTTATGAACTTAATAGTGTACAATTATATCTATATTTAGAACACAGAAGAATCCCCAAATGGACATTCCCATACTCAGTCAACATTTCATTAAGTTTCCAAAAGAACAGTGTTGGCGAACATTACTTTTAAAATAACTTAACACAGCCTTGTCTGTTACTGGTAAACTGTAACTCATACACAATATCACCTTTACACCTTGATTATGTTTGCTTGCAAGTAGTCATATATCAACAGGATATCAGAGCCTTAATGCGAGCACCCTAACAAGTTCAAACTGTGTATTTTGTATTTTTTTGCAATTTAACTGCAGTGAAACCAATTGAATTATTATTAATTAAGTACATAAATAAAATAGAAACCATGGGCATCTATGTGGTTGCACCTCTTACATTTGGCTGCTAACAATCTGACAGTGGGCTAGGCAGAGGCATATTAAGCATAGCTGCCTTTATGAAAACAATGAGTTGTAAAGCTTACACTACACCACCTTCGGTGGTAATAACTAAATAAATAAATAAATAATGCATTACTTGAATTGCATAACAAGCTTGTTAAAACAAAACCGTAATGTTGGCATGTTACACCGAACACGAAAAAGAATGACACAAATGTTTTGGAACAGACGAGTGAGCAGCATCCCGTCTGGTTTGTTCCATTAATCCAAACATCAGATAAGATGGCTTTTCCCTCATTAAGATTTGTGACCTAAATTACTCCGGAACTATTGTTTGTTTGTGTCTAGGCTTGAAGAACAGGAGAAACTAGTAACAGCTGAGGGATTGTACAGGAGAGCTCTGTCTCTCGATGATTTAAACCCCGAGGCACAGGAGGCCCTGCACAAGATAACAGACACTATACAGGTGAGCGGACCACACACACACACACACACACACACAGCACAAGGGCTTCAGGAAAGTTGGCGGATTAGCACTGTGTGTATTTTAGGCTTATCTGCATCAGAAAAACAAAACAGGTGACACACAGTCAGTTCAGTGGAAGTAAGTAAGCATTGTAATGTCAGATTAATTTGTCATATAGACATATGAGATGTCCTCTGGTGCTATGCTGTGCGATTCAGCCATTCTTTCATAAGTGCCCCACAGCCTTTTTTAGGTTTTCAGTCACAGCAGGCAGCAGTGTACACTATCTGACCCAAACCAGATGACAGACAAATGGTTCCCTCAGGAGTTCTAAGAGTGCCCAGAATGTTAAGAAACAACAGTGTATCACAGCATCTTTCTGCTGATCATACGTGGTCAAAAAATCATTTGTAGCAGGTCACAGTTTAAATGTATTTGACTGGCATCCAGCAGACTCACAACTTGAACAGAGCTTCCTTAAGAAGATGACATTACAGTTCAAGTCTCTACCTCATATCCTGGCATCACATGAGCGTTTTTTAAACCTGACCAAACCTGCAAGTTTACACTGCAAGTTCGCATGGTCACAGGTGGATACAGGCAGTGAGGGAGTAGCAGCTGAATCAATAAGGGATGTTTGTTATGCGCTTTATCAGAAGGAAGTTTTTCTAAGGTCAGAAGAAAAGTTAAATTTCACACACGGATGACTTGTCAAACTGCTCCTCTGTTTGCACTCACTGATTATTAACCAATCATAGGAAAAAAGGTCTCAGTGTGAAACAGGTGGGATTGAAACTTCTGTGTCTCTGCTCATGGTTTATGAGCATTATATAAGTTAAGCATTTACAGTATATTCACATCCGCTTTGTGTGTTTATGAACAGTGTCTGACTGCTATAAACTGATTAGAGTTGTACATTTTCCTGAAAAATGTGAATCAATTTTATTTTATCAAAAGAAAAATTCTTGGTTTGTAAATGATTTGTTTTTGTGCGGACTATTACAATTACAAGAGCTTCACTATGCAAACACCCTTTTGTTACTAGATACAGCCACCTTTATAATATTAACCACACTATCATACTTTTTAATATGGTGAGCAGGGTTAGCATGGTTATTGATAATTCTAAACAGGGGCAGCCAGTGATAAAGGAGTAGTTAGAGGTGGAAGTGCATCGGAGCGGCTAAGCTGCTATTAGCAGAGCTGGGGACAAGACAGAAACAGTCCAGGGACAGCCACTGAACTAGCTGGGACTTAAGGGGGAGGCTTCGATAGGCAAAGCTGCTTCTGCATCGGAAAACCACATCACTAGCGTACGTAGTTACTGACGCCTATATCGTTACCACAGCAACGCATGCAGATAGGTTGGTGATGTTAGGACATACAAATCCAGTTTGATCACTTGCAAATAACAGTGCAGACACTCTGTCTTAAAGATTTGATTTGAGGAACCAACCAGATTTGCCTGTTTTCTGAATACATTTGAAGGTGGTATAAAGCACAGTGTGTTCACTTGCACACACTAATCAAGCCTAATCAGGCAAATATGTGGAAAAGAGTGTACATATATTGAGCACAGTGTCCTCTTTAGTCAAAATCTTTCTGAATAGTTTCCTCTTACACTGAATTTTGTCATTAATCCATTCATGTTCCCGACACTGTAGTTTGTAATACTGATGAAGTGTTTTGGTGTGTGTGTGTGTGTCTGCGACCCTGGGACTCTGCCCCCTGACCCTCCAATTGCCGCGGTCTTGTCACCTGCCTTGCGGGGACGGAAAAACAAACAAACAAACAAAAAAAAAAAAAACTGCACAATGACAACGACTCCACCGGACACCTGTTGTGCGCCGTGTCCCTGGTCCAAATCCGGTAACGTTGAAACCTTCTCTGTCTCATTGGGGAACCACTGCCGTTTGTTTTCTCTGCCTGTACCTCTGTCCATCCATCTGCTTCTGTGCCAACTGCCATACTCTCGGATCACACCTCTTCTGTGGTAAATAAATGACTCGCTGTGTGTGTCTCGATCACTCTTTCATCTGTGATTGTGACGTTCGTCTGTGTCTTTTCAAATCTTTGCTTTCCCCTTTCCTTCCCATACCTTTTTAATCCAACACAAATGAATTTCCGTTTTTGGGGTCTCCGTTGCATGTATTTGGGTCATGGCATGTCTGTGTTTTGAATATGGCTCTGTGGACTTGCCTGCAATTTTTGTGTCTTGCCTTGCCTCGCCTCACCTGGCAACTGTAAAGAAATCGATACGCCTGCGAGAAGAAGCGCTGGCTAAGGAGCAGGTGAAAGCCACGAGCAGCCAGACCAGTGCTGAGAAATTGCGTAAGATCTTAAAAGAGGAGAAGAGGTGAGTAGTTAGCTCTGATCTTCTCAAGGTATGGCAGGTAAATATACTACAAATAAAGCCACACAGACACATCTCATAGGTTCATTGCACTTGTTTTGTAAAAATAAAAGATTTGGTGAATGTCTTCTATAGGATGAAGAAAAAACGAAAGAGATCAACCTCTTCGTCATCATCCACTTCCTCTAGGAGGAACTCCCCTTCTTCTTCATCGTCTTCCTCCTCTCGCAGGAGGTCTAAAAAGAAGAAGAAGAAGAGGAGGAGGTCTGAGCGGGGTAGTAAGCGCCATAGCAGGATCTCCTCAAGGGAGAGCAGCAGGAGGAGCGAGGAGGGTAAAAGTGAGAAAGACAGGAAGGAGGAAGAGGAGGATGAGTTGGAGTGGTACCCCGCTCCTCCTAACACCTCTGCCACCTTTCTCAACCAGAAAGGAGGCCCGGGGTTTGGAGAGAAGGATGAAGAGGCGATAGAGCAGAAGGATGCTGAAGAGAGGAGGATCAGTCAGTTGTATTCTTTGTCCGCAGCTTCAGATGACGGAGAGTCTGACTCCGCGCGCAGAGAAAGAAAGAAAAGGGATACAGAGGAGGGCAAGAGAGGGAAAAACGAGAGACACAGTAGAGACAAGAGCAGGGAGAGATGGAAGGAGAATAACAGAAAGGACAGGAGAGACAGTGACTCCAAGAGGAGGAGTAGCTTAGACGAGAACAGAAAACGGAAAGTTTCTTGCTCATCGGCTGACTCTGAGTATTCACGGAAATCCAGCTTCAAATCCGAATATTTAGGGAACTCTCATTCTGCGTCCAAACCATTGGACGGTAGGGTGAGGCACGATTCTGCTAAGAGGAACTCCTGCGATGGTGGTAGGTATGTGAACAGAGGGCAGGAGGAGATTTGCAGAAAGGGGAGAGTAGAGGAAGAGAGCAGCAGGTCAGAGGGAGGAAACGGTAAACACTCAGAAGGTGCTGGAAATCATAAGCAGAGTGGTCTGACGTCAGTGCCAGGGGGGAGGCCTAAAAAAGACCTCCCTTCTAACCTGTTGGATATCTTCAATCAGATTGCCCAGTTTGAGAAGGAGAAAGGAGTCGGGCCAAAATAATATCTCAAAACCAAAAGTCCAGTATGTGCCCAAAACTAGTGAAACAAGACTAACATAGATGTTTGTATCACAAATTTGTTCATTCTGGACTGCATTAAGAGAACGCTGCTGAATGGCCAAACGCGTTGTTGTTGTCTGAATGTCTACAGTGGTTGTCAGTTGCCTTCAGTGTTAGAGAAAATGCTTGAGTCATTTTACTTTGGTATGTTCTTTATGGTAGATTCAAGGCCTGCGAGCAACTGATGTAACTGTTAGACTATAATAAATAAATTAAACTGGTCTAGATGAATTAAAATGTTCATCTAAATCAGTTCATTCCCAAATAATGTGATAACATGTTGAAGCAATGAATGTCAAGAGAACATTTATCACTTATCTTATTATAGCTTACTGAAAATGAACTTGTGTAAATATGATGATATGATGATTACAGATATTACATGTAAGTCAATATTATTTCTTATATCTGTTAATTCGTTCATTTTTAAACATTTGTATTACATTATTGAGCACATGTGACGTCACATCAGTTGCTACAGGTTTTAATCTCTCTATTTTATGTTCGTCTTAGGTTGAGACTGTTTTCTGTTAAAGGAGATACTGCCTTACGTTTACTGCCTTGTGCCATTTTGCGCATTCTTTCTGTGGCTTGTTAAATCTTTTCCTCAGCAACCTGACTGTTAGTACTGCGGTACTTTTTCAAGCTTTACTCGATACAGATGTTGCAGTATTCCAACACATTCTCTCCTGTAGTAAATCAAACTGAATCAATAAAGCATTTAAAATGTCAGACCTAGGTGCAAGTTCTTGTGATTGTGAATTTTTTTACTCTTTGATCGTGAGTTTGAGAGAGGTCGTATACAAATGTGTTGTTACCCATCTACCTAATGCTAATAGAGCATAAACATTTAGAAGTAAATGAAAATTAGAAGTAAATTCCACATTAATGAAGCATCCTTGTTAATTCCATCAAAGATGATTCAAAGCAACAATGTTAACGTTTCATTGCCTCTTTCAGGCAACAAATGCAATTTTTTAAATTTGAATTATGCTTATTATTCAACACTATGTTATTTAGAACTGTCATTTTAAAAATGATCCACAGCTTTGAGAAATAATTCTATTATACCACATGAATACCTTCTTTACATACCATTTTTCTGAAGCTTATTGCCACCATACAGTTAATTAGAATATTTTCGCACTTCCATGCATCTAATATGGTGTATAATGTTTTTAAATGACTCATACCAGCATTGACTGAATTACTATAACACTCTTATTGATACTAGTGCTGAGTACAGTACACTGCAGTTAAGAATCCAGTCCAGAACAGCTGCAATCAGCATGAAATATCAAAAGCCAAACAGATGTTATAGTTACAAAGTTTGAACTTGATGGTTGCAAATAGCAACCTTATTCAAGGTCAGTCCAAAAAACTCGAGTCAAACTGGTAGAAATGTTCAGCTGTGGGGCTGTTTCAGGTGACTTGCACAGCATCAGCTACACACCTGCCAGAGAGAAATACCACTGTATTTTTGCAGAGGCCTACTACCCCTTCTGGCTCAGTAATATGTATGGAAGAGGATTCATTTTCCAGCAGGATATTGATCCTGAACATGCGTGGAAGCTACTGCATACCAGGCCTGTTTGATGTTCAAGGAAGAGCAAGCACTGCTGGCTTGTGCAGTTTTCCGTGCACAGTAACTAGACTTAAACTTTAGTGGACAAGTCCAAAAGTGAAAGACAACAGACAGCCATGCATGTAGTTTTGGTTTCATTTATACTTGTTGGTGATATTCATCTGTAATTTTTGTTTCTACCTAAAAAAAAAATGCTGGGGATTTGAATTTTGTTTGTGGTGCTCACACTATAATTACTAACTCCTTTAATATGTAATATGTTCAATGAGCTTGTTTTGTGGATTATCTGGAATGACTGGGATATTGTCTCTACAACAACAGAAGACATGTTACTGCTGAACCAACATTTATGGTCTCCAGAGGATGGATCTTACTGACTGTGATCCCCTGATCTTTCCTCTAGTACCACCAGCTGGTTAAAGTTTCCACTTCTTAACATCTGCCAGCACCTCCAGCTTCTAGATAGTTTTGTTTCCTCATTGAAATATCTCAACAATTATTGTATAGATTGTCATGAAATTTGGAGTGGATGTTCATTGTCCCCAGAGGATGATTTATAAAATGAAATCTAAATTTCTGCTTATCTAATATGCTTATGATAAAATCCCTGCTGCTAGCATGCAGATACTATCATTTAGCCCACCAGCTTCAGGTCCAGCTTCACAGAGCAGCTAGCACGACTGTAGATTTGTGTACCATGTTGTGGGCATCACAAATCAATCAACAGTTGAATTTTGCTGAGTTGCCAGGAAAACTGTCAAAGCTTTCCATTATTTTGAGCACCTTTTGGAAAAGCTCCAAGTGTGTGGCATAGCCTTGAGAGGAGATTGTTCAGTGATTTAGGTGAACTGACCTTGTATGTAGAGCTGGAATAACGTTAAAGCTACGATGAAGGTAAACTGTAGAGGCCAAATAGTAAGAAATATTCACCTTCTGTGAATCATAATTGACTTTGCATCTTATTTTTTTTTATTGTTGTTATTGTGTTATTCTCTAGATGCCTAAACACATCTGGCTGTCTCTCATCCTTTAACTTTGCAAATGAAACCCAAAGTGGAATTATGACTTAATGGTGTGTTAAGCTACTTGGTGTCACACATTTGATTAAATAACTGGACACACACACACACCAGAGGCTGAGCGACCAGCCGTGCGTCACCCCATCCCAAAGTAGCTTACTTCAGGCTTAGCTGCCAACCTTTCGCTTTCCTCCTCCATCATTACTGGTTCCATCAAGAGTGTTGCAGTGGAGAGGCTGCATGTCTCGGTCTATCTTGTTAGGGCAGATTAACCACTAATATACAGGCAGTAAAGAAGCCTCTTCATCTCATACTGTACACACACAGACTCCTGATCCTGTCCTTTCTGTCTCAGACGCCTAACATCTTAATCTTCATAAATACTTACTTCGGCAGACCCTGCAGTCGTTGTGCTGGTCTCACTGAGCGCTCACTCTGTGGGTCATCATTAGTCCTGTAAAGAGGCACTGCGGGAGTTTTTGGTCCTGAGCAAAACGCATCACTGAGCACATGGATTATCCTGCTGCCATTATGCATCCTAAAAATTACTGGTATATGGATTGCAGTCAGATTTTGCTCCACACTTTCAATTATAGTTGTCAAACACTGGATACAGCAAAATTAAAAACATATAGGCAATAATATTGAGTTCATTCAGATTTTTTTGGGCATTAAAGGCAATTACTTAGCTTGACAAACCATGTCCGATAAAATGTGTCATATATTGAGTGTTGATATAAGAACAAAAATGTATTTGAACCTTAAAATAAATCTTTAGCAACTGATAATAACAGGAGAGAAAGTGTGATGTTAACCCTTTAAGTCTGTGAAATCAGACCTGTACCACAAAAAGCAAATATATACTATATAATATTTATATATATTCTTTAGTTAACTCTAAGTCCGCTTTGGCTTTTTTGCAGTAGTGAGGACAATATCACAGGTGGGGGTATGATCTCTGAGACCATCCAGAGGTGCACAAATCTCTCCAGAACAAATTGCTCATTTATTTTCACACAGACAAATAAGCACAGGTGTTTCATCTTTCTTCACTTTGGCATCTTTTAGCTTTTAGTCATAAGAATATTCAGCAAGAAATATTATTATTTTACTATAACTCACTGGAATTGCTACCAAACAGAGCTGCCAATTAAAACTCACTATATTCAGAGATCTTTTAAACTTGTTTGAACACGCTACATTGATGATGTAGGGGATGATGCACCATATAATATAATGGTCCTATAGAAAGTATCCACAGTGGAAATGTCCCTTATCTGATGCATATGCATATACAGATGCATCAGATCTGCAGTTCGGGGGCTCTCCACTGGAGGGCAGTGGTACACTGTCTGTAGGCCTGAGCAGTGGATCGTAGGAAAGAGAACAGAAGACAGTAGTCTCCTCTCCATCCATACTGATGGATGCTGCTCGCCTTTGTTTAAGTCCTAAATTCCATTTCTACATACATTTATGTTTAGATCCACCTGTGAATGAATCTGAATCAGACAGTCTGGTTTATCATTGTGTCTAATACGGATGCAACCATTGTGGTTATTATCTGAGAAATTCTGGGTCCCTGAAGCTGACCCCCTTTTCCCCCTCCACTCAATACATCACACCTACTCGTGAGATTTCTTTTGGTAACTTTTGTGAGCAAGAAAAATGCAAAATCAAGAGAAATCGTGATTTGTGTGTGTGTGTGTGTGTGTGTGTGTGTGTGTGTGTGTGTGTGTGTGTGTGTGTGTGCGTGCGTGTGTGTGTGTGCGTGTGTGTGTGTGTGTGATCTTATCACCAAAACAATAACAAAGGAAGAACTATTGTTATCCTGAAATAAACTTACAAGGCCTATATTATTCCTCTAGTTTGACAGTTAGAATGAAATATAATAAGTGATTTTAAAAAAAGCTTCAAATAATGTATAAAACAAACAATGTACCAATAATATAATTATAGGTAGATAGAAAGAAAGAAAATGATTAATGAATTACTGGTTTGGTCAGTGAAATGTCAGAATATTGTTTAAAAAGGCCAATAACAAGAGCCTGAACGTTTTGTCTTTCCAAAACACCAAAACACAAAGACCCTCCGTTTACTGTCATGTAAGGCAAAGACAAGCAGAACATTTCCAGAAAAATGAAAGAATCAAATGATAAAAATATGCAGTTTATTGATAATTTCTCATCCCAATTGAGTCTGACCGAGTTTTAGTGTAGTGTTACTGTTTCATTTCATGAGCAAGGACAGTGTTTTGTCTTTATCACTCATAGCATAGATAGTGGATTAATTCATTAAGAGACGAGCATAAACACATGTTCGCGTATACTGCTTTTCATGGGCAGAGACACCTCGTCACTGTCCTTTTCAGCACACCTGAAGGACTTTATTTCTTTAAGAGGTTAAGTCCTGACCCTGCACTGTTTCAATAAGCTGAGAGTGAAGTGCGTGAAGTGTTGGAGAAAGAAAAGAGAGAATGACACAGGGAGGGAGAGCGGTGTGACTGCTGAAGGGAAAAGAATAAGAAGACCTTTAGTCCTTGGAGGTGTGGGTGTCTTCGCTGGTTTGGGAGGTCAGCAGCAGCAGCTGTCCTGCTTGACCGACTCTGATGAAGCTGCAGATTCTCCCCTTCATGAATCATCCCACTCCATTCTCCTCCTCCTCCTCCTTCTGTGCTCCCACCTGGACTTCTTTTTACAAAGAGAGGGGATTCCTCCTCTTAGGCCTCTTTCTTCAGCACAGAGGCAATCAGACTGTTGAACACGCAGAAGGAGATGAGACATTTTAAATTAGTGTTAGGAGAGGGGGAGAGAGAGAGAAGGGGAAAATGACATTTTTCATTTTCTACAATAAAAGGTACTACATTGAATTCTCGGAGCATGACAATACGGAGGAGTAAGTAATGGAATAGGAGCAGACGTGATGTCTGTGTGTTAGTGGATAATGAGGAATTTAAAGATGTACGGTCCTCTGCTGCCATTCAATCAGGCTCTCACCCTGTCGCTGTCACTGGCCCTCGGCTCAGCGCTGTCACAACACTGCACCGAGACTCAAACTTCTTCTACAGGGAGACACGTTTTTAAAATTATTTCTGGAGTCATCCTGAACTGCTCTTAAGAGCGTTTTGGGCATCAGCTCATCCAGAGGTCAAAGTACTAATAGCACACAGTACGTATAACCAGTTACAGGTTAAAGTCCTACAGTGAAAATTTTTAGAAAAGTATAACTGGGAAAGTACTTAAGGTATTAAAAGTATTCATAATGCAGAAAGATTCTGCAACTGTTAGACTATTTTATATATAATATAATGATATAATTGTTGCTCATGTTATAACTAATGATTATTTTCATTATGGATTAATACAGTTCAACTTTGTTTATATAGTGCCGAATCATGTTGTCTCAGGTCACTTTTCATATAGAGTATGTCTAGACTGTATGCTGTATAATAGTGCTTACAGAGATCTAACGATAGACAATCACTTAATCATTTAATAAGTTGATTATTTCCTCCATTAATCAAATGATTGTTTCAGTCATGCAGAGCTCAAAGTGACACCTTCACGATGCTCAACAGTCTAAACCTCAAAATTATTCAAAATATACTGCAATAATTAAAAGGGAAAGCATCATTAAATTACTCTTAAATGACTTTTCTGTCAACCGACTAATCAATTAATTGTTTAATCATTTCAACTAATTTGAAGTCATTACGAGCTCTTCATCTGTTTTGTGTTCAAAAATCTTTCATTTGTTAATTAAAGCTGTTACATATTAGTGCAGCAAAAAGTACAATATTTACTTCAGAGATGTAGAAACTGGCATAAAAAGAAAAGACTCCATAAACTACAAGTACCTCATTTTGTACTTAAGTACAGTACTTGAGTAATGTACTTAGTTAACATTTTACAACGCCGCTACCACTCAAACCAGGGTCTGATTACCAACCAGGTAAAGTGGGCTATTGCCCTGAGCTACTGTCCTTGACTGTAACATTATACTCAGCCTAAGTGTCTTTATATAGAGTATTTAGTTAATCAGTGTTTAATTTGCCACATGAAGTTTGTGATGGCTTCTCAAACCTGTTGTGACGAGGGACCACATCATCTGTCGAGAATTACCGGTGCCACAGATTATGAGAATCCCAAAAACACCAAATAAAACAAAACCACAGAGACAAAACAGAGACAAACTGCCACAACACAGCACTCTGACGGCTTCCAGGACTCTGACAGTACAGTGTGAGTATGTCTGAGGAAAAGCTACTCAGATGTGGGATTTACATTCTGCAGAAGTTTTTCTTCTATGAGAGAAAAGGTTTCAAGGATGAAGACTGTGCTACTCTTTGTACAGGGTTGACCAGTTTTTCAGTTATGGAAAACACCTGAGAAAATCAGGGAAAAGATACATGTCTAGAGAATCTGGAATCTGAATTCTGGTTTTGGAAAATGATTTCAACATCCTCCTATTTTCTTTAGCTGAGAATGAAATACTTGGCAGTCTGTCTCACGGTGGGTGTGACTATCATTGTTAAAGACTCAAAGCAAACCTGACTGGTTGATCGTATATTTAGGTATGTTACACTGAGTTTGCATTTGCAAGGGTTGTCCTGTACACAGGTTTGCAGTAACTTGACTCACTGCAAATCACGATATTAAACTGCTGCTCATCTGTAGTGTAAATAATGGATTGGACGGATATTTAGTGATCATGCTTACTCACACCTCCACAAATAACACACTCATGGACACACATGTTGAACATTTCTAGGATAACCTTCTACTACTTTTTAAGGACGATTTGGGGCTCTCTACAGGAGGAGAAGTTTACAAGTTACAAGACCAATTACTCATGGTGAGTCATAAAGACTGATTTGTGTACATTTTAGAGTCAAAATTCTTAAACCTGACTCATTTCTCTGTGTCATTTCTTCTCTTGCGTAGTTAGATTATAATACTGATCATAGCAGTGTACATTCAGATTATATATGTTTATACAGTCCTTAAACTACATGCTGCAGGCATCAAATGGTGAAGCGTGTCAACACAACAGCATATCTTCAGGGTTTTTGTCCAATCCTCACGCTCGGCAATAATAACCATAGTATTTGTAAACTATAGTATATCATTTAGAAACATTACGTAGTGGCATCATCACAAAGCGGCATAGTAATTTCAACTTCAGCCCTCGAGCATAAAGAAAACCTGTCAAGCACAGGAGGGCCCATTTTCACGGGACAGAAATATTCTTTACTGTTACAACTATAAACACTGTTTTGACATAATTGCTGCCCTGAGAGTGCATGAAGTGGAGAGTGAACCCTTATTTATTAGAGTCTTAACATCCCCCACGGGGCCGCTTTCCTCCCAGTGAGCAGTCATTAGAAAGCACACACACAGCAGGATGCCCTGAGACAAAATGCAAACATCATTGTTCTGCGTACGCTCCGAGTTGTTCCTCACATGCCTAATGGCATAATGTGTCCTTTATTTCTTTCATTTCTGAACAGGCTTTCAGCGTTTGTTACTATGTGCGTACTGACTGTTCTTTAATATAAAATGCGCAAAGCTTAAAACATTGTTTTTCTCAGTACAGTTTTGACAGCACTATTGTCACTAGGTGAACGCTCTTCTGTCTTTCCTAGCAGCCAGGCAGTTTTTAATTTCACACAATGTCAGGATGTCACCTTCGAGTGTTCAATTCAGTTCCAATTTCGATTTTTTTTTTTCTCCATCTAATGAGTTCCAGTTTGGATGTTGTGTGCGTGTGTGTGTGTGTGTGTGTGTGTGTGTGTGTGTGTGTGTGTGTGTGTTTCGTTTCTCTTTCCACTCATTATTGAATCAGAGCAATGAAGAGGCAGAAGTTCAGGTTGGAGAGAGGCTGTACAGCCAGCCATCAGAACATCCTTCAGCTTGCGTGGATAAAAAGGATGAATGTTCTGGAAGCGTTCAAGGCCAAAGTGAGAGATGAGAGGAATCTGTTGATTTGCTAATGGAGCAGAGGTGCAGAGAGTATACAGCACCCTGTGTACAAAAACACTCCTGCTCTGACCTCTTTTTACACCTGGCATACGTTCTCTCCCCTCCTTTTCCCAATTTTGCTTTCTTTCCCCCCTCCCTCCCCCTCCCTATTTGTCCATGCATAGATAAATATTCTAGTCACCACATATGACTGATATTTTCCAAGCCTTCAGCATTCAATTGTTACATCCTCAGCTACTCTGAAGATGCAGGGACAAGCACATTGTACAGCTGAAGGAAATTTCCCTCCAACAACAAAATTACACTTGGATACAAAACAAGCACGCACACTCAAGTATACAAATGTATGCTGGAGCACACACATGCATACTGCCACTGGTACACAAGTGCATATTAGCATACACATACACGCCAATAGACACACGTACAAATAGATGTTCTCACAAAGCTTGAAAATTCCATTACACTTCAAAAACTCCAGCAAAAAAGGATTTGGGTTAATTTAGTAAACACAGGGTCAGAGCTGCCACGAGAGCTGAGAGGAGGTGAGGTGTGCACAAGCTTCCCGTCTCTGCGTGTATATGTGTGTGTTTGCATATGTGTCTGTGTGTGTGTGTGTGTGTGCGTGAGGAAGAAACGCTGACTGTGTGAAGCAGAGAGTCCTGGCAGGAGCAGCAGCAGCAGCAGCGGTAGCAGCAGTCTAAACCCAGCCACTCTCTCCAGAGATAGCGCTTCTTTCTCATTTGCTCTGGCCCTATTTTAATAATAGCTGTGCATAAGTAATTTCTAAAAGGCCAGGCAGGCACATGGGCGTGGGTGGGGGGAAATTAAACTCATTTTATCTGTGAGCAGGTGGATTCCTATTTATCATTAACATGCATAGAATTTGCACAATGTTATTTCTTGCTGCTGCTACTGATGGAACGTCATCCAAATAATGTCGGAGGAGGGTCTGCCTTTTTTTTCTTCTTTTTTTTTCTTCGCTTATGCTGGAGTGAAATTCATAGATAAAAGTACTAGGTTTTTTTTTTTTTTCTCGCAATTTTCTGCAAACGGAAACTAATTCTGGGAAGCTTCTTATTACAGTGCCGGCTCATTTGGTTTGCATTAAAAGGGGGACAGGAGCGACATTAGGATTTCTGCCAGATTTCCAGGAGATGCTCCAACATTTGCTCTTATATCATTAGTAACGCCCCTGCCCCCCTCCTCCTCTCTCTACTTACAGAAACCCCTTTCCCCTTTTAACTTGCATTAAACAATCTCTACTCATTATTGGCCCAATAATAAAACTGGAATATATTTGACTTCCTGATTTAGATCCTATCAAAATATTGGAATGTAAATGTGTAATTTTGAACGCATGATATGGAGGTTAATAATTGTTGGATAATCTCTGTGTTATTTTAGCATAATTCAACAGCAGGATTATTTGTCATTTTTTAAAATTAGGATTGTGCTTTTTAATTTGTTTTGGATTTTTAATCTTTTTTTTCCTTACAGCATGATTGGAGCTTTCTAGTTTATCCAATACAGGCTTCAAAGCCCACTAAAATGTCTTATTAGTCAGCTGCCATTCTTAGAAATACGTATATTTTACGTTATGTTGTATATTTATTCCAGCTGCAATTAATGTTTTTTTTCTCCATATCTTAATTAACTGATTGGTTGTTTGATCTACAAAATGGCATCTTCAGATGTCTTTACAGTGATATAAAAGAAAGAAACGTGTCAAATCTTGGCAAAAATTTGCGTTTTTGCTTAAAAAATGGAAGCGTTGATTAAAATGACTTTAACAAAATCATCAGAATTGTTGCAGTTTGATTAGTTGTTGTAGCTCTAATGTGTAAAGCCTGGTATTCTTTATCCATAAAGCCCTTTCTAAACTCCAAACATAAAGTCAAAACCACATCAAATCAACACTTTTATATCCCTTCCTGTCATCTCTGCAGCCACGTCCATGTTGTTGTCTTGTAGTGGAACAACATCACATGCCACACTTTGCGAAAGGGGGATCATGGGAGATTCGTCTGCAGGCGGGATTAGACTCGCCGTTACGGGCGATGAGGAGCGAGATGATGATGTGTGTCTCTGTCTCCTTTTCTCTCCCCTGACAAATAACAGCATGGCAGCTCATGGCAGCCCCACAGCTCCTGACAGCCATCCAAGCAGCCAAGCAGGCAGGCAGTCAGCCATTGTTTTGTAATGTGTTTCACTCTGCCAGCACTGATCCTTGCTAAGGTACTTACCACGCCATTGTTGTCTAAGTATGCTATTTTCTGGCTGGGCACCTCCACTATAGAATAGGGTGCTTTTTCCCCCCTTTCTTTCTTCTTCTTTTTTTTTTTTCAAAAGAGAGGTTTGTTACAGTCACCGTCATGCTAATCCTGGTGTGTGATATGTATATGTGTCAACACAGAGAAAGAGAGAGGGAGAGAGGGGAGTCTTAACCCAACAGACAAATGGTGTGAATGGCAGAGAGGCAGATAGACAGACAAGTCCCATTCACTCCGAACTGTCCTCCATGACACCAAATTACTGTTTATCAAAATAAGACGAGCAGTATAATAAGGATACTTTAGGAGTGTATCGCCTAATGCGTCTTGAATGTGTGCAGGCCTTATGGTATTTCTACGGAAACATTCACCCAGCAGTCAGATTAACAGAGCAGGTCAGTGGAGGACTTTTAGCTGCTGCAATGATTTATTATTCATTTATACACAGTCAGAACCGTGTTCTTGAGGTAAAGTAAGAATCTTTTGTGGTGTAATTGCTTAGTTAAAATGAAGAAAAAGACCAGAAATACAGCTGTTTGCCTTGTTTTTGAGAGTCAGATGAGAAGATTGACACCACTCATGCCTCTATGGAGTATATGGAGCTACAGCTAGAAGACAGTTAGCTTAGCTTAGCATAAAGACTGGATATTGGGGAAACAGCTAGCATTACTTTATTTTTCAGCGAACAAAAGACATGTAACACGTTAGATACAGAGCTGTGCAGTAGATCAGTGGATCAAGTAGATCAGCATCAGTCTTCTGACTGAACTGTCAGCAAGAAAGCAAGTAAGCATATTTTCCGAAATGTCAAGCAATTCACTAAAACTGACTCACCAATTGGATCACAAACTCATCCTGCGCAGGCAAATGTTCAAACACACAAAACGCTGTTTTAAATTCTCGTGGAGAGTCCAAAGAAATTTGGAAAAATGTCAGGCTGGGCTTTGAGGAAATAAAAAATGAAGCACAAGATATCGATTTCCATTCATTGTAAACATCATATAGATTCAATAGAGCTGAAATAAGCCAATGCACATTATATATGATCCTGTCAGATAGTGTGGAATATGATCATTTTTCCGGAAAACCACTTGAAAAACGTCACGTGACATTGTATGTTAAGGAATCAGCTTTCCTGTATGTATCAGGCATGATTTTAGAAATAATGAGGTAGGCACCCATCACAAACACACCTCCTTCTGTTCATTTATTGTGACTGCAAGCCACTTACAATATTTGTGTCATTTTCGGCACATTTTTATGTTTTCACTTAGATGTCAAATCATGTTTTCAGTAAATTTGATCATCCTTTATGATGGTTCAAGTGCTCTTTCAAAGCTTGAATATACTTGTAGTGCAGAAATACCAAAAAAGCCTTTGTTTTTATTAATTAAATTACATACAAAGGTATGAATAATGACTCTTTCAAACAACTCAGATAAAATAGTTCAATGTAAACTCCTCAGGTAGTTAAAACCTGCTAATTCTAAGAGAGATTTTTGAGAACAGTGTCCTCAGTATTTGTGTTTGATTTAACAAGGACTACATTTTTACTACTGCACCTCTCTGCTGTGTGATGTATCACTGTACAATCTCCACTTTAATTAATCATCCCTCTGAGACCTTTTATTTTCCCATTTCTGGTGAAGAGTGCATATTTCACTCGCACCATTCTGAAGGAGGAACAGAAAATCTCTGTGAGCATTAATAAGCCTAATATAGAAACATATTTGAACCCTGCTCCTCCACTAAGTAGATTATAAACATTTATTATAGCATGTTATCATAATATCCTGCGCAGCATATTGCAAAACTTCTGTGGGCCAGTTTTTCTCCCGGTGCAGTGGAAGATCATAGTTAATTCAGCAGCAGTATGGTAATGTAGAGGTCCCTATCGGTCCCGGCATCACACATACTAACAAGCTTAGGATAAGCCCAGTCTGGAATGGTATGAGGTTTGAATTTCTGGAACCACCGTGGTCTCTGCTGCCAAATCTCACTTCAGCAGAAACCAGTGGGGTGATTCCTCTGCTTAAAAAATTAGTGCTAGTGCATATATTTTTTTTTGCAAGGAAAGGAGGTTTGCTACCTTGTGTGGAAGAAAATGCACTGTATGTAGAAAAAAAAAAATATTTTAAGGATGGCAAAAATCGTCTTGAGAAGGCTAATCAGCTGGCAACTCGGAAAAGCCTCTAATGTGCATTGAGAGATTTATACACCACGCAGAGGTAATGCCTCACAACATTGTTGACTCATTTAAAGATGCCAACATCTCAACTCTGTGCACTGTTAACAAATGCACACATGTTAAGTTGGTGTACTCTGCACTCTGTAAATCGCAGTGTATCTGCCATAAGCATGTTATGCCTCAGGGCTCATCAGCAGCATATGATCCCAGGCAGGGCTGCCACTGTGAGACAACATGCTAAATCCTGTTTGTGAGACTTGGCTGCTCTCGGCTCTTAGACTAATCTAACCACACTCAACCTCGATCGCTGGGGAAGAGTGCCTGTCTGAGCGGAGAGGTGAGGAGCAGAAGACAGGAGCTGTGGCATTATGGCCATGTGCAGTCACATTTTTCCCATCAGGTTAAGAAAACAAGGTAGTTAGTTCTCTTCTGATGATTTTTTTTTTATTGATTTTGAGGTACAGTAAGATAAAAACACTGCAAACTGCAACTATGAACAGGAACTGTGAGGTTTTAATGGCACTCTCGTCCATTTCTAAGAGTTTTAAGGACTGGTATGTCTCACAAAAACAAATACACAAAAAGTCTGTTACAAACAAAAAAGAAAGGGGAGAATTTACTATACATGAAAAGGTAACTAATAAAGTAGTGACCATGAGACTGATTGTGTAGGCTAACAAATCATAAGCTTTGGTCCTAATTGCATTAGGAAAGCGAGAATTCTTTTAATTCCCAACATTCACATCACCCAAGTGTCAGAATCAGCTCCTGACAGTCCTTTCAATGGTTCTTTTAATGTTATCAGAGGACTTGCTTCAGAGTAATATAACTGAAAAACTGACATGAATGACTTTAGCTGTTAGACTGAGCCTCAAAGGACTGCACAATACATATATCAACTTATATGCCATTGCACGAGAGCCTTCATGGAACAAAAAAAAGCTGTTATCTAAATGTGAGTTCAGGACTTTAGAAAAATGCCTATCACAGTTTTCTAAAGCCCAAGGTGAGATGAAGTCTTCATCCAATAGTCCATTCAAAAATATTCAATTAACAATGTTATGAACAGATAAATTAGCAATTCTTCACATTTCAGAAGCTGGAACTAGAGAAATGTTGCATTGTTTCAACTCAAAGCACACCACTGTATGACTGATTTGGCTCAGTCTTTCAAAACAGCAAAACTCTGAACCCAAAATGTTGGTCAGATCTGTTAAACAAGTATTCCATCATGCCTTACATCATCACATGTTCATCACTGAATTTCATTAAGGTAACTGTCAAATGATGCTGCAAAACAATAAATAAAATCTCTGCAAAACAGATTTTATTCTCCAGAGCAAAATGATAATTGTGACTGCACTTATTTGCATCTGTTTAACTTTTAGCTTTGCCACCAGGTTTGCGTTCTTATACAACAAACATGAAATATTTTAACTTACTCGTAACCTGACTGTCAAAGATCGACCTAACGCGACAGCTCATATCTAGCAGACAAAGAGGGCGAAGAAGAACTGAGTCAGAGAGTTAGAACGGTGTTAAAGTTAGTTTGTCTCAGTTCTCTCCTCCTTCACTGTTTCAGCAGCTGTCTGTCTGGCTAGCTGCCTGCCTGCCTGTCTGTCTGTCTGTCTGTCTGTCTGTCTGTCTGTCTGTCTGTCTTTTTCTTTTTCTCTCTAAATGATAATTCAGAACATTACAGATTTGGCACTTGTAGCAGGTCTCACAGAAAAATTAATTAATGCAAACTCCAAGTGCTATCAAAATTATACATTTGGAGCGCAGACAGATACAGATACAGAGAGAGAGAGAGAGAGAGAGAGAGAGAGAGAGATGTGAGGACGTTCTGGTCTCATTAAGGGAGCAGGCAGAGTGGAATTAGTCTGAATATAATGACAGGCCACACTATCTCATGTAAAAACAGCCCTGTTTTCCTCTCTCATTCATTGGCACTAGTAATTAGTTTTGGCCCTAAAACTGTCACCCTTTACTCTAGAAAAGGCAGATGTGATTTGAGGTGCAATTTAATCTTGCTTTAATGAAGAACTAATGGACGCATTGCAAATTACTTTTTTCCCCCGCCAACCCCCTGTGTGATTGAACAGGGGCTTGGGAAAAAAAAAAATCTATTTCCTGCTTTTGAAAAGATCAAGAGTATCTTTGATAATGGTGAGAGCGTCACCGGCAGCTTCATTGCATCGAGCCAACAAGCTCTTTTACCCGAATCACAATTCAGTGGAGAGGAGGCCACAATTAGTGACAAAGCAGAGAAAGCGCTGCGGGGCCTGGGCAAGCAGAAAGCCTCTCGGTGCTCCAGGCTCCTTGTTAGAAACAGGCCCTGGAGGTGTCACACAGGAACAATGAAGCCTGATAAATTACCCCTTGGAAAAAAAAGAGAGAGAAAAGATGTACTACTAATTTTCAATTACACCTATAATGCATTCCCGATTGGAGAGAGAAATTGGACATGTGTGGAGGAGAACAAACAGTCATAGGCTCAATACACCTCTCTCTGTTTGTGACACTGGAGCTTTCTAAGAGCCTATGATATTAGCAATAAATTACATGGTGTTTAATATAGCAGCTCGCTGGTGATTTTACTCCACAGAGATAGGAAGAGAAAGCGAGAGTGAGAATGGGAATGAATATTGGTGCCAAATAATGTCTCGTTATTACATTTGATTCTTGTCAGAGGATAATCACAGCCAAAAAGACAAAATTGCATTCTTATCTAATTTAGCCTCATTTTGACAAAAAAAAAACATGTTGTTGTTTGGAAAAAGAACATTTGTGCAGGCCTTTTTCAGAAGAGGACAAGAGAGTTTGAAGTGTGTGTATGTGTGTGTGTGTGTGTGTGTGTGTGTGTGGGAGAACTGCCTGTCTGCAGCTCTCTAAACCACTTAAGGGACACTGTGTTTCAAACTGGCATCGCTAACGGATGATGTTGTAGAGAACATATCAAGGCCAAATAATAGTCCTTGAAACGGGTGAAAGGGGATGTGAGAACTGAGGAGGGTCAGACATGTGGAACATGTGTAGCTGTCTTCCTGTGTGCGTGTGTGTGTGTGTGTGTGTGTGTGTGTGCATGTATTTGACTACAGCAGGAGCAAAAGCAGAAAGCCTAATGGGAGTGGGCTTAACTCTTGCACACAGCCTCGCTACATATCTGATTACTGGGACCAGTAATTTTCTTTCCTTAAATAAGGAAGAAATTGGATAGGATGAATGAAATTTGGCTGTCATATTGCAATGATGGTGCAGCAGGGAGATTATGTGTTTCACATAATCGTTCATCATTTCCCAACCAGTGTTCGGGCTTAGCATAATGGAATTGGTAAACTGGTTTAAATCAGAACGTGAGAACAGACTATCTGGCAGACTGTGAGGGTCTGTGGTAATGTCTTCAGACCGAGCAGAATATTTTCACCACAGAGCTGCACATACACACTAAATTGAACACAGTGCAAACACTACAGGAACACGCTGTCTTCATCTCTGCTTCATCACACTGTCAGAATACATCAAACGACACCTTGAAACACCCCTAAAGATATATATTTTCTTATTTTTGCTGTGTTCTTTATCTTAATTCCACTGTGCAGCATTTTTACATGCATTGACATAATGCAGAAGTGTATACTTGTTTCATTTTTCATTCCACTTAATAGTAGAGCGTAATCACAGTGTCTTGTTCTTACATGATGGCATGGATCTGCAGCCCCTGCAGCAACTCCTCAACATGTTTTATGTCATTACACATCAACAACAGAAGAAAATCTCATATAAATCAACATGATTAAATGCTGCACAGTGTCACCTAAACATAGTGATTTAATCAAGTGCTTACATAATATTTATATTGCTTTATGTGTTAATAATAATGAATAAAGCTTTTTTTTTTTTACCAGAATGAACTTGCTCATTTACATATGTCTTTATCTAATTAACTATCTACTCATCATCATCATTTTAGTGTGATTACAGTTACTTGGCAAAAAGTGTAACTTACCTATTTCATTTTACTTTGTTTTCTTACATGTGTAACTGTTGTATGTCCTCACAGCTCCTCGGGGGGTCATTGTGGGATAAGAAATGTCTCTTATAATAGATCCTTTTTTCTAAATGTTTGGTGTTCAAATTGTACATGATAACATGACAATGATAAAAATGTTATGTGCTGGGGAGGTTGTATGCCTCATTTGAAGCAAATTTTATTTTTGTCTTCATATTAACAAACAAACAAACAAAAGAGCAACACCTACTATGTACCGAACAAGTACCTGTTGAACCTGTTTTTTACTTACATTGCTGGTAAGACTTTGAGCATAGATGAAAAACAATAAATTGGTCATTATTAAACATAGAGACTTTTTACTTCTAAAACCATTTACAGCATCAGCAAGAATAAGAGACTCTAAAATACATTTAGTCATGTATTTAAAGATTTGTGTAATCTGCGAGTGAGTCTGCTTCCAGTTCTTTGTGGGGCACGATACTTATACACGATACACGATATTTTGTTCATTTTAGCTTGTATCTAGCATTTTGTTGCAAGAGATCATTTTGATTTTATGTCACAATGACTTGATGAGCCTGACCTAACACAACGTGACAGATTACTTTTTACTTACTTTTGTGAGACCAACAAAATGCAAGATTGAGCAGATTATTTACTAAAATTGCTAATAACAATATATTTTCTGTATTTCAAAATCTGGGTTTGACTTGATTTGACACTGATATGAAACACTGAAGTTTGTTTTATCACAGATTTTTGTGGTGTATCTCCTGTACAGTCTCATGGTGGTGCTAACTCAGAATGAATATCTGATGTACAAGACTGAGTCCCCAGGAGGTGAGCTGTTGGCCACTAGGTGTCACAGTGGTTGTTTCTAAAAAATGAGCCACCTCTTGTCTGCTCTCTGTTTGACTGACTACTACACCTGATCTGTGTTTATATTAAAGCAGCCAACCCCTTTCCAAGGACCCGCGAATGTGAATGAACAGTACACCTGGCTAAACAAACTCTATCTGACAAAACACCTACTGTACCTCCAACTATTCATGAGTGGCATTGATGAATGAGTGACACATGCCATCAGCTGGAGGTATTTTCAGTCAAGTACTTTCGGTCCTAAAAAATTGATATTTTGGCAGAATTGAGCCTTGAAGACGGTCGCTTTGTATTTGACAGCTTTCACATTATACTCAATTATTTCTAGTACAGGAAATCTGCCCTATAGCAGAGCAATACAGCAATATTACATTACTCCAATTGCACTCATTTGTCCAACAAAAGAATAGAGACACAGTAAATGAATGTGAAATCTGAGTTAAACCTTCAGTCAAAACAGTAGATGTTACTGCCTTTAGTACACTAGATATAAAAGGGTGAGCCTAGTTATTTTTCATTATATTTCATTAGTACATCCAGGTATAAAGAGTGTCAGTCACATAAAAACATTAACATCAAAATCACCCCATTGGACTTTTTTTCCCCACATGGTACAACCACAGCTCAAGTGGGTCCCAGCCTAGTTGCCACAGGTGTCTGAAACTGGAAAAAAACATTATTCTGTGAAAGTTGTTCTCTTGAACTGTTTCAAGAATCTCTCATATTATTGATTCTTTTTACCCATACATCTACATGGGTTTTTCACAGATTTCATGCTCACGAGTCCATTCAGTGACCACATGCATGGAAGACTGCGCTCTCATCAGGACAGAACTGCTTCGCCATCAGATAAATGTCATTGTTCGGTATGACTCTGAAATGACATGCATGCAGATATTCACTGGACCTATTCCACACCTGTAAAACAGAGCAGAGCAGCCAAAACTCTTCACTGAAGTGAAGTACAGTCTCCCTGGTGTGGGCTCTATCTTTTTTTTTCCTTCTTGAGAACAACATGAAGTGACTGAACTCAAAAGGTGGAAAATGTAAATGTACTAATCCAAAACAAGTGGCTCCCAACTGTGCAAACCAATATTCTGCTATGATCCCACCAATATATTAAAATATAACTGTTAAAATATAACTGCTACTCCAGCCAGTAGTGGAACAGGTATTTCAATAATTTATTCAAGATATAGTAGCAATACTGCTATTATTGTAATATATACTGTAAAAATGCTCCATTACAAGTCATTGAAAATGTACTAAAGCGTACTAAACTAAACTAAACAATGTAAGTATTATCATTAGAATGTATAAATAAAAATACTCAGAGGAATATGTAGAGGAATAATATGTTGTATTACACTATATTCTATTATTATTAATGATGCATTTACATGTGAACATCATGGAAAATGCTGTACCTCTCAATCCCTGTCATACCTTTCTGAATGAAGCAGTGTCAGACTGATCCGACCAAGGTACACCACATGGAGATCCACAAGACATCCTTCTTCCCAGTGACCATCCGTCTGTCTGTGTACAACTTCTTTCTAATTACTAGACACTGACACATTATTATTGTGCTGTTATCATATACCCTATAGTCAAAGCTGTTGATTCATGTGCTATTTGCGAATGCGCCCTTTCTACACTTCCTTCATTTTCTCCCCCTGTGCTCTTTCATGTTCATACACACACACACACACACACACACACACATATATATATATAGTATACTTATACTTGCATACTTATACTTACATACTAGTATAATAGTAGCCAATTTAATAGCCAATTTATCACCATTGCAACCTGAGCTTTGTCAGGCTCTGGAAATCTGCATGCCATACATATACACTTTTGTTGTCTTTATAACAGCGATATATGGTGACCAATATTTTATAAGTAAAAGAAGTTATTGTGTACAGTAATTGCGTAAACACATAATATAAGTTACCAGTGGAAGAGGAAGTACTCAGATCTTTCGGATAGGTAATAAAGTGACAAAGTCTTACTTGAATCTATAATAATTTGGTAATTTGGTAATTCTATTTTGTATAATTGATCTAAATCTGCAAAGTAAAGTTATCAGATAAATGTAGTTGACTAAACATTATAGTATAACATGGAACTACTCAGTCAACTACGACTCAAGACTACAAAATACTTAATTTCCACCACTGCTGGTTACAGATTACGATGATATAATCATCGAATCATAATATGATCGCTTACACCGAGTTTACCTTCATTATGACCTTTATTATTGCACTTATTGCTATAACAATCACAATATAACAGGAAGGGCTCCGTTTGTTGACTTAATTATCAGCATAAAGAAACTCAATCAAGCATTTCAGTGAGTTACAGTTGTATCACAGTAGACACACAGCAGCACGGTGCTGTTACCTCTCTGCGCTTCAAACTTCACTGATGCTTTAAGGAGCACCTGTCGTCCCAACATCCTTTGCGTGTCCAATATGGAAGAACTGGTGGTGGAAGTCCGTGGCTCCAACGGGGCTTATTACAAGGTAAATGCCTGCTTATTAACTCAGCAATGAACACAATAGCCTGTTACGCGATGCAGTATGTTATTTAAAGTCTCGAGGACCACGGCAACAGTTTCCGACTTGCTCTGAAGCCACTAATTGCTTGGCATTAGCTCGTACTAGCAATGCTAGCCAAAATTAGCTGGTTAAGCTAGCATCGCTCGGACGTCGTCGCCAACTGTCACTTTTTGTCGACCTTTCTTCACACCCAGAGTCTGACAAACACCGCCTTGTCTGCATTAGCTGGTATATATAAGCGATAAAGGCTGTAATTCACGTTACATGACGTCCGGTTGCAGCTTCATCTAGCTAAAAGTTAGCTTAACTTGCTAGTTGTCGAGTTAGTAAATTGTGGTCAGGCGTCATATTATGTCAGCCCATTGCAACTACATTGTGACTACAGTTGTGTGTCTGTTAGCGGAGGCAGAGTTTGGCCTTTTAGCTTAATAAAGTATTTTTTTGATAATTTGTAGACACTATGGCTCGTTATGACATTTGTCGTTTTGTCATTTTAAGCTCTTATTGAACGGCACCTACTCAACGCCTGTCTATTATTTGATACTTCATCATGCCGAAGCTATTTTTTGTATGTGTGTGTGTGAGCCAGCTGTTCCTTGTCAATCCTGACCAGTTGGCATGTCAGGGCAGGGTCACTGATACCGTACACTTAAAAGCTATTTCTAGACTTGCTGCGTGTAACAGTCTCGTCTCCTTTACTCCCATCTCCTCTGTGTGTTTCCTCTCTCCTTCTCATCTCCTTTGCCACACGGACTCCTTTCCTCCTCCGGCCTCTCAGCCCCTCCCTACCCCCTGGCCTCACCTCCATTCTTCAGATGATTCCTTTACTACCCTTTGACACTGTCCTGGTTGATTTTTTTTTTTCTCTGTCTACCCAGCCCTGGTTTCATGAGTCACTCTGTACACTTCGTTGCTTGTCAGCTGCCTGGCTCTTGAATTATACGGCTCTGTGATTCAGTGTTTCCATTAAAAAGTCATTTAACTGACGCTCCACCTTCACGCAAGATGATCAAGTGGCTTTTATAAGCCCCTGAATGGCTAGAAAATGTTCAGTTCTGGTGTGTCTTTATGTGTATTTATGATGTGCAAAAAACTGGGGCTGCACCCAATGTATTTTTATTGTTGACTTTTTGTAGATTGTTTTTTGATGAATCATTTTTATGTCAAAACCTTAAAACACGGCACAAACGTTCCAAATTGTGCACAGTTACTACAGAACGAGTGGGAACAAATCAGGAGTGACCTGATAATTACTGACTATTAATGAATTAATGATTATAGCTAGTGAATGGAGGACTACATATTATTTTTTTTACAACTGGGACAGTGCAATAGGTGTAATACACCACGTATAGCTGAATGTTTCCATCTGAAGTGTCTGGTAGAGTATGCACATATAACAGTAAACAGGTATACAATGCACAGAACAACCTTAAAATTGAATCCACATAGTTTCTGTATGTTGTGGCCTCACTAACAATATGGCTGTTTGTCTTTCAGCCATTTTTAACATAGTTTTAAACTGGTCAAAGTTAATACACTCTGATCATTCCATTGTTTTGTCGCTGTAATGGAAAAGGAAGTTGGATGATATTTGGTTTGGCTGTGTTGTATCAAACAGTCTCCCCCTGTTCATGATGTGTGTATTATTTTACAGTGTTCTGTTATTTAAGCTGTTGAACATGCGATACGTTAGAAAGTAAATAAACATTGGTCATAAACAAAAAATGTTCAAAGCTGAAGAAGCTACATTTATTATTATTTATAATATAATTAGGGATGGGAATGGAGGACGGTTCCAAATAGTCTTATTCATGGTAATTGTATACTTCTGAGCTTCCTTTTATGTATTTTTTTTGCAAAACAATGATGTGAAACTCGTGTGTGCTGCTGAAACCTGTGACGAGAAATAGTTATGGCAGAGAGGAAGAAACGTTCCAAAGAGTGGCTTCATCTCATGAAGTGCTTAAAAATACAGGGCATACAAATGTCTGTAAAATGATCATTTCAAATAATGTGCTGAAACATGTTTCTACACAACGTGGCCTCTCTTTCAAATTTCAGGAATTCTATGTATTTGACACTGTAGACTTCCACAGTGAGCAGCATGTCTGTTACTGAGGGTTGTAACAACAGTAGCACCTTGCAGGCGGACTGAGCAGACCCTAAATGAAAACAAATACTGTGCAAATATTCTCTCATTTCATTCATTCTAGGTGTAGTTACTGCTAGCTCTCTGGCTGACTGGTTCTAAGTCAAACAGTTGAGCTTTTGCAGACCTTTGTTGGCTAACTTTTTTTTTCCACACAGAAAACTTACCAGGACTCAATAAGGGAATTGATAAAGAATCAGACCGCTAAACAGAAGCGATATTGGCATTTGTGTCTGTAAAATCTTAGCATTTCTCATCCCTAGATATAATATAGGGTAGAATATAATAAATAAAGATGATTTATGACAGACCTGATGAGAGATTCAGTATTAATCAGTCATCAGGTAATGATTACCTCATAAATATCTGTCATTTCACATACTGACCACTTTCTTCATGGGTAACTTCTGATTTACTCTGAACCAGCAGCTGAGGATGACAAAACTATTAACAACTAATTACTTAATCATTAGTAACTGTTTTTGTGCCTCCACAAGTGAAGTGATTAGAGTAATATGTAGTTACTAAGTAATCCTTTATTACTTTATGATTATGACAAGAAGCTACAGAGTTTTTACTGTTGCTATTTGCCTTGATGTATTCAGTTTACTGTTTCACATGACATAGACACACATGACACACAATGGGGAACTGTTGTCTTCATTGGTCAAGGCCACTATTAGTTCAGTATCATTCAGTGTACACCGTAACTGTATCAGCAGATATTCTTAATGTATTAATGAACTGTTTACATTGCAGTACTCAAACTTGTAATTGTACCTTAAAACCACGCGCCTGTAATCCACGCCTCTTCATATTTTTGCATGAAGAATCAAAGTGGACTCTTTCCTGTCTGACCTGTACAGTCTGTGCTCTTCATTCCAGTCAGCTGTCACGCTCTTAAAGTATTTGCTTACCCCCATCTGTGTCTGTGTCTGTCCTGCAGGGCTTTGTCAAAGATATCCACGATGACTCTCTCACCATTGCCTTTGAGAACAAGTGAGTCTCTCCTGTATTCTTATGCTTTCATAAAACATGTCAGATTCAATATTCAAGACAAATGTAAGACTGTTCATGTTTTAGCAAGGTAAAAATGACTTTTTGATCTTTTTTTCAGTTGGCAGCCAGAACGCCAGGTGCCCTTCAATGATGTCAGGATGCTACCGCCCGCGGACGGCAAGAAGGACATTGGAGAGGGCGAGGAGGTGGAGGTGAGGAGGAGACACATACATGTTTTCCTTGTTTCATCTTCAAATTGTTTTTGTCTCTGTCTCACTCTGTGTTGGTCTTAACCTCCCTTCAGATCTTGTCCAGAGCCAATGATCAGGAGCCTTGTGGTTGGTGGCTGGCTAAAGTCCGCATGATGAAGGGGGATGTAAGTATTGCTGCTTGTAAAGACAAGTATCTATGGCTTGTTAATAGTATTAAATCTATCTATAATACCTGATATCTGAGCAGAGCGTTGAGCCAAGAATGCTAATGTGTAAGAGTTCCCTTTCACTATCGTCAGAACCATTTATAATCAGCATGCTCAAATGTTTAAATGTTGGCAGGGTTTTTTTTACACATTGAGTCTGTCTGTCCTTTCAGTTCTATGTGATAGAGTATGCAGCCTGCGACGCTACTTACAATGAGATAGTGACCTTTGAGCGTCTGCGTCCAGTAAACCCTAACAAGGCCATCACGAAGAACTCCTTCCATAAGTGCACTGTCCCCGTTCCTCAGGATCTACAAGAAGTGTAAGTACAGCAGCTTTACACTAAAACATTATGGAGGGACAAATCTTAAATTAACATGCTTGTTCTCTTCATAGTTAATGAACATGCATATATACAGTCTGTTGTTCATCTGAGGTGTTACATATAATCTTCTTCAATCACAGTCTCCTGTCATGAGTATGGATACATTTGTTTACAGTGGGAAGTACTGCAACTTTCTCATATTACAGGTGCCAGAATGAGAACGCCCACAAGGATTTTAAGAAGGCTGTTGGAGCCTTTCGTATTTCATACTGCCCTGAGACCAGCCAACTAGTGATTGTGGTAAATGGCTTTCTGTGCAGACATCTTTCTGTAACATCTACACTGCTATGTATGCTCATGCAGTAGATGACTCAGCTCTTGCTTATTTTTGTTCTTTTGTTATTGACAAGGGAGCTGCTCAACATTAATTCTTCCTTTTATTTTCTGTGTGTGTTCAGTCCATGAATGAGACAACAGTGAAGCGCGTGTCTTTGCTGAGTGACATGCACTTGCGCAGCATCAGGACCAAACTGCTGCTAATGTCACGCAACCACGAGGCCACAAAGCACCTGGAGGTCAGTTGCTAACAAGAACACTGTGGTTTACATGGCAGCTTAGTAACCTCGGAGAGGGGACCTCAACTTGGTAATTTAAATATCAGTTGGTCACCATGGTAACATCAAAGGCCGTGTCTTAAGAAGTTATGAATAGCACAAGATAAAGAAAAGATTTTATAGCAGCACTTATTTTTTCATAACTCGCTGGTAAAAGTCAAAATTTTTTGAGCACCATTTTCCTTTTAATTAGTAGTTGCTTTCTTTTAGAAATTAGGTTCAAGTGTTGTGATCAAATCAAAAGAGTCACTCTTAATAATATCATTTAATAACAAATAACTGCTGATTTTGATTGCCATCCATCTATGAGCCTTTTTAGCTGATCCAGGGATGATACTGATTATTTTTTGTTTTATGTTATAGCAGCATTAAATAATCACGTTTTTTTTAACCTGGCATCACCGTCTCTCCATTCTCTAACTTGTCACCAGCTCTTCCTCAGCTTTTTGTCTCATTACCAAAACCTATACATGCCAGGGAAGTGTGAATTTCATCCAAGATGAATGGAAATAGATCTTTATATCGAATGGCTTATGACTGCTCTGTTTTATACCGACTGCTAACTCATCACTTCTCCAAATTGGCTGACAGGGACTTTGAGTGAGGATAAAAACAAGGCTTACTAAGCCTGTTGCAGGCCACATTTTGGCATTTGTTGTGTCTTAAAAAATTTACATCCAAAGAAATATTTGATCTTCAGCATCTGCAGATTAATTGCATGCCTGATATATTATGATCCACGTTAGATACGATCCAAGTTGGACACTATAAGATGAAAAAAAACCCCTGTTTTTGTTAGCTTTGCAACATCTTCATGTCACATCAAGTCTGACTAGTAAACAAATACAATCGGTGGCTGATCGATTTTGACATCCCTAATATATCAAACCGGCCCTGTGTTTGTGTAGAGCTCCAGGCAGCTGGTGTCATCTTTCCAGGAGGAATTTATGGTAAGACTGGATCTGATGGGCCTGGCCATCGGCAGTCATGGCAGCAACATCCAGCAAGCACGGAAAGTTGCAGGCGTCACTGCCATTGAGCTGGATGAGGAGACTGGCACCTTCAGGATTTATGGAGAGGTAGGGTGTTGTGTGTTGATGGAGGCACGACTGAACATAGGTCTTAACAATGGATTTATTTGAACTCATTTTTATACTAAACAAGTAGGGCTGCATAGGTACACATTCTTTTTTACTGTATTAGTTGTTATTCTAAGTAAATTTGACCATCATCTTGTGTGTGTGTGCTGAATGTGTTGACAGATAAAGTAACCCTATGTTGTCTTTCAGTCAGCAGAGGCAGTGAAGAAGGCCAGAGGCTACCTAGAGTTTCTGGAGGACTCTGTCCAGGTGCCCAGGAATCTTGTTGGTATGTAGAGACAAACACAAAAGTTCACTCATCATATTTTTGACTGTTTTTCATGGTCACCAGTCACCTCTCATCTTTTCCCTGCTCCCTGTCCTCAGGCAAAGTGATTGGTAAGAACGGTAAGGTCATCCAAGAGATTGTGGACAAGTCTGGTGTGGTGAGGGTCAGGATAGAGGGAGACAATGACAACAAGCAGCCTCGACAGGAAGTAAGCCTGCTACTGCCACATCCTTACTTCTTCATACTGATAAAGCTGCTGTAGAATACTGATTAGTGTCATGAGTTGTGTTTGTTCTCTACAAATGATGTTCACACTTCAGTCTCATACTAACATGTGTGTTGTGTTTTTGTGTTTTGTTGACACAGGGAATGGTCCCCTTCACCTTTGTCGGTACTAAAGAGAGTATTGGAAATGTCCAGGTCCTGCTGGAGTACCACATCTCTTACCTCAATGTAAGAGCTTCTATTTTCTCTGGATGCCATAGCACGGTGCATACATTCAGCACAGAACAGATTGCGCAGGGAAGGAAATCGGCTACAAAACACAAAATAAAACCCTGGTTGATTTTCAAAATAAAATACTCTGTATTCACCGCGGATCGAGTTTCATTACAATAACACGTCATAATGGGCGGGGACGACCTGAAGTCAACAGGTCAGAGGTTTTCCCCCGTTGACACCATGGATGAGGAGAAATTGATTCTTTTCTTCTCTCTTCTTACATTATTTACAACACCTCACATCCTTTTTATAAGGACACTAGCAAAAAAGATGCATCGTGGAATGCCATTGCAGGAGTCAAAGAGACTACAGCCGGCAATATAGCCTGATTATGCATGAATTTGTGAGATCTCGTGCCAGCGGAGTCACACCAGTACGCATCACAAACGGATTATATGTGAGTTAGCGGACGGCAGAGTACGCTGTCCTTCCGGAACAGAGCCATTCCTGAGCTGTTCCGCATGCTGTGTATTTTAGGAGTCAGACAAAATGCAAAAATACTAAATACAGTTATACCTGAAGTAGATTCTCAAATAAAATACTAAACGTGAAAGAAAAGCAGACCTTATATTTTATTTGGCTATGTTTTCTACACACTAAATTGAAGATGACAGGAAAAGCATCAGGATCTGTCAGGCTCTGCAGAGGATGACAGCGATTGATTGGTCATGTTGTAGGTTTTATGGTAATAAATCAAATCTGTATGTATGCATGAATTATCCCTTTTTAACAACTCAGTCAGTGACAGTTTGATGGGGGAAAATACACAGCACAGGCAGAGGCGCACAAGAGCTGAAGTTAGTTTAATAATGACAGACACTGACTTGAAGTTTGTAATTATTTAGTATCACCTATTTATATATATATTTATCACCTAATTTCGTGTTGGGAATACTTGATTAACTTTTTTTTGTTTAGTGTGAAAACCATACACGTATTTCAAACCTCTGATCATCAACAATCTTTGCTGTTCTGCGGTGTACATTTCATTGTGTATACATTTTGCACTTTGCACGTGTGTGTCTTGTGCTGCTTGCACATTGTGTGTTGTGTGTGCAGCTAGAGGAAGAGCTGAGGCAGATTGTGGATTATTCACAGGGAAGCAACCTAGCAAGATTCAGAAAGAGCGACAGAAGGCACACAAGATGTGATGTTGATGTGTGTATGATGATTATACATGTGTGTCCAGTGATTATCCCTCTTATACTTTTTACGGATTTGATTTTTCAAAACTTGTTTTTTGTTTCTTACTTTTCCTTTTGTCTTATTTCACTTTATTCTTACAATGTTCTCTATTTCCTCTTCCTCTCCAGGAGGTTGAGCAGCTTCGTCTGGAGAGGATGCAGATTGATGAACAGTTACGTCAGATCACCCAGGGTCACCGACCAGCTGACAGAGAGAGAGGAGAGAGAGGGGAGAGAGGGGAAAGAGGAGGTGGATATAATACAGATGGTAGTGCTAATGCCTCCTCGTCTTCTTTACATGTCTCTCGTTCCTACAACGGACGAGGGCGTGGACGCAGAGGCCACAGCTACAGCACCGGATATGGTCGGCACCTTTTTAAAATAAAATACAAAAAATTCAACTTATTTGCTGTGAGATAGTGTGTTGGTAAAACTGTTTTGTGTGCAAGAAGACAGGAATAGTGCTTTTTGACATCTGCCCTGACCTTTGCATGGTTGTTTCTCTGCCCTCTTGATTCTTCCAGGCACCAACTCAGAGCAGTCCAACGCCTCTGAGACAGACTCAGAGCGCAAGGATGAGCTCAGTGACTGGTCCCTCGCAGGAGAGGACCACGACAGGTGAGCTGTGTTTTTACCAAACCCAAAAATGTACAAAATGTGGAGCTATCTGTCTTAGTTACTTAGTGTTGACTAGATTTTGATTTTATTTGACTGACTTGAAGGGAGAGGGAGAGAGGACCTCGCCCACTAAGAGATGGTCGCAGGAGGCCTGGACCGAGAGGCCGCGGAGGGTCTGGAGGACGGGGAAGAGGAGGACGAGGAGGATACCACAACAGCTCTGGTAAAAAAAAAAAAAAGTATATAAAGAGAGGGACACCCGTACCTTTCTCTTGTCATAGTTTGACTCCAGGTATAACCTCTTCTCTGTGAACCAGCAGGTCCTCGGGATCATGAGGACAACCATGCCTATGGAGCCTCTGAGATAAACACAGAGACAGACCAGACAGCTGATACAGATGCTAGTGAGTCCAACCTGCCTGCAAACCGCCGCAGAAGATCTCGACGACGCAGGACAGATGAGGACGCCACACTGATGGATGGCATGAGCGAGTCGGACAACGCCTCAATGAGCGAAAATGGAATAGGTATGAAAGTAGATTTTTTAGTTTTTATTTAGACAGACAAAGTTGTCTGTCTTGAGACAAACTTAAGACAGACAACTCTATCTAAATTGTGGCATTAGCGGAATTAGAAACTCTGTCATACATTTCTCAGAGTTGACAGAGCGTCCAGAATGTGCACCACTGCATTATTTACCCTTTTAAGCGTAAAAGTAGCCAGTGCAGTTCAAATACAGGTCTGTGGTTTAAAAGACAATTTAAGCCCCAAATCCCTCTTTCTCTGACCACCGAACACCCCTAGATGACCCCGAAGCTAAACCTCAGCGTCGTAACCGTAGCCGACGTCGCCGCGTCCGCCTGCCTGAGGAAAGGCAGCCAGGTAACAATAGCCACTGCCAGTATCCCCTCACCCCTGGACTGTGCTCCTAATGGCTTGGCTTAAAGTGCACCAGGCCTGGTGTTTTTGTTCATCTGCTCCCAACACATATTAAACCAAAAATCTTGATCTCTTTAATTAGTGGTATTTCACTGTTGTTTTCCCCATTGGCTTTTGCTAAATGACTGGGCGTGATTGGTTGGTTGACTGACCTACTCTGTCCACACTCATTTGCCGTGTGAAATAAAATTATGCATCTTGCTTTTTGCATGTATTTTTTCACAGGTGCAGTACTTGTTCACTAACAAGACTATTTATTAGGTTTGTTTTCATGTTGTCAAGTTGTCAAATAAAGGCAGTTCTGCTTTGTGTGGTGTGTCACAGTAAACCTGACCTGTAACTTAATTTTCTGTCATCTTGTTTTGGATGTCAAGTGTACATAGCCTTCAGTTAGGGGAGTGTATATTACAAAAAGAGGTGCTGCTTGGAGAGTCTGAAAAGCTCCTTTCAGACTGCCAGACACGGTCTTGACAGACGGATTCTGTTATTTAAAAAAAACAAAACAAAAAACAGACAAATGTCATGACCGGTGTGTTTTCTTTCTTTCTCTGTTGTTTGTGCAGTGACTGTGGCTGACTACATATCCAGGGCTGAATCTCAGAGCAGACAGATGACCAACAAGGACGTCAAGAAAAGCAAGGACGTGGTTAGTACTTAGTTGTTGTGTAACTGTTGGAGGACAGTTAACCTTTATGAAGTCTTTCCATTGATCTTGCATAATACTTTTGTCTGTGATTCTTATCACTTATTCCATTTTTTTTGTTCTGGGTACTCTCTGTTTAGGGTCAGGTGGATGCCATCGCTGAGCACAGCCCACCATCTGCTCCAGCAACCACCAATGGTTCCAAAAACAATGTTGCCGATGGTGAGGGCAGCAATGCCCCCAGAGCTCCCAGGTCTTCCACTGAGAGGTCTGCCAAAGTCTCCTACCAGGGGGACTCTAACCTGCAACCTGTTGTCAATGGACTCTCTTAGTCAGACCTGAGCAAAGGAAATGGTTTCAGATATTTTAGATTCTCTGGCTGCACTTGATTGAATCGCCCTGTCTCTGAGCAGCTTTAAAATTGAAACATTTAAATACAACAAGCACTGTTCTTTTTTTACTTTTACAAATATTTGAAACCTGTTCCACTGCACAGGTTTTCAAGGTCTGAACCTTAACCTCCCCTTTACACACGTCTTCTGTCCAACTATTCATTTTACTACAGTTTTTGTACAATAGTTCTTCCTGTATCAGCTTGCCAAAGATAGTCAACCACACACACACACACACTTACAGGCATCTATGTAACTGTGCTTTTCAGTCCACTCTTCATTGAGAGCTCAGGGAGAGGTTGGACTGAAGGCAGTATTTATAAAATGCAGACAGGGATTCCACTCAAACCCATACTGTGGTGTGAATGCAGCAGTTCTTTTTTACTGGTAAAATGATATCACAGCAGGGTTTTAGAAAAAAAAAAAAGGTCTGCCATTTACCAGGTGGGCTCAGAAAGATGCTTCCACAACCTCTTTCAGGATGTTTTGTGCACCTGAAACAGTTTGTAAATTAAATATTCTGCATGAGCAGTACCACAGTGCAAATAGGTTTGTTGGAAACCCAAGTATGTTTGTCATACATGTGATCAGCTGTTGTGCCTTGAGAGTAGATTCAACATGTTGTTGCCTGGCTCTGCACACCATCTGAAATCTTTTCACTTATTTCTGTGTTACTGGTGACCATCGTCTGCCACAAGTGAACCCAGATGAGTTGTCCCCATGGCCTACATGTAGTCATGTAGGCAAGTGGAGGCAAACACTGAAAGACCCTGAAAGGATTTCAGAGGCATATCTTTTTAAAATCAGGTGTGTTTACTCTTAATGTTTATGGGGAAAATGAGTCCAGTTATCCTTTATATATATCTGTTGAGGAGTTTGACATTAGCTGCTTTATTTTTCAATATGCAACCACTTCAGTCATAGAAGAAATGTTATTACAGCGTGTCTGGAAAAGAAACAAACAATAGATAAGTTGTTTTCTTTGCACTGAAACGTAAACTTTTTCTGTTTAAAAAGTTGATTGTAGTCGAGTCTGGAAACTGGCCTGTTGCTCTTTATTGCTGGACAGAGATGTAGCCATCAGTGCTGGTTTTCCTGGAAACATCTCACTGCTGAACATCCGGCAGTTGAATCAAATTGATCAAAGAGAGATGCGGAGTACCGTTTCCTCCCAGAAATTCCCTCTTGCATGCCCACTATTTCAAAGTCCTGTTCCACCAGAGTACTCCTGGTCTTGAGATGTTTCTGGAAAATCAGGTCCAGGTGACAATGATGTCATTTTCATGGTTCTTCCACAGACTGGCTGGCTGGAAACTGGTCACGACTGTTCCACAAAAGGAAGGAGATTTATTTGGTTTATTTATTTTAAAAAATGTACAGTATTTAAAAAAACAAACAAAACAAGAGAAGCTCTTCTTTTTCTTGACACTAAAACATGCATTACGTAGGGGTTTCTTTTAGGACAAATGACAATTTGGACTACTGAGAGTTGTGACATCCCAAGTGTTTTTGTTGGGTCAACTACAGTATGTTTTTTTTTTTTTTTTTAAAGGATCGTTCTGGTTGGTTGATGTGCAATATGTTTTGTATGCAGGTAGTTCTTAAATAAACATGATCTTCCATGTAGATCTAAAACCCAACTGTGCCTGTCTCTCTGAAGTTGCACCAATACAATTTAACTGCGTTGCTATCTGCAGTCCTTTTCTTTTCTACGTCAGTGTACAGGTAATGGGTGAGCATGTCATGTCAGTATAAAGGAGCATTTCATAACCTTTCCAAGTCCAAATCACAAGCCTTAGGTCTTGTACCTCCACTAATAATTTACGGTAAATATTAAAGTTGTAATCCTTAACATTTCATGATATCAACGCCCATCTTTTTATTGAGTAACTCTATGGCAGGTCTTGTTGGCAGTACCAGCTCCTACCTATGCACTTACAGGGGATTCACAGGAAGTAGCATGCAATCCAGAAAAATCTTAACTTGCTGATATCAGCTGTACTGTTTACTTCCACTCTTTTACAGAGTTATTACAAATGAAACATCCTAACCCATCCTGCTGCTACAGCATGGTTAAGTTCCTCAATATTGGTGGTGCATGTATGTGTAACCCACCCTAACAGCTGTTACACTAAAACGCTACTATTAGGAAGGTGCACGTATCATTTAAGTTTCCCGTCTTGTGGAAAACCATCTTAGAGAAGTGCACAAAGTGAATCTAAAATAACAAACAACATAATCAAGTGAGAATGATGTTAACAATTTGTACACTGATTTTATTTGAGAAGAAACAGTTAGAAAAGTCTGGTAATTGCTCAAGTCAGCCAGTGCAACAATACGAGTATAAGATTAGTGAGGAATCACATTTGTGTCACCACAAGTATTTTCGCTTCTATTTCTTTGTCTGTCCATCCAGCAAATCCTTTGCTTCATTTATCTTTGCCGCTAGGTAGGGAGATCCACCTGTGACACACAAACACAACAAAAATGGTGTCTATGGTTACATTTGAGGAGAAGTTGCGTGAGTATAAAATGATTAGCCTCAGTCTTTGCAATCAGGCTGTCTGCATCACTTCCCCCCATTCCATTCACATTTTTCCCTTACAGCTGAAAGATGGTACTTTTTTGTAAAAACACTTTTTTGTACTTGTAACTGAAGTAATATGAGTAACAAGTCATCTCTAACCAACAAACTTTAAAAGCCCCACTTACCTCTGTCAGGATGGTTCAGGATCATCAGCTTTCTGTGCGCTTCTCTGATCTTATTTTTGTTGGCTGTCGGACTAAAAGACAGAACAGTGGTATAATGGTGAATTATTGTAATCAGTTTGATTACTTCTGGTTAGGAAAACATAGCTTTAAACATAGTGGAGAGTAAAATGATGCAAAACACAGGCCGAATGCATTAAAGGAAAGCTTCGCTGACTTTCAAACAGCTGTGTATCATTACAACAAGGCCAGAATATGGACATTTACTGACAGTTATGGTAAGTTTTTACATACCTGACACCTAAAATCAGGGAAGCTTCTCTCTTGTTCATCTTTGGTTCAAATCCTCCTCTATAGTACCCTCCTCCAAAAGCCTGCAACAACACATACAGTTAACAGTCCACTGTGATGGGTCACCTAACTGATCTTTACCAGGAAAAAAACACATATTGTAAGAAAAGTGAGAGATCATCTCTATCATTTATCATACTTCCATCAGGAGAGAAACAGGATGTGTGCATATTTTACTTCTTACCGTCTTGGGGAAACTCTGAAGAGCCTGTTTCATCTGAGGCTCCATTGTCTTCATTGCCTGCACGGCATAGCGACCTATAAGACAAAGAAAGGGGAAGAAGAGGGAAAGCAAATATCAAATATCTATATCATCTGGTATAAATCTGTGGAATTATTAGTACTGCAATTACTATGTTTTTAAACACTGATAATGACTGAATTGTAGTAGTGAGGCTGGGATATATGTTTAAATCAATATGTTAATATTAATAGCAATATTTTCCAATATTGATATTACATGTAAAATCATTTTAGCAATGTGCCACTGTTATGCATTACATCAGGAAAACTATATATATTTTTAAAAAAATAATTTTGTCAATTTTGTGAGTTTTGAAGAGCTTTGAATAATAAATGTGTAAATGATCACTAATGTGATATTTTCACATTATGATTCTACAGAAAACAGTAAGCACAAGTAAAATGCAGATAGATAAGTGTAGACTACATCTCAGAAGTTTTTTGGACCCTTGCAGTCTACTCAGTGTCAACTGTTGTTGCAGTAGTATGTTGAGCTGGCATTCTGTGATCCAATTCCAACAATCCTAACCCCCAAAAAGTCCTAAAAAGTTCTGCACAGGCTTTGATGCTGAGCTTCCAATTTATTTGACCATAAATATTTTACCAGCTCCTAGTGATCTTTGTGCCTTTCCTGTCAGTCTGGTTGAACCATTGTCAATTCTGCATGGACAAAACATTTATATCTGTAAGCTCTGCATACAAATTAACACTGATTTGTAAAGAGGGTTTTGTACTATATAAAAGCATGAGACACCATTTGCAAATATAATGTAATACATATAGTAGTCCTCTCAGCTATCTGACTGTGCCACATCGAGCTGCAGAGAGTTAGGTGTTCTGTGGATTGTGAACAAATGCTAAATACTGAATAGGTCATGGGTGACATGACACTCAACCTGTGACTCAAGGTGACTAGTCTGAAGCTCATTGCACTTCTCCACATTTTCTATCAGGGTGGTAACATATGTGCCAGCAGCATAGCTTTCATAACTCACCTGCAAACCCAGCTGCTGCTAGAGCCAGTCCCACTGCCACCATGGAACTAGCCTGCAGAGGGAAAGATCAGAAAAACACTGAGAGGATACACACAAAAACGCAACTGACAAGCTGCCATGTAAACAAACACCACATGGTCAAGCTGTGGCATACTGTGAAGCCGTGGCAATGAACGGTAGCTATTTTAATTTCGGATTAAAGCGGCAAATCGACGTTTGGTCACGTCGTGTTGGGTCATGCTCGGGTAACGCTAACATTAGCTTAGCCGTTTAAAATAACCGTTATCGACCTCGGCTGATTACTGACACATGCAGCCATTTTCTGATTGTGTTTCCAGTGGGTAAACGTCAAGTCGAACCTACCATGTCTGTGTGTTAGGTTCCGTTTCTGTTAAAAATCAGGACCATAACTTTTGACCTCTCATGTTTTCCTCAGTCTGGTGTTCATATGTGTGTGCCGGAAATGGCGTAGAACTGTCGTGAAACGTTACATGCGCTGCCCCCCCCCCCCGGCTGCAGCCTACAGACCGCGTGGAGGCGGACTACAACATCCAGCTCCACCTACCGAACTAATTAATACATCACACCTGCCTCGCGCGAGCAAACAGTTTCTTCTAGCCCTCGTCGTGAATTCTAGTGGATGTTGGAAGTTTAGCATTGACTTTTTGGCGGTAATTTAAAACTCATTTTAATTCTTTTATTTAATGACGTTGACTCAAAAGATACTTAAGCTAGCTATGCTTGTGGTGGGCATCTGTGTCGTCGAATTAAAAGCTACTGTTAGCAAATTATCAAACGTTAGCATAATAAAAAATAGCATAATCATAGAAAGTCTGTAAACACTCTAAATGCAACATTAGCTAGAATGCTAATATTTATGATGGCTAGTTAATGCTAGCTTACTAGACTGATAAGTTAACCATTAGCAGATAATAGGAAAGAGGATAGAGGTTGTTAGCTAAATGGCTACTACGAGTGGCACTTGAAAGCATAGGAAACTGAACCAAGTAAGTGAACTATGCAACTTTTGCTAAACAGCAGCCATTGTGGTCATTAGTGTGGGATCTATAAATGCTACAATAGACATTTTCACTGTAGGGTAAACACAGGTGTTTCCAATGATATTAATTAAGGTCCTGACTCTGTTTGACCTGAATGTTGAGGGGGCTGCTGTGCATGTTGGCACACTGGGAAGTCTCTGCTGCAATTAATGGAACCTGAATTAGTATCATTGGAAACACCTGTGTTGACCCGAGTATTTCAATATACAATATAGTATCTATGAAGTCTGCTAAAACGATTAGCCTTTGTAAGCTACAAACAATTACTCTTCATTTGGAAGTAGAAAAGTATTATTTAATCTTCCAAAGTTTTTAGTTTTGCTCTAAGTCAGCACAATTTAAAAATATGTAAATTGGTGTCAATTCAATTGTTGTGTAATGCTTTTGTTTTGGTATCCTACAGGAAGAAGAGAGGAGCTTCGCAAAACATTATGACAAATCACGTACAAGCTTCTGCAGTCAGTTTCTTGGTTCAAGAGTTGTGTAGGTGAGTTTAGGGGGTTTACCTGTTTGTCTGTTATGCCTTTTTTGCCCCCCAATAAAACAAAGTATCAATGGGTCTTGAATTCTTGAAAATGTGTTCTAAACAATGGTACATGCTAATGTGTCTGTGACAATCTACATGCATTATTTGTTATAACTTGGTAACTTAAAGTGTGTTTGACTGGTTACAAAAATTTGTATACCATGAATTCCCCAGTGCCTCAAAGTGTAGCACTGTCCATATCGTAAACATGCACTGGTGATTTTTAAATTTAGCTCTCCTCAGGACTGAGCATGCATGAACAAACTCCTCAAATTGACCTTTCTCACCCTTGTTTACTTTGAAACCATTTTGGGTGGGACAAATTATCTTTATCATTACCTCATGGAAATCCCAGCACAACACTGCCCACCTTCAATCTAACACCTGTAAAGTAAAAATTAGTGTGTGGGTGTGAAGTGATCAATAATTCAAGTCTAAAAGGTGGGCAAACAGATTTTATTCTGAATTTTATTCAGATTTTTTTCTGAATAGGATTCAGATCGATGAGAGCTATGTTAACTTGATTCATAGTGAAATGTAACAGGTTTTTTTTTGCCACTTAACAGGTCTTCCAACTTCCTTGCTTACTTTTCTCCAAGCAATCTCCTTTTTTGTCTGATATGAAAAAGTAACCTCTGCAACTGCAGACCAGTTGGCAAGTGAGAGTGAAGATAAATCCACTTTTTAATCCCCAAAGTTTAAAAAATAAACTCTGAGCTGTGACTCCTGGTGTTTGAAGCTCCGGGTCTCTCCTCTACAGCTCCCCCAGGCTACTGGTGCCAGGGTCGGTTAGCATCACCTCTCTACCTGTGACCCGCTCAGTTGGCTACTTTCTTCTAATGTTGGGCCGAGGAAAGACTTAATGCTACAGTGACTCACTATCACCTCTTGAGACACAAGTGGTATTATGTCCCGACCAAGGCTAGTCAGTTTGCATACAAATTTTCAATTTTCATTTCAATAAATATCCCTGGAACACCATGTATTTGAAATAACCTCATTGTTCTTCATGTTCTATTAGTTCAATATTTCAACATACATTCACTACAATTCTGGCCCAGTTTTATTGGCCTTTTGATTCATACAGTCCTTCTCAGATTGAACTAGCCAGGTGCCACATCTGAATTAATACAATAGGATATATCACATACCAGCAGGCCCCTAGCTAATACAACAGCTGTATGTTGAAGTGACAGTCCTGGGCAGCTCTCCCACAGCTAAACCCAATTCTGTTGCTACAGTGTTGTATATGGAGGCACCCTGGCCCGGTGTGATGGCTAGTTATAGGACCGAAGATGCTGTGAACATCTGCAGGCTGTCTGTAAGGAGCAATTTAAACCCAAACGTGCCCTGCTGCGTCTCTTCTACCATTGGACTGAAGCATGACAGCAGCTAACACAATGGGACAGTGAAGGGCCTAATTATTGCCCCTATCATTTGCATAATTACAATGTTTTTCTGAGGCAGGGGCAGTATAGAAATTGTAAATTGTAGTGGACCCGTCTCTCCTTAGTGGAAGTCATATTTGAATGGAGAGAGCCTGTTCTGCTAGCCAGGCAGCCAGGCTCAGGCAAGAGGTCCCAATCAGCCAGCCTCACAGTCTGCTCATTCAATAGGATTTAAAAAGCCAACTGTGTGGAGAAATGAGAGTTTTGCCCCCCAAATCATATGGAATTACAGTGCTGGTTGCATATGGGGGGAGCCAGTGGCAGGCACAAAAGCCCACAGGAAGCAGCTATTTCTGTGTGTTTTATTAACCCAACCAAGCAATTTAATTCTTTTGTTCGGGGGAGTTCTACTTCATTGATTAACAAAAGCGGGGATATAATTTTTTCAGCCCCTTTTGAAAAGCCTGAAATGTCAAGCCTTTTAAAGGAGATTATTCTGCCTGTGTGCGATGAATAGAGCCCAGAGTAACCTTTTGTCTACAATTAAATATTCCAGCATAAATATAAAAGAAAATCAGAGATGGGGAAGATTGAGTCAGGAGAGATTGGAGAGGTAGATCCTCTGCCCGATAGTGGCAACAGCTTGGCTCTAATTAGATATGCCAGGCGGGCTGTGAGCAGTCACTCTCCACAGCACGCCGAGAGAAGAGGCAGCCTCAGAGAGGAGGACAGAGGAAACCTATCTGCTCATCTGTCTGTCCAGCGCCTTCCTCTGGGCATCCACAAGGTATTTCAGGAGACTTTGTTTTGTTTTGTTTTCCGCAGTTATTTGTTTTCCTGACATCTTTGCCGCCAGAGAGGGAGAGTTTAAAAGGCAATGCCTTCTGGGAACTGCATAAACAGAGAGGGCTGAATAATAAAAAAAAAAGTTGTGAGATTGTTTATGATTCTGAGGAGTGATTAGGAATAACAATAAGATACTTTAGGGACAGAGATGTTTTTTTTTTTTCTCACTCAGGAGGTACACTGTGAGGCTGCCCGGAGGAGATGAAGAGGGATGATACATGCAGGGCTGAATTTGATTGTGTTTTGTGAGTTGCAGTGAGACTTTACATTTGCATTGCAGGCTGAAATGTACGTGGACTGAGGTTACCTGGGTGCTTTGATGCAGAAGTGTGTTTTGCACTGTTGTCTTTATGGAAACATTTAACTCATGATGAAAGTTTGTCAGTAGTTGATCAGAAGTTTTTGATGCTCAAGAGATGTTTGTCATGAAAGTCTTTACTCAGTCCTACAGGTTTATTTGGACTGGCTCCTAGTTTTTTTTAAGTCAAGTTTGGTTGGTGCTGTGACCTCTTGTAAATGGGATTACATTGGATTGAATTATATTGAATTGGATTGGACAGTGGATTATATTACTGGCCAATCATTTCCCGGAGTGACTTCATGAGAACCATTCATTTCTGCCCATAGGCGTGGTGCTCCTGCTGGCTTTTTGAAATGACATGTTTGCACATACACATGGCTTTTTGACTCATGCTCATACTTTATTTGCCATCTTAAATATGTTAAATGAAGAACAGTTTTCATTCTGGAATCTGTTTAAATGTTTTATATGTTGATGTTGTACATACATCATTTCTTATATTTATCTTTAAGACTCTCATGGATCTGGTTACATTATGCATATTTTGACATGAATGGCAGGTTGTTTTAAGAAAAGTAACAATATAGTCCCAGATTGCTCTGGAGACAGAAGGTGAAAGATGAAAAGCTGTGTTTTGATGTGTTGCTATTGGTGAGAGAAGAGTGAGATTGTCTTGTTCTCTACATAATACAGGCAACGAGGAAGGACGAACTTGATTTGAAATTCCACCCAAGGGCTTGAGTTTATTTTGGCAAAGTCTTCAGCAGCCTGACAATTGCTGACAACAGTTTCAGTCACCACATTCAAATCTTTTTGCTCCTAAATTATGTACAAGTGATTCAAATAAGAATAGATTTTGCATTTGACTCTGAAGGCAATGGTAACATATCATTATGGCAGCTTCTCTGCTATTAAAATCATTAAACATTTAACATAACAAAACAAAAGGAAATAATTGGGATGTAAATGTCTGCGTGTTAAGTCTTTCCTCAGTTCAACATAGGTTTACTTGTGGATGCAACAGGCCTTGCAAACAAACTTTACAAAATTACTTCACTTGCTATAATTCAGTTTTCTATTTTCATCTAGATCAATGATCTCCAAATGATTCTTAAAAATGGCCTCTGAAGCTTCATTAAGTTCTAACCTGCAATACAAGAAATGCTAAATAGATGATGGTGATGAAAAAGAGGGAGATGTAGTAGTGATAAATGGCCCCAAGGAGGAATAATAACCTTTTTATTTAAATTCATTAAATCAGTGAATGTTATTTCTCCATCTCTTTAGTCAAACAAGTAGTAGTTAGTACCGTTCAGTTTTTTCTCTTTTGCCTTATCTCTACTGTTGTTCTAGTTGTGATCCTAAAAAGACAATTTGTTTTTTGCCTTGCATACTTCTAGTTTTACATAGAAGTACTCACTTAAGCAAGTACAAATTCACCTTTGTATTTGAGATTTCAGAATTCAGAATCAGAGTCGACAGGTCAAACTGAGATTTGAATTTCAAAAAGCTTTTTGTGTGTATTTTAATTAAAAGTAGCAATGCCACACTGAAAATCTGCATATTGAAAGCATAAGTGTTTACAAGTGTAATATGCGAGTATGTAAGGCAAATGTGTTACCAATATGTACTTAAAATATCAGTTAAATGAAGTTAAAGTACTAAATACAGGAAAAAAGATGCTCCTTGGAGTTTTAGACTATAATATATGTTATCATTTGATTTCTTTTGCAGACACATTAATGTGTAAGAGGAGCTAATTTGATCTTTTTTTTTTTTAAATATCTTATTGAGGAGTTTAATCTTCAACAGTAAATTAAATCTTGTAAATGTGTTATTTGTGCAAAAAGTACAACATACCTATTTCAATGAGCCTGTGGAAGAGTAGCTCAAATATGTACTTAAGTGCAGTACTTGTGTAAATGTTAAACTATAAAAACAGTATAAGGCTAATATTAGCTTTTTTAAGTATACAACTAGAGTCTCATAAATTCTTTCAGTAAAAATGTTGTAAAACTAATGTTTTGTATAAGGTTTATTATTTAATCAAACCCTTTCTGGAATTTTCCTTTTGTTGTCTAACCATAAATGCCTGTCTTTAAAAATATTATTCAATCACTCAATGTGATGAAGAAAATCGAGCTTACAGAACTTAGTTAAAATTGTGTTTGATCTCTCACGACTGTGTGGTGACAAAGAAGAGGCAGTCTGGTCTCAGATAGATGTGACGATGTGTTAGGCCCCCCATGCTGTTTGGACACCTTTTATTTTAAGTTCTATCTAACTGAGACTGAAGAAGCTGGACAAAAATGGGATGATGTAATGCGAAATATACTATGTGATAAAACAGCAGCCCTCAAAAATGTGTTTGTTTTAATAACAGAAACAAAAATAAACACGTTTTGTATTAGCCTGCAAACCCTGATACAAAGTCTGTAAAGTTTTTGATTGCATCAGAACAGTGACTTCCACATGGGGTCAAAACTTCCTCAGAGTTTTAGATGCATGCCATCAATGTCCCTGCTTTGAATTCACAAAGGGATGTTTAATGTTACATTTCATTGCTCCTCATCTCCCCTGATGATATTTTCAATTAAAGACAAAGAAATGTCCCAAAAGTAACTTATTTCAGTCCCATTCATGTTTAGGTTTGAAAATTATTCAAATTTATTTTATTGACATTTTTAGCATGTTTGTGAGAATGTGCGGATATGTGTGTACAGTATATTGCCATTTTGTCAGTCCTCAACCTTCCTATAGCTCTGTCACTCAGCTACTGTAATAACTGCTTTACCTAAACCCAAGTTTGAATACGCAACTATTAACTGACTAACACTATCCTCACTTGTACTTCATCTTAATTCTAATCTAAACCCCAAACCAAAGTGCTAATCCTAAACTAAGCCCCTCAGGAGGTGAGCAGCATCCAAATGTCACTGTGTTGGTTTTCATTCATTTTTACATCGCTGTGACAATGCCTTAGTCCTCATAAGTATAGGAACACAACAGGACACACACTCTATCACACACATAGCCGTGTATACCCACTAACACACACACACACACACACACACACACACACACACACACACACACACACAAATCTAATGTCACCTCTATTCCAGCAGCCTGTTTTTTCCCTTAGGGCTTTATCAGAGCTTTAGAGGGCTGATTGGAGGAGGCAGCAGTAATGACTGCAGGTCACAAGGTCACAACCCTGTTATGATAACTAAACTCTGAGGTCAAATGCCTAAATGACAGCATGCTCTGTCTGTGGATGATGCCTGATAACAGCATATGAATATTGCTTTGTTATTTGAATAGTTTTAATCAAAATGTGATTTCTTTTTGCTCAGTTTTCCATGCTAAACACAGCCAACCTAACCTAATGTGCTAACAATGATCAATTTACCTTTATCTTGCGATTTTAAGAACATGAAATCTGTACAAACTTGAAATTTTACCCTGCATAGAAACAAAATGATAAAAACAAAATCTACAAAATCGTTTTCTTTAATTATACAACTTAAACTTAAAATGTGTCAGAATTTAGGGACTATATTTACAGAACATGGCAGAAATTAAGTATAATGCATAACTATGTTTTCATTCATGTCTAATCATCAAAATTGTTTTTTTTTTTGTTGGAATAATTTACATGAGCCTTAATGATCCTTTTATATCTGCAGACACTGTGGGTCCTCTTGAACTGACATATTTCTACAGGGGCCCAGAGCAGACAAACCAGGTTCAAGAGAGGGTGTTTTGCAGTTGCATTCTGCAACTACATTGCTAGATGCAGCTAAATCCTACACACTGGTTCTTTAGGCTTTTATGTAATTCTTGTTGAGAGAGGCAGATTTGAAGTGGATTAACAGGGTCAGTTATTATAATGCCAGGACATTTGACAACAGTCAACTACCTCGTGGAAATGAAAGTTTAACAAGGCTAGGTACACATTAACAGTGTGATCAAGTGATGAAGTAAAGAACTAAACAAACGCTAGAAGTTCTAGTTTGTTGCTGAAACACACTCAGGTCTTTATGTTCAGAGAAATAATGTATGATTTTTGAGCATGTTTTCTCCATCCTCCAAAACAGGATGTGCCATTTCAGCCTGCATTGTCCAGTGTGAAATTATGTAACGAATCTTGTTTAAATTGTCATCAGCAGCCAGTAGTACAGAATGAAAATGTTTATTCTGCACCATAGTGTGTTTTTGCCTTTTCCCAGACAGATGTGCAGTCAACAGTCAAGCAGACAGACAAGGGGTACTGGTAGCCAGACATTCAGTACGGGCAGACTGACTTCTACAGACAGTCGTAGCACATGTGTAAATCTGGCATAATGCTGATTTTTTACTTTTCCCAAAGAGGACTGCTAGCTTGGCAGAAAGGAAACAAGAATTATTCAATCAGACAGCTCTCCTTCCATATCCAGATTTGACTCTAGCAGCATAAAGCTTGCCACATAATCCTTTTATCAAAACCTCCGATGGAATACTCTTATTGGAAATGCCCAGAGAGAGAAATAATATTAAGGTCATTTCTATCTCTAGTTTATTTTCTCCTTTAAAAAAAAAAATCGCCCCTGCTTTCCGTTTTTATCTTGAGACAATAATTACTTCAGGTTTGCGGATGGAGACCTTATTGCTGATTATGAATGTTCTCTGACCACTGAGGGAATCTCAGCCCTCATCAGTAATAACAGAATCGAATTGTCCCCCCCCCCCCCCCCCCCCCCCGCTTTTTTTTTTTTTTTAATCAGCATCTCTGGAAAAGTGTGTTCATACTGCGCTGTGTTGAGCCACCGTCAGGCAGGTTGGAGGGAAAATGTAATGTGGGTCAGCTGGTGATGATGACTGGTCGTACTAATATCTCTAAAGTGGTAGATATGGAAGCTGTGAGAGCTGCTGTTCTGTCCTGTCAGCGTTTTGCAGCTTTATATCTCTGCTCTCTGAAGCTCTGTGTGTGTGTGTGTGTGTCATAGTGTGCTAGAGTTTAGGTTTGTGTGTGCAGTTTATGGTTTGTTGTACTGAAACAATATTTCCCACTGGTAGGACATTATGTCAGTTCTGTTCTATTCTGTTTCACTGTGAGAGCAGCTCGAGTGCATTCTGTGTTTTTCACTAAGTAACTGCAATAACTTAAGGTGTAATGTTTTATCACTGTCTACATTCAATGTGTTTTCAAAGTAAAATAAGGGAGGTTTGATAACTGAAGCTGTATACTGTGTGACACTGATACTCGTGTGTTAACCCAAACCCTTGTAGAAGTTTTATAATAAAAACAAATCATGTGACATAGCTATATGTGGTTTTCAGACCTATGTGAAATATTACATGTAGCAATGACTTCACATGCTTTTGTTTTGTAGGAGTGAAAATAAGAGCTGTTTTGTTTACCACATTTGAACTAAAATCAACACTTTCTGGAGATTCTTGGCCAAACTCCTCATATGAGTCCATGGTAAACACAGTGGGGAAACTCAAAGATTGTGAATACTTTTCACAGGAAGAGTATGAGACGTCCTGACCAATTCAGATCATCATAAAATTTGTCACACACATGCAGCATATGCACAAGGCTCTTTTGTGTGTTTTTAATAGCCTCTGGACAACAATGAGTACTATGGCATAAATTCATATTCTTGTGGAGAATTCTATTCAGCAGTGGTCAATTCAGTAGGTGGAGAGAAAGTGGAGAGTCGAAGGCGTCTTATGATGAAAGGCTTATTGGCGGAGAATGAAGGCTCTGTAAATACACTTCATGACATGATGCTGCTTTAATTTTGACGAAGCTGTCCTCTGTCAAGTATATATGCCCTCAAGACAGTGACACAACTGCTATATGTCCATAAATGGCCACACTTAATGTATCTACAGTGTAATATATTTGACAATTGGTTATTAGTCTCTAAAAAGGGAAATATGTCATTGACATCGTTATCTGACTCTGTAGAGAGTTCTATGTTATGTAAGCTTATTTGTTGTGTCTCAGTAATCAGTAATGGCAAGAATGGCACCTGCTTTCCTAAACACAAACATACAGATGGTCTATATCTCATGTCCCCATAACAATCTGAGATGTAACACTATCCCTACAATGACATCAAGACACATGCTTGACCTGTAACCCACATATGTGGCATGCTAGAAGAGAAAATTCCCTCACATATGCTATGTCAGACAATTCTTATCAAATTAAGATAAATTCATTGTTGTTTTTAGTGCTTTCAGAGGGAAAGGTTGATAATTAAAGGGGCAATGCACAGATTTTACAGGTCATGTTCAATTTGCATGAGGAGCACAGTATTACTCAACCTGTGAATGGATGGATAAAGTCTTTTGGCTCTGGAGAAAGTATGTCAAAGTCTCAGTGTCTCTAGTCTGGGGTTAGGGATGAGTTAAGCAACAATAAATTTATATGTTAACCTTACAGGCTTGGGGGCATGGAGTTTAATTGCCCCTCGGGGACAAATAAAGTTTATTGAATTGAATTGAATTTAATAGATAGTCTGCATTTACCATCCAGGAAGGGTCTAATGGAAAAAGCTATCAACTTGTGCAGAGAAGGATCCTGTATTTTGCAGCTTGACCCACACTATGGGCTTAAATGGTAGAATATCGGCTTCTGCTGATTCAATATTGACCATAGTTTTATGGATGATGTGTTTAAGCATTATATTGCCATGTCTTCTTGTAGCTCACTGCTCAAAGGGCCATTTCAAACTGCCAGTTACTTCAAAATTTAGGACAATCATGAAAACTGGTAACCCAAGTCTCAAGACAAAAATAATGATGGCTATAGCCCACCCTGCAGTGACACAGTCTGGTAAAACAAACCAGGGGCATCTTGCAATTTTGAAATTGTTTTAGCCATCCCAATGTTATGCTCTGTGATGGGGATGCTGGCCGTGTTTTTCGTTCCACCTCGGCCCAGACAGAAATTTCTCAAAACCAATAGGATTTCATGTTCCTTAGAGGATAAATCATACTGACTTTGTTCATCCCCTGACTTTATTTCTAGTGCCACAGCAGGTTGAAGTGAAATGGTTCAACAGCTATTGAATGGGTAGTCATGAAATGTGGTATGATCTGATTTATGCCTTAAATATCCAGTGTGTAACACCTAGGAGGATCTATTGGCAGGATGAAAAATAATACTGTTATATACTGTTACTGTTTTGATTTGTGTTTTTGTTTCGTACCTCAGAATGAGCCTCTTAGAGAGTGGGCCCTTTTTGTATGGAGTCCACAGAACAGAAAAACAAGAGTTGATCGCCTTTTTTTTTCGCAGCCACTGTAGGTTCTCTACATATATCTCCATATAGGATATAGCTTGAAGTACTTCTGTGTTCATGTACAACCTCACAGAGCACTCAGCATGGCTGTAGACTCTTAGTAGTTTTGTTTAACCATGTTAGTGGTGTTACTCTAGTAGTGGCAGTGTTGTTGGTTACACAATACCTGTACTAAGATAGTGAACCTGGATCATCAGCCTGTTATTGTCACTGTGAGCATGTTAGCGTGTTGACTTTACATCAAATCAGAAAAAATAATTAATTTAAATCACTGCTGTACATCCCCCACAGAGCAGCTAACATACCTATAGATTTTGTTGTTGTGTAAAAGGTTTCATTACAACCCAGAACTTCTTTCTGATGTAACCATGTTAAGATCCTGTTCTCTAACTAACTGCAAGTGGTTTGTCTTTCCTGTTCATTCCTGAATCATTGAATAGTGTGTGAATCACATCCTCTGAATGTCAGAAAGAAGCAAAAACAAAGAGAAAACTGCAGTGTTTGTGACTGAATTTCTGCCTGTGAAAGCTGCCCAGTTGTTTTGGCTGATTGACCTCAATGATGCTTCCTATTTTATCACTCTGATGGAATGACAGCCTGCGACCTGGTCAGTGTATCCAGGAATAAAGTGCCTCCTCTCCATTAGTCTCTCCGACCCAGAGTGGCCAAGTCAGGTCCAACACATCTTTTCATCCTGTAGTGTGTGGTGATATGGTAATGGCATAACAAGTCATAGTTCATCCTGCACTGGCAAGTCTTCTGTCTTAAATCTGTATGTGTGTTAGCGAGAAAGCAAGGAATCTATAAAGCTGTGTGTGTGTGTGCGTGTGTGTGCACGTGTGCGTGTGTGCGCGTGCATGTGTGTGTGTGCGCGACTAGAGACCTATAATTATCCTCCTGAGGAAAACAAGTGCAGAGTGAGTGGGCCATTGTGGAAACAGGATTATAGCCTGTGAGAGAACAGAAAGCTCTGCGCTTTGTGTTGGCTAATGTTTTCGAGTTTGATTTGAGCGGTGTGTGTGCGCGTGCATGTGTGGGTATATTATCAAATCCTGTGGTCAGGAGTGTTTCTCATTTTATTAATTTCTATCCTGTCCATTTAGCTGAATGTGCAACGTTTTTGTTGTCTTGGAATGTGACCTAGCATAGGGCCAGAGTAGGTGGTTATTAAAATGACAACACGCACACACACACACGCATGCATGCAAACACACTTTTTCTCTTACAATCAAACACCTTATTTAGTTTGTTTTGATTAAGGTGTGCAGAGAGAGTGTGAGGTGCAGAGACAAGGAGAGCGGAAAGAAAGAAAGAGAAAGCAGGCTTTTCTTTCTCAGAGTTCCCCATGTCAGTCGTGTAAGAAAGCCGCCAAACCAATAATTTTGTCAAGTTCTTTTTTTAGCGAAGCGGCTGAAGCGTCTTTGGATTGCCACATGTATAAAGGCAGCCCATATAAAGCCATTCACAGCACTGAATGAACACGCCATCTGTGGGGCTTTCTTATTTCCTCTTCTCTTTTCTTCCCCTCCTTTTTCAAGCCTTGTAATCAAATTTGAGCAAAATCAAATGGCGGGAGGATAGAGAGAGAGAGCAGTGGGGGGAGGGGGGAGGGTTCAATGAAAGTACCTTTTGTTGGTCTGAAACGAGCAAGTAATTTACAAAATGCCCTCCCTTTGTGCAGGGGGCTAAGGGAAGAAAGAAATCAGTAGCTTTTAGAAGCTAGGCCTTGCGCTGCGACGGGCAAGATAATGAAAGCCGTCTTGTGTTTGTGGGCTAGAGAGCATCTCAAAGGCAGACCGGGCCCCGGCTCAGGGTTAGCTCGGCTGCTGAAAAAAAAAAAAAAAAACACAACACTCTTCTGTGTATGTGTGTGTGTTTGTGTGTTTGGCAAAGAGCGGCAAAACAGGACGGCTGTGCCCGGCTACTCTTGGCAGAGACACTCCGAGGAACAGACAGAGTTGTCGATGCTGAGGAGAGAAGAGGGATGAAAGAATGGTTTCACTGGCGCTGAAGGCTGCTGATCTACTCTTACCTGTTGTCCTGTTGCAGGTGCATCACTCCCCGTAAAGGAGTCTGGAGGAGAGATGAAGATGTAGGGGAGGAGATGAAACATCCTGCAGGGATCATTGTGCTGAAGCATTACGAGGGGCAGGAAGAGGATTTCAGCTGACTGTTTTCATCCTCTGTTCCTCTGCTTGGATGTCTCGGAGTAGAACACCTGACTGCTGGAGGACACTCTGCACTTACCTGCTGGATTATTACCTGAGTGACACCTTGGAAGGTTGCTGTCGTGGATTATTACAGGTCAGAGAGTTTGGAATAACTGTACATTTCTATTTATGTAAACTGAACTTAACCCAACTTGTTGACTCAGAAAAAGAAGAACAGAATATGATAAACAGATGCTGCATGATGCCTAAACAAGCAGGTCATTTACCCAGCTCACCTGACGTATTCAGAACAATGATAATCAGCTATCTGCTTGACAGCTTGAAATCACGTTTACTCATGTCGATGGCAGCCATTCTTGAAGTTCAAATGATACTTAAATAATAAAAACATGTCATTAAAGTGCCTTTAAATGTCTGCTGTCTCTGGCCTACAGTTTAGTTCCTGGTTTACAGTGAATGGGCAGTTACCTGAAGTCTCTTCCTGCATTGCGGAGGCTGGTGAGTTATATGACATCGATTACAAATATATATTGTTTCTCTGCTCTTTCTCTCTTTCCTTTTATTCATACTTTTCTCACCTTTTACTCAGTTCTCTGTGTTTCTCTTAGGCAGCTACTGCCCCTCTCCTCCTTACTTATTGTATATCTCATGCCATCTGAAGTGCCTGTTTTAAATCAGGGTTGCTCCTTGTGGCCCTGTCTTTATAAGTATAAAGACATATAATCCATATTAGCTTTGTTGTTTTGTACATGTGTTTGTGTGTGTTAACGTGTCTCTTGCTTAGCGTTTAACTTAAACTATTCCAGCATCTCTCCATACCGTTTTTTTATTACTTCTTCTATTTCTCTTGAATTCAGATATTTTAGTGCAACAGTAGAACTAACGCCTTTGAGTTATAAATTTAATCCACACTTGGCAAACGATGCCATATGTCCTGATGCCTCATGTTAATGGTGATATAGCACTGACACTCCCTGTGTTACTAAGTAACTAAGTACTATTCAGTAAGTTGTCAGTCATGTCAACATGATGCAGAGCTAATTGGATTGTGTTTTGGAGGTATTTTCTATTCTAGTAAAGTGCAGTAGATGAAGACGAACTTCCTGTGCTGTCTTGTTGTGCCATATGGGGCCATGATAAAACGGAATGCAATTACAGTACTTCTCTAGACTGTTGTGTGGCTCCTACAGTTTCCCACACTTCAAAATGATAAAACTTGTCAAATGTCACTGATGGCAAACTGTGAAGTCATGTTGGCAAGATGGACGTACTGGCAAGTTAATGAAAACAAAAACATTTTAAGCAGATGTAGTTTTGGGTTGTAGTAATCTTCTTTTTCCTCAGATGTTGCATTTTTTTTCAATTAGTCCAGACTCACTATACGAGTTTATGACAGTGATACATTACACTGTTTTTGAGGGTTATTTTGATATTTTGATAGTTATTTTGAGTCCACTTTTCAGTTTGGTTGAATATTTTTTTAATAATTGCATAACTAATGAATGTTGACAATACAATGCCACTTTCTGTAAAGCTACAGTTGATTGTGATAGTCTAACAATTGTTTTAGTGTGTCCAGTTAGAATCCTACAGGGACTTTGTGTGGGAGATGTGGCGTTAATCTTGTGGTTGGCATTTTTAAAAAGTGAATAACAGCATTTTGTCATAAAATCACTCCTTATGCATGCTCAATATTTCATGTTTATAGTGTTGTCCTCAGATAGACAGGCCTGTTGACATAGGACTCTGTGGCAGTCTGTGAGATATTAGTCCAAATTATGGAAGTTGTGAATGTAGGATTTCAATATGTGAATCGGGAAATGTTTCCATGCCTAAATGCAGGTTACAGTTTCTGATACTTTCCACTGTAATTCAGAGGTAATTCAGAGGTAAAATTGTACTTTTTACTCTACTACATTAATGTGTTAACTTTAAGTACTAGTTACTTAAAGAACTTACTACTACACACATTATATGTGATTTTTGTCTATATTGATCCAGGTTGAAATTCCAGGTTTCCCAGCAGTATATAAAGTAATTAAAAGTTTTTCCCCACCTTTACCAGCTGCAACATTAAAGTGAGGCGCACATTAATGCATCATTATTAATATAATTTAATAATATAACAAATTAGTCTGAAAATGGCCATTCTGCCAAATTGTTGCTTTCATTTTTACGCTCAGCATATATTGTCCTAATACTTTTTTCACTTGTAACATTGCCTAACATTCTATTAGCTTCAAGGCTTCTTTTAATGTCACATAAAAGGTCCCCTTAAGCAAAGATCTGGACTGGGACTGATATCACTCAATTGCTGCCGAATGGATTTACTCTACAGTTCCCCATTTTATATCATGATTGTGAAATGTATTCTCTATGTAGCGCTCTCAGAAAGTAGTGTCTATGGAATGACAATGTACTATGAGCTGGTGTCTGTTATAGAAAATATAAAAACACATGTTGAATACACCACTGTCATAATATACGGTATATACAATTTTAACACATCTTTAGTGTGGATAAAATGCATGTATCTTTTCAGCTGCTCCATGTAGTTGAACAGATTCTTGAAAATTCTTAAAGGCATTGACTGCAGCAACCTCAAAATAGGCATCCAATGATATTCCAAAGATCTTGACTAGTTAATAGACATTATCATTAGTTATACGACTTATAAGTGGTCAGTGCATCAGTGAATAGCTCATGCAAGAGGCTGTTTTTATCCTTCTTGTTGATTTTTCTTTCACTCTTTTTCTTTCACAAGTGTCATGTGACTAGTAGAAAACACTGTAACCACTGCTAGTATAGTATAGTATAGTAGTAGGAAGCTTGTGACTCGTGATAGACGTCTCAATTTTAGCAACAACCTCCATGGACTTTTTGAACATGAACATAAACTTTTTTGAATTAATTAATCCATTTATCAATTTTCTGCCACTTGCGTTCATTGGTAAAATATATCATGGCTCATTAGATTTCCAACCAACCACCATCACCCCAACAACAAGCGATTGCTGATATATTTGTGCAGGTGTGCACAGTGTTTCAGCAGAGGGAGGGAGGGTGTACAATAAACTTTCAAAATGTCACGAAAGGATTATTCTTACATATTTCCTCTAGTTCACCTTCTGAATTGAAGTTTCTCTCTTTTACTGAACTAAAACTAGCCTAATTGCCTTTTTAACTTATCCTAAAACACACTGTTGTCACCAACTCTGGTTTGGTCGTAATAAACCCTTAATCCACCGAGTTAGATGTGAAATATAGTTAGGAATATCCTGGCTTTATAGTTAGTTTTCCTGTTCCTTGTTCTTCAGTCGCTGAGCAGCAGCTCTCATTTGTTCCTCAGAGGCAGACCATTAAATTAGCTAAAGAAAATTATGGACATCAGGCCCAACAAATAACTGGTGACGGAGCCAATTGCCGAAATTCAATATATACGTCCAAATTAATACAATACTGATATAAGTGCCAAAATTATTCTTTTAAAGGTGGAACCAGTCTTCCTCTGACATCAAATATGAACATAAATGGTTAAAAGTGGTACAACACAAGACAAATACTTTAATGTCTATATTTGACATCCTCAGAATGAGAGTCAACAATCATCTATCTTTGTCTAGTATGACTGACCCTACGCTTAATACTAAATAATTTTAGGCTTATTGTGCCTACTAGTTTCTGTCATTCTTTGACCAGTATAAGAGTGAAACTATAAAAAGAATCTCACATTTAATTGTTGAACGATGAATAAACCATGTTAAAGCTGATTTCAACTTACCTGAGACTAAAATTAGTCACTGTATCAGTAAAGTTTCACACTTCCACCTCCTTATTTTTTCTTCAGGGAACAATAAACAAACCACAAGACACATTCAAATGAGCTGATTTCTCTGTTGGCATATTGAAATGTCAGAATTTGCACTTGGACAAATACACTGGTTAAAATTCAATTGGAACAGAATGGGTAATGAGCTATCTTGGTGTTGCCACACACTAACAGGCAGAGTCACATTCTGTCTGGAGGGTTACAGTCACTTAGTCACACAGCATGCATCGCTGCTTTGATTGTTACCAACAAACTGCTCAGCCCCTTGCTTCCCACTACAGGTGTGTGTGTGTGTGTGTGTGTGTGTGTGTGTGTGTGTGTGTGTGTGTGTGTGGCAAAGAGAGGAAGACAGTAATACAATGGCTTATTTCTCTAAATTACAGTCTTAGTATTTCAACCCTTGCTGTATTTTATCCTTGTTTTATTTGTTTATAGGGTTTACCAAAAAATATTATCTAGAACATTTCTAGAGATTTGCTTTTTTTTTTTTAAATTTACAATATCCTTTTCACACAAAACTTTTAAAATGAGAATCTCAAGTCCTATATCTCATTAACAAACACTCACTATATCACTATATACTAATTCAATGCTAAACTGTATAGACTGTGAAATATAAGCCATGTATTAAGATTGATGTTGCACTATTTTGCCTTTTTTTTTTTTTTATAATGGAATAAAAATAAGATTCACACACTGTTCTTGCTTTGAAATCTTTTGATTGGTGAAACACAGTTTTTTCAACTAAGCTTTTTTTCAGCTACTGTATCATTTATAGAACAAAAAGACTTTGAATTTGTGTAGCTGCGCCAACAGTTAATAGTCAAACATGACTGGAATTATCAAAATAAATATTTGATATTAAATTTCCAGCTTCTTTGCATCCTTTCACCTTTTTTAGCGTCACACATTATTTTGCATTTGACTGTAGCAGCATCTTCTCTATTAAATCTCACGGGCTATTAGTCTTTACTAGGTTAGCATTGTGTGGTGACCCGTTCTGCTCCCTAAGGACCTTCTAATAACCGCTAATGGGCTGTTAAAGTAGCGAGCGGGGCCTCTGCCGCTCAGGACTACATGGTCGGGTCTCACCACCAATTACAGCTCATCGAACAGGAGAGGCCGAGGGCTCATTTCATCTGTAATCTGTGAGTGTTCATGGAAGTGCACCTGCATTTGTGCGTGTGTGTCTGTGTGCATCTGTCAGTCAGGCTCCTCTTCTACACAGCTAGCCGTACATAGGCAGTCATTAGCAGCAGCAGCAGCCAGTCATTAAGCCCGTCATTTCCTCAGTCTGCCAGCTGACCTACTGATTTGGACAGCTTCTGTACTTAACCTGTGAACTTCCATGAATTTCCTGCTCACTACACATGAGGAGTGTGTGTGTGTGCGTGTATGTGTGTGTGGAAACAGTTTTATAATGTACAGAATATAATATGTTGATAAAAAAGATTGTTTATGTACATGTGTGTTTTTAGTTGGGGCTTTGCTAACGGATGCCATGTCCACACTAAATGCAGTACATTTATAAGTTATGTTAGACAAGTGTGTGTTCAACAGTATTCTGCACACAGTATCAGATTGTTGTCTAAAAGTTTTCCTCTATTCGGTCAAGAACAAAATTGCGCAGAATTCTTTTTGACAATTTAAATCTCATTTGTATTTGATAAATTGGTTAGGTGTTTATTGAGCTAACTAGATGAGGGCTTAAATGCAAAATTTTGACATTCTGAAGTTTGATAGAGTTCATAATTAGTACAAAATCAACAATTCTCCTCTTGTTTTCATGTTTTAACCATTGGAATCAACTAAAAACCACTGTGTGCTGCCTGTTGTTTGATACATTTACATTGTAGACATCACAGATTGGTTTCTTAAAGTTGATGAAGTATTTAATTGTGTTATCACTAATATGTTAATATAGTAATAAACAGAGAAAAATATTTTAAAAATATGGAGGAAAGTACTGCAACTTAAGCATGAGAAAATATACATTAGCATATTAAAAAAATAATATGTACAATAGTTATTTAGTTGTACAGTTATGCAGCAATGTGCAAAATATTGTCAAGGGAATGTGCACACTATGAAGTATAAAGACTATTTTCATTGTACAAGATAGTCCAGGAGATGTGTGTGTGTGAAATTAACCCATAGATTCAGGTGTGTAAACTTAGGTGGGGGTATTAGAGCCTAGTGAGGGTCCTGGGCCTTCTTCCTTTTCTCAAGAGAAAGAACACAGCAGAAGCACACTAAAATGTAACAAAGATGACTAAGTACAGGCGGAGATTGAGTTGTCAGGTATGGCAAAGCACCAACAGAATGCAATTCCTCCTTCCTAACTTCAGCAGGGCTTGTTTCTATTTATGTTTCTCTCCTGCAAAGTCACATTTCTTTCATGTACAGAAGATGTACTGCACAGTACACATTTAGTGTCTGTTTGCATATTCATCTTTGAAAAGCTACTGAATGAGTAATGTATGTTCACTCACACTGCTGTTTTAAACAGGTGTGTTCTGGTCCCTTCATTTAAATATTCACTAATACCTTCTGACTTCTCCACAGCTGAGATTAACCCCAAGCTACTTTGTCTTAGCTGACGCTCACTGTGGCTCTCAGGAAGACCCCTGAAGCCCTGCTAGCAGCGATAGAAGCTGAAATTAGGCCGCTTTCTGCCCCAAAGCTGCTGCATTAAGACAGCCCTCACCTTGGCCTGTGCGAGCTGCGTTAGCCGCACAGCTAATCCAAAAGCTAGGCAAAGTCAATCAGTCAGACCTTAAGCTAACTAAAGCTACCTCTGCTCTCCCTTGTCTTCCCAAGATAAGGTAATGAGGATACAGGGGGTGAAGGTGAAGTTAGGTGGTCTTGTATTTGAGTCTCAGGTGCCATGTGTAATGGATGACCAGTGAGTATCTCAGAAACACACAGACTCTCAGGTAGAAGAGTAGGAATCAGAGAGGTATTGTCTTAAGAAGATAAGGCAATGAGAGGCTTACAGAGTTGTATCAGTGTACGAGGATGAGGAGACTCACACAGTAATACCTGCTATCTAGATGTGACACTACAGCTTGGCTTCTGAGCGGGCTAGGTGCTGTTAATATTCCCCTTTTGTCTTGTCCTGATAAGCTAATGAGGGTTATAGCGAGGGGTGATGAGAGTGGTAAGAGCTGCATTAGTGGACAGAGAGGAACAAGGGACAGTCATGCTATTAAACCTCCTGGGTAGATACTGTAGGGCAGCTCTCAGCTTCAGGTGTCCATGAGAAATCAGGAGTTGTCTTGAGCTGATAAGGAAGTGAGAGGAGAGGGCAGGGTTAACTCTGCTGTTGAAAATTATTATTTTGATCTGATGCAAAACTGCCTTGTCTTTAAATTCTAAAACAGCATATATATACATATTTTAGTCTTGGCAACGGCCTCTTGATTGTTCTCCCCATATCTGCATGGGTTCTCTCTGGGTGCTCTGGCTTCCACACACAGTCCAAAGACATGCACACTAAATTAAATTACTAAATAGGTGTAAATGTGAGTGTGAATGGTTGTTTGTGCCCTGTGATAAACTGGCAACGTCCAGTGTGTACCTCGCTTCTTGCCCTAGGTCAGCTGGGATACGCTCCAGCTCCCTGTAACTCTGATGAACATAAATGGTTGCAGAAAATGGATGGATGGATATTGATTTCAATTTAAAAGCCCACTCAGTTTTCTAATGAGCCAAATTATTATTACTACTGCAACTTAATGAGCAAACCTTTAGCATATGGCACAATGTTCAGTGACGTTACCACGGCATCTGCTCTTGTGCATACTTGAATACACTATCTACTCACTGTTAAGCATTATTAAACATTTTTATCACTGTGCTAAGAGATACACCCCTCTTTTTTAAGGTCAAGGAAATATGATTAAATATTGAAAAACTGATTTGCAGCACACAACAGGGCATTTTTACCTTTTTAACTTTTACTTAAAGTCTTTTTTAATTTAACCAACCAAGTACTTTTGCTAAACTTGCCTATTATAGCATTATTTTCAGCCACAGCAGGCAGCTGTAAAATCATGCCGTGCACAGACAGTTAGTGACTAGCTGGTGAATATTTAACATGTTAATAAGCAACTGTTGGCTAACAATTTGCCAAATAAACTGGATATGTCAGTGTTGTAGTTAAAACTTGTTTGCACTGCCCCCAAGTGGCTGAAAGAAGTCAGTTCTTGCAGTTTTTTTTTTTTTTTGCTAGATTCTCACTTACTGCTCAGACATAATTTCTTTTGGGCAATATCCAACACTAGTTTCCATTTTGAACTGGCACATACAAAAGAGCAGCACTCAGATGAGACACCTGTCATCACCCAGCAGTGAGTGTTGGTGAATCCTTCTTGCTCATTGTAAAACAAATACATGATCCCACCGTGGACTGCCTCTATTGATGTTTGTAGCTTGATTTAAAATGAGTTTTAAAGCTCCTAACATGACCTTCACACTGCAGTCACATTCTGGGTTGTTTTATAAAGACCAAACAGGGGTACAAACAGTACCTCCCGACTAAGGGCACAATAGTGTCTTCTATCAGCATTTTGATGAGGTAGGAGACAGATGGTAAATCATGACACTTCTGAGATAAATATGTTTATTCTTTCATGTCAAACTCTCCATACATTTATCATTTGTATGAGCATTCCTTTATTTTTAATGTTCTTCCCATGCACTCCCTATCTGGCAGTATCTACACTGTGCAGCTATCCCTCTTTCTGTAGATGGCATTATTATCATCAAGGTTGTTGCTTTTGCTTTAATGCTCACCTCACTACAGTTCAGCTTGTTACTGTACAGCAAATGGTGTGACCAAGTGCACACATTCAGTGTAATACATACTTTACTAACCTTTTCTTAAAGTAAATGTATAATCTCCATTTCTTATGACATTTTATGAAATATTTAATATAGAAATTGGCAAAAATGAAAATAAATTCATTGCGTATAATATTGTAACTGAAGCATCATCATCTTATATCTTGTTCAAACACACACACACACACACACACACAATGATATTGTCTTTCGCGTTTTCTCTCTTCCATAGTTTATTGTTGCATGTTGTTGAAAGCACATTCTGGGGAATAGAGTGCTCTGCTCAGACAACAATGTGGATAGTGGATTACCCATAATGAGCACACATTTAATCTGAGAGTGGTGAAATGGCTGGAAAATAGAGAAAAGGGGACAACCGGAAAGGAATGGAGCTTCATCTTCTCAGTGTATTTATGTTTTGCACTATGTTTTTATATTTTGATTTTTCTGCTTTGTGGATCTCAACCATTGTAGCGCAAGAAATAAAATGTGATTGGAGGTTGACAGAGACAGTATGTAAGTACGAAATGGATTAAGTGCGTTTATGGGTTTAAATGAAGCAAGAACGGGATATCTCTGACCAAAGGATACAAAGAAAGTGAATCATGAATGAAGATATAGTGAAGTGTTGCTGTCTTAAAGATGTAGGTTGGCACTCTACCAGGCAGAGTGTGTACCATGTATCAAGGCCGTACTGTGTCACTATCTTGAATGAAAACCAAAAACCAAAATATAATCCTAACACAAAAACAAGATGCCAACTGGATAAGCAACAGTAGAAGTCGAAGTAGACGTGTGTGTGTGCGCGCGCGCTGCGTGTGTGCGTGGATCTACAGCTAATGGCAGAGATGATGAGCCAGGGGATGAGGCTTCGTGTAATCATCTGCCATCCATCAAACCGCAAGGTAACAGCATCACAATACAGTAAGGGCAGGAGGGGGGGTGAACATGCACACACACAAATGCATAAAGTGATGTAAACACAATCCAATATCACAAAGAATATGTGAATTTTTCAGATTTTTACCAGTAATTTGGGGTTTGGGGTTTTTGATTTGTGTGTAACATTGTTGAACTGCTGAGAGACACGTAACTGTGTACAAAACAGTCCTCTACTGACCAAAAACTACTTGTACACACTACTGCTAGCACTACTACACACTTCATGCTTTTCAGTTTTTCTGCTGTGGTTCTTCATGTGAGTGCAATTCCAGTGATGCTTCAGAAACATATTGATAGTGCAGTAAATAGGTTTTCTTGCCTTTTATACAAGAGTACATTTTTCATAATTTCTGCTAAGAAACAGTACTTGTAATGACATGCCAGCTGTGAGGTCCAATAGACCTACACCTAATATTGATTGGAACATGTGTGTGTATGTGTGAGCATACAGGTGTCTGCATGTGCGTATGAGCCATCAGTTGTCATTGATGGCGCTGTGTACAAGCCTCTTCAGGCCTCAAGGCCTCCTGGCTATCTTATACACACACACACACATGCAAAGACACACACAACTGCACACACATCGACTGGCACCCTGCTCTGCTTTTAGAGCCATTACTGTCAAACAGCTGTTAGCACGTCAAGAGAAGTGGTGTTGATGGGATAGAGCGAAGGAGGGAGAGAGGCTGAGGGATAAATGCTCAGGGCCAATAGATAGATAGATAGAAGGACAGATAATTGGGTGTAGAGGAAAGAGGGAGCGCTGTGAGGGATGAAGTGGTGGATGGATGAATGGTAGGGTGGAGGGAGGGAAGGGGCCTGGGCTAGGCTTCCTCTAAGTGAAGACAGATTGATATGGGTGTCAGGGAGGACTCCAGAGAGGAACAGCCCTTTATTTGACAGTCAATTATCAGATAGACCCAGTGGCCTCGCAGTCCACGGCCATCACCCTAACGCAGTAAGTAAGTGGGTTTCAAACACTGGCTCGGAGCCCAGCGTTGGACAACTGGAAGATTATATGAGGCCCTGAGAGAAAAATTATGGTTTCAATTGTTGATGGTGCGTCAGTGAACTAAGTTTTTGTCAGTACACTATACTGTAGACCCTTTTTATGTCTTTTTGTCAAAAGATAGGCATGGTAATGGAGTTGCATAAACGTCTAACACTTAAGTCATTTTACTAGATGAGCCGGGATGTTGGCTATAACAAGAGGATGCACTTTGAGAAGATGTTAACTTTGTTCATAGTGCAATACAGACAGGATAACGCCCTAAAAAACTCATAAATATAGATTAGATAAATAAAATTAAGAATATGAAAAATGCCCCAGATATAAAATATATGGTAGATCAATAATATCATGCCAAATAAGTAAATAACATAAGTTAAATAACATATGCAAAATACCACAAATAATTGCAAAAAAGACCATAATCTAAAAACAAAATATACAGATGACTAAAGCAAGAAACACAAAAGTATTGGACCTTGGGATAACTGATTCATTAAAGTCATTCAGCTGCCAGCACATCTGATTACAACTTTATACAATCCATAATTCTGTTTGGCTTGTTGGCTTTGGGGTTTTATAGAATACAGCTCTTTCTTTTTTAAATGATTTCTATTGTTTTTAAGTAGCTGTTAATAATTGAAAGTCAACCCTACCTTCAGAAAGGTCAGATCTTTTCTGGTCCCAGTCAAGTATGAGTCGTCAGCTCAAGTGATTAAGTCTGTTTTATTAATGTTATTTTATTATACTATGTGAAGAATTTGACTGAAGAATTTATCTTCAAATGACATTGTGTTAGATTGTGAGGGTGTCTTGACCTGTGAACTGCCTTTGCCTGTAAAGTTTTACTCTCTGATACCATCTACGAGTTGGAAGAGTGACAGAGTATGCTACATTTAGTTTAATCATCCAACTTTGAAACTGTCTGTAATGCAGCATATGACTACCATTTTTTTAAACGTTTACAGAGCTGAATGAGTGTCACCATTTGACAGAACCAAAAGATCCACACCAACACAGGGCTTTTTTTACATCACTGTTTTCTCCACTGGCACTTCATATGGTAATCGATCACCCAGTGATTATATTTAAATTTAAATTGTCATCAGCTGCTTAGGAATGAAATTCACTGGCACCATTCATTTACAGTATTGCACATCACTGATGACTACCAAATTATATTCATATACAGTACATTATACAGTTCAATGTTGACATATTTATTTATTATCTTGACCACTGGTTTTAGTTACTTTATGTTAAACATGCTTTAATTCTATTTAGTTTCCACATTTTGCAGATATTTACAGTACAATGATGAACGGTAACAGATTGATTTTCCATCCCTGAATGCAACTGCTCATGTGACATAGTTTGTAAGAGTCATTTGAAGCCCCAGTATGTTTCAGGTCACATTAGTGTGCTTGTAGTGTCCACGACAAGCCTCATCATTATCTCCAAAATTGATGATGTTGATGGGAAGCAGTTTTTTTTTTTTTTTTAAAGCAGATTATAAGGCACTCTTAATGGGAATGGGGACGTTTCTGAAGGGGCCTCCGAGTGTGCAGCGGCCTTTCAGACAAGGTCAGTGGAGTTGCGCTGCTATTGGCTAGCTGTGGTGCTTGACTATGAAGCCTCATGTGTGCTATTCAGTGTTTAGCCTTGAGCTAGGATGCCACAGGCAAGTGTTGTTAAAAAAAAAACAAACAAAAAAAACAACACACACACGTATGCACACAAACTGACATAATTGGGGCCTTATGGACAAATACATGAATAGATATACTGTACAACTCTTTACCTTCTTTATCAGTGACAGTGGGGGTTGTGGGCCATTTTAGCCACAGGGGGGACAGACAGGGATTTTAAACCATTTTTTACACTGTAGAGGAATACAACAATTAATTTTAAACACAAGATGTCACATTCACACACACCAAATATAAATCATATAAGTCCACTGCTGACATATAGATGTATGACAAACTAAAGGGAAAAACAACAACATAGTACTTAGTGAGGTGTTTGGAGTTAATTGGAGGCATTCTCATTTCTTAACATAGGTAAAGGTACAGTATTTCAAACATGATTACCTCCCCTGATATGTACACATTCTCCAGTACAGTAGGTGGATTGACGAAAGAAAATCCAACAGGCCTGGCAGACTCTGTCCATGGTGCTGAACACAAGCATCCGGCTTCATCCAGGCAAACACAGACAACACTGTAACCTCCACAAATGAAATTAACACCTGCTTGAAAAAATCAAACAAACAAACAAAAAAAAAAACAGATAGACACAGAGATAGACAGGAGGAATTTTGCCATCAGTGAAGCCGCGCAGAGCACAGTTTACTCATGCTATTTGAAGCATTCTCTGTCTTTCATGGATGCAAAGTTAGCGCTTTCAGCATTGTGTAATTTCCCACTGCACTTGTTGATGTTATGTCATGTTGGTAAACATAAAACCGCTTACCATTTTCAATCACAAAATGATAGAAAAGCAGCAGGAGTTGACTTTGTCAACCTGTTTGTTTTATTTGAATGACTGTGCTAACTTGCTCCACATCAGGTTGGTAAATAATTATTATTTTCTCTTCAAAAACTGCTAGCTTGAGCAATTTCCCACTCATATACTTCAGTGTGACTGTGGCTCAGGTGGTCGAGTGGGTAGTCTAGTAATTGGAGGGTGGTTTGATTCCTGCCTCCCTCAGTCCATTGGACCTCAGATTGCTTCTTTTGGTGTGTGAGTGTGTGTGTATGTGTGTGTATGGGTGAGCTTAGTATCACTGCGAACACTTTGAAAGCACTATATCACTCCTGATGAGCACTTGGCATCTTGCATGGCAGCCTCTGCTATCAGTGTGTGCTGAAGGTAGATAAATGAAGATGTCCAGGCTTTTAGTACCATTTAATCTTTTTACCTAAGCATATCAGTGTGATGGGGAAATAAGTGCCGAGTGGCTGTTTTGCACAATATACTTTCATATCAACAGAATAACTTCCATGTTCTTTCCATTACAGCGCCTCGGTTATGAAATATTTGGACTTTATTCAAGATTTTCTTTAAACAAAGATCAGTCAACTCACATTACTGATCATCAGAGCAAAAACATTTCGAAGCAGCTCATTTTGAGAAGGAGATCCAATCAACAGCATTTAGAAACAAGACCAAATGAGATCAGAAACGCAATGATACTGCCTGTTTTGTCTTTGCAGCTTTGCAGGGTTAATGTTCATCTATGTGAAGTCAAATCAGCCGCTTCTATACATCAAACCTTTAATGGGTCTTAATTGATCTTGATTCATCATCTCTTCTCTCTTTTTAAGAAACACTTTGCTTTTCATCTTTATTAGGTTCTTGCGCTCATTTTCACAGCCTAAACATCGCAGGCCTTGATTCTGTAAAGTGCACTGTTGGTTTTAATATCAGAGCCACTATTCTGGCTGTCATCTTACATTCTTTGCAGGATTCATGAGTGATGACATGTTCATGTCAAAATAATAACAGTAGTGTAGATTCCCTGTTATTCTTTTCTGTCATGTTTTGCTGTAAATGTAGGTAGCAGCACTAATATGGTGTGGTGGGAACCAACCAAATCAAGCGCTTATTATCACATCTGCATAATATTTTTCTGTATTTCTATTCTCACTGTTGCATATATCTGCAGCTTGCTTCTGCTCTGATTTTGTGTGAGCATTTGTTTGTTTGTTTGTGTGTGTGTTTGTGTGTGTGTGCGTGTGTGTGTGTGTGTAGCAGCAATGTGCTATCAGTGCCCCCTGCAGTAAAACCAAAGGGAATAAAGAGACGAGGGAGCGAGAGAGACACCGAAGAGGAAAGATAGCGAGGGAGAGAGGGAGAACAAGAGGATCCTTTTCATTATCTCTAGCACACAGAGGAACTTAATCACACTCATACAACAGAGAGGTCTTATAGCCAAAGACTGGATCCTGTGTGCTGAGGTATCTGTAATATACAAACCATGTTGCACTCTGTGGAAATTTACACCACTTGCATGAAACGTTCTGAGATTGTTTTTTGTATGAACTGTATGTGCAGCTAAATATAAACATACGCAGCATGAATGTGGCATGTCACCTAAAAATAGAAAAGCTTTGGTATAGGAGTGTGAGATCAGTAGCAGTGCTACATCAGTGGATTGTTGAATGAAATTAACACAGAGATGGTTTATCCTTGTTAATGATTAAACAGTGTCAGTATCTGCAATATTGTCCTTGTTCAAAATTAGGTAGTAGTTAGTCAGTGCTAGGGTTCCTTTCCAAACACATTTGCAGTTTATAGTCTGCTGTTTCTTTCACCCTTTTTGTATTTATGTTTCATTTATTTGTTCAAGGCATTTGTCTTTGTCTTTTAATTACTTACATATAGGCTTAATGTTGTCCAGTCTTTCTCTAAGGTGTGTACAGGTCTTAGAGTTGCTTCAAGATTGTTTGATTGAAGACTTTTAGTGTGTCATGATGGTCTGAATGCTGTTTCATAGCCTTTACCACATTTTCCACACTAACTAACCACACAACTGATTTGACAATAGATATTCCATTTCATTATTTTCTTGCCACAGATTTAGCTAGAAAACCACGGGCAAAGCATATAATCAAGTCGAGTAAAAATATTTTGGAACAAACTGTCACACACTGGGAGCTTGAGTGTAAAATGACACCAGATTCTAGTGTGAAAGCATTTTTGTTGGTGCGGGTTTATGTGCCTTACCTGTAAGAGATAAGGGCACCTGGCAGATTAGGCGTCAAAGTACTTGTATTTCAAATCTGTCAAACAATCATCTCCTTATAGCTGAAACACAAACCCATAGCCTGCTGTTTGTATCTCGTTTGTATTCATTTTTTTATATCAAGGAGGTAAAAATATTTTTTCCCTCTGTAATCCAGAATGCTGCAGTGTTTCATTACCTTTCTTCGTAAAACAAAAGATTAATTTGTTTCATTTTTTGTGTATTTTTGAAAGATTTATTTTATTCATCTGTTTCAATTTTGATGAAAAACTTCCACTACATTTTCTTGCTTTTGTGTATGATTTGAGTCTATAAAAACATTTAATTATTAAATAATAATTAATTCAATAACATAACATTTTGTCATCCCAATTTTGGTTTATGTTTTACTAATTTTGTCAAATCTGTCAAAATATAATATCAGCTTGATTTCCTCCTCATTTATTTCTACAGCTGCAATTGACCCGCTATACGTTCATAATTCCCCTTTTCTTTTGAATAGGATGAGAGCTGCTTTTTTCTGGGTCTCTCTGGCTCTCTGTGGTTGTTGCTTTGAAGAGGCTCTCCTCTCTGTTGTCGTCCTGTTATAGAGGCAGCCTGTGCTCCAATAGATGGCATCACAGCACTAGTCTTCACTCGTCCTCTCTGCTTTGCTCTGCAGAGCTGTACTGTGCTGAGATGCTCTTCATGAGCCATGAGCCAGGCTGGGATGTGGATTGCATTAATAAATTAAAACAATCGCTGTTTCAAATTTTAAATCACAAGAAATTTTCTTGGTTTAAATGATGAAAATGAAAAAAGTATGGAGATTTCATTATAGATACCAAATATAGCTGCTTTGATTGTGAGTCAGATTTATATTGGCAACAGAAAAAGTGCTTCCTCGGACTGCCAAACCAAGATAATTTTAGGACAGAACTGACACATTTGATTGCTAAATATGTTAACACTTTATTTCTGTTTTTATTAATGTTTTATTTTGTTTTATTTCTCTGAATTAAAGAAAATGTTACAAAATCTTCTCTTAGGCAATGCTAATGCTTGTATTTCATGAATAAAATTGTGAATTAATTGAATATGACAGAAACAATATGACTCCATGTCATGTCTAATTTTCCTTACTAATTTGAGTATTATTTTATTATGGTGTGGCCTGTTGAAGCCAGTCAGTCCTGTAACTCATTGTGATCCACTATACGGTTGACAGTTATGACTCAGGATTATAACCTGAGTGTGTGTGTGTGTATGCGCGCACCGATGTCACCACACCATGTCTATGTAATGTGATTAATCACACTCCATTATACAGCCCTCATTTGTCCCACAATGCACAGTTTTATAGGGAATTAACACAGGTTTTTATTGGCTCGTGCAATAAATCAACATCAGCACCTCGCCACTGGCATAATATAATATTATTTGGACGGACGTGAAAAAGCATTTCTGTCAGTTTGGCTTCAGAGCAGCCATCCTTAAATCTGTCGCTCTCTCTTTCAACTGAAGATATGTGTGTGTCGGTTGACTGTAATGTGTTTTTGTGTTTGTGAATCCCCTGCTGGTCTGTTTCGTGCAGACACTCCAGACAGGAGAAAAGATCGTCAGCTCGGATAATGGAGCATTTCTCTACATCAAATGTATGAAAAGGGCTCCTGAAATGACAAATGATTGTTGCCTAAAACAGGCAGAGACAGAGAGAGAGGAAAAAAAATGTATTCATTAGAAATTACATGTGGATGGCAAGGAGCGGTGTGCTGGCTTTCAGTGCGGCTGAATGTCATGATGTGAATTTGTGTTTGGTGCATGGAGAGAATTCAAGTAAACGTACAGAGGAAAAACAAACACAGCCAAACACACTTTTCTCTATTTTTTTCTCTCCTATACTCAAACAAACAGAATTACAGATTTTCAGTTTTCTTCAAAGGCTGTCTGCTATCTGAGAGACAGAAATTCTCATTTTCTTGTAAATATGAAAACATCCTGTTTGATCAAACAGTTTGTGTTGCCTTGTAAATATTTTTACTTGTGGGGAAAATATCATTATGTATATTTGTTATGTAAAATATATACAGTATAGAAATGTAGTGTTGTAATCATGATTTAGCTTAAACTTCTAATTCTCTAATTCTTTGGGCTATGATTTCATTTTCCACACTAATATTGTAGAGAGACTGAAAAATACTCTCAATACATTTTTTCTTTTAAACACTGACTACAGTCAGCTTTTGTACGGCTGTAATTTGCCTCTGTGATGTTGGTATCACATAGCAGCACTATAATATTGAAAAGGTGAAAGCTCCTCGCTGGATTTTGTCGTTTTCCTCAGATAGAGGTATCATATCAAAATGACAGCCGCTCCATTTAATGTCCTTTAATGTCATTTAAATCTCTAACTGTTGTGTGCAGACTGATAATCTTCCTCTTTGTGATCTGTGGACTAATGAGACCTCTTCTTTCTGCCTCTCTGTGGTGAAGTCTCCATTCTAATTTCTTAATGCTGAAACACAAAGACTTGGCTGCAGTGTGGCCTCAGTGGAGATCCGCACTGACCATGATTTGATTGAATAAAAGAAGAAAGAAAGGGAGAAAAAAGGGGAAGTGGGGAGTGGGAAAAATAAAGACGGAGAGAGAACTAGCAGCGGTGCCAGGCATTTATAATGCAGTATTGATGAAAGGCTATTATTTTAGCCAATTAAAGGGATGTAGGGAGGTAGAGGGGCTTGATTTTAACAGGTCGCATCTTTTCATGCATCGAGGGAAAAAAAAACACACCAATCTTCTCTTTGCTGCACACCTCCACAGCAATGTCACATCCCTGATTAGTACAGAGAAGAAAATCTTGGAATAATGTGTAATACCAGACGAGCGGAGGAAGACCTTTAGAGGAGAGTGTGGAGAACAGTGTCATCTACTATCCTGCAAACATCGCCGCTCAGCCTAAAGGTTAAGGCACACCCTCGGCTACTCAGCATGAATACAGAAATTAATATACATGTAGTAGTGTTCCCACTGTGTAGATAAGGACCATCTCTCTGTCTCTTCTTCTGTTAGTTTAAGTACAGCTAAATTTTAAAATTCCTCAGGCTATTTTTCTCAAACAGCATTATGAACATACATAATCAGCAACAAAATAGAGTAGGCAGAAGAAAAACACACACACACACATAAAATTTTATATTAATTAATATAACTGAAACTGAAGCAGTGGTTTAAATATACTATTTTCTACATATTATGAAGACGTATACAGGTCCAAAAAAGTCCTTCAACCAATTCTTGACATTAACAGACCATTAACATTCCAGAGTATACATTTATAGTGTACTTTATCAGTTTTTACACCAAGTAAAGAAACACATTTCCCAGCACAAAATCTCTGTACTAATCAACAATGCAGGAAGCATTAGTGTATCCTCCACAGTCAAAGTGCGATAGTCTATGGTGAATTGCCTCTGCATTTTTGCTGTTTACAGGGCTTAATTGCAGTTTGATAGCTTTCAAGTGTTAGTATAAAAAAGAAAGTTCGACAGCACTGTACGATAAAAAGTGGAGCTATTCACCCTCTCTTCATCCCTCCATGTTATTGTCTTCATCATTAGGCCTGAGAAAATAAGTGCTCACACCTTGGTCTGTCTGTCTTATCTTGTTTTTGTCCATCTCTGCATTTCATCAATCCATCTATCCTGAGAGACCTGAGATTTCAGACTTGTCCATCTCTTTTGACTCCCATTCTTTTCATTCCTCCCTGGCCAGGCCATTACTGGCCTGCTGATTATGTCTACACACACAGACTGTCAAGGTTGACTTTTATACCATAATTTCTTTTCAAAAATGTGTGCTTTTACTCGCTGTAATTCTGAAATATTTTTATTTTTTATGTTCCTTCATTACCACGAAAATGGTTACTGTAGTTTAATCCCACATACACCCAGCTGGCATCAAAACACACTATACATCACCAAATGTGTATGTATCTGAGAATCGTCCTGAACAAAGTCACTGTTCCTTTGTGTTTGAGTGCCTACAGTGGCCAGGCGTTTTAAAAAATGTCTTTATAAAGATGAAGGTTGAGACGTGTTGAATTTTTATGGCTTCAGTTGGAACCAGTAAGATATGTGTGCCACAGGGAATAAGACTCGAAGAATGGACAAGCACATCAATGGTTTTGGTCTCTCCATGAGGAAAATGTAGAATAACACTGCCCGGTTTATTATTTCTAGTGTCAAATGGCAACTGCAGAGTGATTTTATAATGATGTTATGTTGGCGTTAGATAATTGGATTAACCTGAGCTACATTTAGGTAAAGTGTATTAAATGACTTCTGATTTCCATCTGCTTGGTGATTTACTTATGTAAGAAAACAGCCCCAAACCAGGCCTGTAAACACACACACAGACACACAGACTACACAAGTGTGCGCTCATACACATTTAATGTATTACTCGCAGATCAAATACAGGCTTCCCACCTACTTCTCTCCCCAGAGAGACTGAGTGTGTGTGTTATTAACCCCAACACCACTGCTGCTTGTCTGTTGGCATTAACCCCATTATCCTCTCCTCTTTTCCCCCGCTCTCTTCCCCTCTTTTCTCCTCCCTCTCTTTCCGGGAGCAGTAATGAAGTTCAATAGGTGCAGTTTTCCTCTCCTCCATCATGCGCTTATTCTTTCCTCGTTTTCTCTCTCCCTCCATCTCTCTACAGTTGGCAGTGGCAGAGGTTAGACAAGCATACTCTGTTTCTCCATCCACCTCCCCTCACTCCCTCCCTCCCACCCTCACCCGGTCCCAGAGGTGCTTTCTGCTTAACGAGGTTGGATATCTGTTTCCTAAAATCAATCGTCTGTCTTAAACGAACATCCCCGACCATCTGCTCGAGGGGTTTACACACACACACACATTAAATACACACACACATTGCTGCCTTTGCCTCGCCGGAGCTCCAATCCCAATATTTGTCAAGTGCATGATCCAGCAGGCTCCTCGAGGGCCCCAGAGAGCCAATGTCTGGGGTCCTCCCGGGGCCCCTCAAACTGCCTGGCCGGGGGCCTTGCACTTGGCCCAGTTCCCTGCCTCCCTCCTTATTTCTCCCCCTCTCCCTCCATCGCTTTTCTGTTTGATTAATCTCTAAATCTGTGTGACACATAGACGAGGCTCATAGACTCCGACAGGGAACTGTGGGTGTGTTCATGTGTGTGTTTGTGTTTGGGAAAAAAAGTGAAAGAATGTTAGCTGTTGCACTGTTCGGGTGGTGACAGCGGAACTAGAAGACCTGACATTGATAATCTCACATCTCTATAAAACACTCTTGCCCGTGTTGACCTTCAAGCTCAGTCATTCTCAAACTTCAGTCTTTCTAACAATCCAAAACTTTTATTTCCCAAGATACTCGATTGGATTAGATTGGACAAACCTTTCAAAACACTGTGCACACTGTATATTTATATTTATAATTATATTTATTATTTCATCCTTGCACTATGCACCATTGCACCAAAAAAGGAAATTTCCTTGTCTATACACAAAGGTATTGATGTTTGTACTAGAGAGTGAAGTGTAACCGGAGTCAAATTCCTTGTGTGTGTACACATACCTGGCGAATAAAAGTGATTCTGATTCTGATCAATAGTAACATCAGATTCTATGTAGACAGCTATACACTGTATGTCAAAGGACTGAAACAAACAACTTAAACACTCTGTCCTACCTTCTTTAATAGAAGGTGCATTTAGCTGCTGTATTTTTGTTCCGTGCAATGCATGACAATAGTTACCCTAAGCTACTTTTTGTGTTGCCTCGGGAAGGGAAGTGTTGTACCACAAAAGAAACAACAGAACACACATGTGCTTTTACCTGTGGTAAAAAGAGACAGCAGAGGTACACTCACATAAAAATATTGTTGGTAACATGTCATGTGTTGAATTGAAATTTGTTAAAGCTGTTAATACACATTTTCAATACAAGAGTGAATGATTTTTGTGTTTTTGTCAGATGATGAACAAACTATTATGAGATGAAATGTACTGTACATAAAAAGCATAGTAATATATTTGTTGGTCCTTAATACTTGTCACATTATTGGAACTTCAGAAGGACTTTTGTCAGGGTCCTGTTTTATCAGTGATCAAGGTGGTCAGTATTTGGCCTGCTGACTCGTTTTGATATGATACTCTGATGTAAACGTGCACCAGACCCTGCAGCAAAATAATAATAATAATGATCATTTTTCTGTCTTTTTCATTTTGTTTGTGGTTGTGGACTAAAATATCAGACAAACATTAGAATGATACAGTCAACACCCCATATTTTCACCTGTTGACAATAAGAAGGAAAGTGTTTCTTTCAAGGGAACCACATGTTATGAGAAAATAAATATAATTCTAAGTTAGTAAATCTGGGCTCTTGCCAGTTTAAACCCCAAACAGTTGGCATCGCCCTTTAAATCTCATATCGTTTAAACCCCAGATTCCTCCCCCTCCTCCCTCAAGGCCCTATTGTATTCCCGTATTCCCTCTTCCCAGCCACCCCCTCCACCCTTCAGTAATTACACCCAAAGCCAAAGACGGTCCTGTCAGTCAAACACTCAACTGTCAGTTTCTCTTCTTTGTCTCTCACATCTCTGTCTGTCTGTCTCTGCTGATTTCAGGCTGGGCTGTCAGAACAGTGCAGGGCTGTTCTGCATGCATTCAGCAATGTTTTGTGTGTGTGTGTGTGTGTGTGTGTGTGTGTGTGTGTGTGTGTGTGTGTGTGTGTGTGTGTGTGTGCATGCATGTATGTGTGTGGTTATTGGCAATCAGTCTTGTTAGTTTAGCTTTTTTTATAGCTTGTGTTGCCCATTGAATCTTGCACACGCTGTCACTGTGTGACAGTCGGTAAAATTACCTGGACAGATATTGAGGTGGTAAAACCTTTTACACTGACATTTGATACTGACACTCTCTCGTTGTGGTTCGCTATCCATGGAAGAATTAACCTCAGGAAGTCAGGATTTCGAGTAGGGCTGTACAATGGATGATTGACAGTTCTTTCCTACACTCAGACGCCAACATGAACCCTTCCTGCACCAAACTGGACAATCACACTACTTGTTGATCTACAGTATTCACTTTGGATTCAAAGCAGTTAGAATTTATTCTTACGAGTCCCAGAATTTAAAAAAAATAAAATAAATAAATAAATCAGTTCATCACTTCATTTTACTGTTATACTGTCTTCTCATACATAGCGTATTTCATGCTGAACATACAGATCAACAGTGAAGCATTACAAAGGTTTACTACATTTTGACCTACTTTTTGCTGTTTGACAAAAAATATTTCTCATGTTTCACAAATGAGTAATGCTTGCAAATGGAAGATAAATCCTGGAGTCCTGGTGGGCTTCCGCATACTCATACGCAGGTCACAAGGTTGCAACTGTGACACCAAGCTGACAAAAGATGCTGTCCTCCATCATGATAGAACTTAAACTGCATACTGTTGTAAATAATTTTGCCTGTAAACATTTACTAATTTGTCAAAACAAAGCTTCAGTTCTTTATTGGTTGCATCAGGACCAGTATCTTGAAGCAAAAGTGGATAGCTGGCTGCAGCTAGTTCTCTATATCCGAGAAATACAAGCACATGCACACAGACACACATACTTTCAGTGAGCGCGGGGCTAATAGGGTTAATTGTCATGTAAAACCATCACTGCAGTCAACTTCACGGCCAATCACTCAAAATCTCTCTCTAACACACACACACAAACACGCATATTTACACACCCTCCCATGGGATCTCGCCTTGCCCAGATGGCTTTTTTCCCGGTGGCTGTGTGCTCTAGCGTGTGTGTGTGTTGGTGTGTGAGACCCTGGCAGGCCACAAGGGGCTTTGCAGTGAACAAGGCGCATCTCCTCGTCTAATTAATTTACCATTATATAGCACCTGTTTCAGGCTAGATAGAGCTGAGGGCACGCACACACACACACCATACACACACATAGCATGATGAAATGGAGAGGTAGTGGGAGGATGTAGGGGAAGAGAGGTAGGGATGGACAGATGAGGAGAAAATAAAAGACACAAAAAGAGGTGAAGAAAGGATAGAGGGGAAGGGAAGGAAGGAGGTTGAATGAAAAGGCAGGAGAAGGAGGGTGGAGGAGGAGGGATAGAGGGAGACAGTAATAAATGGGTTTTGAACTGATTATATTAAGCCGATCCTTTGATCATGTTTAAGGCCTTAAAATGGAAATATGTTTTCTCTGATGGAGGCAGGAGAGGGAGTGAGGGGGGTGAGGGCAGCTCATTACATGTCTATGCTAGAAAAAATCAGGCAACACACACGAGTTTTAAACAATCATATCCTCATTTATTCTAACTGAATGCTGCATCCTTCACCTCTTTATGACCTCAAAGCTTTGGTATCTGCTCCGCTTGCTTAGTTCCTTTTAACCTGCCTTGTAACTATCGTGTGAAAAAATGCATTATAACCAACTAACTACTGACGTTTGACATCCCACTGACTGTTTTAAGGTCAACACAGGTGAACTTGGAAAAGAAAAGTTTCATCCTATTCAATGACAAAATTTAAATTTAATTTGTCACACGTCTTTTGTGCATAAAATGCAGTTTTGACACTGGCAGTTGGGTTCAGTTGAACATACTGTTGCTAGTAGCAACTGCTTATGGCAGAGTCAATAACAGTTTAGCTGACATGTTATATCCTCCATTTTGTCAGATCTGTAACCAAGCAAATACTGTCAAATCCCCTTGTTGAAGCACTATCTGTGGGTACTCCGCAGTATAGCATTATTGTGATTCGTTAATTTTAGTTACCATGATCAGTTTAGCGCTAACTGAGCCAACCACTACGATACGTGTTTGAGCTTCTTGTTCCTGTTACGTTTTTGCTAACTCTTACAATACTACTACTGTATATTTCCTTTCATCAAATGAATGTTCTTCCTGGGAAGGTCCAGTGTGTAGTAGCAGTGAAGTTTCAGATTGCAACCAGAAAGCATGTAGAGAACCTACAAGAACATAGTTTTCCAAAGGCACCCTATTTTAGAAATAATTTTTGAGACTGGTATATAAAATCATGTGCAAAACAATTACATTTTTCATTTGATGTGATAAATCCGTCCAAATTCATACAGAATGTTTTGTGATGTTGTCAAGCAACATGGGAAAGATGCTTTATGTATCTGTGAAGCTGTTTAAGTGGAAATGTAAGGGGAATATATTAGGTTTCATGCAGTTTAATAATGTACACCTTGCTCCCTGGCATTATTTTGTACATCAAACCCACATCATCTGTCAGCCAGTCAAGCAATCACTTGGAGTAACACATCATCCCAGAGCTGAATGCACTTTAATTAAGCACAATGCCAGTTCTTTCCTTCTGTGGGAACAAGTAAAATAAAGCATCAATGATACAAGAACAACTCCACTCCCAATACTGTGATACACCGCCACCTCATCTCTCTCCCTCTTTCTCTTTCTGAGTTCATTAGTTTCCAGACCGGTGCTCTTCCCAGATTACCATAACCTGTCAGCCGTGAAACACCACAAAACAATTTTGTGCTTGTAAAAAAAAAAAAAAAAAGAGAGAGAAGGGGAAAAACAGCCCACCTCGCTCTGCTGCCTCCACAGCCACATAGAAGAGAGAGGACAGAGAGGGTACGCTAACCTGTATGTTCTAATGAACACCACACTAAACTAATAAGAACATGTCAGATTTTTGGAGCAAAGGTGTGGATGGAAATACTAAAAAGTGGAATGAATACAGACAAATATGTGTGTTTCAAACAGATGATAACCATTTAAATATGAGTTACATGATCTCTTGCTGTGGGCAGGCTAACAGGTCGTATAATGAAATGTTGTGTTAACAGTGAAAGTGAAAATGCTCAAAGGAAAAATCCAACTCGGATCTTTGCACCTTCTGAACATTGCACCCACCAAAGTAATCACTGAGGCTTGTGTCAACATCACTAATTCAAATGGGAACGAAACATTGGTGGTCACATAATCAGACAGGTTGTGATTGTCCACATCACTTAAATCACCTGGTAATAATCCCCTAATGGGTGCTAATGACAGTTTATGATGGGGCAAAGTGGAAATAGGAAGTAGGTCTATAAACTGTGATGGAGGTTTACAGTTTGGAGGTTACCTTTGCTTTTTTTCTCCTAGATAAGGTTAGACCAACCACAGATTTATATACACCAGCAAGTTGAATATCTGACATCTTGAATTATGTCTTATTGGACCTCTTTTTTACCAGTGTCACCATGTTGAGAGTGTGGCATCATTCACTAAGTGTCACAGGTACAGTTAATCCAGAACCCTGTAAAATATGTGATATATGGCACTCACCATATGAATGTACTGCTCATAGAATCCAAACTATTTACCTGTAGATTTGAAGTTTTGAAGTTGACAGATGAAAGTAAACCAGCTCCCTTTATGGCTGTCCTTCCAAGAACAAAGAATGCATTTTGAATGTCAATGAACACCTGACCCCCACCTGTCAATCAAAGCGACCACGCTGTTAATCATGCATAACCTTAAGCTTAATATAATTTGAATGGGTGAGTTAAACAGAAATTCACCCTCAGTACAGTCATAAATGAGGACATTGGTCATAGAGACCAAAACTGTTTTTTGTACCAGGGAGTAAAAATATGGTATGGATTTAATGTTAATATATATTTGTGCGTATATCTTCCGTGTCACACGTTAAATCTTCCATGTCACACTTTTATGTGTCTCTAAAATTTGTCTTTCCTGCTGTCCCATGATGCTCTGCTGTGTTTGACTTCCTGACAACCAGTTGGCTCAGATAAGACGGCTTGCTCCATTTAAGGCGAACTCACCTTCAGTGCTGCCTCACTGTTTCAACAGTGTCCGTTTACCTTACAGTCCGCTCTGTATTTGTTCTGATAAAATATCTCTCCTTGCAAATTAAAAATCTGAATCGTCTGTGTTGACAGTTGAGGCCGCTGGAGGTGCTTTCCTTTGGATATTGACCTATTAGTTTTGGTTGGGTGGCTCTTTTCTTCTGAAACATGCAAATGTTCTTTCAGAATTTGACATGTTTACTCTCTCCCAGACAAACAACATCAGCAGGGCCACATGCAATGTTCAGGTACTTTCAATAAAATCTCGTAATACGTGTCCTTTCAGGGTATATTAGTAATACATTATACTAAAGGTGTTTTATTTTTATTGTATGAACTTTATTAAGCACCAGTGGACCTATTCCATCCCTTCCATCCCATTCCTTGATGTCTTTCTTTCCCATTTGTGATTAAAAAATCATCACCTCTGTTTGGTCTGTTTTAGGAGCTTTATTTACATGTCTGTTCACCTTCGGGTGACATTAAAAAGGTCAGTTTCTCCCCTCAAAGCGATATATGTGTGTTTGAAGTGTGCTATAGATCCTCTGGAGGTTGTGTGTGCCTTTTTATCCTGTCTGATCCCTCTCTTTTGTCAGGCTACTGGGGATCTGTCACACACAGACTGTTGATCTGTGTAGTTCTGGTCCTTCAGTAGGACAGTGGTTGCATCCAGACATTCACACTGGGAGCCGACCAGTAGAACCTTCATTGGAATCGAAAATTGGAATCGTCATGTGTTTGCTACCTCCACTTCTTCAGAACATGTCATCTTGAAAAAGAGGTTGAGGCAAGGCTGCTACAATCAGCAACTACACCACTAGATGCCAATAAATTCTGCACACATGCTCATCTTTCTTGTCCAGGTCCTGACTTAACTGTCATTTTGTTACTTAACTACTGACATACACCATACAATATTGCATCTGCCATTAGCCAATATTGGCAAATGATATTCAACTGCTGATTTACTTTCAGGTTCCTGTCTTCATTGATCCCCTCTTGAGTCTATGTGTCTGTATGTCTAATATCCAAGTAGACTCAGCCCTGATTGCCTGATGTGTCATAATACTCACGGGATAATAATGTGGATATTTTAGGCAAGCTGTGACGCTGATACTTAGGTGTGTAGAGCTCTTTCTCGACCACTACTGGTTGGTTATTGGTGCAGCGTAACATTGCTACCAGTGTTGGTGTTCTTTTTTGTGTTTGGATAAATTGCATTTTGGATACTGTCTAATATTCTTCAGGTCCCAAAAATCAGTTGTCCTTTTTTTTGAAAATGAAGTTAATGCACTCATGGATTCTGGTTGGTTTCGACAGGTACATTTTGTGCGAAGACCTATATTTTCAGGTTTATTGAAATGATAATGATGCAGCAGACATCAAATTTTGATCTGCTCCTTTTAAAATGGTACATTCTGATGCAAAAAAAACAAAGATACACCATCAAACTGTTGGTTGGACTGTTCTTATTTCAATTTGTGAATCACAGCGATAAAGGAATTGCACTTCACATACTCACTGTAAATAGCAAATCTAATTTGTTACAAAAATGCATGCATACACACATCACACAACAAGCAGCTGTTTTCCATCCTAATATTTATTTTCTCACTTTCTCCTACCTCTCATTTCCACATCAATGTGCGTGTGTGTGTGCATGTGTGCGTGTGTGTGTGTGCGTGCATGCAGGTGGTTACAGTCTGAAGGCTCCCCTACTTACCTTGGTCTGAACAATAGAGAGCTGTGAATAGGAGCAGCTCACGTGGTTTACTATAATGGCCTTGCAGGGCCAGACGCTTGCTCGCTCTGTGTGTGTGTATATGTGTGTGTGTGTGTTTGAGACATATAGAGACAATGCATGTGCTGTTGGCTGTATAATTACAGGCGTAATCTTACTATGCAGATGGTTTCATTCACCAGAGCGGGGGAGTGGGGGAGCAATGTAATGACATAAAGAGTATAGGTTGCAATATATTAAGAATAATATAGGCTTGCTCTGGTTTATGCTGTTGTAATGGCACCTGTGACACATGGCATGGAGTGAGAAAGGTGAAATTACAGTGTATCACGGGAGTGTGAAAATGAAGAATAATGGCCATGTAATCCACATGCACATGCAGGGACTACACCAACAGCGTAAAGAGAGACTGAATCTGTCATTCAGCAGCTCTGCTTTCCCTCGACCACCAAACCGCTGCCAAATCAAAGGCGTGTTTGTGTGTCTTATTGGTGGCATGTTTGTAACACGCTCAGGGGATGCATGCGGTTAGTGACATGCTTTTATATACAACTTGAGAATCAAATGGAGAATTCTGATTGTGACTTTGTGCACAGTTCCACGGATGACGAACACAATGATTAGTTCATTACACTCCAGGGAATGATTCCCTGTAATGTCATTACAATTCAAGTGTGCTTTACCAAGAAATGTTTGCCCAGTTTGTTTTGGCTCAAGAACCCATATAAATCTGTGACAGTACAGATAGGTCAAATGTATGATTGAAATGTGTTGGGGTTTGCACTCTGTATATCTGCTGCATGTAGCCTATTACAAGTGCATGGCTTTGTGAAACCTTTTATGATTCTCTTTGTGACATGTGTTGATATAAAGATAGTGCTGAGCTTACTAACTTATTTGTCAGTTGAACATTTTCAGTTTGATTGTGGCCTGTGTTTGAATTTGCAGGAAAGTAAAGGAGTTGACTCAGTATGTTGGACTGTTTTGTCAAGAGGAATGCCATCATAAAATAATCTCACTGATGATGATGCAGAACAACACTTCATTTCAGTGCATATTATATGATATATGCAATTGCTTCTCACAATAGCTCCATCTAAAATAGGTACTCAGAGGCTTCGTACTTGGGCCAGTAGACTGGATATTCAAGTTTGCAAGCACAACCCCTATACTACTGTATATGTTTGTATTACAGTTTGGAATTGGATCTACTCCAAAATGTATTGGGTTCGTCCTTGGCCCATGGTACATTCTTAAACAAGTTACATGTAAACTCGGCCAGTAATTTGTACCTTCATCCTGCTGAAGGACAAACAAATGGTGCTGAAAGTAACATAAAGAGAAATTTCTTGGATTTTCCTTTCCTGGTAGAGTGCTAAGGCCGAGTCCTTAATACATTAGCCCAGGTTCGATTCCAGCCCACAGTCCTTTGTTACATGCCATCTCAGAGTTTCCTATGGAGCTTATAATGTGATAATGATAATGTGATTCCTTGCTGGTGAAACTTTATTAGTTCTTGGTCTGTATCTTGGTGCTAATGAAGCCAACCATATTTTGTTGACATTAAATTTGCTTTCTAATAATAAACTCTCCTCTCATGTGGGTTAAGATCAGTGTCTAGCCCACAGTGTTAGATGGAGATAAATCCAACACTCTTAACAGACTTTCTACTGTAGTTCTCTGTGGCTGTCTCTCCTCCTCACTGGATATCTCTTCCTTCTCTCGCTCATTGTCTAGAAAAGATTACAGAGGGGGAGATACTTTGAGAGAGAGAGATGGAGGAGGGGGGAGAGCTGGAATCCTCAAGCTAAGTATTTAGCAGCCAGTTAATGTACTGAGGGATAATACGACGTGTCCACAGGCAGCGTCTTTATGTCCGATGTGTTTTTACCAGCTTCTCAGCAGCTTGGCAGTGTTTACACACTCTAATAACAAGTGGCGTCTTTCAGGGACCCTTCGGTTCATTCACCATTCAACCGCCAGTCCAGCTTTAGCCTAATCCCCCCCCCCCCCTCGGCACACCACTCCCATACAAAACACAAGATTTCAATTTTTTCACTGTAATTGCCTGGTTTTTAATTCCACGCACCCCATCAAGCCAAGATTGGAGCTCTAGCCAGATTTCAAGGAGGGGAGGTCATCAGGGGACTGTTGGGCAGTAAAGATTTTGGGGCGGGAGAGGCGCAGATTTTGGCGGCTTGGAAGTGGAACTGGGCGAGAGGGAAGTAGTTTGAAAGTGGTCTGCGTGGCTACGATAAAAAGTAAGAAATTAAAACGTCTTAGTGTAGGAGTGGCGGCGGCTGAAGCTCGCTGTTGTCCGTAATCTGCTCTGTGTTGTGAGAGAGGCCTGTTGGGGCGTGGATGAAGGGATGGATGGAGGGAAAAGTGGCAGAAGATGAAGAAAACAGACTTTGTGGGCGACATTGAATGTAAACTTTCATCTTTGGTATGACACTGCTGTGTGGTCATTGAGCCTCTAACACACAGATTAAAATACTATTGTTGAACTCCAGCCATGTCATGTGGTAGTGTTACGAGAATCCGTTGTTTACTTGCATAGTTGTCAAGGTCTTAGCACTGTCCTTTTCTGTCTATAAAGTTCAGCAAATCAAGATTTTTTTGATACAAATGCCATTCTCAATTCTGCTTTTTATTCCGATCTTTAAATCATTAGTCACACAGGTTTTCAGCGCCAAGTCTAGAGGGAAAGTAGAATTTAAAGGCAGAGTGAGTTAGGTGTGCTCCACTGTTTTCTTAGTAGAAAAAAAACATGGCACTTATGTAATTAGAACATAGAATATTTACCCCCCGTAGTGGACTTGGGCCCTGTGTAGAGCGTCAAATACATGGCACTCCTTTAAGCCTGTGTTGTGTAGAAAGATGTTTTTGCATATTGCTGATGTTTCTGCTATTATCACTTCACAGACAATGTACAGAACTGTTGTCATCTGTCTTTGTGAAACAAAACCATGCTTTTGACCGTTTCTTCCTCTTTGCCATGACTAAATGCAGGAGTTAGATGGCATTATTTTTCAATGTGTATCCTGTCAGAAAGAAACATACTGGCCTCAATAAAAGGACTTGATAATCTTGGTGACCATTTGGAACTGGTTCTCAACTGGAACCTGCTCTCATTTCCCACTCATTTATTCTTCACTTTGTACAGGGTTCTCACATTATCAATGTTTCTGACCACTGTCAGTCTCTCACTTCTTCTATCCTCCTCGACCAATCCTGAACTGAATTATTTTAGAATTTTCAAAATTATTTTAAAGGGGAGGATGACTCAATTGGTCTCTATCCTGAACATGACTGCAACATTTTTCTGGTGGCTCTGTAGCCACGTTCCAAAATCTGGTGAAAAGCCTGAATGAGATGCTCAACAAGTTCAAATTGATGTATTGTTAGGAAGGTTCACTGTCCACATACATTTAACCATGCAGTGTTATTTTTGTATTTTTACTTTACCAGTGGCTCACCTCTGTAATCATGACCGTCAAGTTATGTAAGTCCCAACATGCAGCCATCCGCTCTTCCTACTGTGATGACCTGATTGTGGGCTCCTCTAAACTGAATCTGCCCATATTTAACGCATCTAAACACAGCTGATATAATGCAGATTCACCCTTTGCCTCTCTGCCTCTCTCTCTCATATACTAACAGTGCTATCATCTTCAAGTGGACAGGAAAAAGGCTTTGATTTCTTTTTAATTTGGCTTATGCTTGGCACTGGGATGGTTTCCAAAACTCACTTTCTGCGTGTGTCTCACACCATCTCTCCTCTTGTCTCTCCCACACCTGTTTGCGCCCCACAGATGTGTGCGTGCTGCGTGGTATATTTGTTCGAACAACAACACCATCTCCATCATCAAACCCAGGATGAGCTAAAACAATCAGGCAGCATTTAAGCTGAGAGCAGGCCAGCTGTACTGCCCATTACCTCCATTCACACTCAAATGCACTCACACACACACAAACACTCTTTTGTAGCTCACAGACACACAACGACAGTGAATATGAATATTCTGAATATATCCACAAGAGAGTAGTTATTCTTCATTTCCCGTCACTCATTAAGGTTTGAGCCGTTCCTCATTTATCTTCCTCTGCTCATCATTAAGCTGCTTTGATCGCACCTTAACGAACGACGCAGTGGTCTCAAACAAAAGAGGGATATTGTGACAGTTACAGTGTTTGTCTCTCATCTCGTCAGAGTCTTTGATTTATTGCTAATGAGGATGAGGGAAGCGTTGATTGTCTAGGAGGAGGATGGCCTTACCTGCCAGACACCATCACCCCTGTTTATTTTTGTAATGCGTGGCGAGGGAACGCTGCAGCTCTGCCATCTCATTGTTACACAGAAGATGAATCAAGCAACAAAAATGTGTTTCTGTGCATGTGAGAAACTGAAGGCTGTTAACACTGACAACCTTTTAGTTTTACAGGTCAATGAGGGCATGTCAGTCATCTTATCAACAGTCTGAAAGAATATGAATAAAGTTTTTTACTGTCTTCTCCAGAAAATCAACAACACTGACTATTTGCTCCAATACTTAAAACTATGATAGGACTAATATCACATATCCCTATATAGACTGGTGTACAGATTTTTTTTATGTCTTTAAGTATTTACAGTATATCCTTTAACTCACAGGGCAGATGTGTAGTTTATCATTGTGTCTTTGGTGTACCTCTGTACTATTTTGATGGCTACATATTGTGTAGATGTGGCCAAAAGTTTTAAGAATGACAGAAATATATTTTTTTTTTACAAAATCTGCTGCCTCGATTTTTGTGATGGCAATTTGTATATACTCCAGAATGTTATGAAGAGTGATCAGATGAATAAATTAATTAACAATTAATTTCAAAGTCCCTCTATGCCATGAAAATGAACTTAATCCCCCCAAAAATATTTCCACTGCAACCCTCCCACAAAAGGACCAGCTGACATCATGTCAGCAATTCTTTCATTTCTTGTTGATGAGGACAAGACCACTCTGTCACGTTGATTAAGTTTGAATAACAGACTGGAAGCATTAATAGGAGGATGGTGCTTGAAATCATTGTTCTTCCTCTATTAACCATGGTTACCTGGAAGGAACCATGTGCAGCCATCATTGCTTTGCACAGAAAGAGTTTCACAGGTAAGGATATTGCTGCTGTTAAGATTGCACCTAAATCAACCATTTATTGGATCATCGAGAACTTCAAGGAGAGCGGTTCAATTATTGTGGAGGCTTCAGGGCGCCCAAGAAAGTCCAGCAAGTGCCAGGACCTTCTCCTAAAGTCAATTCAACTGCAGGATTGGGGCACTACCAGTGAAGAGCTTGTTCAGGAATGGCAGCAGGCAGGTGTAAGTGCATCTGCATGCACAGTGAGGATTTTTGAGGATGACCTGGTGTCAAGAAGGGCAGCAAAGAAGCCACTTGTCTCCAGGTAAAACATCTGGGAGTGATATTTTGCAAAAAGTACAGGGACTGAACTGCTGAGGACTGGGGTGAAGTCATTTTCTCTGATGAATCCCCTTCCCTGATTGTTTGGGGCATCCGGAAAAAAGCTTGTTCAGAGAAGAAAAGATGAGCATTACTGTCCGTCCTATGAAACTATTCATGTGTGGCGTTGCTCCTCACCCAAGGGAGTGGGCTCACTCACGATTTTGCTTCAGAACACAGCCAGGAATAAAGAATGGTACCAAAACATCCTCTGAGATCAACTTCTCCAAACCATCCAAGAACAGTTTGGTGACAAACTATGCCTTTCCAGCATGATGGAGCACCTTGCCATGAGGCAAAAGTGGTACCTAAGTGGCTCGGGGAACAAAACATTAAAACTTTGGGTCCATGGCCAGGAAACTCTCCAGAACTTAATTCCCTTGAGAACTTGTGGTCAATCCTCAAAGGGTGGGTGGACAAACAAAAACCCACAAATTCTGACAAGCTCAAAGCATTGATTATGCAAGAATGGGCTGCCAGTAAGGATGTGGCCCAGAAGTTAATTGACAGTATGCCAGGGTGAATTTCAGAGGTCTTGAAAATGAAGGGTCAACATTGCAAATATTGACTCATATTGTCAATAAAGGCATTTGATACTTGAAATGCTTGTAATTATACTTCAGCATACCACAGTAACATCCGAGAGAAAGATCTAAAAAAAAAAAACACTGAAGCAGCAAACTTTGTGAAAACCACTACTTGTGTCATTCTCAAAACTTTTGGCCACGACTGTATTTAAGTTGATTGCAGCTGTATGTGGCATTATTGCCCAAGACCAATCTCCCGTTTTAGATTGTACACTTCTGAGGTGTGGGTTGCAACTGCAATCTCCTTCTGTCTTTTTGCTATATGGTATGCTGTGCACTGAAGCCTCTTACAACATCTGAGTCTGGAGTATGTTTTGAGCACTTAATGGTACTTTTGTGGCTCTCATCTTTACACTCTGTCCGTATTGTTCAGATATTATTAGTAGTGCCTCATCTGTTGTGTCATAATTTGCAAAATAACTGTTTTCTGTGTTAGACTTTACATACCCAAACCAAGTTAATATGTGAATTTGTGACGTAAAACATCACCCAATCGCTGTGCTTCATACACAGCAAAAGTGACATTAATATTCTTATATCATCAGATCAAAGATAGAAGTTCAGGGTGAATGGTTAAACATGTGACGTGGACACAGGACACTGCATGTCATACATTTTTTTTTTAAAACATGATAATCATCTGTTTCTGCTCAATCTATGGGATACATGTTGAGGTGAATCTATCAACTAACCCGTGTTCATAAAACTGTGCTTCTGCCGGCAGTGAGAAAATAAACTATTGATGTATTTAAAAGAAAATAACTGGTGTGAAGATGCAGCCGGCGTGACATAGTGTACTTCATCAATTACCTGTAGGTCTTAACCTGTGGTACTAAGATGACCCACAGGCCTGAGAGGTTAATAAACTATCTCAGCTCTGTGTAAATGACAAGCACACACACACACACACGCACACACACAAATAGGCAGGCTGATGGTTTTTCTCTCTCCAGCACCTCCTCTTTTTTTCCCTCTTTTCTGTTTTTTGTCCTTGAATTCCAGCATCTCTCCTTCCATCACAGCTCCAACCCCCCATTTCATACTGGGCGAGGTAGAAATGTGTGTGTGTGTGTCTGTTGTGTATCATTCCTCATGCGAAGCCTTGGTGAAACTATCAGTGTTATCTGCTAACTTTACCACCTGTGTTAAATTGAAGGCAGTGATGTGGAAGAGGTGTCTACCCTCCTTTTCTTTTTTCTCTCTCATCCTATCTCCCCCTCTTTCCCCTTCCATTCATTCTTCTCTACCCTCCCCTCTTCCCCTCTTTTTGTCTATTTCCCTCATCCCATTTACCCCACCCTGTATGTGTGTGTGTGTGTGTGTGTGTGTCAAAGAGGTTTAGGGGTTTTAGATGCTCAAAGAATGAGGAGATCTTCTGTGCGGCTGGCTGAGGTTGTAAAGTTCAGCCCATCTGGGTGGTCACCATAGACATATAGTGTAGTAGTTATATTTTTACCGGCCGGTTGTTGCCTGCTCATTCAATGTGAATTCATGTATTCGTTTTGAATCATCATGCTGCGTAACAGGAGCTGTTGACTTAGAAATCTCACAGCATTGACAGCAGATTTCTCTGTTTGAACAATGTGACTGATAACAGCAGTAGGGATGCACAGATGTGCAGGCTGCTGATTGGATGATATTCAGTAAAAATGATTGAGATTAATGATTTTGAGTTAATGATCGCATAAAATGATCGATGATGCACATTTTATTAGCAGATCATGACCTCTCTTATGTGCAGACACAGATTGGTGACATACAGCAGGCTCCCTTTATTTCAAGATGACCGCGAAGCAAACAAAAACAAGGATTTAAGACCAAATGTGGCCTACAACAGACTAAATAAGCTTTGTTTTAGCCTAGCAGTTGTTGATCACCGCATCCCCTGCCGGCCTGTCAGGAGAAGTTAGCAATCTCTATAAAACAGATCAGTCAAAAGTGAATAGCTCTAAAGATCAGTTATGTGTATATTTCCCTGGTATATTTGATTTTTTCATCCGATCAAACCAAAGCATTTCAAAAAATGAAAAGAAAAAGCCGAATTCTGATTCTGAATGATTTAATGATAATGATTTCATGGACCATACTTTGTTCTGAATATACAAGGCAGCATTATGTGGTACACTTGATTTCAAGGACTTTTTGAGCTCTTTGTTTCAAAGTGGGCTGTTTTAAAGGTACTACAGTAATATAGTAATATTTTTCAGGAGGAGAGGAAACCCGCAGGACTTGATGACTGTGTGTGTGCAGTTAATGGTTGATTCTCTATGGTCTCAGCAGAGCTGTGTACTTGTCTACAACACTGTATATAAACACATGTTTAGCAACATAGTCATGCATATACACACAGAATCACACACTCATGAGTTCAGTGTGTTGTTCCCATGCAACGGAGCAGAGTGGATCAGTAGCAGAGCAGAAAGATTTGATTTGTGTGTGTGTGTGTGTGTGTGTGTGTGTGTGTGTGTGTGTGTGTGTGTTGTGCCTGCTGTGATAGAGCATGTACCATGACTCTATAGAAATCTATCTCCCTCAGTAGATTTCACCCCTCACTTCATTTCCTTAATGACTAAAACAGCACCCCCCCCCTCTGCCTTTGTGTGTACGCCAGAGCTGTGACACACACACACACACACACACACAGGAGTGCATGCATTAGAGATTCATTTTTATGCATATTTATTTACATAACAAGCTGAATGAAAATACCATCCATATAAAAAACAAAGATGACTTTAAAATCAGAAGTGTTTTTAACATTTGGATGGAGATATGGACATGTGAATAAATTCTGATGGTAGCAGCCTTTTTCAGTAAACAGTCACGTCTTCTTGTTTTCTTTCCAGTAGTATAGGCTAGGCTTTGGGGTGGTCCTGCCACCCACTGTTACATGCCCTCTCATTATACACTGCTGTTCCCAAGTTTAACTACAATCTAACATTTACAGATTTGGGTTCAGAGGTGGCACAAAGCAGCTCAATTCTCTGTCTGTTGTAAGAAGGAAGCTTGAAAACATCCAAGGAAACATTTCAAGCTGCTCAATTCTGTTTTAGCTAAAACATCTGGAAATATATTGCATTAAAATGAGTTGGTCTTCATTTTTATGAACTTATGACTAGGGCTGGTACGAGTTACCAGAGCAGTCTATCATGTCATCAAGAGTCGTCTCTTTTTTCCCAAATATCATGTTTAATCTGGCTTCTGCCCTGAAGGTATGAAATCAGCACAGTCTCATATGAAATGCTAGCCCTGAAAAATCCAGAGTTTTCTTCATCTTCTGTCTACTACCACTTTAGGAAATGGAGATATCTGATAGGTGAATCTAAAATACATATAAGACACATAAGAAACACATAACAAAACACACATAAGAAAAAGTTTTTGTCAAGGTGCTTCCGCTCATTACAGCAGATGTATCTTGGTGTCTGCATATATCTGTCCTCCATATACGTACGTACGTACTGTGTGTATGAGTGTTTTGGGGTGGCTGGGGGTAGGTAGGTGGTATTTGGAGTGTTTATATACATATAAACCCCAGCTAGAGAGCCCCACTGAGAGAGATAGGGGTGAAATTTATTGAAGTGGTTCTGTAAAATAGACTTTGTTCAGGTAGTCACTTTGTTTTCATGCTGATAATATTCATTTAGGGAGGGTGATCTCTCTTCCTTTTCTTCTCTGCTCCTCTTCCTCATCTTGCTCTCCTTGGTTTAGCTCCTGGCTGCGGGATTAGCCGGCAGAGAAAATGCAGGGTAAAATTAGCCTCCGGCTGTCCTCGAGGGCCGCGACCATTGATTTTCTGCCACAGATGGAGAGAAAACGCTGGTGCTTAATGTTCTTAATACCACCACAGAGGAGGATTTTTTTTTTTTTTATTGGTTTGGTTTTTGTTTAGCTTCTCTCCTTTCAGATTTTTATGACCTTGTATGGAGCTACGCCTAAAGTATTTATTTTATTTCCATAGGAATTCTAAAATATTGTAATACACTATTCAGTAATTATTTTTGAGACACAATCGAATCTCAAATTAAAATGTTAGTTTGCCCCAAAAAGGTCAGTCAGTTAAAATGCAGTTGCAATCAACCATTTTTCATATCCTACATAACAGAAATTGTAAGCAATTTTGACTTGCAGTGAAATAATTTGTGAGGGAAATGCTTGGATTATTCTTCAGTTGTTCAGAAAAATAGCCAAAAGCTGGAACAACAAGAGCTCACCTGCTGTGTGTTTGTGAGACAATGGAGCTTTCATTTACACTCTGGAGAACAGATAATGACTGAATTTCATCTTGGGGTGAACTCCTCCCAGCTTATTTTCATTAAGATTTCATGTGTCAATGGTTTTGACAATGTGTGTGAGGTCGAGCAGGCTTTCAAACCTCAATGCTTTTTATGCATATATTACCTATGGCATATATGTCCATATATGCCATAGGTGTCCATAGGACCAAGTACTGACAGCTGTCAAGCACCCAAAGTTGACATAGAAGGTCTGTCAGATTTGTAATCATATAACTTGCACTGACAGGCAGATTCTGATTTAAATTAGAATTTCAACAGATTTTACGCAAACTTCTTCTACAGCATCTTAAGTAGATCTATTATGAGTGCATTAACTTTGGTCTTGTATTGGCACTTTTACTGGCATTTTAATACAGTACCAACAATAGATTTTAACCAACAAGATCTACGACCTGGGATTATGGCACACACACACAAGGAAAATCTTCATTCTAGACATGGACATAGATATGTATCAGTGGTACCCAACCTGGAGCTCCCGACCCCCACTAAAGATTTTACATTTACATTCATACTTGATATTTATAAAATTAAATAAGTAAGAGAATTAGAGTGTAGTGAAGCCCTGAACACAAGCTATACTCACTACAACTGCTAATACCTCTTTTTTTAATCATAGTGAGGTTTTCCAATATTCCATATGACTGACCCATGGGAGTTGGGTGATGTGGATAATTGCTTTGAGACAAACCACCTGATTGTCTCCTGCCTACTGATGGGGCTTCTGTGGGTTCTGTGAAAACCAGTGCAGATGTCTGCTGTTTGTGTTCAGTTTCTTGCCAGCAGCTTAATTATTCCATTGTTAGGCTCGTGAAGGCATTCCTGGTGTATTACTCTGACAGGAGCTTCATGTGCCATGGAAAGGGAATCTTCAGTTGAAGCTATTGACCACTGATTATTGTGTCTTGAAGGTATTCAGCTCCCTCCTAATTTAGGTCATTAATGATGACTGTTTAATGACTATGGTCTCTTGGGCAGCTACAGATTGTACTGGCTTCTCATGTGAATTTGTGGTCACCATCGTAAAGGGCCAGTGTCTCCCATTTAGTTACAGAGTATGGCAAAATTGATTAGAATGTTCATAACTATGTTTTTAATAGTGCATATTCACCTGATAATAAGAATTATGTTTTTGTTACCTGAAAATGAGACCTATCTACAAGTCCTCTTCCAATGAGTCCACCATGTTTCTACAATAGCCCAGAATGGACAAACCAGACACTTTCTCTAGATAGGGCCTTTCGTGGCCACCTTCTAGTTTCTCCTTCACAGGAAGAGGAGGGCTAGTGGAGGGGGTTGCAATCTGGATCTACACTGCTAGTTGCCACTGAATCCTACACTGATCCGTGTAAACTAAGACTAGTTTAGAGAGCAGATTATAGCAGCCATAGTTAGTTGGGCACCTCATAATTTGATGAGGTCATGTTGGACTCATTTCTGCCACCCAAAGGCTGGATGCATTTTAACAATTATTAAGTTAATTATTAAGCTACTGAAAACCAAATGAATGTGTTTCCATCCACTACCGTCATGCAAGTATTAGGAGTCTTCTCATAGTCTATCTTAAAAGTTTTTTGTACATTTACAACAGTGGGCAGTGATACTGTTAAGTTGCAAACATAGATCCAGTATTTTATGTGTGATCTTATAGTTCTTTGAGTGAAGAGACCATGAAAACACTCAAAGCTGCTTTGAGAGCCTTTCCATCTAAATGATCATTGACGGTCAGCTTGTTTAAGTAAGTTACAGCATATGTAACAGGGACAGGGGTGTAGAATCACTGTAATAAATGTAACCTGGAGTTAAATAAGAAAGTGGGAAAAAAATAACCAAAATGTTGACATGCCATGTTTTTTAATACCACAGTGATTATGTTCAATTGTGGAGTCTTTCCATTATTTTCAGTCTCACATGGATTTGTAAATACATGCTGAGTAAACAAGACCGCTATTACAAAAAGCTGTTAAATTATGCCCATTGATTTGATGCATGAACACAAATTAAACTAATGCAATTAAACTTGTGCTCAATGGTCTATACAAGTATTTTGGACATAAACAACCTGTTTGTATTCATGATGCTGAAAAGATCTTTAGGACCAGCATATGCAGGCTTCAAGACTGTGGCTGAACTGATGTCTGACACTATTATATGGGCAAATAATTATTTGTTCTCCTTTTGTCTGTGTGTAATTGAAAATTGCGACATAAAACAAAAAAAAGTTGTTTGATGATGGTATGTCCTTGGGTTAATAAATATGTTTCTTTGTTTGTCGCTTGTCACATTTTGCTTCCTGAAGTCCAATATTAATTGGACTTATACCATAATGCAGTAAAAATGAACCTTATTGACATTTTATGAAGCAAATGGAAAAGTTATTGATCATTTGTTTTGTGAATGCCTGTCACCCATTACTCTTTAGATTCAGCCCAATTGAATTTTGATGCAACTGACAACAAAAAAATTTTAAAGTAAAAGCTTGTGCATTTACGTATCTGCGTCCAGACAAACTTTTTTCTCAACAGTATTGATGCAAACATTAGAGCTGTAAGTACATGCACACGCTGTATGTAAAATGCTCTCAGAGTCAGAGGTCGGAATTTATTTCTCTTTCTCTCAGTCTCCCAGTTTTCTACTTTGGATAATCTCTGCTCTTTCTCTCTCTCTCCAGCCCTTACCATTACCCACCCCTCCTTTCCATCCAGTCGTGTCATCTTGTCCGTACCCCACCTATCTGTTCGGCTACATCTCCAAGATGCTGTAATTTCCTTGGCCCGGCTTGATGTTTATTGTGAGGCTGAAATTGAAAATGGCCTGTAATGGAGCGAGCCTCGCAGCCCCGGGACCAATTCACAATCTAAATGACTTGCTCCTTTTCAATGGCATCGACTGGAGGGCTCTTTGTGCAGCCTCGTACCTAATCAACCTCCGGTGTGACCCCCAGCTCTCGGGGGCCGCTGTCGGATTAATGATAAAATCATTGGTTCAAACAATTATTCGACCTGAAATGGCTGGCCATTTTATTCTGAAAATTAAAGAATGTGAAATTAATTTTTTTCTGCGGCGTGTTGTAGAAGCGCCACTTATGGCTGAACTCTGCCCCCTAAACTCTTGATTTCATATGAAAGAGTGCTTTTACTTTATCTAGTTTCTCTCTTTTAGCTTTTTTTCATATCCCTTCTTTCTGTGTGCGTTGTTGCAAATAGCTTCCCAGGTGTCAGAGTAGCAAGGCTTCAGCTATGTGCTTGTCTTTCTGTCCTTCTGTCTAGCTGTTTGTCTAACTTTCTTTTTATTTGCCTTCTGACCAATCTGTCTGTCTGCATGTTTCCTATTCGTCATGCTCAATAAATCATCATATTTGTTGTTTAGTCAACATATGAAATTAATTAGAAATGTGACTAAAGACTAAATCTAAATGCATTCAATAAAAATAGAAAAAATAAAGGAAGAAGTTACTGTGAAGTATTTTTAGGTATGAAACTACAAAATACTTTTTTTTTTTTAAGCCCCAGCTTTTGGTTTTGAACCAACATCCTTTAATCAGAACATCAGTCCAAAATAACTGCTTTGTAGGCTGTTGATTTATTTATCTTCCTCTTGGGGGCACTCTGTCAGATTAAAACCTCCCATTGAACCAACAACCTTTAATCTGTTAGTCAGTCTAAATTACATCTTCCTCCGTATTTCACCTTCAACTTAACTTTTTTGTTCCTGAGGGGAGATGTTTTTTTTTTGTCATGCAAGAAATAGAACACTCAGCAATACATAAAACATACAATAAAAATATGTAAAATAAATAACTGGAGGCTGTAGGTTGTTGTTTAGTACGTCAACCTCTTGGGGGCACTATGTCAGATCAGACTTGTTGGAAACATCTGCCACTGGCCACATAGGAAAAAGTAATGGTGAGTGTCTGACCTGAAATCAGGGAATATTTGTGCCCACAAGTACCATTGACGCGATAGGTCTGTTTGTTCTCTGAATCAACTTTAGCTAAATTCTCCATAATTCATCCTGAATGCGGGATAAAAAGCCAAGTCCACTATAAGTTTGTAATTTAGGAGCTCATGTACAAAATAATAAACGTGTAAAAATATTATAAATTAGTTTAAATCCAGATTGAAATGTGCCTCTGTTTTGTAAACTTTCGGGATGTTTGGTTTGAAGTGGGCATGGTTTGCTCAGACAATATGAATTATACTGAAAATTCTTTACATAATTCTGTGAAACAATCTTAAGAAAATACCCATCAGCTGTCCATGTGTGTGAGCAGCTTTTTCACTACATTTAGTGTAAACAAAAGGAAATACGATTGTACACATTGTGAACTGAAGCTTCTCAGTTGCAGCAATTGCTGCACTAACATGTCCTCATCACACTGTACCATGATTGTTTCCCTTTTTTATAATTTGCTTTGAATAAAAGCACTAGCTGAATGACTAAATGTAAATGTAAAAATATACCGGTAAAATGATGTTTTTGTCAAAGGAGTCTGGTCTAATAGCTTGAAAGAGAGCGTAGATAATGGCTTCAGTTCCAGTTGGAAAAGGCTGTCTGACAGCAAAGTGAAGCAATATATGATGAATATAGCTTACAATGATATTGTACCTCAGTCCAGAGCAGTGCATTGCTTAACTTCCATGCCAGTAGTCCATTCATGTGTAGTCATGAATGTTTCTTTTCACTCTGATTTTTGTGGATGCCTCCTTTTTGTGGATCTTTGTGGACTTGTCGAGGTCAACAAATGGGAGAAAGAGGATGAGGGTGAAGACATGAGATGCAACATCACTGCGTTTACCTGTTTTCTCCCTGTGTTTGCCAGGAGATCTGTCCTGGGTGTTTCCCTTCGTATCTCCCAGTGCATGTTGGGATAGTGACCCTGAACAGAGTGAGTCTCAGAGATGGATGGATGGATTATAGATCGGCCGCCGGTGTGCAGCTTAACTCTGATGAGCCCTGCTGTGCACTTGTGTCCGTCAAACACCACTTGATTACTGGCTGTGTATTTATCATCATCATCATCGTCATCATCATTATCATTATCAGTCTGCACCCCTCTCTTAAGTCTGAGACAATGGGCTCTCCTAAAAGGCTCTTATTGAACTGGAGCTCACTAGCCTTTGCAGCCTCAGCCCAGTCCTAGTCCTCCTCAGCAGCCTGCAGTGTGGCTAGGTAATTACCCAGGGATTGATTCCCCTAACAGAGACCATTTCTTCACCTCCTGCAGAATCACTAAGAGGCTTATAATAAGCCCTGCTCACCTCCATAGCTTCCTAGCTAATGTCTCGCCGAGCGAGAGCCACTATTGACTTGTTGATGGAGATGCTGGAGCTGTGCTGAAGGCAGCTGAGTGAGGGGAGGAGACTTTCTTCACTGGAGTGACTTGATTATTAAAAGGCCGCCAAGCACTGTTGTCATTGCACCTGAGGTAATATATGAAGATTTTTCTCTGAGACATCAATGGAAGATTTTTCTGGACTTAAAACAATCCTGGACCTTTGCCCCGTGGCTCAGAATTAGCTTATGATGTTGGTGACTCTGGGACACTGGCTCTGTTTTTGCATTTGAACTAAACTCAAAGTTTCAATCCCGTGTTGTTTGTGAAGTTTCAGGGTATCAGAAGTCAGTCAGGTGACCAGACAGACCAGAAAGTTTGGCTCACATTATGCTCCTTTAAACAAAACCGCCTTCATGGCTTTGCTAATTATCATTCTGAGGACGCAGCAATTTGTTACTTCCAATCTGCCAGTCAGCAGCGGGGCATGAAGAGGGCCGAGCGCCAGAGAGAACAGAGGCTTTCATTCATTCAGTGGAAGCAGGAGCCACTAACAGAGGAGAGAGTGTTGCTCTGTGTGTATGTGTATCTGTGTCCACTAGAGATAAAGCTATCTTCCTGTACATCTTCATCACTCATATCAGCCAGTTGTTAGTCATGCAACTAATGTAACACCTGGAATTTAAGGCTTCCATTGCTTGTTTACTTCTGACTAAGAGCTAACTCAAAGATATTCTGCATACTATCACAGGTGACTAAAACATGCAGTACATATTCACATTTTGGACCAAACTGTAAACTGGAACCAAAAATTAAATTAAACAATCGATCTATTATCATAGTTTCTTGTTGGTTGATTATTTATTAATTTTACACATTGTTCCAGTTGTGTTGAAGTTATTGTAACGTGAACAAGTCAACTCAGGACATCCCAGAATAAAGCTGCTCAGCCTGTTCAGGCCCAGCTTAAATCAGGCAAAACACAGGACTGTACATGTATCATGATACACATCCGGCAGTCTTATCAATCCTTAAGGTTATATTCCTCAAGCCTTGTTATGAACAACAGACCAAAGAAACAAATGTCCACTGTACAAAGAATATGCAGCGTCCTATTCTTATAGGATGAAATGTGAGTAATCTGTGAGAGAAAATGCATCAACACATGCACCATCAGTGTTTTCAGTCCAAACATTGTGGCCTTCTTCATGAAGTCAAATGCCCTCTGACTCAGCAAGCTATTTTATTGTGATTCTGATTAAAAACATGACTGAAAAGGAGAAAACAACAATGTTCTATTGCAACTAAAGAGCCGCAAGTTCACAAGTATGGGAGGATAAAGTAAACTCTTGAGTGATCTGTGCTGGATTTGTCTTTCTTTCTCTCTCTTTTTTTTATTTCTTCTGCTCTCTAAGAAGAGCGGCACACATGCTGACCAGCATTTCTTTTCTATTACATCAACAAACCCCCACACTGTCCCCATAAAAATGAACACTTAGAAATAACACTTTCATTTAATTTCTCACTCTCAGATTGCTAAATGTAAATGTTCAGCGCAGCCATACAAGCTCTTCTCTTTTCAAGCGTGTGCTTTCACTCTTGCATTCGCTGCTCTGCCGTCTCCTGAAAGCTAAACATTTTTTGCCAACGTGCCCAGTTTTGTGGACACAGTGCAAACCGCTGACTGTCACTTTGTTTGTGTATGTGTTGTGATGAATATGACTGAGCACAAACATGGTCTTCCACAGGAAAAAAAAGACTTGTTAACTGCAATAAAAGTTTTCAATTGGGAGGGGGGATTTCTCTCACTACTGAAAAGTCTGCAAACCTTTTGTGGAAGCTTTAAGTGACAAAATTTGGCAAGAAAGTAGTCGATTGCAATTAGTCACTGAAGTTTCTCAGACATCCTCACTTTCTGTAACAACCGCTCTGTCCTTCTCTCTCCCTGTTTTTTCCTTCGCTGTTTCTCACCCATCCCACCTTCCCAGCTGGGACAAACATTCCCCTAATGAGGGGGTCGGGTGGGAAAGCTGTGGGGAGTGGAGCGTGGATGTGACCTCTGGCATAGTTGGACACTTATTATTCATGGGACGGGGGACCCTGTTTTGTGAAAATGTGTGTGAGTGTTTGTACTCTGAGTAAAAACCTTACTCTAATGCTGCATTTAGTGTGTGACAAATTGGAATCATATTTATGTTAAGGGGTTTATTGATGTTTAGATCCAGGGGCTGCTACTCAGCTAGCTCAGCTTTGGGTAGGTTGAAACTAGCAGGGTGTGTGTCTCTGTGTGTGCGTGCATGCGTGTGTGTACGCGTGCATGTATGTATGTATGTGTGTGTGTTTGGGGAGGGGGGGGACTCAGTTTCTAAGGCAGCTCTGTCTCTCTCTCTCTCTGACTGAAGCACATTGTTCCAGATCAAGGGATGGGAATGGGGCCTTTGGCAGCAGGGTTAAGACGAACACACACAGACACACACACACACACACACACACTATAGACACACATATACAGTATGAACAATAGGAGCAACTCATCATGACACAACCCCGAATCTATTAATAGTTTGTGAAAATCCATTCAGCAGCTGCGTTTGTAGAAAACACACATTTTTTGACTCACGCTCTCGTCTCTCTCTCCACACTCTGCTGTAAAACTGTAATGGTATGGCTCCAGAGCACTTGGGTAGATCACAAAAATTCCCCCTTCTCCTCATTTCCTCCCGTCATGCCATCCTCTAACTTGTCTCCTAAGATTCAGACATCATGGAGGAGATGTATAGACTTCCAGTTGATTGTTATGGCTAATATTATTGCTGCAATTCAGAATGTATCTAAATGTGCAGTTGTGTGGGGTTTTAGTTGTAATGTAATTTAAAAAATAAACCCAGAATCCCTAGCAGGTCCTCTGTAAATTGTGTCTTTCTTATACAAGGCAGCAAGGCCTTGAGCTGTTTTAATAATGTGATTCATGGGAGCTTCTAAACAACGCACAATGAGCAAAAGTTCATTCTTGACCTTAAAATACTTTTTTCTATTTCTGTCTATTATTATTATAAATGACCTTGTACTGAGATTGTCTTCAAAAATAATGAAGTAATTAAACAATTGGTTTGGGCTTTTGGGACAATATATATTATTATTGTGTTTTTTTTTTGTTTGTTTTAGCATTCTGCAGCCTAGCAACAGTCAAAACTTCTCTTGCAATGATGTGTTTTATTGAATCCATAACCTTTACATTCATTTGACAAATGTTTTGGTAAAAAGCAACTCAAATAACTAAAATTCATTTAAACTAGGTTTGCAACTAATGATCATTTTCTTTTTTAATGAATCTGTTAATCATTTTCTCTTACAACTCAAAGATGTTCAGAACATAAAATGATTAATCAAAATTGTCAGTGAACAAAAGACTGAAGAGCAACCCTCCTAAATACGTTTTCTTTTTATCATAATATTTTTAAATATAGAAATTAGTTGAAAGTAATTATTAGTAGTTCATTTCTGTGTGAGAACTACCACAATCACTATCCCCTACCCCCTACCTAATAAACACTTAAGTTACTGTCAGTTATCTTCAGCAGTAAATAGAAATTTCAGACTGAAACAAATAACATTTTGTGACATCGCTGACAGTGTTGCTATGGACGTTGCGTGTTGCTTTTTGTTGCACAACATGCAGTTTGGAAACCAAACCACAGCCACTACCCAAACTGTCCAGGTGCCTTTTCTCAACATCCGAAATAGCTGTCAACCAATGACAGGCGGAGTTGGGAGGGGTGTCTGTGTGTGTGTGGAGCCATGAGACAGGGTAGTAGTTTCGACCTCCTACCTCATCACGTGGTAGAGGACGGGTCAGCCGTGGGTGGCCTGTGTAAAGGTCAGCTGGCTTAGCAAGCAACCAGGAGGTCCATGTGTGTGTGTTTGATCAGACCATGTGTGTATATGTGTATGTGTCAGACCTTAGAAGACAGTGCTTCCTTTCTCCTCCTGAAGCTGCAGTGGCTTCTGGGTAACGGCTGACTCAACTCAGTGTCCCAGACACCATTGAATAACACGCACACACACACACTTCCCTTCCAGTAAACCTTCTCCCACAACTACGACCACCACCATGGCAGAACATTTCAGTTACCACGGCGATGTCTCTGTGTTTTAATGGCAGCCCGGATGACCTGTGACATCATCAGGGGAACTGACAGTTGATTGGTGCTCCGGTAACCATGACGCATGATGAGCAGGGTGGCCGTTAACAGGACTGGGTCATTAACTGTGGGAATGACAAAGTAAACTGGAATGACAGGAAATTAAGAAAGCCAGGAATGCCCTCCACTTCTTCAAATGTATTTACAACATAAACCATACACTCATTTAAAGTCACCAGTGCTTCTAAAATGCATGTATGATAATGAAATTAATAGTAAAATGTTAATACATGAAGCACTACAGTCATTGAACAGGAGCTAAACTAAGTACTTGGGAAGGATACAGACATCAAGTGACTGTGTGGATATTATGTTGCTGCAGCTTCCTACGTGTAACTATGTAGAACTATTTACATCTCACATAACGAAACTCACAAAACACATATTAGCTCATATTAGTACCTGCCCTCCATCTTTTTTCAAGACTGCACACTTCAAACCAATCCTGTATTTTGTTGCACTGACGCTTTGTCCTGCTTCATTTTTGGAGCTACAGTAGATGACCGTGTTTGAACTGGTCAGAGCTGAAGTCCTTTTTAGGCCAAGTGCTTGGCACTGAAGTCATACTACAGAGATAGAGGTTCTAAGTGAGATGGAAATTTACACTTTACATGAGGGTAAAGAGCCAAGATGCAGCTTTAGTGTAGTTTAATATTTTGGACAGCTGTGAGAAGGTCAGAGCTGTTCTTCAGTGGGTTAACAGTTTTTCATCTGTGCTCAGAAAATGAACCTGTGACTTCCTGTAAGACGAGTCGGCCCATTGAGTACAGCATCCTGGCACGCCACAGAGTCCCTACATATCCTGGAAAACCTTGTCATGGAAAATAATGGACAAATAACACAACATGTCCTGGGAAATGATGAGCTGTCGTGGAAATGTTTTTAATGTGTGACACATTTATGATTACGTGTCATATTAGTTGTCACAAGCCCTTGAAATTGATTTAGTTTTGACACTCCAACAGCTGGCAACTGATATTTTGGGTCCGTTTGGAGATGAGTTAAAACTGGTATCATATGCTGATGATAGTTTTTAATGCTCTGAACGTTAAAAGGAATTGTGAGAGGTCTTGAACGTTCCCTTTGTGTTAGTGTCATTATGATACTTTTAAACTTCAAATCACTTTTCACAGTTCACGATGTGTTTTGAGCTGCATTAGGTCAACATTAAAAACATTTTGAACACATTAGATCACGCATACAACACAGGGAGTGTGCACATCATCATCGTTCTTGTCATCTTCATCAAGCTTTGCGTTCTTCATCCCGATCGTCATCCTCACCCAAACTTGATCGACGTGGCTGAGCCTTCTCTCTCCAAGTCTGTTTGTCTGACTCTGTCTCCCTGGCCATGTTGATGGCGACAGGAGACAGTTGCGTGCTGGCAGGTGCATGCCACCAAATTACCATCCATACACGTACACACACACACACACACTGCGCACACACACACACACCCACACACACACACAAAGCAGGCCTCTCCTGTGCTGAGAAGGCTGCCATTATCATATCAAAGCGTCTCTCACAGAGACGTGGCAGCGCTTCAATTTAAGCAATTAATGCAGAGAGAGACTCTGTCACACAGCCCAGCACTCCCCTCCATCACCATCCCTCACCCCTCACCCCCCCCAACCACACACACACTTACGCACACACAGTCGCACAACTACACATGCAGGGCTCTCTTGTGGCACTCTGAGACAAACAAAGGTGTTGGGAAGCGAGGATCCATATTCTCAAGGCCATCATGCTGTTTTTTCTCTCCCCCCGTGTTTTTGCCTTAAAATGAGACAGTTCTTATTCATACTTTGTCCCAGGTTTTTCCTTGGTTTATCCACCTGAAATAAAATCATATTTGCTATGGCGATGTCAGTAGTAGCCTTATGGTGAGATTTTCTTGGATATCTGTTCACATTGGCACAGGGAACTGGAGTACCGCCTGCTTTCATATGAATAACTGTTGTTGTCCGAATTATTATATTATAATATCCAGTTATCTTGTTGAGCTGCAGGTAACTCGGATAAATTGTGGTTTCTCATTGGTTTTCTACTATAAAATAAAGAGTGGAGCACTGACCTCCTCACTTTGTCTACAAGGTGTGACAGAACCTAAATACAACCTGCACACTGTTCACACTGTGCACACATTGGGTTTTTACAGTTACAGGATTTATTTAATGTAACTGAGAATTCTTATGAAATTCAGGTAAATCATGGCGGTCTCTTGGTCATGTATGTATATATCCGTACACAGGTGAGTTGGTTTCTAGTAGAGTTAATTAATAATTAAATCCAAATGATCAAACTGAAATGAATAAGACTTAAAACAACTCTTTCCACAGCTAAGCAGTGGATTTATTTCTAAAATTCAAAAAACGTGTTCCTAATAACACATCAACCACTGGGGGCACGATTCAGGTGGATTCAAACAACTTCTTTCCTGCATATGTGTAGTCATCATGTGTTTGCGCTTGTCTGCATGCATGGTGTGTTGAATTATTTTTTTTATTTTGCACCCCTGAATCCTGCAGCCCCAACACATGCACAGGCTACATGCATGATGGAAGGACCTTCGACATGCTATCGATCTAAACAGACACAGGAGGATCCTCTTCGAGTCAATCAGTCAGCTTTTAAACCTGAGTATCCACCAATCAGTAGACTCATTGTAACTTTTCCTCCTGGTTAGGAGAAATTGGCCCCTGTCATTTAAGCTTTTCAACAAAATCTCCCCATCATTCATCGCCCCTCTTCCTCCTCTGCTGCCTTTCTCTTTGCGCTGGATTGTTGTGAAGTACTCCTTTTTTTTTTTTCTTTTTTTGAGGCGAGACACTTTATTAGACACAGCTGTTCAACTGAACTCAGCAAGGCCTGGGTTCACTGCCAAGAGGCTTTCTCTCTCTGTTGGTCTGTGTGTCTCTCTCTTTCTGTCAGGTGGGATGCAGAGGGATGAATAGGCAGTGATGGGGAGCAGCTATGTGAGGCTGTTCGCTCTGGAAACCTTGGCTCCGGGCCCCCAGCTCTCTGCACAGCAAGCCCACTGGAGAGTCGTGATTTTTATCTTCTAGCCTGAATGGATGCAAACTCAATGTCAGGGCAGACCACTGTCAACTCCAGTACTCCAAAATGGCCACTACAGAATGACAAGTGATAGTTAATTGACAGAGTGCAACATGGACAAAACCATAAGGCACATCTGCTTAAATGAAGTAATTCAAGAGAGAAGTAGTTCTGACTTTATCTTCACCAACTGATCATTGCTGTAATATTTTAACACAGCACTAATCAAATAGAATCTCTGGGTGCTTTTTTTCTGCGTTTGTCCCCTGATGAACTCTCTCTGAAAAAAAATGCTTTCATAAATAACATTTAGAATCTTTAGATATTGTAGCAGAATAACAAAAACTATTGACAAAAACAATAATGCTGCTAATACATGCAGAATAATACAATATGTTATATGTCATATACTGTTCATCCATATTTAGATAGAAATGAAACCTTAGATGTAGAACTCGTACAAATGCAGCAACGTACTTTGAAGCTGTATTTATATGTGATGGTAAAGCACCACAGCCTACACCCTTAAACAGTTCACCTACACTCATGTGCACCCCCAAAGCATAAGTGTGGGGCTGCTAAGAAGATTAAACACATGACGATGTCAGGAACATATATTAGTCAGCCTGGGTTACTTATATCTTCTCCTGTGAGTGCTTGATAGTTGAGATTGCTGAAAGTGAAAACATCATCCAGGAATCTGAAGAAAGACAAATTTTCTTCTTTTCACTTTCACCAAATTTATGTTGCGATCGAGCAAAGCCCACAAAGTAAATGAAAGAATGAAAACATGATTATTTCAGCGATGAACAGCATTAGTTTTGTTTTCAGTAGCTGGTTATTTATATAAGTGGTTAGCTGTGTATAATTAAAGCACAATAGGGCCTAATAATGTGCAACATATGTCACTCATCAAAGCAGGTTTAAGGCTCAACTGTGGGCTGATGTACAGTAATACACCACAATTATTATCATTACAACACTGCAGTGGACACATTTCAAAGCACAAGATGTGCAAACACATCTTTCAGAGGTTATTAGGATAACTAATGTATGGATGATTTCACCATTTAAAGTTGCCGTTAAGTGTGATAAGAATTAAACGGCATTCAGTGAAGATCACAACAAGCTGCGGATTCAGATATTCTGTAGACTTACATCAACACTCCACTACCACAGCGGCAACAGGAATGAAACATTATTCATCCAGATTATTAGCAGTAGTGACAGGGCTGCTTTATATTACTGTATCCAATGTCGCCATTATATGGCGTGCTGAGAAAATTCTGCAGCAGTTTCACTTCAATCTGTGATCAAATACATACACTCAGTTATACTTTAGTCATTACCTGCAGGAATACTTCTGTAGGTCAGGGGTTAAAATGCTGACCATGAGCCATAACATCGCTGCTCAGGCTGGGTTTGCATCTCTCTCCCCCTCATTTTCTGTCATCTCTGTCCGTAATAAAAGACAAATGTCCCCTCAAAAAAGACAGCATTGTGCTTGGAGAGAGGAAAATGTTTATTTCACCTGCTCACTTCTAATTCATTTTACCCATATCATACCAAGACCTGCGTGAAAATGTAACATTTTGCCTGCCACATGCCCCTTTGTGGGTACCACTGTACAGCCCCACACTGGCGGTATGTCACATATAAACAAACCCAGAGCTTCCAGAATAAATAACTCATATTTTGAGACTAGATTCATTCAGCAATGTGTACATGAGTATAAGGTGGTTTGGTGAGGATGCGATAAGAGATATATGTCACTGAAACACTGCTTCTGATGACTTGACCTTTCTGACCTCGCCAACCTCTTAGTCTTTATTTTTGATCATTAAAATAACACATTTGTTATTTCTCTCTTTATCTCTGTCTTGCCTCAGCCGTCTCTCTTTCCTCTTTACCTGTCTCTTTCTCTTCCTGTCTGTATCTCTCTATAAGTCGCTCTCTGGTTGCAACAGCTGCTTGATGTTTGTGACAGGCGGCGCGATAGCGCTGACAGGCTGGAGACGGTTATCAGAGAGGGCGCCGCTAAATTGAAAATTGCAAATGAAAATCCTGCTCAGCACGTTTCTTTAAATTCATCAGCCATTATGTCAGATGACCTTTTGGGCGTCAGGCGCCACTGATAAAACTCCAAGCGACAACACTCGGCTCTGATCCAATTTTCGACACTGTCCCCTTCCTCTCCTCCTCCCTCCCCCCTCCCTCCTCCTCTCCGTCACCGTTCGACCTGGTGCCAGTGAAAATGATAGGCTTTCGGGAGAGGCTCCATTGTGCTGCAGATGAAGAGGTTTTGTTTAGAGGAGATGGCCCTGCAGTGTGTGTGTGTGTGTGTGTGTGCGCGTGTGCTGAAGGAAGTGTGAGGGGTATGAGAGTTTGGGGGCACCGAGCGTGGCTTGGCCTGGCCTTGTCCTGGTTCTGCTGTTGTTGTCCAATCACAGCGAGGATCAGAGGCCAAGAACGTGCGAGCATTTGGAAATACAGCAAGGGCACGAGAGCAGAAAGAGAGGTGTAAGGGTATAATAAACACTAAGAGTAGATGTCACTCTAAATGGCTTTTCCTGGGCAGGTCAGTGTGTGCTAACATTGACTGACGTGTGTGTATGTGTGTGTATAAGCCTGTGTATCATCTCAGGAGAGGAAAAAGGAAAAGAAGGACCAGAACTGATCCTCTCAGTCTATCAGAAGCTCTGTCTGTCTGTAATTGAATTCTCTCCCTCTCCTATTGTTGTTGTCTTTGTCTCTGGGGACTGGATGGTCAGATTTTTTTTTTCTCTCAGGTGGTGCTATAATACAGCGTCTGGGTTGTACCATACAGATAAAGATAGTTTGGTGTAATTTTGTCAAATACATACTTTTTTTGTCTGTGAGACTGATGCAAATGTCACCTGAAACATCCAATGCTTTGTGCGGACACTTAGAGTATAGGTTTGGATAGTTTCTTTCTATCATAAACATGCGTGTGCATCTAAAAAATGATGCGTTGCTTTAATCTTTCCTCCTCGCCATGTTGGCCATGAACAGATCTGTGCTGCATCTCTTAAGAAATGAGAAAAATACCCTTTTAATTACATCTGTATTTTATCACAATAGACTTGAAGAAACCTTCACTTTTATTAGATAGTTTTGCAAAAGAGACTGAATGGTGGATCCAACCCTGTCTGTAGGAAACATAACCAACTGGATTACATTTTCTATTCACATAATGAGAAAATGTTAATTAAAATATCTGGTAAGTTGAAAAATGTTGATGCTGATGGTGGTCATTGACAACCTTTTGCCAACATATCTAATTTTGTAATACCATATCTGCTCATAGTGACCACATCAAATATTTAACTTGTTTTGGTTATGTTTAGCTAGTGGTAGCACTACTTTAAAGTTTGGGAATGATTGTGGTCTGGTTTAATACAGAACAATGTGTTAATCATCATAGGACTTTCATCTTTCCTAACCTTAACTAAAGTGCTTTTGCTGCCTAAACTCAGTCTCTTATAAAGTGATACCCATATATGAATGCACATTCTCTAGGTAAGGGACCAACGTTTTGGCACTGTAAGCGCTCTTATTTTAGTTTGTAGTCCGAGTAGTGTTGATCAGGGGTTGGTCCGTGTGAAGAGCAAAAGAGGACACATGCCCAAAATGGAATCTCGGCTATCGTCGTCCTGTTTTTATTTAGTTTAAAGGTTCTCTGCATTCATATGCAGATACATTTTTGGACTGCAGAGGAAGATATCAGTTTACTGGATATCCACTCATTACACCAGAAGCCACCACAGGTTAAATCTTTCTCAGATGATAGCTGATAGGTTCCTAGATTGGCTTTGGTTGGGTGGATGGCATCTCATAAAGACCCTCAGGTCCTCAGCTGGAGTCACATTTGCATTGGAAAATATACCACACAAGGTTGTCCTCTTAAAGTGTTTGCCTGCAGTTTCATAAATTTGATGTCACAATATGACATGTAATTATCAGATGTTCAAGTGCAATGTCAATGTAGAAAGTATTTTTGTTCAGAAAACCAAAAATAGTGTAAGTTTGATCCATTAATGATACTATAACCACCAGTCAGATATTGTCATAATGGATACAACATTGGCGCTGAATATTCAAAGATATTGCCTAGATAAACCAGAGTCAATGCTATGTCTTCTGACTGAGTTGTTCTGTCCTGTAAAATGATTTGTAGGTGGGAACAGTTTTCTGTTTCCTACCACCTTTACTTCTTGTCCAAACATGGAAAGTAGTTTCTAGTTCTAACCCTCCATCCATCCATCGCTCTCTGTCCTCTCCTCCTTTAAACTGCAGGTTCCATCTATCTGTCAAAAACTCATAAGCATGATTTTGCCATCTCTTTTCTCAGCAAAGAAGTACCTCGAACTTGTTCTCTGGACATGTTCATACACTCAACATGAGAAATGAGTAAGCTGTGGGCCTTCATTGAACCTCTTGTTTTGAAAGCTTAATTTATTTCAATTTTTTTAGTATTTTGCTTCTATGAATGGGTCTGTATAAAAAAATATGAATGTGTGTTCGCGCAGAGTGTCAGTCACTCATCAGCCTGCGTGCATGAAAATTGTATGCAGCGATGTGTTGGCTCTTTCTCTGTTTACAAGTGTGTCTCAGCATGTGCCTACATCTGCGTGCGTGCATGCAGCTGTCCCAGGTGTGCGTTATTAATCAGTTATCAGGGCAGTTTATTTGCTGGGTGACAAGTTGCAATTTCCCCCCTGATTCAAGGCCTCTTTGTCAGGTGGGAATTACACTGAGAGCACATGACAAAACACTTCACCTCAGCATCGTTCCCTCACTTCTTCTCCCTCTCCCTCTGGATACTGCCAGATCTCTTTTCTGCCACTCTTCCCTCCCCCTGATGTCACCTCCCTGTTCCCCACTCTTCGTTTCTTTGCCTCAACATCACCTCTATCTCTTCTCCTTCCCTCTTTCTTCATCTTCTCTCCCTCCATCGTTTCCCCCCCACTTCTTTTTCTATATTTATTTTTCCTTCCATGAACAACATCATCCTCAACCCTTGGAGTAAAAAAAGGGGGACTATATAATTAATCACACAGCTTGGTCTAATTAGAGATGAATACGCGTTGTCCCTCTTGTCACACACACGTGCGCGCACACACACACACACGCACGCATTCACCTCTGTGCTTCTCTGGCCTAATAGCAGTTGATGCTGTATTAACGGCAAATGGTGCAATCCCCGCAAGAGCCCCTCTTGCCTTGATGAATCTGATGAATGTGACAATAATTAGTGAAGACAGATGAGAGGTAAATTACCACTGACAATGTAATGCTGTCCTGTCTGCCACTGCAGAGAGAGAGAGAGAGAAAGATAGAGTGAGAGAGAGACTGCCGGGACATGTCAGAGGGAAAGAGAGAGAGGGGGAGTAACAGACAGCGAGGGACACCAAAAGTAGTTTGGTTTCATGCAAATTATTATTTTCATGCAAATTATGATGCACTGATTTAGCTTAATGGAAAGCCTAATGGAAATGTTGTAATTTTCCTCAACATAGAAAAAAGAGCGTATGTATGTGATGTATTCTTTTAATAGATGCTAAAATATTATGCAATAAAAATGAATATGACACACTGACCTCATTTGAGTAAGAAAAGAAAAAAAATGTTAATGCTGAAAAACACAGTGCAATGCTAAAGATTTTGGATTGGCCAACTACTGGTATTTATTGGTATGTGATTTTGCTTTACATCTTGTGTTTTAGATTGAATTTACTTTATTGTTATCTATAATATAATATTGCATTGCAAAGCACTTTGTAACTTTGCTTTGAAAAGTGCTATATGTCTAAAGCTAGTATTATACCTGGAGCATTGACAGTATATAATTAGTGGACAGAGCCTCCTGGTCTGAAACATGAAACCAGTCAGGAAGGGTCTTAATCCTGCCTCCTTTCTAATGGCCAGCAGGGGGCAGCACACTTGGCTGCAAAAAAAACGGATTTATATCATTTGTATATACACTTATGTGAAAATGATGCTACTTCTTACTTGATTTATTACCTCAGTTAGCAGTTTCTACTTATGTTTATGTCTCAGTTGTATAGTTTCAAATCTTCGTTAATACAGCGTGATGTTAATTTTGTTGTTTAATGTTTGATTTTTTGTCCCATTTAGAGTAAATTGGATGATAATGCATGCTGTGCTGCATCAGTGAGTCTGTCTAACCTGCCCATGTTGGGCTCACAAAACTAAGCAGTGCTGATGAAATATGAATCCAGTATCTGTTACTGCATTGCCTGTTTGTGTTTCAGGAATATATTTTATTGTGCTGTTTAGCTGTAATAAGAACATGTTTATAACTAGCCATGCCTCCATTGATTCCTGCGTGAAAACAAAGTCGTACAAAGCCTAGCCCAACTCCCAGTATGCCATCACCAGCTCCATGCTCCCATTCAAATATGGTCAGTTCTGGCTCCATAAAATGCAAAATGACAATGTCCATAATGGCAATCTGGAGGCTTCAAAACGGTTGTTCACAAACCACTGGGTGATGTCAATCGGTTTTACAATTGCTCTGGTAGTACGATGACAGCAAAGAGAAAATGTAAAAAAAAAAAAAAAAACCTTTAAAGCTGTTATACTTAAGTTCAGTGACAGGATTTAAATAAAGATATTTGATTGCAGTTTGCTATTTAAATCCTGTTCACATTGTGATCACATACCATACAAATTAGGTATGGAACAGAGCACATCAAATATATTCTGTGTACTCTGCTAGGATGGCCAAGAAAATGATCAAGTAACCCGACGTCGTCTGGCAAAGCAAAACGTTGGCTAATCACTTCAACTGGACCTCCTAGACTGTATTTGTTTCTTAAAAGTAGCTTTTTAGCTGCATTATTTCCCAAAATAGTCTCTCTTGTGCTCTTATGACTTTATGTGGTGCATTATAATGGGCATTGAGTGTACATGTTTTCTTTACACTTAAGTTCGATGCTAACAAATGATAACTTTCCCAATAATAATGATTGAATCAGTTTTAGACTTTTTCCGGTGTCCGTATAAAATATTTTTGGTAAGGCTTTTGATTTTAATCTGCCAAAGTTTCTTATAATTTCTTAGAATTTCCTAGAAATAAGCTTATGTGTAATTTTAAATTCATAGAAGATTCTTTTTGTGCTGCACTAACTAAAATGGAAAAATGGCATACGACTCCCACATCAGAATTATTAAATTCAGAAATACTAAACTAAATTCATGGCCAAATTATGCGGTCCTTTCAGAAAAATATCAGGAAATTTACAGACGCATGCTTTGACTTTGAACTTTTTGTGGTCTCAAAAGTTTTCAAAAAAGTTAAAATGTGGAAAGCCATGTAAAGAGACAGACACACACAGTAAGTGTAGCATCAGCAAAGCCTCAGGACTAATCATTGCTCTCTGCCAGAAGAGAGAGAGCGAAGGATGATGAGGGAGGAGAGGGAGAGAGAGGTGAAGGGGGGAAAGATGGTAATTGTTTTCGTCAGAGGCAGTGGGGAGCTATCAGGGTAATAAAGTTAATTAGCAGAACAAACAAGGGGAGAGAGAGGGATGAAGAGAGGGAGAAGGACAGAGGGAGAGATTTGATGATGATAAACGGCAGCAGATCTGACACCCGAAGAAAACAGTGAAATCAATTATTCTTATTTTCTCCCTCTGGTGAGGAAAAAAAGACACAAGAGCCGCTGTAGAGCTCAACTGGATGGAACCAAAACTCCTCCTCCTCTCTTATCTTGAGCTCATTTACCTTCCATACTGTGTGTGTGTGTGTGTGTGTGTGAAAGAGATCAGTGTTTTTTGTCATGTTGTTTTTTTTTCCCCCAGACATTGACATTGTCAAAATCAAAGCAATAAACATACAACCATACAGTAAACCAGCCATTGCACATTTCCTCAGTTTTCCTCAGATTCTGTTACTTTTGAATTTTCCAAAATGGGAAAGAATCAATCCAAGCTTTCACTGACTTATCTGAGACATCAAAGTTGATCAAAAACATGTGATTTTCACGTCACTGCTGGCAATCTGTAAGGAGTTAATACACCAACGAAGCTCAGAAAATAGCCTTAATCGACAATTTCATGTCCGAAGTTAATGTTACAATGGAGACTATGTGAGGCCGTTCTTAGCGTGCTGACATTAGCATTTAGCTCAAAGCAGTGCGTGTTCATCATGTTCATAACATGCCGATGTGTTCGTGAAGTAAATAGTTTAGAACGTAAGCATGCTGGTGTGCTGGGATTGATTCCGGCCCATGGTCCTTTGCTGCATGTCGTCCCCTCTCTTTCTCCCTGCTTTCCTGTCATAGTGTTGCTATGGTAATGGTGCTAGAAAGAAAGTTCAGATATGGTTACAATTCATCCTTTGGGCTACATTGATTCCATTGCTTATTTAATGAGTACAAATCAGGTACGTCGAAACTGTATTAATCTTAATAACTGCAACCATAAATCCAACTCGTATAGAAATGAAGTATACAATATCCCCTCAACACACACACTACACATTATACAACACACTATCCTGCGTCATTTTAAATAGCTAAACAAATCAAAGCCTTGTATTATTGAATCATGTGGATTTCAATGTCTCTCGCCATGGCAACCAAACAGTATCTGACAGGCCATCACCAGGGCGATGTGGTGACATGCCAGGTAATGGAACCTGTGTCACTGACATCACATGCATGGGAAACACTTCATTATGGGAGAGCTGTGTGTGTGTGTTTGAAAGAAAACAGCTCTCCACAGTGCTAGCATGTTTTCTCTGCCATGTCTCATTTCCAAGATGCTGTAATTCTGTAATTGTACAAGGCATGCTGAGGGCGTAGGTGTGTGTATGTGTGAGTATAGTTAGGTGTGAGTTATTCTCTGCAGTGCGCCCTGATTATGTAGCATTGAAACACAAAGTGAATATTGAACTCACGGGAGATAACAGAGATGGTTGCTTACTGGATTGTTTGTTTTGGGGGAATCATTAAACAGAGCAGCACTTACTAATTTACTAATAATCCAACAAAATTGAAATAAATACATTGTGTTTCTGCTCCTCTCTGTTCTTGGTACAAATTGTGATTCATACATGATAAAGTGGAAGTGAAGTCCAGTAGTTTCTGTATTAGGACACCTTACATTGCATTATTGTCATCACACACATAACAAAGGTCGAATCTGTTGTAGAAAGTAGGATGTAGGATGTAAGAAACTTTAGCGGTTTATTTTGAACGTCTATAATATGTTGAATGCAGTACACACATGCATATTTTATCATGGTGACTTCATTCTTGCTACTCAATGTTAACCAGTACCTAACTTACCTCAGTCTAGTATCTGGTTTGAGTCTTGGGTTTTGGTTTTATTTTCATAACCTGACCACCAGTTCTGTTCAGTTATGATAACACTGTAGTTGCTGAAATGGCTAGAAATGATTTTAAAAGCAAGAAAGCAACAGCCTTTTAAAACATAGATTGTTTAAACCAACGTCTTTGAAGGTAAAACCAAAGGTGAGTGTGCACCTGTGGTGAGTGGTCAAAGTTGAACCAGGGTGTGTGACGGTTCACTGTGGTGGATTTTTATGAAACGCAGTTGATTTTTTATTTTTTTTTTTCCTTCTATGACTACCTAACCACATGAGTTTGTCCCACTGAGCCTTTTGCTTGATCCTTACGTGGTCTGTCCCCAGATCTCGACAATTACTTTGTAATAAACTGTAGTTTTCCTTGAACACTGCCCTCTAGAGGTGTTGTAATCGAGAAATATTACCGCTTTACGCTTCCTTGTTGGCACCCGTGTTCAACTCCATCCTACCACTGTAGGGTAGAATAACACTTTAACACTAGATACACAGTGAATTAAAAACAACAATCTGTTGTGCTCTGTGTATTTACAGTTCGTTCTGTAAGACTAAGAATGTTATAAGAATAGAGGAAGGAGGTTAGCAGTAAAGAGAGCGCCTCCTAAAGAAAAAAAAATATCAAAATACAGTTTGATTGACAAGTGATGCTTAGAAGACATGGCAGCAGTGAAAGCATCACCGTGGCTTGTTGCACTATCAGGCCCTCCTGTGGCTCTCCTGGCAGACATGGTCGTCACATTAGTAAACTGAACCGCCGGCGTGCCCCTAAAATACACTTTCTTATCAGGGCTGTTTCCTTTTTGGGAAACCAGTCACAAATAAAAGACCTTCCTTTCTGCCAGTGTGTTTCAGGGAAATGTATGTATAATATACAGTATATTGTCAGTTTGGGTTTGTTTGGTTTGGGTTGCCAGGATGTCTGGTCTGGGTACATTTGATTCGGTTGTCAGGCACTGCCTTTGGACTGATGTGCTGTTAGAGACCATCACCTGGGACATGTGATAGCTTATCAAAGTCTGAGCAGCCCTTCTGCTGCACACACATGCACACACACACACACAATCACACATATATACCTTTCACCTACTGCAAGAGGAGGGTGAGTTTGGTGTGTATGCCCTATGTGTCTGTGCACACCTGTGCGCGCGCGTGTGTTACTCTGGTCGTCAAGGGAACCATGGTTGGAAGGACAGTTTGACGTCTCGCTTGGCATCATGGGATACGGCTGTCACCTGACGATGCTGCCACTACGGAGATAACCTTCAGGGTGACAGCTGAGACAAAGACACACACACACACACACACACACACACACACACACACAGAAGAATGTATACAGACAACCACACACACACACACATATGAAGCCACATATATGCATGACTGCCCAAACACACACGCACACTGCAGACTTCACCTGCTGAGCTGAACACAGTGGGATTGATCCTAATTAGTGCTAATCAATATGTTGATTGAAAGTTTCGCCTCAAAGAAATCGTCCGACCTCCAACAAAGAGGTCAGAACACCCTCTACTAAATCTGTACAAAGGTATTGTAATCAGAGAACCATGAAACAACCTTTGGGAAATGTCTGTCACATCTCCGTCAATCAAGCATAGTATCTAATGATGAGTTAGTGAGTAACAGAAACTAACGCGGCAGGAGTCTCTTTCCGTTTTGTGGCATCAGCAGATATTTGTTTGGCTCTAGGTGCCATTTTTATCAGTAGTGCTGACATTTAATAATGTTTTACACCAGACAGACTCCTTTGATCCAGTCACACTTAAAGGTCCAGTGTGTAAGATTTATGGGGTTCTATTTACAGCGTATGACAGAAATGGAATATTATATGTGATATGATATGTGATATATGTATATGATTGCTTTAGTTTAGAATGAGCCTCTGCAGATGTGGTTCCCTGTGTTTCTAGAGTAACCCAGAACAGACCAAACACTGGTTCTACATAGTGCCATCATAGCTCTCCTTCACAACTGCACCACTAGTTTAACGTCGTATTTTAATTGGGAATACTGTAAGTAAAGTGAGCTCAGTGAGTGTTGTTTTTCAAAACTACCCCTGGTGTTTGAGAGAAGGTTGTGTGTGTAATTGTGTAATCACAAGGAGCGTTTCTTTCGGTTCAACAGGAATCCCACTGAATCGAACCCAGTGACAGGCATTAAGAATAATTATATAGAAAAATAGCCAATCTTCTCACTGATTGGCTTCTTTGTTTTTCTATATCGCATATATGGGCATTGGCACTGAACTCAGTTTCATAACAATTAAAAACTCCCCGTAGTACACTTAACACACACACTTAACTACAGTGGAAGGTTTATTCAATATTTTTAGTGACTAATCTTTTTCCTTTAGAAATTAAAAAGTTGGAACAATCCGTAAAACATCACCCATGATTTCCAAAAACTAAATTTGAAATGTGGACTCATAAGACCACAGCACACTTTTCTACTTTCCGTCAGTCCATTTCAGATGAGCTCAGATGGCCCAGAGCAGAGTTTCTGGACTTTTTTGATATCTGTGTTTCACTTTGCATATTGACTTGCAACTGTAGATGCGGTGATGAACTGTGTTTACTGTTTTCTGAAGTGTTCCTGAGCACACGTCCTGATGTTCTTTATACAACCATGTCGGCTTTAATGCAGCGCTGCCTGACGGATCGATAGGAAGAAAGGTCACGGCCATTCAGTGTAGCTTTTCGGCTCTGCTGCTTACATACAGATATTTCACTGGATTCTCTGAATCTTTTCATGATATTATGAACAGTAGAAGGTGAAATACCTTACATTTTTTGCATTTTAGTGTTGACAAATATTCTTAAACTGGACTGTTTGCAGTTTTTCACACACTGGTGTACCTTGCTCTATCCATGCTTGTGAACGGCATCTCTTTTGTACCCAGTCATGTTATTTTCTCCTGTTATGAATTGTTTATCTGTTGAATGTTCCAACAGTATCTGTTGCCCCTTTTGTACGTGTTGCACAAATAATTGGACTTGGGTCCATTGATGTGATGATTTAGATCTGTTAAGGAAGTTTTAAACAGGATCTTGAATCCTCTCATCAGAAACAAGCAAAGAGTTCATACGCAGCAACACTTTCTGTCCAGAAATCATGTTCATAACAAGACAAAGACAATTTTGCTTTCACCTTAACCAAGCTCTGTTATCTGCCCTCATGTTTTCTCATGATGATGCTTTTTGCCAGACATTGTTTGCAGAATAATTTTTCACTCATTTTGGGGTGGGGGGACGAAGTTTCTTCTTCTCTTGTGTATTTGGGTTCGGTCGCCTCTGTCTGACTGTCATGTGGATTTTCCTTTCACGGTGACATGTTATCATTTGACTTTTTTGTTCCTAACTCAGATAATTTAACCTTTCCCGCTGTTTCTGACAGATCAAATCAATACAGTTCGAGCACTCTAACTATTAGCTTTTACTTCTAAATTACTGTGAGTATGAGGAGTTTTTAGAACAATAGAGAGACTTGGGCAACCAGGCTGAAACTACAAAATTACTTTCCTGTCTCCCATCACTGGGATTTACTGCATGGTTACACAGTAAACACATATATTTTAAGATCTGAAAGGCAGACTGGTAAACAGATAAATGTATCGATATATCGCCTTTTTGACTTTCTTGACAACAGAAGTTTAAGTTAAGATCACCTTTTTAACAGATGTTAAAGTTTTACAAGGTGCTAATACAAGTGATTTATGCAGCATTAATCTTAACAGTAAAGGTAGTTAGAATTTCAAATGTGTTATTCTTTAGCTAACACACACACCCCGTGAGAATACAGGCCCGAGGGCCTACAGTAGCCCTCCCAGGGGTTTAGGAAGCCCTGTGGTTTTCCTGTGGTGTTGCACTGTCATGTAGATGTGACCCAACGATCATCTCCTCCATTCAGCATGCTGCCTTTGTTTTAAGTCCCCGCCCTTTATGTATGCTTGTGTGTGAGAGAGTGACTGAGTGTGACGCATGTGTATGAGTAAGTACGTAATTCACTAAGTAGGTAAGTATCCCTCCCAGCATTTCCTGTCTTATGGAGCTCAGGCGGTGTTAGCCAGGGTTAGCTGAGGCTTTAGCACCTGCTGTCACTGCTACAGTCACACTCACTTGTCCAGACACAACGGCTTTAGCTTGGTGATGAGGATTACTGCTAGTAATGTGTGTTAAGAGCATTAGCTTGGGCCTGGGTGGGTAATAGATTGCTAGAAAGTATCAGACAATATCCAGGCCTTTTAATTGAATACAGATGACAGTACCAAATAAAAAGCCTGACAGTTTTGCTTGATAAAACTCCTATGTCAAGGAAACTCTGTGTGACAGTCACATGTATAAGTTACATGTAAGTTTGAATGTTAACAGTCTGAGCCAGTGAAACAGCAGAGGAAAGTGGACTTTATCAGCTTATCCAAAATCCCGGAAACAGAAGTCATTAACAGACTCAGCTGAGATTTTGATGACTATCGCTGGTCTTTGTGGACACGTGTTGCATCGACATGTGTTTCATCAGTTTTGAAAATGATTTGTATCAACGCACTCACTGAACCCAGAGATAAAGCGTGAGCTGTTCTCAACAGATCTTTATGTACACAGTGTAGGGTTCACACACACATTCGGTGTTGAATTTAAAGAATTCCAGTCAGAGAATATAACCTGATGGACATCTTTCACTTCACATAAGAGGCATATTAGCTGGATTATCAAGATGCACAAACGTGGCACTGAACGCACTCTTTTGAACAGCCTGCATCACTGTGATTTTTCACTACTCTAGTCGACTCTGACCCAAAGTTCAATGAAAAAAGCAGATGGAATTTTGTTGGTGGCAACTATAAGAAATATTTATAGAGAATTTCATTTTGTGCAACCCAGAGTTGAATCTGCAAACCAGGACGTAATACGCATAAGGTCACAAGCAAATATGTGAGAATGTGCATATCAGGTTATAAAAAGTAAGTATCTTTCTTACCTATTTCATATTTCAATTCAAATTAAGCTTCCATAACAGGCAGATCGAGCTGTTTTATATTATTTTAAATCCTGAAAGCATTAAGATAGAAAATCAATTATCAGGCTTAGTCTACTCAAAGCAGTTATTTGTTTTGTGTTGGTCATATAGCCTTGTCCATCCTGACTGAAGAAGTTGTTTGCGCTGTTAAAGGCTGCAAATTAATCAACATTTCTCTGCCTCATTTCTGGTATGAGAACAAAAATTATAAAATGCATTGCAGCGGTGAACAAGTTCCCAGCAAAGGACCTACAAAGGAACTACACATTCTCAGCAAAGGATTGAAGCCTGAGGTTCATTACCCATAGCTGAATACTTGACTACTACTGCTTAACTACTATAACACTTTTAGCTCCCATTTATTTGGAAAATCTCTCATAATATATTGGCTGGCAAAGTCTTTTGTTGAAGGAACAAAGAGTTTGCTTTTGAAATACAATGACACATTACAATTTAGTGGGGAATTAAGGTTTATTCTTATTTCTGTCAAACATTTTGGAAAGGAACATAATGCCACCTGGATTATAGTTTTTTTTTTTCCTTTTTCTTTTTCTGGCCTTTCCAAGCTTTATTTGATAGACAGCTGAAGAGTGACAGGAAAAGTGGGGAGAGAGATGGGGAATGACATGCGGGAAAGGGCCACAGGCCAGGACTTGAAGCCAGGCCAGCCGCAGCGAGCCTTCACTTATGGGGCGACTGCTCTACCGACTGAGCTAAAGCTAGTTTATTTTAATTGCTGCAACTAAACATAAAAAAGTTGTATCATGCTTGTGTTTAGGCACTTGGTAAGGGTTAAGGAAAGATTGTGTCTTGCTTAAATACTGTGAAAGTGTTGTTGCAACCAAAGCCCACTCAAATGGGATAGATCAATACTGCCTGGACTACAAACAGAAACCAGAATGCTTCCAGTGCCAAAATCTTGGTCCCTTGCCTACAGATTCACATGCATGTATCTGTTTGTATCACGCATTTGCCACAGGATGGAAACCCTGATCTGTCAGCCCTACAATCTAATACCATAACCCCTTTAAGATTCCTCTAATTCAATTCAGCACATATGTTTTTATATAAAACACCAGCATGTGTTTGACCTTGACATCAATAAATAGTAATAATAATAATAATCATTTCAGTGGGAAAATGTGCAACCTTGAGTAACTTTGATGTATTTTATGAAATGTAATAAAAATTGCTGTACACTGCAGCATTTATGTTTTTCCACCTGAATCATCATATCACCCCTCTGCTGATAAACATTCATCCTGCTCTGCTGAGAAATATTTTGATCACTGGTCTTCTGGAGACCACTGGTTTGACTGGCACACACACACACACACAAACACACATGTACAGACCTCTCAGTGGGTGCCAGAAGCAGACCAGGTAATGATTGGCTATTTCAGTTTCTCTTCTCCTGATGTTCACATTGACTGGCAACCTCACACTGAGACAGATAATCTCCTCTCCTCTCCTCTCTTGCCTTGCCGCCTTGTTTGGAAGAGGACGCAGATAGGAAGTGGACAGAATACTCTCCTGTTGTGTATCAGCGGCGCGCCACTCAGACTCACCCCTAAGATCCTTACATGTGGATGAGCGCACACACACACCACACATATGCACAAACACACCTGCACAGAGAAAGAGTTGTATGTTGAGCAACACAGGAAAAAAAAAAAAAACAGAAGAGATGGTGAAGAAGACGAACAAACATGAGTCAGAAAGAACAGAGCAACAAATAGACGATCAATCATGAGGGATCATAAAGAGCAACAGCAAACAGGGAGAGTGCAGTGGAAAGCAGGAATAAATAAAAAAAAAAAAAGAGAGAGACACAAAGCACAGTAAACCAAAAGTTTCCAAAATGAAGATACCTTACAAAACGGAAAAAATAAAACTGCTATAAATCTCCCAAGAGGCATTACAATCTTGTAGAACTCTTTTCCTCAGTAAAAGAAAATCCTCAACAAAGGATCAGACACTGACTTGGTAATTGGAAAAAGGTTGTCATAGAAACTCCTGGCAAGAAAGAAGCATCTGAAAGTGTCTGTTGACTCTGCAAACAAAACAATCTGAAAGATGAAACTGATATCTTTATAAAGCCACAAATATCTTTCTGTCCGCAGTGTATTTGACAGGCTGTGCTGACCAATCAGATAAGCAACAGATAAAACAAAAAAAACCCTGAAGCAGCTGAATAAAATCAAATGAGTGTTGCATTTGGATTAATTCTCAGTCATTCCCATGAGGTAAGAGAAGTATGCTTGTCATGTTATTAAAGTGACTTAAAATACATTGTGCTGTAGATACAGAGAGGAAGTGAAGGAAGGTTTCCATGTTTCCTACAGAACTGCAAAGCGTCTCGGTGTATAAAAGACACAAGACTAATCACTCTCATTGTGGCCTATTTCCATGGTAACTCTGCACCGAGCGGTAATTTAGCCTCGCTAGCTAACGACACAGAGCGAGTCATTATCTTAGCGCCAGGCTAGGGCCTCCTATTTAAAGATTCACACCATGAATGAACAATTAGAGAACAGATTGCTGGCCTAAATGGGGGAGAGACAGGAAAAGACAGAGGGAGAGAGGAGATGAGGCCAGTATGTGGTCACCCTACTGTATGAGAGGCCGTTCAAGACATTCTTCATTCTGGCCTTCTCACACACATATATTCTCCTCTAACATACATATATTCTCCTGTTTGAAAATCATCCATGAGTTTAACTGACAAACAAAAAAAATCTTACCTTATCACTCTCTGCATAATAATTTGGAACGCTGTGTATGTGAAAGGAGACTATGTATGTGAGAGCTGAAGTATAGATGAAACGGAAGGCAGCTCATTTCTCATGTTGTGATTGGCTGAGAAGCTCGTGCTGGGTTACGTTCATGTCACGCACAGCAAAGATGGCGGAGAGAAAAAAAACGAGCACTGCAACAAGTCATCAGTATATTAAGAAATATTTTTATCACTGCGGGAAACTGTCACATCTTTGTCCTCGTCTGTTGAACGGCAGAGGACAGGCTCGTCGGTACTTAATGTCGTTCACAGCTCGGCTGAAACGCAGCAACACTTGAACAAGGAAAAGGTAAGAAAACATACGTGGTGATTTACCTGTAAGTTGTCAGTCTACTAAATCATAAATGTCTGTCAACACAGCAAATGCCGCAGCTGGTCAACAGCTTCAAAAAAACACGTCAACAACATATAAGCAGACTAACACTACAATATCCAGCTCCCTCTTATTTGTTAGCCGGATAATACTTTATTTACCCCAAGCCTTCTTATTCAGTAGACATTGGTCCTATATTTTCTTTTTTTGCATGGCATGTTGATTATTTATTTATTTATTATCTAGACTATATGTCTATTAGATGCTTTTGACAGTTACGGCCCATGCTTATGCGATTTTGAAATCACAAGACTGTCATTAAGAAGCTATGGCAGTTGTGGTGTCATTATTACCTATTAATGATTCATTAGTTATCAGGTCGTTCCTGGAACTATTTTTGTTTTTGCATTACATTACGTCGCTGGAAAGGTTTTGCAAGGTTCAACTTTCTTTTTTTTTTTTTTTTACCAACTTTTGCTGCAGCTTTCTGTGTTGGCAGCCCCGGTGTGTCACTGCAGTAGCCTCATGAAAATGAATTAGATGGCTGCTTTTATTCATGCAGAGTGTTCTCTATAAAAAATGCTCCTGGGATAGTTTGTCTGAAGTCCATCGAATGCATCCCATTTCCTACCAACAGTTTTAATGTTTTTTTCTTATATAGACAATACGTACAACATATTACATAACATAACATAGTGTTGTATGTATGTGTATGTAGATATCCAGGTTCCCATAGTATGGTCAGGCTTACTCTAGGATTAACATGTCATCACCAAAATAACCAGTCTATTAAGCAAGCAAATATCTTCATATCAAACGTACTGGTATATACAACACCTACACACCTATGTACACACAGACAGTATAAAACATGGTACACACATGCACACACACACATTTATGCTTACATTTGCACACACACCTCTGTATGTGCACACAAATGGAGGAGTCAGTGTTGTTTCTTTGTTACCATGACCACAATCATTTCCCAACCTTAACCAAGTTGTTTCTGTACCTAAAGGTTGGGGTAGACTTTAAACAAACTGGTTTGTGCAAAGTGTTGCCTGACCACAACTGAAGGCAAATACATGTTGTCACACTTTCAAATGGCCACACTTGAATGTGGCCGATGATCTTGCCATTGTAAAGTGATGAGACACCACACGTTACACAAGGTGGCTGCTTTGTGTAATGTGCTCTCTTCAAAGATATTCATAGTGTTCCATGTTTCAGACACTGGCCTACAATCTGACAAGCACTTTCTCTGAAGCATACCAACACCTTAAACCTCAGCAAAGGCGCCGACAAACAATATCATCCTGCTAAAAACACACTTCAACAATATTCCCTCCATTTACCCCTCATGTGTCTCCCATTCTTCTCTGATCCCTGTTGTCCTTTGGTGTATTCACAGACATATGCGCACAGTCATCCCAGACCAATGTGTGTGTGTTTTAACGTGCTCTCTCTCTCTCTCTCTCTCTCTCTCTCTCTCTCTCTCTCTCTCTCTCTCTGTGTCAGGCCTTTTATGTGTCTCCTTCAAAAGAAGCTGTCAAGTTGTACTGTTTAAGGGCTCACAGGAGGGACAAAAAGCATACTTTGTTTTGTTTTGTTTGCCTGCCGTGGCATTCGGCTGAATGAGTGAGTGAGAGGGAGAGGTAAAGAGAAGGGAGAGGGACTGGGAGAGAGAGAGGGGAGGAGTGGGGGTAACATGTAATTTACTGTTTGCCCCACTCTACTGTACTTGCTTTAGTTATGCTAATGCTGCTCTTTGTCAGGCTGAGGAGATAGCCATCAATCAGCTGTCAATTGGTCAATTGGAAGAAAAAGAGAGAGAGAGGGAGAGAGAGAAGGCCCCTGTTTCCCTCCTCCTTGTCCTCCTCTTCTTCTCCTCTGCTACCTAGCGGACTTGGGGGTCCTGGGAAAGCCTGGCAGCTGGATCTGGATCTGGAGTCCAGGTGGATGGCAGGAGGAGGAGGGGTGGCGAGGACGTGAGAATTCATAAAAATCAGTCTGCCACAATCTGTTTTTGTGTGTTCATGATGCGTGTGTCAAAAAGCTTTCAGAGTCTTTGTTTTGTTGTTGTTTTTGTTGTCAAAAAACATTTTAAAAGAAGTATCTAATTGTAATATGACACCTCTAGAAATTTGCTGTGCCACTCACAGCCGTCGCCTGCTGTCAGCAGAAGACGAACCCTTTATTATGCTAGCTAATGTTAGCGCTAAGATAAGCTAACAGGCCCATTAGTGCCAGTTCATTTAGCTCGTTAGCCGAAGCCTCGGGGCTGATGACATTCATTACATATCATTAGTGCACAATTAACATGTCTCACTCTGACACCGTCGCTCCCAATGTTACACGACACTTTTAATCATGTTTTATGAAATGTTTCTGCCACCGTGACATGATTTATGAGTTTTACATGACATGGCCTTCATTACATTAAACAGCTGTAATCAGAAAGGCTGCTGCAGACTGATTTCAGGTCCAAAGTCAGAATCATGCTCTGTCCTTGTGGACTGAAAATTGCGAAGTAGTTTATTTAAAATCATATTTCCCTTCTCCCATCAATTCATTTCTCCTCTTTTTATTGCCTCTATGGCTATTAATCTCCCAGGAATGCAATTTACATTCTGTAACACTTCCCAGCATGTCGAGGTAATTTTTCTGACGATGATTCAGTTCCCGTTTTTAGAAGATTGCAGAGTACGCTACTGTTTAAAAAGACCTTCAGGATGGTAAGATGAGTTGTGCCAGATTTCATCTGCTTTTTATTTAGATTCAGTTTGTAGTCCATTGTTGCCCAGCTAGTTTTGTGATCTGTTGGACTACCAACCCATTGGTAGTTTTCATTCAGGAATGTGTCGTCAAAGATTTCGACACTAACTGTGGTGGCAGCTATGGACATTTACTCAGCTTTAAGCCACTTGTACTTTACTTTCTGTTTTCTGTTGATCTACCGTACTAAATTTCAGAGGGAAATGTATTTATTTCACACCTATAGTCACCACTGATTTAACAGATTTAGATCTATAAATGATCTCTTTATAAAATATAAGTTGCTACAGAGTAAGCTCATCAAAATGCTTGTTTATCAGTAATACAGTAATATTACATATGATATTTGATAATTGTGACCGACTATTTCGCTATGTCATGAGTACTTTTACTTTCAATACAATATAAGTATATTTTGTTTGAATGACCTCTGTGCTTCATGACATTTACTTGCAGTATTTTTTCACTGTTTCAGGGCAGCTTTAACTTAAACACCATGTCTGGCCAAATATGAATTTTAGCTTATTTTTTTTCACTGTGTAAAACTAAACAATACTTTTTCAGCTGTATTGCGTATTAGGCTCTAAAAAGTTTGCTCTAATCAGTTTCTTGAAGAACCTTAAATCTAAACTTGCATTTCATGAACTTATCACATGAAATCCCTCAGGATCTTGCTCTGTTGATTATCATATTAGAAAAAGACCTAACACACGTGTAACACTAAAACCTTTTTTGCTCTGAATCTACAACATCAAGTTATTGTTCAACAATGACATCAGATGGACTGTGGAAGACTGAAGCATTTCATAAGAAGAGAAATTTCTCATTTCACCAAAAATGTTTTGTTTGAAGTAATGTTGCTTTCCTGTGACAGAGAACCTTGAGAAATGCTCTATATACAAAGATTGAAAAATGCCTGTGTGCCAAGACGGTCCAACACCACCACACATACACTCACCTACAGACACACATGGAGGTACAAACAGTGCTATTCTCTTTTTTTCTCCCTATCACACTCACCCACCCACTGATCCACACACACACAGGCATAGAGAGAGAGCAGTATTGATTTTGCTGTCTCCAGGCTGTTGGGAGTGTGTGTACTTGTGTGTGTATGTGTGTGTATAAAAGGGATTAAGGCCCTCGCTCAGCTGAGATACCATCAGCCATCAACCCTGCTAGTCCGCTTCGGGCTTTCCCGGCTGCCGCATTGTCTATTCTGCTCCGCTATGTGAAAAATGTTGAATATCAACAATGGCTTTCAGTGGTGTATTGTTGAGTTTTTGTATGAACTAATCTTGCCTCAGTGAAAGAGACCTAGGGCTTGGACAAAACGTCTAGAGCCACAGCATTCCTAGCTGGCTCTCCCCTTGAACACTGAGCAGAAGGCTGGGGCTGAGGGAGGCAGAGTAGAGGGGAAGGCAGGCTGGAGGAGAGGCAGGAACAGGGAGAGCCGGGGCCGGGATAAGGCGCTCCGAGGCTGTGGGATGACAGGGCCAAGGGAGGCTGGGAGAGGGAAATAGTTTGAAGGTAGGATGGTGGGGTGGTCATGGGAACCAGGCTAAGGTGGGAGAAAGGTGAGGCTGATGAGAGGCCGCGATTAAGGTGCCATAGTTGGAAGAGCAATGCTAGGCTAAAGGAGGGATAAAGATGGGGGAAAAAGCTAGGAGAACTGGGAGAGGAGGAGGAGGCCAGATGGAGAAGTGACAGTGTCAACTGAGACTCAGGTGGCAGGTGTTGAAGTATGACTTTCTTCCACACGGAAAAGGTGAATGAGTGTAGGAGAAGCTGAAGAATCCTAGTACAGCAACTAGACAAGGTTTGAGGTGAGACAGGTGGCAAGAACAAAATCCAGACATAAAGGAGACAGTAATTCAGTATTCCAGCTTAGCAGTGAGGATTCTGTTTTCCTTTTCCTGCCATGGATGTAATGCTGGTTTGGACAGCGGCTGACGTCCAATCAGACAACAGGATCATAGGCCTTGTCATAATGACAACCATGACATCACTGCAAGGTAAGCTGAGTGAAAGATTGACTGACTGTGTGACTGTGTTACAAACTGACTGGGTGACACAGAAAGGTTTGATTGGCTGAATTTTTTTCTCCTTCTTGCCTCTTTCTCACCGTCTCTCATTCTTCCAAGAAAGAGTCCAGGTGTGGGTGCAGATGTGGAGTGTGTGAGGAATAACTGGCCTTGAAGAGTTTCCATGCAGGCTTTCATGAATGTTTTCATGCAGATTTATCCCGGAGCAAAATGCCTGTCAATGCTGCTCAGAGCGAGGATTCGGTTTCGGTGTGTGTGTGTGTGTGTGTGTTGAGATTTCTGTGGTCTCCCTCTGCGTGTCTCCTTCCTGTCCCGCTGTGTGTGATGAGACTCCTGCAGATCGACGGAGAGGGGGGGAGAGATGGAGTCGATGGTGATCTCTTTTTTCCCTCTGTTTGCTCTCAGATGACCCGTGTTCATCTCAGAGTCATGGCAGAGTGACACCGTGTTAAATTAAGACTTTTGAACTGTTTTTTTTTTCCTGCATTGCATTTCAACCAGTTTATCCACATAGAACATCCACACAGGGAACTGACTAGTATGAGGGTTCCATGTACCTTGCTTAAGGGCACAGTAATTTCATTTACCGTGTCCCATTTTCATACCACACGACATGCAGTTTATACTATAATAGGGTTTTTGTTAGTTTTAATTGTTAGGAAATGACACAATGATTGGACCAACCTATACTCCACCAATCAATCAATGTTTTTGCAAAGAATTGTTTTTTGTTTTTTGTTTGTTTTCTTAGATGATCCTGAAGGTTTTTCGCTATCATCTGCATATGGTTTGGTGTATTCCACAGGTTTCTTTCATTATGCTCTAGCTTCCTGTCTCTTAAAAGGAAGTTTTTCCTTTTCACTGTAGACAAGTGCTTGATCATGGTGGGAATTGTTGGGTCTCTGTACATAATATTGTAACAACTGTGGTCTACGTCTGCTCTATTTGGCAAGTTTCAAGAGATAACTTCAGTAACAAATAAAATTTAACTGAAATTGAATTATAGGTGACAACACAATTAAAATTAAGGGTCTTCTGATATATATACTGATACTCGTGATGTTGCTACATTAATATTTTAAGAATATTTTATTATGCTTGTTTAGAATGGGGAAGTATGTTTTTTGGAGACATTCATTTAGTTTCTTTGCACAGATTTTCCTTGCTGCTCACAGCGGTGACCTCTGGTCTTATACTCACACCTATATACCCTGTCTCTCAGACAGGGTATCATACACAGGGTATCATACAAGTTTCATACAAGTTATGTCACTTTGGATATGTTAATTATCAAACATGAAGCTGTCAAGAAGCAAGCTTATACACTCTTTAAATACCCTTTTAAGTTTTACGAGGTGAAAATATAAGACATGGTGTGGCATTTCTGGATTCAGAGAGAGTGGTAGAGTGGTAGTGGTAGTTTCCTCTTTTGTCGTGGTTACTTTCTGACACCGTTCTCATTGGCACCGCAGGGCCTATAGGGGTCAACATGGTGTGTGCGCGTGGCAGTTTGGGGTCAGTGCCACGAAGACTTGGAATTGAGAGATGGTTGGCTTAACCCCTCACCCCCAAGACACACATACACACACACACTCGCTCACACGGACATGTGAACATCAGTGAAGTCTAATCGGCGGCCCCTGGTGATTTGTCCTCTCAGCTTGAAGCCCTGTCATTCCTCCCTGCTCTCCTCACAATTACAGCCCTGAACTGAACTAGAAAATCTGCTCCAATCTAGCAATTAGTCCTGAGGCCACTGGCTGTGTGTGTGTGTGTGTGTGTGTGTGTGTGTGTGTGTGTGTGTGTGTGTGTGTGTGTGTGTGTGTGTGTGTGTGTGCGCACTCTTTGTGTTCAAATCCTTGTTAGGACCAAACAGATAGACTGAAGCTGGTGACAGTGGTTTTGTCTGTTTGTGTTTCCAAGATATGAATATGTCATTGTCAATTTCATATTTTTACCTTCCTGTGATTATTGTACACATATTAGCCCACAGTGGAGATGATTGTTAGTGTCCAGCAACGTATTGCTCTCCTTTGCATTGTTTTGCTTGGTGTTAGTCTTGAATTACTAATGAGGGTGAACTTTTTGGAAGTTAGTGATTTTTTTCAAATCATCAGAAACCCAATTTTAGTTTCATTTTCACTCCAGTATACCTATTTTGTGTTGAAAAGCATTCTTCGGAATTTACTGAAGACCTTTAAGGTGGGATTTTATTCATTTTTTGGAAATCAGTTTTATCTACATATCCTCTGAGAGGACAGCCCTCTCTTCATCCTTTCACACCAAATCTAAAATTGTGCAGTGTCAGATGTTGCTCCTTTTACGAGTGCCCGCATTAGTGTTTATAGAAATGGTACTTGTGTCTCAAAAGTAATTTAGTAAAATGAAAACTTTGTGACAGTGCCTTTAACCCTTTGGGTGCAAAAAGCTTTCATAAAAAGTATTTTTACTTTTTACTTATGATTATGTACATTTTTTAATTATTTTTATTCTCAAAGAACTCTCGCTGAGTAGCCTGGCTTGTCCTCATTATAAGAACATATTACTTGTAGTGACCATGCCATAAGCCTATAAATAGAGTGAAAGGCAGCCTCAGGTTCAATAGGTTTAAAGTAATCCAACAGAGTCCTTACAAGTGTGCCAAATCCAAATGAAAGTGCGAGTGTGTGAGGGTGAGCGGACGAGGTGGACAGGGGAGGAGAGGAGTGCAGCGTGGTCAGGATGGGATGTGGTGCGGGGGAGGAGGGAAGGTTTTCATGGCCAGGGGGAGAGCAGGCCTGACTGGGCAGCGACAGAGACGCTTAGTGCCGCCTGGCTTCCTCCTAAAGACTCGGCCTCCTTACCCCCCCCCCCCACCACCACCACATGCATCTCGCTCCTGTGCCTCCTCTCTCTCCTCCGCCACCACTCTCTTCTTTCCTCTCTCCTCCTTTTGTCCATTCCCTCCTTCACCCTCCAGTTCATCCCGCTTGCTCTCTTTTTCTCGCTCCATTCCTCCATTTCTCTCACTTCCTTAGTTTTTTTTCCCCCCTCCTCCTCATCTGGGCCATTACAGACACTCAGCAGCGGGCTGAGAGGCGGCAGGGGTGGGTGGCTGCGGCGGTGGGATGGGGAGATTGAGGGGGGACAAAAGCGCTGAGATGCAGTGGTCCGACGAGAGTGGCTGGCTTTGAAAAGAAGCCGGACAGCTTCTTAATGCAGCAAGTGGACAGACAGACCCGGATAGACAGACAGAGCAGACTCAGCCCTTTATCCTCATCCTTTAGCTGATGCCTGTTTTGGCCAAAAAAGCACATCATCCGCCTCATGCCCTTCCCTCTATGGCTGATGTTTTATCAAACACATTAAGATGTGATGGAGGGATAGGTGAAGGGAGGAGGAAAAGAGGGTAATATAGCTGAAGGCCAGACACTTAAGTGGCTGACGGAGAAAACTTTTCCATTCCTAAAAGGAGAAGGAAACACGTGGATGGGATACAAGAGTGTGTCGTGCATTTCTTTTAGAGGTGCATCTCTTTTATTGTACGTTAAAACATTATACATTAGTGTTTTCACCATCCGTGCTGTGCATCTGTTGTTGGAGAGAAAATATTGACAGTGAAGTCAGATGCAGCACATTAAGAGAGCTGAAAGCGCTTCTTACACGTTTCAGAGGAGTGCTTTTAAAGATGCAGCCCAGCTAATAAACCCACCAAGCTAAAACACTAACATGCAAACAGACTAGTGTTGAGGTATAATATTTTTGGTCAGAAACCTAAAACTTTTCAATTCTGTGACTTTTTTTTTCTTGTGTTTAAGAGATCAATAAAAAAAGTAAAAATTATTTTACAAATCCATAACTCTTTGTGTCACTAATCTTTGTGACGCACCATCAAGGACAAACAGCAGTTTTCTTCAAAAGCTTCAATAGTAAACAAATGAGCTGAATGGATTTACTGTCCAACTCCCATCTCTTATCAACCGAATTCTCCGACCAATTATGGCAGTTTGTATTCAGCGGTATTATTTTACTCATATGGGAGGGGTCTTTAAATGATATTTTCTGCCTACGTTTATTTACTTGTGTTGGCTGTCTCTTTGTTGTGGGTGGTGTAAGAGTATTATTATGGATTTGGCTCTGAGAGCTTAGCTGGTCTGCGATTCTGATATCAGCTGGACTTTGATCAAATGCAACAAGCTCTAAATCCACTTTAATCAGCGCAGCGTTAGTTTTACCAACGAGGAGACTTCACAACACCGGGAGTTCAGGGACGTCGTCTGGGGAATAAACACAGACTTATTGACACTTTCTTGCTCTAATAAACTTTAATGAAGCTTGCATGAAAAACATTTTTGGTGTGAGGGCTCTACAGACAAGTGTGGAAGCTTCAAGGAGTTAAACAAAATTCTCTTTACATGAAAGTGTTAATTATCACATGAAACCAATGATTTACATTTCATGTTTTACTGTTTTAGCTTTGAGACTGCTCATCTTTGGTATGAAATGGCAAACATTTTGATATTGGATTACTATTTGGTTAATTATGCACAATGAATGAGTTGAATGGGTTATGTGAAGCATGTCACTGGCAGAGAATTATCACCAACTCTGTAGTTTCCCACGGCTCTACTGAGCATTTAGGCTGCCTTTAATTCATTATTTAGTTTTCATGGCAACTTTCCTGTTTGAGTTCACTCTCAACACTCTCATCTGAATTGTTTGAACACACAGTAGGCAGCGCTTGTCAGTGAAAAGGCTCAAAACACCTAGTGTGTGCTACCCGTGAAGCATCTAAAGGCAAACGGATGAAAATAATAATAGCTGCTGGACTTAGTGGAGCCAGAAATCAATTATTGCATGTTTAAACACTGGCTCTTGCTAAGCCCCACCCCTTTTTTGCTCTGTGCTCCGCAATGACTGTTGAGCAGGCCTCGGTCAGACTTTAGAGAAAGTCGACTTTCTCTTTATATTATATCTTATCGTTAAACCATCTTCAAAATGTCTTTCTTTTCAACATACTCAAGCTAGCACATCTAAATAACTGCTGCTAACTAGCTGCTATTAATTCTAGAGTTTATTAAGAGATGTGGGTTAGACTACAGGTACAGTACTGGGTCTTGTGTGAATGAAGACAACCACATAGTAACCTGTGACAATGTTCTTGTATGAATGGGTCAAACCTGAGCACAACACAAGTTCATACCTTCTAACAAACTTGTGAAAGCAGCATCAATAATACAGAGTAACTGTATTTTTGACAAATCATAAAGCCATTCACCTTTCCCACCCTTTTACTTAATGATCACTGCGTCCATAGCTTCTTGTCCTGTTCCAGGACTTGACATAACTAAAACCAAAGTCAAGCCTAAATAAAATCAAGAAACATGTCTTTCTTTTTGTTCTTCTTTCTGTTTTTAATACCTTAGAAATAGAAGCACGGAGGCACTGCATTGTTCTGCCTGTGGCAATGTATTATAGAGTATTAAACCTTAGTGTTGGTCCAAATAAGCAGAAGCATGGATACAATATCAAACAAAGAGGTTATAAGCGATGAGAGGATGGTTTTATTGGATTGGAACAATAGGTTTATAAGGCTTAAACTGATCTGCAGCATACCTACAGCCAAACACACACACAGACAGATGCAGGCATGCACATGTATGCATACACCAACCCTGATCAACCTGAGTATATGCCAACAAGTTATACACACACACAGTCAGGGTAGCCAAATCCGGCTAGCTTTCTCCAAAGTCTGGCCAAGTCTATCTACTGTAGCCACACACACACACGCACAAACTGCCCAACAGCCAAAGCCCTGGGACACCCAGGCCAACTCCCCATTTAACACAGAAACACACACACATATGTAAAATGTGACCACACAGCTTAGCCCCCCAGTAAGACCCACAGAGCCAGCCATAGCTGTTTGTATGTGTGCTCACCGCGGTCAGTACTGAGGCCTTTCGCTGTGGTTGGGGAGTGCGGATGGAGGGATGGAGACAGAGAGAGAGGGAGAGAGAGAGAGAAAGAGGATTAGAGTGATATGGAGACAAAGGACAACAATAGCTTGTCACATTTTGTCAGGGAGGATTTTATGGAAAAGCTGATTTGGAGTCTGCCACCAACAAACAGTGATCGGAAATATGGGATTTATTACTAAATCAGTTTGAGAATTTGCATGAAGTTTAACAACGAGTGTGTGTGAGGCTTTCTAAATGTGTGTTCATGCAAACTCGATCAACTCAATTATCTTAACCGTCAGGTTGTGTGTTGGTATCTTTTCCAGTTGCTAGCTTGCACTAATCATGTTAGTGAATGCTTAACAAGATGCACATTACATTAGGAACATGCTGTGTAAACTGGTTTTCATTAACACTTCCTCAGATAGTGTTGAAAGTGCATCAAGACGTGTTGTCCTGATGCTGGACGTGTTGGAAATGACACATTTCTGTCAAAAGCAGCTGCTGAACAGGATAGACACAAGCTCAGCACATTAACCCACACTATACTACACCACTGTCTGAAGACATTTCACCCAGTGGAGGCATCAATATTCACCTGCTTTTGAAAAATATGTATGTAAAGATACTGTAGGCCATACCATCTGACAGTAAGAAAAATAAAATTGGCTTATATTCTCCATCTGATGATCACAGTGAGGAAAATCCAGAGCTATTATGAGCCATAAAAAAAGCACCCATGTACAAAAGTCCAGACTGCACAGTCTTCTAAAATTATCTGACTAATGTAAACAATTTTGATCTACTATTAAACTGATAACATATTATAAACCAAAGTGCATGGAAAAATAGCAGAAAGTTCAAAAATGTATGTGAACGCTACGCAACTTTCATTGTATGTCAGTACAAAATGTATTGACATACATTGAAAACATAGTCTCCATACAGGAGGTAAAAACAAACAACTATATCTATCTGGTACTCTTCTATACATGAATTAAACAAATGTTAAATGTCATTAAAGGAGAGCCAGTATATTATTTGCATAAATTACTCTGTAGAGAAATGTGTTAAACTCGACTTGCCATAAATATTCTCTCTATTACATCCCTGCTGTCCTTTGAACCAAATAAACATCAGCAAATTGATCACATAACCAATTTACTAAAGCATATCGTGCCTCAGTCGAGGGATTATTGCTCTTTTACCTCTTGGCTCGCTAAACGAGGCATTACTGCAGCATCGGAGCCTCAGAGATTCAAACTACTTTCATGAACAGTTTAGTGAAAATGTCGCCAAGGCAGCAGGCAGCGGGAGCTTTCAGACACAGGCGGTGTAAGGCGGGGAAACAGCAGGATCGGTTTGAAGTGAATGAAATGATTTAATGTTTCAGAGTCGGCCTCGCCCTTGGGGAATGGAACGATATGGGCTCCTAATTGACACCAGGTCAACTGCTTCCCTCTTTCGCTCCCTCACACACTCTCACACACACACACACTGCTTTCTGTTTCACACTGTTTCTGCTTCAGCTGTCTCTCTCTTTCACACACACACACACACACACACACACACACACACAAACATATTACAGTCTCGCCAGTAGCCAGACCAGTCCAGTGCTAGCCAGTGCCAGACAAACAAAGGCCTGCGCTGTCTGACTATAATGATGGATGACCAACAGTCTCATATTTTATAGGGATTTCACAAGAGTCAGTCCGTTCCCAGGCTATGCTACAAGTCAATAGCCTACTATGAGACTTCCCAAAAAAGACGACATGTTTACGAAATCTTGAAAAAAAAGGAGAAATGTTTTATGATTTTATTAGGCCTGAATCAGCCATTGATAGAGCAGCAGTTAATGACAGCTGAATGTGATTAGCAGGGAGTGGAATGTTTTATTAGTGTCAGTATTAGCTGATTGACAGAACCCCGGTGGTCATTATTGTTCACTTTTGGAGTGTGTGGACAGATTATGCACAGCAGTCATCATGTGAAAGTGTGTTTTGTGTTTTTAATGGGACCTTTTTAGCAGAGTAAATTTCTGTCTTAACTAGTCATTTAGTCTGCTATTGAGTCCTGGAGTCTTGTTTTCTTGAGAAAAGCTGAAAAGCGGCTAATGGGCTGGTGTTATTACACTGCAATGCAAATGTTCTAAAGCCAAAGGCTATTTTTCTTCATCCTAATGCAACAGTCTGCCTTCTTCTGTCTGTGTGTTTAGAGTCATTTGTAGAAAAAGAGGAAACTCCGAACTGGGGTACCCTGATGGCTTTTAAAGGGTTAATTCAAGTTTGTTTGAAGTGGGGTACTTATGTATTACCTATAGTACACAGGGGGCATCAGTTTGAAGAAGTAGATGGGAGTCCAAAGTTCTGTTGTCAAACTTAGAATACCCTTTCCTTTGGCACTACATTTGCTCAACCTGTTCAGAATCCATCTGCAAAAGTTCTTCTTACTAGAGGTATCCTCTTACCTTCACCGTGGATGAAATCTTTTTTGTGGCTGTCACAATCGCTCACTTTCCTTTTCTTGTTTTCTCTTCCATTAGTGGACCAAACAGTTGATCTGTAGTATAATTCAGTGTGTTGCAGAGTTGGGCTTATACATAAGAATAAGAAAGTTATAGTGGGCTAAAATGTTTTGTTGCTACTCCCGTCCACAGCATTACATTGTTTAGCTGCTGTGCCGGGACTCTGGTCTGCTTCTCCAAACTGGTGATGCTCTGACCACAGTCTACTGTAAGTAATGCACTCACTGTTATTAAGCACCTATTTTTGGTAAATATATGTTGAAAGATGGATGTTATTTCAACTTTTCTCATTCCAGATGTCAAGAATTTCGTAAAGAGTAACTTAACTTTTAACTCCACTTTTATGAGCAGAGGTCACTGCCCTGAAGTGCTAACCTTAACCCAGACATAAAATACAATCCCATTGCTGCACAAGAGTGCTGATAGAATCATCTTGTGTGTCTACTCCACATTGTTCGATCTGCACTGTAGTATGAAAGAAAGATTGTGGCCTTGGCAAAATAAAACGTATAGTAAAGACGACTAAAACACACCTAAAAAACACACCTTTCCGCCCTTCACCTTCACACTCTTCCCACACAACTTCCTGCACTGTAAAATGGAGAGCGAGAGGCACAGTGTAGTAGCAGTAGTTGGCAGTGTTTGTGGCAAATCTACACTCTTGATACCCCTCACATGCCGTCCTGTAAAGTTTTGTTGCCTCTGCTGAATGTGCTTAACCCTCACAACATTAGCCCGAGGTTCAAACAGGTCTGAACCAACATCTTGGCCTTCAGTGAACGTGCGAGACTCGTGGGGAAGAAGATCCTTCCACTTAAAATGACCTTTCTGTTTCAAATGTCTGGTCACTTGTGGCGCTTGAGCCAGTGTCGCTGTGTCTTCGTGGTTCCACTCGATTCAGGAAAACACGATGTGTTGCTGTTCTGTTTCACTATGGCAGCTTGTTAATTAGTGGAGCGTCATGCTGCTGCCAGCGACGAGGTCTGTTTGGGTTAATCACAGTATAGATCAGATCTAATTATCCTCGGGTCTGACAGGGACACGATCTGACTAGACTTTCTGATCTAGTTTTTTTTTAAATGCTGATGTTCAGGATTCACATCTTTTACCTGTGAGGAGGTCCTGCCACAGCCAGTGAAACCCAAATGACCCTGCTTCACTTCCAGAGTTGCGCACGTTCAAACAGACCATCTGGGAGCAGACCAGTACAGGCAGGAACTCCACCTGGACTTTAGTGCTTCGCTTAAAAGCAGATAACTTTGAAGGAGAGTAGTAACTCCCTTTCATACCCAGATTACTAAAACATTTTGACCTTGTAAACATTTTTAAAAGTAAAAGAAAAAAAAATGTTCTCTTTATTCTATTTCTTGTAACCTTCAGTCACAGTTGTGCATCCTCAAACAAAATCAAATCTGCTGAAGTTAAGAGACCCGCAGATGGAAGCCGTGACACGAAGAGGATGGAGTGCAGGTGTCAGAGGCGACGACACCAGATGATCAACTCCCTCCATGACATTCTCAACCCTCCGATTTTGAACATGCAGCAAGAAAACACGTCTCGCACATCTGAACAGTGCCGCGTTGACATCTAATCAGATGCCAGAGGAGACGATGGTGTCAGAGCTTAGAGAAAACACACTGATTCCCCACCGGCTGTATTGTCACTAAACGCCGCTTCTCTCTATGGACTGTAAATGATTTAATTTGAGCGCCAGATGTGGCGTTTAGATTCTGCTCGTACTCGTTGAGAGAGACAGAGGGAGAGAGAGAGGGAGGGATAGAGAATGAGGAAATGACAGGAAGGAGAGAAACAGCTTGGCAGACCGACAGCCAACAGCAGCCCAGGCACTTGACAGAGCTCTCAAACACCATGATTGTGCGTGTGTGTGTGCGCGCGCACGCGTGTTTTTTTTCCACTTGTGTATCATGACAGCTGAATGAAAATCAATCTGCTTCTACATCTGCCATCTTGAGTGTCGGGGAGCGCAGATGGGCCTTCCCTGTCACACTGAGCTAGCTGGCAGTCGACCAACTCAGGTCTTTCCACCTCTTCTTTCCTCTCTTTTCCAATCTCATCCTTTTCTTCTCTTCCCTCCTTCTTCCTCCTCCTCTCCTCTTCTCTCCTCTCTTCTCCTCTCCTGTCCTCTCCCCCAGTCTTCTCCTCGCTAATCAGATGCCAAGCTCTGAAGAGGAGTTTTTTTTTTTTTTTCTTTTTTTTTTCCTGCGTTGATGTCTCCAAGTCACTCTGACAGCAGATGTTTGGGGCCTTTCGAAGCCGCAATCTGGGCTCTAATCACCCTCATTGACGGCTCCGAGGGCCCCTGTTGCAGCTCTGAATGGCAAATTAAAGCGTTTTTAGATAACGTTGGTAATTGGCTAAATCGTTTATAAGCCCGGAGATCACACTTTTAATCTGCAGCCTAACATGACGGATCATGAAACTGAGACAGATCTCGTCCGTGAGTGTTTTGTGGCACGTTTCCTTGCCCGTCCAGCCGTTTTTTGGTTTCTTTCCTGATGTGTTACAGTATGTTTGATACTTAATGATTTGCCCATCAGATTAACAAACACTAATCGTTCTCTCTGCTGCAGTTTGTCTCAGTGTCAGGCTTCCCCGCTATCCTCTCGCCTGCCTCTTCTCTCATCTCCCGAGCCCATCTCATCTCTGGCATTAACTCCATTAGCCTGGTAATTGGCTCTTAAAGCAGCGGCCACAGACTCCGAAGGCCACTTAATGTCCATCTCCTTCCCTCCCTTCTCCTCGCTGCTCCCCAGTCGATCATCTACCTTCCTCAGTAAATAGCATTAACTAGTCCCGCATAGAAATCTGAGGCCATATTAGTGTTATCCTCCCCTCTCAGCCTATTGCCAGGCTTATGAGTCCCGATCGTAGGAGATGATATGGCTAAGTGGATATTTTTTTTTCTCACATCACTCCAAAATGGGGCTCCAAATAACCTCCAACTGTCACAGATGAATATGTAAATTCTGCGTATGGAGATCTCCTTCCATTTTTTAACAGAGCCAGAGAAACTAAATGTGTATTTAAAAGATGTGGATGTGGAAATTCAGCTCATCATCACAGCCTGCACCCCCACCCCACCCCTTCAACGTGGGCCTTGCTTTTCATTTCGGCACAGATGAAATAAAATGTGAAGGTATTTCTCTCTGGTGTGGAAATTCAGATTGTCAAGGCAAATGGTTTCCATCCACAGTCTGTTCTTTCAGGAGGCCTAAAATGCTACATCCTCAGTCTAAATGCACGCACACTTTTTTGCTTACTTAACAGTGAGGTTAGAGGTCAGTCTGTGTTTGATTATTGTATCATGCAACTTCATTCTACTAGTGCTTCCTTCGCATGTATGTCTCCAGGAGTTCAGCAGCGCTCAGATTGATCTCTGGACCGTTTATTTACTGTTTAAACTACCTTAAGGTCCAGTGTGTCGAATTTAGTGGTGCAAAACGGTTTGTAGTTCTACTCTAAGTTTGGCCCTAATGTGTAGGTATGATCAAATCAATACTTCATGGGAACATTCAGCGCAGAAGTTTGTGCTATTTGTAAAGAACAGAGTTTCCCGACTTTGGGGTCACGATAAATGTGAGTGATGATAAAATAATAAATTAGAAGAAAAAACACAATATACAATATACTACATTTTGCAAAATTCAGGTAACACTGAGTCACGGTTGCAAACATACAGTGCTTCCTTTAAGCAAAGATATTCTAAATCCAGCGTCCACTTATGGGCTTTTGTGGGGTATAGTAATACATTTATACATTATATTTAATTTCCTTTCTTTGCTGATGATGGTCTCTTTATTTGAGTTTATGTGTATTTGTGACATGTCTGTCAATGAGAAGTGAAGTGACACCTATAAGCAGTCACCATTTTAGTCTTCATTATAGAGTCACAGATGTTGTATTTCACACTTTACACTTCACTTCGACTGTACATACAGCAGTTGCGTTGCCAGTAAACTTGTTCATTCTTGAGTTCACATTGTGTTCAGCTGCCGAGACGCACCAGAGACCTTGGACTAAACTCACGCTGCAGCATCCCTGGGCAGCTTGTTGTTTAGACTAACTTTTAATTAGAACTTCAGAACATCAAGACTTCTGCACTGATGGAGTTGATGGCAACATCAGCCTGAAACACAAACAATCCCGTCACTTGCCACATGTTAAATACCAAGGCTACCCAGAAGAAACCTTTCTCTTGTTGTTTACGCTCTCTGATGATTCTCTAATCCTTCAGATCCCTCCATCTCTCTTCGGCTCTATGTATGTTGTTTTTTTTTTTTTTTGGTTTTTTTTGCAAAGCTTCTCTATCTGTTGTATGAAACCTTGGTGTCTCATCTGAGGGATTTTAGGAACAGAGTAATTAGTTAGCGATAGAGCGGCTGTTGGTGTGAAATGATAGCTGCCACCGCCCTCAACCCCCACCCCAAGAGAGAGACAAATCAATCAATAACCTGCTGATTTATTTCACGTCCTTATCGTCTAATTTAATTGCCGGGTCTTTTGTATCTGTGGAGTTGTGGGGGAGGTAGTGGCGGCGGTGGTGGTGTTGAGGGGGAGATAAATAAGGGGAGGGTGGAGGGTGGATGTTGCAGAGTTGAAGAAGGAAAGAAGCGGCAAGTTTTTTTGTGTTGTTTTGTTGTTGTTCGTGTTGTTTCTTTTCGCCCATGCGTAGCAGCGTTTTGCCGGGGGCGTTTCCGAGACACCGCTCTGTTCGACAGCTTCTGCGGTGTGTTTACTGCTGCAACACTGCCTCCATTGGTTCATAACTCGAGAAGAAGCAAACACACACACACACGGGAGGAGAGAAAGACAGGGAAGAGCAATCCTTCCACAAATTATCAGAAAGAAAAAATTTAATTAGCAATATAAATGCCAGGCGGAGTACATTATGTGCAATTGTCTTGCTATCTTTCCAGAAATTAGTCTTTTAAAATGAATTTGCTGTATTAATCATCTCCTGAAATATTTTTTGATCACTGAATTAATAGTTTTGCGTTGGGGGGCTGTGTTTTTTTTAGGTATTCATTGACATAGGTGATTGCCTCTTAATTATGACAGCGTCCTCCTCCTATCCGCGCCTATTAATTCCTGTGTTGTGGCGTCGCGGCAGCCTGCTGCCTGGCCCTGTATCTACTAATTACTTCTCTAATTGAATTTGCTCTCTGTTGCCAGGCTGTTTTTTAAGTGGCTGTTTGTTGCCGGGCCTCATTGTGTCTTTGTGTGACAGCTAGCTGCTTGCTGCCACGCTGAAGGGAATAGGATGCACTCGCTCGCTCTCTCTCTCTCTCTCTCTCTCCCAGTATTCATGTCTCTCCCTCTGTATCATTACCTATACCTCCCAGACCTATGTAGTGTTTCCATTATAAATGAAGGAGGGAAATTAATTAATGAGAGCCGGTGAAACAATTACACGCTCCTCCCCACCCCGCCACTGCCTGCCGCCCTGTTGTCATTGGTTCAAGCCTCTGTAGGATTGTTGTGACTAAGAGCTCGCCGCTCTTCAACCACCAATTCAAGATGGCATGTCTTTGGCAGGATGATAAATAGCATACGGGCGAGTTATTTAGCTCCATTTCCATCAAAACACAGCTCATCGGGCCTCAGCTGGTAAAGTTGGATCTCTTATGTGTATCAGTTTAAGATATTTGGTGACAAATGTCAGATACTGATACTAAAATACTTGTTTATCAGAACCAAAACTGCATTGTGTGTGTGTGTGTAGGATACAGTGACATCTAGCAACCAACCAAATATCCGCTTGCTTCACCCTCCTCCAAGTATGTAGCATGGAAATGACAAAAAAAGTGAAAATTCTTGTCCAGAGTCAGTCATTTGTCCATTCTGGGCTACTGTAGAAACATGACAGTTTAACATGGCGGGCTCGTAGAAGAGGGTTCCCTCCATGTAGATAAAAATGTCTATTCTAAGATAACAAAAAGATAAAAAAAAAAACTCTTTTTTTCTCTTAAGCAATAATATTATATTCCATTTTCCATATTCTGCCAATGACTAGAGCCCCCTAAATCTTTACCACCAGACCTTTAAGTGGTTATGCCACCCCAAAAGCAGGATTTATCAACTGTTTACTAGAAAATAAGATCCAAAAAGCCTGAAAATGAAAATAATCCACGACTGTGGTGCACATTTTTTGCAGCGAAGCAAGAACAGACTGCTGCCATTTAATTGCAGATCCTCTAGCCTTGGTTCTCATGTAAAAGCACGAAAGAGGCATTGAAGGCCGTTTCTCTGTGCTGTCCTTGGAGGACGTCTGCTCAGTTAATTACAGAAACATCACAATATTTCATTTCAATTAGTCAGGGAAGGCATAGACTACTTTGCACAAGCTGTCGCGTCCTTCAGGTGTGTGTTTGACCAGTGAGTGCTGCTCAGTACTGCAAGCTGTGCCCTGACAAACCCCGGGCCCTCAAAGAGTACTAACCTCAATGTTTTGTTGCTGAAGACAATTTTATTTTGTTTGGTTCGGAATGCAGGTAAAGCTCCTGGGCCCAAAGTTCCTGCAGTGGAAACAACGTTAAGGCTTGACCAATCAGTGAAAGTAATCACAGCAAACTGTGTTCTGATAGGCTGTGAGCCATCAAAACGCGTTCCACCCAGAACAGGCACTGCTTTTTGAGCCAGGAGCCAGAACCTAAATTAAGATCGCTGTTCCTCAGTTTGAAATGCAGAAAAAAGTTCCTTTCAAACACAATTTAACAACTTAGGACTAATCATAGTTTGGTCGGACCCACAGATGCTTTTTTTTGTGCATCTTCCTCTGTTCAATCAAATCACTCAGAATAACTCCAAACTTTTCCCTGCAGCAGGATGTAAAACAACATTACTGCTATCATCATCGACCCATCTCAGTCAAACCCTGCGTCTTACCTCCATTCCAACTCCTAGCATCCTCTCCTCCATCCCACAATCCATTACCTTCCTCTCCCTCATTCACTTCATCCTCACCCTCTTCACTTGTCTTTGTGAAAACTTTCTCTCCTCCTGTCTCTCTCCTGATATCGATCCCCTCTCTGCTTCTCCCTCTCTCACCCCTCCTCTCTCCCTCTATTGATCCTTCACTCCCCCCCCCCTCTCTCTTTCTTTCTCTCTCTCTCTCTCTCTCTCTCTCTCTCTCTCTCTCTCTCTCTCTCTCTCTCTCTCTCCGCTTGCTGCTATCTGGTTCGGCCTTTGTCTTCTTATCGAGGTTTCAGGGTTTATTCTGGCTGCTGTTATTGACAGGCCTCTCGCTCCATGGCCAACTAATGCATTCCTAATCCCACCTTTGTTACTGAGGAATGTTCTCTCTCACACACACTCTCTCACACACACGTTATGCCACTGCATAAGTGTGTGTAAGGTAAAAAAAGGGGCCACAAGGATGTTGATCCCAGCTTTCTGTTTGTTGGGAAAGCCATCTATCAATCAAAAAAAAGGCCTGCTGTCTGTGTGTTTTTGTATATGCATGTGTGTGTGCGTGCATGTGAGCGCATGCGCGTGGGTCTTGAGTGACAGGCTGAATCGTGGCTGAGGACGTTTGATAAGCTTGTATTGTTGGCCGTCGCCCCCCCCCCCTCCACACTTCCACACATCCACCTCGATAAGAAATACATTCGACTAGAGCTGATAACGGTGTCAGGAGCAGCAAAGCCCCACTCTAAAGAGACACACGCACACACACACCACGCCACGGGAGAGGTGTCTTTCTTTAAACACCTTGGCTGTAAATGATACTCTCAACAAACACCAACGACAACACTCAGAAAAAAAAAAGATTCAGATACCGTTTGTGTGTGTGAGACAGACTGTGTGTTTGTAGAGGGAATGATGTGCGATATGGCTGGAGGATATGCTATAGGCTTACTGAATAAGGTCTTAGTGATAGCACCACTGTGTGTGTGTGTGTGTGTGTGTGTGTGTGTGTGTGTGTTGTGAACAGGGGAGAAAGAATACAGTAATAGGCTTAGAGCGGCTGAGGCAGAGTGTCAGACTTAACAAACAACACTCTGCTCTCAAAGACTGACTGACGGCTGTCTGTGTGTGTGTGTGTGTGTGTGTGAATGTTGCATGTGTTTCATTGTGCAACTCTTCAGATTCAGGTCTAAGTTGAACACATGTTAAAGTGTTTCACGATCAGATCTTTTACGGTTTGAAGCGCCCCTCACTGAGGTCAAACATGTCATCACCCAACCTAGAACGGTCAAACAAACGAACAGCGGGCGAGTAAAAGCTCAGGCAAAAAAAAAAGAGCCGTGATTACCTCAGAGGCATCGTCAACAAGTAGAGGAATGTCATAGCGATGAGTAGGAATTTCATCACCGTGGTGAGAAACATCCCAGAGTTTAGAAAGGTCATCACTGTAAGCAGAGGCATCGACACTGTGACACAAATGTCACCGCCGTGAGTGGAAACGTCATCAGCAGTAACAAAAATGCAAATGTGACGACGTGATCAGAAACCCACTATTTTTAGTGTATTTTCAAGCATTTTGATCAATATTGAAAATCATTCATAAAATCTTTTTTTTTTTTTTTTTTTTTTTTTTTTTTTTAAGATATTTTCTAGTTCTCAAGATGCTACACGCTTTTGGTCTCACATGGATTTGATAAGCAAAAATCTGATGGTTTAGGTCCTCAGAAGTGAGAACCAAAACCATTTGCTGCTTTCTTTGGTCGTACATCAAATTTCTGATGTTCTCTAGACCAAACATTAATTTAAAAAAAAAGAGTAATCTGTAACAGAAATCTTTAGTTTGGTGATATAAGTTCTAAATTTACAGAGAACACGTCTTTCTCTAGAGAGGTTTTGCAGCAACACATGCAAAGCTCTGCATAGACTAGCAGGCTGTTTCCTCAGCGACAGACAGAATGTGATTTGCATTTACCTTCCTCTGCTGTTATCATTATTGATATTTGTTCTTTCAAGCTATCAAAGTGTTATTCAATAATCCATAAACCTGCCTGTGAAAAGAAGTTAATGACCAAACATGCGTGACCACCAGGAAGTTTACTCGTATTTCTAAATCCCAAATTCCACTTTACAGCAGTTCTGATTACATGCTGTTTGATGTCCATAGTGAATTGTCAACATCGGTCCACCCATCTTTTACCTGAGAAGAGTTACGCTCAGTATCAGTTGTATCAGGTGTACGCATGCACGCATGCATGTGTGGATTTGAGGCAGTTGGTTTTAAACATGGTTTTGGAGCTTCTCCAGCAGTTTACCGAGGGATATATTATATATTCATCCGTCTGCAGTGATGGTGGTTAATTAAAAAGACCCATGAATCCATCAATGAATCATTTCTGTTTAGACTATGACACAATATCACTCAGGTTTATGAAGCAGCTTCAAGAATCTAATTTTAGTTTGATTCAATAGACTTTTAATTACCCACTAGATATACTGCATTTGCTATTTGGTATAAGTGCAACACTTGATTAAAAAAACACAATTTATTTAGTTATTTTGAGTTAAACATCACAAAATCCAGGAGCAATATAACTATAATATAATTATATTATGTATTATTTTATATATATATATATCTACCTACCTCTGCTGAATGACTCATTCGGTTTCAAGGACAAGAACTGTCACTGAGTATTTCCAGGTTTTATCCATATATTTTTTTAAATAAACTAAATAAACTGGTAAATTGGTGAAGATAGAGTTTTTAGCTTTGATATTAATAATAAACTGTCACAGAAACGTAAAGATTATCCAATAAAATGTATTTTGCGTAAGCTTTTAAGTAGATGGTATATATATATATATATATATATATATATATATATACACACACACTAAAATGTGTTCAGAAATAGGGGTTGACAACATCAATATGTTGAAAAGAAAAACATAGAGATGAAAAAAAAAAACAGGTTTGGCACAAACAACATTTGCACAAGTCGTCCATTACTGCAGTGAAAGAACAGTGACCTGTGAAGAGATTTCAGGAATGGGGCTGGAGCACGAAGGAGATAAAGGAGGGAAAGAAAGTGAAAAAGATAAAGAGAGTGAAATTACCAGAGGGCAGGAGAAAAGAGGGTTATTGTGCATGTGCATTAACAGCGTGTATGATGAAGTTAGTTTTTTTTTGTGTTGTGTGCAGTGACTAGGGGCTAAGGAGTCAGGAAGAGAGAGGGAGGAGGGGGGAGGAAATCAATGGCAAATTACACGCGCTCTGCTGGCCCATTGTACAGTATGGCTGCTATATCCTAAAGAAGGCACTTCCAAGATGATGCAGCCAAATGGTGGATGGACTCCAAGATCATTTTTATTGATTTTGAGGGGCCGTCAATAGAAGAGAGGGAGGGGAGGGAAGAGGAGTTGGAGGGGAGGTGAGTGTGTGTGCTAAGGTTGGGATGTGTGTCACAGGCCCAATACAATAGCCCCAGACCCTGTCTTTTTGTCCCTGTCCACACATTAACAACACACCCTATCCCACTGCTTTTCATTTACATTAGTGCCTGGATGGGCGAGTGAAGGACACAGACACAGAGTGAGTGAGATTTTCCATTAAAGAATTGGTCCGGCAGCAGATGCCTGCATTGTTTGGGTTCGGGAGCCCAGAAATATTTGGTATTGGGGCTGATGATGTGAACATCAGTGGAGTCATCTAGTTTTCCACATCAGAGCTAATAGGTGTAAAGCTGTTATGAAGATTGAATTTTATGGTCGTCTGCGCGCAAGAAAGAGAGAGCAGAGTGATTTTTAGGTACTTTGAAATGATTGAAGAATCCGAGTCGAGCAGCGTTGAAAGTCTGAAATCTTTCAATTCTCCAAAAAGAAAAGCCAAAGTCACCCAAAAAGCTTTTTCACTCTTTGTGGAGGCTTGTTATGAGCATTTGAACAGAGGCTGAGTGAATGTATTTGTCATGGTGATAGAGTGCATACATCGTCTCGATGAAACTCACATACAGTGTCAAAATTGGATAAATTAGAAAGTAGAAAAACATGCATTTCTCAGTGGGCAATATCTGTCATTCTATACATTTGGCATCAATATTAATTCATGTTTTTAATACAAGTGGAATATGCCATCAGAGCTGTGAAATTTAAAGTAGATGTCCGCAGTTCTTCATATTTGACTTCTGACAGGTTTCAGTGGCAAACAATCCAGCAACTGGTTGGTTCACTGTCTGACAGAATAATGAGCTTCTGTTTTTGTGTGTGTGCGTGTGCACGTGTTACACGATAAATTGTGGCAGCATGTGATTTTTATTCTATTAGATGGTGTGTGTGTGTGTGTGTATCACAGAGCTCGCAGAGCGACATGGCAGCACTAAAAGCAGCAGATGTTAACCGTAGGAGGCTAAAACATGACAGCTTGGAGCTCTTTAGTAGAAGACACACACACACACTTTCACATTCATACATGATGATAATCACTGGAATGCACTTGTGAAATAATACAAGCCGGCAGTTCACAAGTGCGAACATATTCTGGTAATATGTATCTGCTGGTGAATGCACACACACACGTTTACACAGCATAGACAGATGTTGCCATCTGTTGCACGTGCCACAAGCTGTGGTTTGATCAGTGGTGGGAAAAAAAAACGTTCAAATCATTTGCTCAAGTGGCAGCACCACAAAACAAAATAAGTTTATCTCATGCAACACAAGTGTATTAAGTTTCTCTAAACCTGTAGCCTAAATTTTACGTTAAGTTAGTGAAAAGAAAAATAATGGAACATCACAACGGAAATATTCTCAGGAGCGTTGAAGATAACAGAAAAGACATTTTTTTTCCGGCAGACGTTTCGAGTTGTCATAGTAGCGAAAGCACAGGTGTCGCTAATAACATTAATGATTGCTCTGTTATGTTCAAGTGTCCCAGTAAGTCCTGACAGCATGACAGTGAGTCAGCAGGCACACCGCCAGTACCCAGAAACTGAAGCAGCAGGAATTCATCCATCATTATTATTATATTTTTATATTTACACGTGTGCTTCCTCTGTGACAAGTCAACATGTCCGCTGTGAGAAAAGGCTTATTAAAAAAACACTTGTAACTCTTGTAAATGACAGAATGTAATTGCTGTTTTCTACCAAAGATGTATTTATGTTATTTTAAGAAATTAAAATTTCCCCTCCGTGTTTGTCAGCCGCCCTTTTTATCTTTCCTTTTTGTGTTTTACGTCCACAGCAGCTAGAGTGAGAGCGTGTCCTGCAATGTAAAATCTTTAAATGCATCTTCTCTTCTTCCATCTCAGGCAACCAATAAAAAAACAAATATTTGGACTTTTTTCCCCAAAATGTATAGCAGAATTTAGATGGACAAATTCCAAACAGGTGGATGTAACCGTGTGCACAGAATCTTACTGATAATGTAACATTTCTCGTGGAGCCATGACATTATACGTGTGAAGTGAATGTTCTTATTGGGTCTCTGAAATGTCACACTTTCTTTACCTTTAACACACATTGCACGCACACACACAGAGTTTGGCAAACAGCCTTGATTTATTTTCCCGTGGACCTCAGTGCATTTCTGCGTCCTTTATGAGCTGGTTGTGAAATTCAACAGGCGCTGTTTAAATAGGATGGAGACGTGTGTGTGTGTGTTCAGGGAGTGTTAAGTCACGACTTGCTCTGACCACAGAGTTTGAGGCCTTCCTGAAACACACACACATTATCAGTGAGGTGCTAGGTTTCTCAGCCTGAAGATAAACAGCGAACTTTATGACTGCTTCATTTTACAGCTTGTTGACTCTGTGATTCTGACATTCTGTAGGCCTGCCGGAGACACTGTAGGATGAGATAACGTGCGTGCGCGTGTGTGAGCACATGCAGCTGGGTGTTGCAAAAAAGCAAACATATCCACTCAGTAACTGTGTTGGAATTTTGTGTTTTACAGAAGTGTACTGGATCATTAAAAGAACATTGTGTTTTCTTTTTTTAATAACTTGAGTCTAAGGACAGGTCACTTGTTGTTTTATTATTCATGATTAGTTTAAAAGTAATATTACTTTACTGATTGCTCCCTGCCAACAGTAATTTGTAATATTACTTTTTCCTTACACCCCATTTTCTCGTCTAAATGTGGACATGTGTAGGCATGTGTGCCTCTGTGTGAAGTCATTTTTGGGAACTGTATTATTAATTACATTTTATTAGTAATTTGTTATACTGCTTGTGACTGGTGAATTTAATATTATTACTCCCCAACACTGCCGATTGGACAGTTTTGGCAGCTATTCCACGTCAAAGAAATAACTGATTATATGATAGACTGCAAATTGAGCATGTTTTATGAGTTATGACTAACAGGTCGAGACAGGATGAAAAGGAAGTGTCTTGTACAGTAATGATTCAGGGCTTAAGTGGGACCTCTGTCATGCACTTTATAATGGACTGACAGAGACTTTGACCTTTTAATGAGCCAAAATACCAGTGCTGATACGTCATACATGTTTAGCAAATGATTTCCATAAAAAGAAAAAGAGATGGATTTTTTTTTTGTAGTTAAGCATTTAAAATCATGCTGTCATAAAATCCTGCGGTTTGTTCAGTTTCTTTTACACCAGATATGAACGGCACCAGAGTCTGAATGGAAGCGGCCGAGACAAGGCTGTTGAACCGGGCCTCGATCAGGTTATTTGGTCTGCACCAAGATTTGAGTAACAACTTTAACACCAGTGTAAATGTACTCCACTACAAACACTGCAAACACACCATGACCGTTTTTACAGAACCAAACAGGTTAGGTGTGAAATCACCCTCTGTGTCTTTGCCTCAGCCAGGTACACCCAGAGATTGACTAAAACATCATGCACTGCATTGCATGCACCCCTCATGACTTATGATCTTGGACCAGAGCTGAAATACCCTTGATAGCTGTTGAGAGAGAGTCGAGATAAACTATGTGTTCCACTGATAGTCGGCTGAGTGTCTTGGTGAATTCCTGAAGGAAGCTTCTTGTTTGACTTGTTTAGTAAACTAGTCGCTACGTATACGAGGAAAAGGTGGTGCAGAGCAGTCCTCAAATATTTACGTGTACGTAAGCAGTGTACGTTTCTCAAGGTGATGCCCTGCAGTAAATATGACACCAAACTGTGACAGTAAATAGACAGATGAGGCCAGACGATGCTGCAAATCTACAGATTGTTTTTTTAGTTCTGCCATCTTCTTTTGCGAGACACATAATGTGAATTTCTTTTCCACCTCTGAATCCTGATCTGCGTGTCAGCGCCAACAACTTTTTGCTGCAGCCTTCTGTATGTGTACCTGTGTACGTGTGTACTTCATGTGTTTGTGTGTGTGTGTGTGTGTGTGTGTGTGTGTGTGTGTAAAAGCCAGGGGAATGTCCTGGTCCACTACCAAAGCACTGCCATTCCCCTGCTAACCATCCAAGTCCACCACAGAGGTCTGAACCTGCCATGATCATCTCTAGACCTGGATAAACATCAAAATCCTCTCCTCTCCTCCTCGCCTCAATCCTCGCTAATCAGATGCCAGCCTCAGTCACTTTGTCAGAAGACAAGCCAACATACTCTCAGTGTGGACCACTGCTATCTGTGTGTGTGTTTCTGCCAGGCTTAAATCTTCCTGCTTCTCCTGTTGCCGTGGTGCCTCTTTCCCCTGGTGACCACAGCTTATATTCTCCCCCACACACATGCAGACCAGTACACATGAACATGGATGTCAGAGAAACAACATATTCCTCCTCCTCATCGTCATATTATCACTTTATAAAGTGGACCTGGCAAATGTGTTGGCAAACAGTTGATAGCAGACAGAGAGCAGCATCAGCACTCATTTTCAGTCACAGATGTGAGTCTGTTTGCTGCAGCCACTAACTACTGAGGATAATATCAGGCTGTGTAGTTGCACTGATAGTCTCAGATGGTTTTTCAGTGTCTGACAACATTATAGAAAAGAGTAAGATCTTTTTTGTTTAACCAGACAGACTACAGTGACTAGAGGTAAAAAGCTTCTACTGGGTAGTGACAGATTAAGGCAGACACGAAAGGGGAGAGAAAGAGGGCACAACATGCAGCGAAGGACTGCAGACTCGAACCAAACCTCAGCCACAGTAGTAAAGACCCAACCCCAGCTTACTCTACCAGGTGAGCCACCGGGGCAGTAATTTTAACTTCCAGAACATCGTAACATTCAAACTTGATATGACCAAAGCAAAACTCACACTTTTTACTGTCCCCAAATTTGGTTTGGTCAAAATAAAGCCTTGGAGTAAGATGTGAAAAATGTGTAACAAGAAGGTGGTGAGTCATCAGAGGGGTGGCAGGGAGAAACTGTAGAGACAGACTATTTTCACACCTAATTGGTGAATTGTGGGTTTATTTGAACCAAACCTGTCTTGGTAACAGGTTAGCTGAAAGCTGAGAGGACCTGCAGAGTAAGGTGATCATTCCCCGTAGGTTCATTTATCGGTGTTTTAAATTGTAGTCGAGATCCCAGAGATTTGCCCAGAGATTCAGATTGCTGAGAAATGTGATCAACATGTTTCACACACAATATAGACTTTTTCAATCTGCTGCTGTGATAACGTGTGGCATCCTAGATTGTTCACTCAACACAAAGACAGCTTCAGTTAAGCACTGAAACATCAGACCATGGACTGTGAATGTTTTAGTCTGCAACAATGAACTCGCTCTAACTTTGAAGCTACTTAAGAGGAAATTTAAGGGCGCCACTTCAAGTTCAAGAGGTTCGGTGTGCGACTGTGGGGGATAAGAAGTTAAGAAATACACGTCATCAGTCAGAGTCCTCACATGTCTAGTAATACAAACGTGTGGATGTATCTGTGCGTGTGCATGCGTGTATGAAGGTATCATCCCAGCTCGGTAGCAGCTAGCTAGCAGCTAAATGACTCTCCACACTTCATTAGCGGCGATGAGGTGAGCTGCTCATCTCCTCATTGTTAGCTAGCGCTAAGCTGCAGTAATCCCAAACAAAGAGCTGGGGCCTCGCAGCAGCCTGCGTGGATTAGACCGCTTTCGAGAAACATCCGAGAGAGATTCATTCTCATTCAAATTGGCCTGTAAACAAAACCAGCGGTGGCCGGGAGAGAGATGAGAGAGGGGAGAGATGAGTGTGTGATGGAGTGAGTGTGAAACATCTTGTATGTATACATGTGTAGTGTATGTAAGTGTGTGTGTGTGTTAGAAGCTCCACAATCAAAGAGACAATTTGAGCTTATTTCAAATGACGGGAAGAATATTTTTTCCCTTACCTCTCATATCAAGCCATGCACTTTTATTTGTCCAGATTTGGAGACCTTCTGGTGCCACCCTAACACAATGGAAGTCGATGAAAGTGTTGTCTAATGAACAGGTGCCAGTAAAAAGTAGTTCCAGTGAACTGTTTTGGTGAGATGTGTGGATTATTGAGAGGAGTGAATTCCCAAACTTTCAGTGTCAAACTTTCAGTGATGAAATGAATGAATCACATTCAATTTTTTTTTTCTTTTTTCACAGCAGAGATTTTGACTTGCCAAAGCAGGAAAATGTAATTTCTCAATGCCGTGAGCTTCACAGCCAAACTTCCATTCACTTCTATTGTATTGAGGTCAAGGCACAAATCTCAGACACGGATGTCTCAAAACTTGGGAAAATAAAACTCTGCATTGACCCACTTTCAACTGACCTTTTAAGCATTTATCCTTACCTACACAAACCTGAGGTAGATGTGTGTTTCAGTGTCTGTGTCTATGTCACATATGTCTGATCGTTTGGTTCTCTGTAAAAAAACGTAAAAAAAAAAAAAACAAAAAAAAGATGCCTCTCTTCAGCGTGCCGCATGTCGCCGCTTGTAGCACATTTTTTTTAAAGTCACTCAAATGTCAAGAGTTGTCCTTTCAGCTAGTCTGCTAATCTTACTTGATCATTAATAACCGTCAATCAGCTCAGTGAATATTTGAAGTAGTCTTCTTTATTTGGCTGATCTGAGGTTCTGATGTTTCGATTAGAGGTTTTTGGCTTAAATCTGTGCTGAAATGCCATCACAATGCTCCGGCACATTAGCCATCAATCACATTTTCTGACGCTCATCAATGTTCTGAGTAATCGGTTATTAGAGGTTTTGATCATTATTAGCTGCCAATCAAATAAAGTGAGTTAGCCATTATATACATCGTCATTTTAATATGATGTCAGTGGAATATTCAGCTGATCTGATGATCAGGCTCACGTGGTTTCATCTCGTATTTGATCAACGCAACGAGGATGATCGTTGTAATTTGTTGGGTTATTATGTCAGTCACGTAGTCGGTCAGATAATCTGATTTAGCCATTAGTCCATCAGTCAGTGATTGTGGTTTGGTTGTCATGATTAACGGTGCATAGCCTGCAATAAAGTATTTAAACATATTTCATATTTAATCTGAAATCCGAGACAGATGTTTAATTGGTGTTTTGGTTTTCTTCCTACAGTATATCTGCTCCAGAAAATGCTACACATATATCTTGTTTGTTTTCATGATGGATCCTCTATTCTATTTTCTTGATTGACATTTCTTGATGAAATGTGCCTGATTCACAGTATACAACTTTATCCCCTACACACCTGGGGATAGTTGCTTAATGACTGTCAAATGAGGCTGACACTTCTCTGTTCTGATGAAGGCTTATTAAGTAAAATGCGACAGACTAAAGAATAAAAATTTAAAGGGGTCTTTGTGCTTTTGAGGTGTCTCTATCAGATACCATGCTACTGTTCAGCTGCAGCTGTATATAAAATGGTTGTGATTAACCCGAGCGTGACTTACCTGCAGATGTTTCCTCAGTTGTCTGTCCCTTTTTACAGCCTGCGTGGCTTTCTTTCTGACCAGACATTCTCATGATTGTCCTCTTGCTCTTGAAGAGGATGGTTCACTTCATGAAAAACATTATTTTAATTTCGTAGTTATACATTTATCTACTACTAAGTGTTTGAGTAAGTAGTAGAACTATACGCGACATCAGTTCTTCTGTCACTGATGGATTTATTCATCTTAAACTGCACTTCAGTCAACATCACTGTCATAATAATATCCTCCACTGAACTGTTCAAATAGAGAACAATGTGTAAAATAAGCACACATTCATTTCATACACACACTGCAGACATCGCTGGCTGCACACAACCAAGAGGGAATGTAATCGTCCACTTGAACAACATAAAATCTTCCAGAAATGAGCAATATAAAATCACTTTATAAAATCCTTTTCGAGGGACAAATCAAACAAATCAATATTCAGGAAAAGAAGAATAAATATTATACATGGCCAGTAAACTCTCAGTGACAGTACTAACGTGTTGATGTTGGGCTGATGGGCATGTCATTAGTTTTGTAGGTACTCAGTCAAAGACAACAGGACTGGACACGTTGTCATTTTGACCTAAAGTTGGCGGAGGAAGTGTCACGGGATCGTCATAGCTGATGCAATTCATCCGAAATTATTATTCATCCTATTTCACTCGTACTCACAAACCTCAACTTAGCGGTGAAGCCAGAGGAAAAGTCGTTGGATCATGTAGTTGAGGTATTTGCCAATCAATCCAATTTAGAGTAAAAGTTTCCGTTTTGCCTGAACTCACTCATCTATGAACACTAAAATTCAGACTGAATTGAAACTGAAATTGTGGTTTCCCAGAGGCAGCCAACAGAAACTTTCTGTATCTGCTGTATCTGTTTAAACTGTTTACTGTTGCATTCTTCATTAATGAGATGCCAGTGAGGTGTGTTGTTCTGTAAATATCTGACAGCTGTGTCTGCGTGTCTTTCTTCCTGCCTGGTTCCTGAACAAACAGCTGCAGGACTGACCAAACCACCTCTCTTCTGGTGGTCAGCATTTTAGTATCTTTAAAGCTCTAATCCTCAACTTTACACTGTCTGTCCTGCACTTTTCAGAGTCTGACCATGTCCACACTAGAGCAGATAAATTTGAAAATGCTGTTTACATATGGAAATTTATGTCCACACTAGCATTTTTGAAAAGTTGTCCGTCCACTCCGAAACTTGGTAGAGTAGGACAGTCACAGGCCATTTACTTTGTGGAGCGCAAGAAACCTTCACTTTGTCACCTACTATTCTCCAAGATTACATACTCTGTGCTTCTCTATGGCCAAACTTAAGATTTTGTAGTCAGACAAGTGAAAGAGTATAAAATAAGGATTTAGTTGCAGTTTATAAATGCAAGTTCTTCATCCAACAGTGCAAGTCCTGCCCTGCTGTGCTGAGAAAATCACTTTTCATACTGAAAAGTTGTCTGACAACTTAAATAAACAGCTGAACTGTGTTTTGACATTCCAGATCAGAAAGCACAGAGCGCTGATCATTACAGAAAGTTGGCCTCTTTTTCTCTTTTATTTGGTCTTTTATACTATAATTTTTCTTGTCTACAATAAACCATGAGACCAGACTTTTGCAAATTTCTCCACTATTTTCTGAAAACGCTCTGTGGTAGCAAAAAATTACTGGCTTGGAAAAGGGTGTGTGTTTTTTAAATATGGAATGTAAGTATATTATAATAGCATTTTGAAATTTCTTGTTATCACTGGAAGCCACATGTCTGTGTTTTCTGGGAAACTGAGTGTTAAATGAATGTTGTGGTATGAAAACATTGCCATTTTTGACATGCTCCCTTAATTTCTGATGGCATTTTTTGTAGCCAGTAGCTCTTAGTTGAATTGAATTAGTCTGTTTGAGAATCATACAATAATGAGTGGATGATTTTTCACAGTAAGCTTCTGAAGAATTTTAGACTTTACCGTAATTTTAGGAAGACACAAAAAAGTGCCACTACAATAGTATTATGTCGGGTTATAATGCCCCAAATAGATTCAAACTGTTTAATGCTGGAACATATCCAAGTCATTTAGTCAAGTACTAAATTTAATCACAAATATGATGAACTGGTGCTGTTCTTGAGTCTTTTCCTTTCATCAGGGAAATATTTTACTTTTTGTGCCACTACAATTATCTGACAACTTTAGTTAGTAATTACTAGATTACTAGTAGATATTAGACTAATTGCTAATTTACTGACTGATGAAGAGTTTATAAAATAAGAACAGTTATACAAGTGAAGCTAAATTTAGGTTATATTAGTTGATAAAGTAATTAGTTTGTTGAAAAATGTAAGTGCCAGTTATTTAGATATATTGATTTTCCTCTTAGATATTTTAATAATGTGAATCTATGTTGAATAATGTTTGTACTATTGGCTGGACAGAATAAGTGAAGGAGTCACTTTTACAAACCCAAACGATCCTGATTAATGGAGAAAATAATCTGCATATTAATTCATAAATAATTGGTGTCATTTACAAAACAGTTAAAAATCAGCTCCACCTCAACCGACCAAAACAATAAATTATGTTTGGTGACTTTTAATACTATAAGTAGATTATCCTGATTACACTCACATACTTTAGTAACATGTTCTTTAACTTGTAACAGAATATATTTTTTTTTACTGTGTGGTACGTTTACTTTATTAGATTTAGAAATACCTCCTCCTCCAACTCTGCTGCTATCTTGTTTGCAGAACAACTTGGAACGCCCCTCAGCAAATTCTGATAAATCTTTAAGATTACACATTTCAGGGCAGGAGGGTGAGGCTGACATGAACTGTGTCCATTGAACATGCTTTAGGTAATGCTGTGAACCGTCACAGTGACCCAACCTAAGACTCCAAACATCCATCCGGCGGTGTCGCTGCTTCTACTCCAGGGCAAATATAGATGAATATTTGTGTGTGTGTGTGTGTGTGTGTGTGTGGTTATGTTTGTGTGTGTGACATGATTGACAGGTGGTTGGCCATCTCTCCTTCAATAGGGTAACCCCCTCCCCTCCCCTTTTCACTGATTACGGTGTCAATGTGTCTGTATCTCTCTCTCTCTCACACACACACACACACACACACAATACTATGCAGATACACAAAGGGAGAAAAGCCCACTGTGGATCTCCCTTCAGGCCGAGCTGCGAGAAAACACACAAAACAGATGCAGTAAATGTGTCCACTCTCATGCATATGGAGAGATACTAACGGGTGTGCATCCGTCTGTGTGTGTGTGTGTGAGAGAGAGAGAGAGAATATGTGTATATGTCAATAGACAGATTCTCCGTAAAACGCATTAGCATTCAGTGATGATGATGATGGTTTTTCTAAAGGCTCTCGTGGTGCCACTGGTCTCCCCCTCTCTCTCCCTCTCTCCCCCGTATGGATGGGTTTATAATTAAAAGTGCTCCAGCTCTAATATGAGTTGTATGCCTGTGGTTTAGACTATATGGCACAGATTGATCAGATAAAGAGCCAAAGTCATATTTTCTTTTACTGCTAAGCCTAATCACACTGAGAGCACTGATCCTCTCTCTCTCTCTCTCTCGCTCATGTTTGTCTTGAGTATTTAAATCTTGAAACCTTCCTCCCGCACTAATTCGGCTGCTTTTCCTATCCTCCTTTTCACTCAACCTGTCCTGTCCTATCTGCTGTCTTTGCCGTGGTGTTTGCTGTGGTGTGGTGTTTCTTTGGGTGGCTCAGTGTGGATGTATTTCCCTCATAAACTCTATAATTTTACATATGTATAAATGAGTATCTCATTTCCTGTTGTTTGAGTTTCAGCATTTCTAGTAACTTGTAGAAATGTGAAATGAATCACTGTTAGCTGCTGGAAAATAAGTATTTACTTCTGAAAACAAAAAGAAGCTGTTTTAAAACCACTGGTCACTCTCGCCAAGAAGTTGAATAACTGAATGAAGTGTTTTTATTGTATTTACACCACATCTGATCGGCAGCGACACAGACGCTGAATAGGAACTGAATAGCTCAGACAGAAGAGAAATGGTTTGTTGAGGCTTCCTAGGAAGTAATGTCAGGTGCATGTAGCAAACTGTCCCATATGAGATGAAATGCACACTGATGAAAATGTGTAAATGAATTTGAGCGAAACGTTTGAACATGCTGTCACCTTTTGTATGCAACAAAATGATATGTTATATGTTTATTTCAGTTTACAGGCATTTTTCTCATATGAGCAAAGGCTGATCTAAAGATGATAAAGGCAGCTGTGAGATGTGAGGCCTTGCTCTTAATCCACTCTGTGTTTAGTGCTGAAACATGTGATTGGTATAAGGCTGAGGCTCAGAGATAATGGCCGCAGAAGGAAACGGATTCGGTGTGTGTTTATTGTCGAGGGTGTAGCTCTATGATCGACGCCGGACGAGTTGAAATAAGATTCTTTGCTCGCGTCTCCTCACCTCTCCCGTCCTCTATTATCCCCCTCCTTTTCATCCCCTCCCTGCCCTTCTCTCCTTCCCTCCATTCATTCCTGCCCTACTCTTCTCCTGCTGCACCCGTCCGCCCACCCCTCCCCTCCAACCTCACCCTCCACCCCTGTGATAGACAGGGTGTCCTCACCTTGTAACGATCAGTGACATCCAATATGTTTGGCTTAGGATCATCCCCTGTGTGTCCATTGTGCTTTCTGTTAAACGCTTTATTGATTAGCCATGAGTTAATTACAAATTACATCAACCGTGGGCATACCGAGGTGGCTTGTACATGGCTGGAGGAGCCAATACGTGTTGACTCCACACACCTGCAGGCGTGCATCTGAACCATAGCAGGTTACCTGATCCGCCACCTCCCAAACACCCACCCCCTTTGCTATTAACATCCATGCATTTAGGACATTTCACAGCACTTTATCAACGCTCTGAGGCCGTGTGGTATTTTCAGGCCGATTGTTAGTGAAGAGGGTAGAATTAGAAACAGGGGGTTTGTGCAAGACACCAGGAGTGTGCGCCCTGAATGCTTAATTCTATCAAGCACAACTTGACTCACCCTATGCAAAAATATGAGAGTGTGCCAAATCCACAGCAGACCTTTGGAGGCTAATGTATTCTGGATTTAAGCTCCATTGTAAAAAGCCATAAGACTCCTGCACCTGACCTGCTCTGCTGCAGCCCCCAAAACAACCTCTCACCTCTGACTTCTGCACACATTGGAGACCCGTAAATAACAATGCACTAATAATAATGATAATAATAATAATAATAATAATAATAATAATAATAATAATAGCATCCTGCAACAGCAGGAATTTTTTCGAGCCTCTTTCCTTTTCATGCCGTGTCAGTTTCTCTTTGACATTGCCGTGTACTTTGTGCAAAAGGAAAAAGGAGCGAAAAAAATCTTTATCAAATCCCCATTCTGAGGCTTTCAATAAGGCAGGCCATTACCTCACTGGCGCTTTTGTTCGGCCTATACAAGAGAGAACAAAATGGTTATTCAGGAGGACGCTTTAGATTTTTATTGTGGGCTCGCTATTCACAAAGAGCACCGTTATTGTATTAAAAAGAACCATCTGTGGCAGAAACAATGGCTTCAAATTATCTGTGAATACCCAGTGAACAAAATATAAAGCTTTTTCCTGCTCATTATGTGGGCTAAGCTAGGGGGTGGAAGATAGGAGAGGAGAGGCATAGACTTTGCTATAACTGACTTTTGTTGTTCTTGCTTGCATTCTTCTCCTTTTTAAATCGGCCCCCTTTTCACATTGTGTGTCGCCATAAACGGCTTTTCGTGTTGCAGGGCTCGCGGAAAGAAGACAGCGGAGCTCCAGAGCGAAAGAGAGCGGGGCTGCGCGGTGCTGCACGGCGGCCACAGAGCGCCGGGTGCCGGATCGAAACCGCGCGGACTACCGGGGATTGGTGGGACATGCGGAGGGGGCGCCGGACGGACGTTTCACGCCCGAGCGTCGGGAGCTCTGTCCCGGACAAGTTGTGGCTTTCCTCGCCGGGGGGGGAAAAGCGACAGGAGGATATGGAGGAGGTTGAGCGAAATGGCATCTTGTTTAATTTCTGCCAATCAAGACGAGAGGAAGACAACTCCCAAACTGGCAGTAAGTTGGAGTGCGGTGGAGAGGAGAAGCCCTGTGTGTGTTTGTGTGTGTGTGTGTGTGTGTGTGAGAGAGAGAGTGTGATCTGTGTGTACGTTAGTGTGTGTTTGAGTCGGTGTGTATGTAAAACATGCAGTGTTGTGGAATGACACCGCATGGCATCATGAGCTTGACTGACTGCAGGAGTTGTTGTTGGCCGCTTCGGATTTCTGCTCAGCAGAGATCACACAGAAAATACGAGCTCATCAAATATCACATTTATTTGTCTCAGTCTAATTAAAAAGCAGATCATTTATTTTCCTCCTTCAACATTTATCACTCCTAAATAATCTAAATGGTACAGATCGAACAGAACGCCGATGCGCTTTTATCAGACTCTTAGAAACTTTTATTTTATTTTGCTTTTTCGATCAAATGTCATGTTTTAAATTCTATTCTCACTTTTTTTATTTTAAATTCATTATAAGCCAATGTGTTGAACGACACCTTATCAATTTTACAGCATGTTACATATTTGTACTTCATGCTATGATCTGATGTATTTTAGTTTATCACGGGAATCAAAACGGATATATATTTATCCAAATCTATTTGGGGAAGAAAACCAAAAATATATAGTAACATTAAAGAAAATCAGAACTTAAACGTCTGTCTGAAGATTACCTTTGTCCTCATAAATTAAGAACAATTTTATGATTGCATATATCAGACGAAATAAAACCTTTTCGTGTTTTCCACAGTTATTCCAAAGCTCTGCTTATTAATGTTTTCATAAAACGTTTTCTTGGCTGCGTCTCCAGTCTCTGGTACGGCCCCTAGTGGCAAGAAAAGACACATTTATTCTCATTTTACCTGAAATCTGTCTCTGTCTCTGCCACAGGACTCATCATTTTGTTTCCCTCTAACATAATTCATCATTTATAGATGTAGTTATGTGTGTATTATTCTGTTTAAATGAACTGACATGTAGAAATCATCCGCTTATAAATCGTGTTCATAATAATATTATTACTTTGGAAGAGTTCAGACGGACCTGAGTCCTCTGTGCGCCGGCTGTTGTTGAATCATTTTTCTCTTATATTGTTGCTCTTTTTAGTCGCTTGTTTTTGCTCTGATCCCATCACCTAAATTTGGACAAACCACAAAACAGTATTTTGATATCACAGCGTGCTGCTCGCTATATTTGCTGTATCCTTCCCAACCTGGTGTAGCAGGGGGTTTACAAGTGTTCCGAGGGAGCCGCCCCGCTAGTTTCTCCTCTTTTTTTTTCTTTCTTTTTTTTTGTCAAACAACGGCTTTAATTCAGGATGATTGTGGATGCAGGGCCATTCCCGGCTGGATGGGGCCTGCTTTCAGAGAGCTGCAGGGCCCCGCTGTTCCTTTATTATCATAAGCAGATTAGAGGTAGCGGGGAACACACTCAGATGCAGATAGCAGCCGAGCGGCCCATTTCAACCTTGCATTATAATGGACCGAGCTGCATGTGTCGCCTCTCGCAGCCTATTAAGCACAAGATGAATCTTATGTAAGGTTGCCGGGGCCGGCATAATGAGAGCACGGGGCTCCTCTCCTCCATTTATTATCAAATGACTAAAACAAAATAATAAGGCTTGATCTATTCACTTTCAATTATGATTTAATCTGGAGACTCGCATTTAAATTAAATTATTTCAGGTGTGTGTACTTGATCTATCTTTAATTATTAGGGCTGATCCACGCAAGGCAGATGTGTGCCTGAGTAGCTCGGCCGTTTTTTGGTGTTAAACGGTAAATATATATTTGAAATGAAATTTGTATCATCTTCTATAAAAAAAAAAATATATCCGAACTTCCTCAGCAGCCATCATCTATTCCTTCTCTCCACTTTGAGAAAAACCCCGTGCTTTTTTTGGAGTTGCTTGTAGTTCCCCGTGTGTCCAGTAGGCGGCACTAGTGTCACGCTGCAGGACGCCCCGGCGCTTCAGATGGAGGCTGAGGAGGAAACAACGCAAAACAAGTGGCAGACACTTCCAACCTCCAAAAAAAAACTTTAGTCCTTGTGAACATTAAAAACTACATGAGCGAATGATTCGTCTTTAAATTCGCTGATGTTGATTTCATCCCATAATAATCACAGTGTGATCCACAATAAAGTGAAGCAGGTGGAGGCCGCTTTTTTCCCTCCCATTTCATTCACACTAATTGGCTGACACGCTTGTTCGGGCTTTATATGAATGAGCTGTTTCCTTTTGTGCTAACACACTTTATCTTAAAATATTCCTCACCTTTATTTCTCCTCCCCTCGTGTCCCCGCTAGGCCGTAACCCCCCCCCCCTCCACATCCACCAGCACCACTACAAAGCCCTAACAACAACAGCAGCACTGTGGCAGTGGAAGTGGAGTGGAGTTGGGTCTTTGTCCGGACAGATGTAGCGACAACATCCCAAACAAAAACCGCTTATTTGTGCTGAGATGAGCCCGTCTGCCTTCTGTGTGTTGGCATTCAACTTCACTAAACAAAAGGACTGGGGGAAACATCTTGGATTACCTTTCCTCTTTTCAACGCTAAAAACCAGCCGCGGCTCCCCCCCCCCTTCACACACACACACACACACACACACACCACCGCTATTCAATGCTTTGAGTTAACTAACGAAGTTTATTTAAGTGTTGTTATGTTATTGGGGCCGTAAGTGGGAGGAATTAGTGACTTTTTGATTTGGAACAACAGCGATGTCACGGGCCGGAGCTTAATGTTCCAACAATGCTGCTGTCCACCTCCAGCAGGAGATGATAGTGACACCATTAATGTGGACATCTGACTGATTTATTGAACACTTTTTTAAAGTGATTTGATTTTATTTCCCAGCGACTATTTGAACTTTATGTTCCAGCCTTTATGCTTGAATAAAAAAACAAAGAACGGGTTTTCACATCTTTATTTATTAGACATTTGTAGGCGTATTTTTTATTTATAAGGCAACTTTTTTCTAAAATCCTATTTTACTCTTTAAAGTTTGGAAGACGACACTTCCAGAGAATAGAACAGCCAGAAAGCTCCTGCAGCTTCCTCTCCATCTGTGTAACGTTATAAAATATTCATCGAGTCCCGCCATACATACAAACCCAGAGAAATATCTATAAGAGTGGAAATAGTAAATATGTACTATGTATTGGCTCATATGGGCAGCCTGAGTGTGCGTATATGTGAGTGTGTGTGTGTGTGTGTGTCTCGGGGCAGAGTAGACCCCGCCCATTTATGCTAATTAAGGCCTCCCATTGGTGTGTCAGGGGAGCAGGCCGTCTCTGATTGGCCAGGTCGAAGCCATTTATTCGCTGACAGCCCCGTCACATGAATGGTTGTCTATTAACTTGTTCAAAAACTATCTGGAGTTGTCAAGGCTCAGGCGGACACAGGCGAAAAAGTACAGTTTGTTGATGCTTTTTCGGAGAAGCGACGGGAGAAGTTTTGTGGACACAACATAGCAGGGACCTATTGGGAGAAGGCTCTTTGTCACACGCACTCTCTCCTCACACACTCACACTCTCACACTCACACGCACACATACACTGTGACACGCTCACTGAGAGAGGAGAGGAGAGAGAGAGAGCGAGAGAGAGAGAGGGAGAGAGTGTGTGGAGAGACGCGGCTCGGTGCTTGTTGTTTTTGTCCAGAGAGAGAGAAAAAAAAAAGAAAAAAGTTGCAGAGAAAATCGACAGGTAACTTTTAGCGGCGGCAGCAGCTCTGCGCTCCTCACTGTCCTGCCTCTTGGCTTGTGGAGTTTGTCTCTGTTTTTTTTTTCCTCTGCTCGGGAAGCTCCAACTCAAAAAGCTGTTCCTGATGTATAACATGATGGAGACTGAACTCAAGCCCCCTGCTCCCCAGACCAACACGGGGGGCTCGGGCAACACCAATACGTCCGGCACCGGCGCCAATCAGAAAAACAGCCCGGAGCGGGTCAAGAGACCCATGAACGCGTTCATGGTGTGGTCCCGGGGCCAGAGGAGGAAGATGGCGCAAGAAAATCCCAAAATGCACAACTCGGAGATAAGCAAGAGACTGGGCGCAGAGTGGAAACTTCTGTCGGAAAGCGAGAAGAGACCTTTCATCGACGAAGCCAAGAGGCTGCGGGCCCTGCACATGAAGGAGCATCCGGATTACAAATACCGGCCCCGGCGGAAAACCAAGACCCTCATGAAGAAGGACAAGTACACCTTGCCCGGCGGACTGCTGGCTCCCGGAGGGAACGGGATGGGAGCTGGGGTTGGTGTTGGAGTCGGGGCCGGGCTGGGCGGTGGTGTGAACCAGCGGATGGACAGCTATGCGGCGCACATGAACGGCTGGACCAACGGTGGCTACGGTATGATGCAGGACCAGCTGAGCTACCAGCACCCGGGGCTGAACGCGCACAACCCGAGCCAGATGCAGTCCATGCACCGCTACGACATGAGCGCCCTGCAGTACAACACCATGACCAGCTCCCAGAGCTACATGAACGGCTCCCCGACATACTCCATGTCTTATTCCCAGCAAACCACGCCGGGAATGACCGCTCTGGGCTCCATGGGGCCCTCCTCGGTGGTGAAGTCCGAGTCCAGCAGCTCCAGCCCGCCCGTTGTCACCTCATCGTCCCACCGGGCCGCCCCGGGCTGCCAAAGCGGAGATCTGAGGGACATGATCAGCATGTACCTGCCCGGGGCGGAAGTCAGCGAGCAGACCGCCCAGACCAGGCTACACATGTCCGGGCACTACCAGAGCACCGTGCCCGGGACGACGATCAACGGCACGCTGCCGTTAACACACATGTAAGAGACACACAGCGAAAAAAAAGAGAGAGAGAGAGAGAGAGAGTGAGAGAGAGAAAAGAACTTTTATAAGAGAAACTGTGGACTATTAACGTTGGACTATTTTTGTACAGAAAAATTTCGGGGTGGGAAAAAGTTGTATAGAAGTCTCCAGGAAAAAGGACACGACTCTTTTTTTTCTTTCATTTTATTCTAAGGAAGCTCTAGAGGAACGGTAGGAGATCCCCCTGTTCACTGGTGGATGAAGTTTGGAAGACTAGAAAGTGGGAGTCGCAATCAAATGTTTTATTATTGCAATCACCTTTTGTACAGTATTTATCAAAGAAACATTACAATCAGATGAAATTGTTTGTTAAACTGCAAGAGGTTGCATTTTTTTTCTTTTTTATATATAAAAAGTAGCGCCAGTTCTGCAGAAAATATTAAAAGTGAAAATGGCAGAACTGCAATTTATATGGGAGCGATCAGTTATGCTCCTTTTATTACTGCAAACATTGGAAAGAAAAGGGACATAAACGAAGCAGGTAACACTGTTTTTTTTGTTTTCATTTAAGGTCAATATTACTAAACGTTTTAATTTCTTTAAAAAAAAATAAAGATAAGACACTTTTTTTCTCATACAGCTTAAATATAGGTTGTTAATTTATATTTCCGTCTCCCACTTTTCATCTGTTAGAGGTATGACGCTTGTGCTCTTTATTTTCTAATTGATTTGTACAATTTCTGTATATTTACTGTGATATTTTAAGTTTTTATTTCAAAAATTCATTCCCGTAGTTGTATTTTAAAAATTGTGGCCTGTACGCAGAAGCCAACCACTCCATGTATATATATACCGGAACTAATACCATCCTTATAACAGTTACAATTTCAGCTGAGTATATTTTTTTTCAATATGCAGTTTGAAATGAATAAATTTTGGAAATTTGGATACTTGAAATTGTTTGAGTTTTGATTTTGATTTCTCTCAGTCATGTTGAGTTGTCATCAGTCTGTGGAGCTTTTTTCTGTCTTTCTCCATGTTCATTACTTGACTGTACATTTGAATATACACCTGAATATAAAAGATTAGACAAAAATAACAGGCCTCTTTTTAAACTTTAAAGAATGCAGCGTTGTGCGTCGTGGTTAACCACGTTTCTATTTTCTAGTTCCTGCGGATGGCCCCCATCAAGCCAAAGTTTGTTGCCTGCTTCCTAAAAAAGGGGAAGATTTTTCCGCCCAAACATCCCCAGGTATAGACTGTCATTTCTCCTTTTTTTATAATCAATCATCATAAAAAAATAATAAACAAAAATCTGCTGAGGCCCATGTTATATTTTAAAATAGACTTTATTTTCAAATTAATTTACATGTATGATTTTGTAGATGTATTAGTATGTTGGGTCTGCTTTTGAAGGGAGGCAGACAGCGCAAATATCTTGTTTATAAAGAGACATAAATGAGATTGATTCACACTTATTAATGATAACTAACACTTAATGAATGCAAACTGACATCTGTCATTTGTACATCCTGATGACACGTATCATCATATCTGGATATTTATGAGTATTTACAACAATCTAATCTGCCCAGCTCAGGCCTGTTTCATCTTGTAGCACTTCTCCCGCTGTTTGCTTTTTATCTGACAAGGTGTGTTACCTCTTTGGACGCTTTCTCTGCTCTTTTTTCTTCACCTGCATGGAAGGTGCTTTATCAGCCCTAAATGTTCAATTAGGTCTAAATTGAAGGTGAGCTCTCTTGAAAAGGTTCCAGGCCAGCGGGACCTGCCGGGATGCTTTTTTCTTTTTTTCTTTTCTTTTTTTTTTTTTTTTTTTTAATATGTGTCCCGGGATGCAATAGCTCCATAAAGTGTTTTTTAATTTACTGTTTAATCAAACGGACCCTGCTGCTGTTTCACGTTAACCTCGGTTCTCACGGTTCAAGCTCTCCGGTGATTCCACACCACTACCACCTCCATAACAACCTCCACCCGTCTTAAAAAAAAAAAAAAAAAAAAACACTAAACCAAACTGTTCCCATGCATCTCTCTGCCAGCCAGCCTGCTTTCTCCCCCCTTTAATAATAATCCTTATGATGAGCTAACTGCTCGCTCTGAATTTAACTAACGGTTTTAAATCTGGTGTGTGTGTGTGTGTGTGTGTGTACAGGGGAGGTAGATTAGGGCCGTTGTGTCTTGCAGGCTTGCAGGTCCCGGGGGAGCGGAGCTCACATTAACCGGCAGATGAATATTTGAAGAGGCCCCTCGGTATTTATCCGTCCACTTCCCTCAGTCTCCCCCCTCCCCCCTCTCCTCCCCTCTCCTCTCTCCCCTCTCCTCTCCCAGCCGGACCTTCAAGAGGTCAAGGGATCGTTGCTTGCTCCATTAATTATTGATCCGAGCAGCTGAATTGGTTGTAATAGGCGAGAACACCGGTGATAAACAAAGTGTTTTTCAAAGGTCGAGCGAGTAGACGCATTAAAGTCTAATTTTTTCTCTTTCTGTCCGTGAACGCCGGGGCCCCTGCAGGCCCGGAGGCCCCGCCAAATGATTATTTTTCCCGGGCTGAGCGCTGCATCTTTTGATGTGGTGGAAAGGCTTTTTTTTTCTTGCTTTTTTTTTAAATTGGTGCATATAGTTGATGGATTTGATGTTCATCATATTTTTTTTCTTAAAAGAAGCTGCAGCTTATTTGTAACGCCTGTAAAGATTACATGTTGGCACTGTCAGGATGAAGGCCCCAAAGACTGAAAAGCAGAAAATCTTCCATGATGCTGTTTTTTTTACCTGATGCTGGATTTTGGGGTGTTATTTGAATTGCATGTCCCTGTTAACGCCATTTTCGTATTTTGCTGCCTCCAAAAATCAAAATCAGTCTCAGGAAATAGTCCCTCCCTATGTGAGTGGGGGCCACAAACTGGGGCACGGTAAACGTTCCCTCTGAAAACACTGATATCGCGCTATCTCGGTAGAAAAATATTAGCCCGCATTTAGCCCCGGTGCTCTCCAAAATGTGATTTAATCTCAGAGGCGCTTTGAGCTCAGTGGCGCTCCTGTTCAAACATTAAATAAGGGCGCTGCACAGCAAAGCAGCGCTGACGGTGACACGGGGAGCCAAGTGTCTTAAATGTTCCACCTCCTGACATGTTCTACTGATCTTTTTTGTTTGAAATAACAGCGCAGTAAGAGACACACTCTGATGTATATCGGCCTAAAAAAAGAGCAAAAACAAACTCTGGACCTTTAAATTCACGAACAACCAGGTGTGTTTTTGTGATATAGGTAGAAGCTGAGAGGCTCGGTCAAGGTGTTCCCATCCATCCATCCATCCATCCGTCCGTCCGTCCATCCATCCATCCATCCATCCATCCATCCGTCCGTCCGTCTCCCCTTCTGTCGCTCGCGTGCAGAGTCTGGCTGTCGCAGCTCGAGGATATTTGGACTGCAACAGGTGGTAAGCGCGCGCTTCTGCTTTTTTTTTTTTTTTTTTTTTTTTTTAAAGCGGGGGCAAAAAAAAAAAGCTTCCAGATGTTATCTATGATAACCTGACGCGTGTGTGTTTGTGTGCGCGCGTGTCTGTATACCTAGAGCTCTTTCAAGTGGCCTTTATCACAACATCCAGTGTGATTTTTACTGCTGTTAACACTTTAGAACCTATCATTCCGCGTTTTTTGATAATAACGCAGAGAATATAATTATTACGGCTGCGTCTGTGTCGGTCACAGCAGGTCACGAAGCATCTTCAAAGAGGCAATGTGAGACAGAAGGCCTCAGGAAACAGAGGAGAAATTAAATCAAATAAATTAATAGAATTTTTCAAAAATGAAGTTAGTCCACAGGGTGTCCAGTTTATTCTGGCCTCTTTCCAAATCCTGTGTTTGTTGTTGAGATTATATGATTTTTAAAAATTAGGTCAAATGATCCCACACACGCACGCACACACACAAACAAAACGAGCTTAGTGGCCTGTAATCCCACGAGAGCCACTTTCCTTTTTCACCACGTTGCGGATAATAAGGCGGGGGGGGGGGGGCATGACGTCATCCACACATGAACCGGTCCAATCACGGCTCCTCTGTGCGTTTCCGTCGGTTAGTTCACTTTATTCGGCCCTCTGTAGCAGCCATATTTTAGTCAGATTTGAATCATTAAAAACTACATTTATCGGCCTGTGAGGAAGACCTTTAAAGGAACATCCGGCATCATAAAATCACCACAGCAACAAATGATAGGCTTTTATTTTTAAAATCATTCTATCAGGGCCTTTTTACTTCTTCAAATCTGTACCGCTTTCACTGCCTGATTGATTGACAGGCGTTTTAACCGGAAGACAACAAATCAATACTTTGTGACGCAACAGCAGGCGTGTTTTATTGAGTGTGATGAACATTTTTCCAGGGTGTGAACTGGACCTTTAAAGTTACTCTAACGTGTCTGATGAATCTAAGCAGACCTGTTTTAGAGGAGAGGATGTATCCTTCAGCTGAATAAACGAGAACTTGTAAATATAAGCAGCCAATCAGTGTTTATGTTTTCTTCTTCTTCGTGTGTTATAATTCTGCAACCCACAAGTTTGATTTGAAGACTGGCCGACATCTCTGCCTTCATCACAGAGAGAGGCTGCGAGAATGGGTGAATAGCAAAACTGTCAGAGCAGAGAGCTGTCGTGTGTTTCAGCTGCGTGTGTGTGCGTGCGCGCGCGTGAGTGTGTGTTTGGAGCGTAGAGGGACTGAATGGCAGCCAGTAGCCTGCTGATCTAGCGCAGGTGCAGGGAAGGGAAGCGGGCGGTGTGTGTGTGTGCGTGTGTGTGTGTGTGTGGAGATGGTTCGCTCACTCACGCACACACACACACACGCACACTCTCTCTCTCTCTCTCTCTCCCTCTCCCTCTCTTCCATTGAATAGGACCACACACTGACACAGACCAGCATGCCATCAGCCTCGCGCTGCTCTCGGCCTGCATTCTCAGAGGCTCGAGGCCTCTGCGACACCCCTCCTCCTCCCCCTCCTCTCCCTGCACCACCTCCTCCTCCACCACCCCTCCACCACCACGTCACCAGCGGCTCGAGCTCCGTTTATCATTTCTGCTCATTGATGCTGACAGCTTTATAGAGCGCCATCATTAATGGAATGCGCAGTTTGCAGCGGATCCTGAAAAACAACAACAGTTTTGTCTTTTGGTGCTTTTAGTTCAGTGGCAGGCACAGTGTGACACAGTGCATGTAACCTAACCTACACTTTTATTTTACTTCTACTCCACCGCATGGCATTTCTGTGGGTGTCACCTCACAGATGAAGATTAATACGCATGAATAATAACATGACTAATAGCTAATAATGGGCCTGTAGGCTCCAAACATACACAATAGACACAGCATCACCTGCCTGAACTCTGAGCTCATGGTTACATGTTTAACAATAGTTTTCAGCTTCCTCCATACTTTAATTTAATAATAAATGACTGTTTTTCTCCTATATCTGTTATTTGATATTTTTTTATAACTGCCAGTCATAACTAACTTTCTTATAATCGTGGTCCTCGGCTCTGATTGGCTCTAGAGAAACTATATTTCCACATTCACGTGGCTGCATATAGAGTAGTGTTTTTAAAAAAAATCTTTTTTAAAGAGAAAAAAAAAACAACAAAAAACTAGAATTTTCATACAAACATTCTAGTTTAATAAAGTTATAGAGGCGTTATAGTGGAGAGATGGTGAACATGTTCTTGTGCAGTTTATTGATAAAAGCTTCAGTTTTCAGGCTTTTTTTTTTTTTTCAATTCTGTGAGAGAATGGCATTAGCATAGGCCGGGAGAAAGTGCACGAGAAGTGGGGAAAGAAGAGAGACAGAGGAGGGTGGAGAGGGGTGGATGGGGGATTCTTTTTTTTTTTTTTTTTTTTTTTTTTTCCTCTGAGAAGAGCCGACAAACAACAATATAAGGCCTGTTGTACTGTAGGCTGCCAGGGAAAGCCTTCAGCTCTGCGCTCAAACTGATCTGAGCTCTGCCATAAAAAAAGAACAGTTGAGCTTATTATGCAAAAGCTTCTATTACTCCCCAATTTTCAAGTAAAGTTATTACGCCTGTAGCCCATATAATATAATCTGCATTGAATTATATGCGCCATAATTTAACTTCTACTTGGATAAATCTGATATTCAGATAGATTCTATTCCAATTCTAAGCTGTTTTCATATTAATAATGGATATTTTAATTTCTGGTTGTATTCCTGATCAAATCTTAATTTTCTATCTAGGCCATGCATTTGATAAATCTATAATATTCACTGAACAATCACTGATGTACCGACTAATATTCCCATTAGTCAAAACCTGTATCAATATGCATATTGTCTTATAACTAATTCGAGTTAATACAGTCATAATGACAGTATAACGGCACGCTAATTGGCCTTTTTTCCTTCACAACAATGCTACCAGATCAGCATCTCTTTATTATTTAATAACGTCAAACGCTTGGCTGGCTGTGCTGGCTGCTGAGCCTGCTGGCTGCTGTTGGGAAGAGGACAATGCAGCTCCAATTTAGGAGATCAACTCACGAGCTATATGGTCACTGAAAAAAAAAACATGGAGAGAGGAGAGGACAGGCTTTTGGGCAGTGAATGTGAACAGATTGAGGGTGAAAGAAAAAGCCACATGGGGGCATTTAAGGTTCAACAAACTGTAAATCAAATAAAAAAAATAAAGACAATTACAACGATGCAGATGTGTTTTAATTTTTTTTTGTTCGTTTGTTTCCTGGAGGATATTTTAAGCTCTTTAGCTCAGCTTAAAGCAACAGGTGACTGCATGGGACCGGCCCATCACGCAGCTACAAGTGAAAGTGGTGCACGGTCTGCTGGTCCTTTGTTGTCCGGAAATTTGGAGACTGTTTACTGATGGTCCCTCCTCGGGCCTGGGGAGGGTTTTAGAGGAGGAGGAGGGTAAAGGCAGGGTGTAATCTGCACACACAGGGTAAGCAAAAAGATGAAACCCAACGCCTCCTTCATGAAGTCTCAGTTTTCGGACAAAAGTGAAGCCTGAAAATGACAGAGAGTAAAAATACTAAATAAGTTGTCTATTGTGGCAAAGGCCGTCTCTACGGTTTTGTCTTTACACTTTGAAGCAGAACAGTTTCTCTACCCTTCATGCAACACTTCGCTCGTCTGGAACAATATCAGCGGGTTTCCAGGCTGACTGCCACCCATGGCCGGCTCAAGGAGCCTGGCAAACCCGGGAGGGGAGCGGGGAGGAGAAGAGAACGGCTGGGATGCCTGGAGGAGAGAGACAAAAAAAAAATCGTTTGCTGAATTCACACAAAACCCCGCAGTGACTTTGACTTTTTTGTGTGTGTTGTTGCAGATTTTGAGCTGAGGTGCCGCAGCTGTGTTTGGTCGTCCGGCCCACAGCTTTGATTTCCGGCACTTGTTGAATGGGTTCTGGATTTCTCCGCTTCAGGAATCAGACATTAGATAAATACCGCGGCTTTTTTCGATACACTAAAGTCTGCCAGCGAAAATGCGGACAACAGAGAGCATGCACTCTAAAGCTATAACATTTTTATTATTATTTTGTGAAGGTGGAGAAAAAGGTTTTAGAGCATATTTGATATTGAAAAAACGTGAGGCGGATTTCTCCTTTCTAAACGAAAAAACGAAATAATTGATCGATCGAATAAACATCAGATGAATTCTGATTTCTTTCTTTTTTTAAATCGAAAAATGTAGAAGTGTATCAGAGTGGACTGCTGATCTAAAACCTTTTTTCTAATGATCATTTTCTGTTTTTTGTGATGGCTCCGCTGAGCTGGAGGCATTCAGAGATTCCTTGATAGAGAAGGCTGTTGAGCTGATGGGACTGAATCATCATTAACAAGCCAACAGACACAGGAACCCCCCTCCTCTGGTCTCATTTCCCAGCATAGACACTAACCTCTTTCACTCTGTCATCAGCCTGACTCTCTCTCTCTCTCTCTCTCTCTCTCTCTCTCTTTCTCTCTCTCTCTCTCTCTCTCTCTCCACCGACTCCAGCACACAACAGCACAGTCCATTGTTCCCGGCCCTCCCTCCCTCCGCCTGGCCCCCCGACCCAACTGTTGACCAACAACTCCACTAGCACATTAAACGGGGAGGGGGACGGCGGAGGGTTGTCCTATTTTAGAATATCACACATCCAGAAATGGTCGAAGAAAAGTGACCAAAATGCGTGGCACTGGGTGTTTGACGATTTAAACGAGACCAAAATATCAAATCATTTCAAATAAAACACAACTCAACAACTATAATATAACAATTATTCCAAGAAAATAAATGTGTGAAATAAGCTATAGAAACAGCAGGATGTACACAGTCGCCTCAGCTTGCTCGCCTGTGCTGTGCTGTGTGTTGCTTTTCAGAATAAAAGCTTTAGAAATGATGTGGAGCAGTGACATAAAGGAGGGGGTCCACTGCCCGCGTGCCTTTCTAGCCCTCGGGGACATGCGCGAGCTTTCTGAATGGATGCTGGAGAAGCTGTGTGTGTGTGTGTGGCGGGCGTGCGTATGTTAGGGAGTGTGTCTTTACAAAGACTAGATCTATCTAGCTATCTGTCTATGAAAGTAGGAGGAATGTCGACATTAACTCTAATCCAGTTGTGTAATAATCCAGATGTGTAATAATAATAATGATGACGATAACATGAAGTTTTAATGAAGTCGACGAAATTGAAGAAACAGTAATCCATCATTGTCTTCTAAAACATGTTATCACATTAGAAAATTGTGTTCATGAGTACTTCTCATCAAATAGAATAATTAATTAAAGGGTTATGAATTAAACTTTAAGGTCTGTGTTTGAAAAATACATATTCAAAATGAACATACCTTTATGACACGTAAGAGAGTCTACTGACAATGTGTTTTTTTTTTTGTTTTTTTTTTAAATGTTTTAATACACAAACACTTATCACAAAATGTGTAGACTCACTGTTGATGCTGAGCAGACTTTACTCTCCAGCCACAGCTGCAAATATGTTAAATAAACAATTAGGCAAATTGAAATGTTTGGAATTGAGATCATCAGTGTCACATGTCATTAGTCGACACTTGTAAGGTGTGTTTTGTTTTTTTAAGTAAACCCACATGACAAAGGCGTTCATGTGTTTTAAGGGTAGTCTTACATTACAAAGTGTCACAGGGATACTGTAGTTGTTCAAAGGCTTTGTCAGTGGCATCAACATGACAGCACTCTCAGCGACACTCACACACACGCTGTACATACATCAGACAACACACCCCCCACTTGTGTGTTGTCTGATGTGTTTTCCTTCAGTCTGTACTTATTTCCTCCTCTCCTCAAGAATCGGCACATCAGATAAAAGTGGATGAAAGCATCCTCTAAATGTCAAATTTGCCAAATGTTTTTGTGTCAGGGACCTCGTGCAGATGAATTTAGACCCTTCAGAGCCGAGATACTGGGCTGCTCTAACAAATCATGTTGACACACAGAACATCACCCCAGATTACATTCCCCCATGTGGAAATGTCATATCTCTTTCAGTGGTGAATTATTCATCTGACCCGCAGACCTGTGCTGGTTTACTTACATTGTGTTCTACCTCTTGGCTAATCGCCATTTCTAAATGCATATATTGCTCTAGAACTACAACTGTACAACTGTCTGATTGAATCCTATTTTCCTAGTTCCTTCAATAATTGTTCAGAAAAAAGTGAAATAACTCAAAAATACTCATACCCCTACAGCTATGTTAAAAATGACACCAAAATCAGTAGCGGTGCCCATCATGGGTTGTTGTCAAAGAAGGATTTCCACTTAATTATTACCCATTTAACATCACAGCTCATAAAAGCTGTTACATAATTGGTTTACAGGCACGGTTAATCTTTAAGATGATGATAATGTCATAATATCACAATTCATGTTGTAATGTAATCAGACGTCTTGTCATCATACAGATTATAGTGTTTCACATCAGTAATCTTACATAGACTACATTTAGACTAAATATCTATATCAGTTTGTTTTGACTGGTTTAGATGCTGCTGTAGCTGATATGAGTCAGGCTGATATGTTTTCCATGTGTTGACACAGTATATAAGCAGCTAACAATGTTTGGTTTTAATGTCGGTTGTTTTTCTTCACTAAAAATGAAAAGTGAAGACTGCACGGACCCTTCTGTCTTTACATTTCTGCGTTTGCTGCAGAGGTTTTCCTTTAATTAAGCGTAAAACCACGTTCCCACTCGATCATGTTGACTGTAGTGTAGATTTCGATTGATTGCATCAGTCACTATCAGGCTATTCTGGAGCTGGTGACTCTGAGGTCTCCCTCTCCCTTCTCTCCGTCTCTCTGACAGAAGCTGTTGTTGAATGGAAGAGTGGCCTCTTTCAGTGTGGGTGTCCCCTCGGGGCCAACTGGGAGAGATAATCAGACAGGACAGTTACAGACAGACAGGCAGACAGATGCGGTAGACTGAAGTTGTTTCTCCCTGACTCAGACCCGGGCAACTTTGGAGGAATTTTAGATGAGCATCTGTTATTTTCCACAAGTTGCAAATTTTGTACAATGAGGATTTATACATATATTTTAAAATATGTAATTTTCTGATTTATTTCTCCCATAAATTCAACAGTGAAAAGTTTAAATCTTGTTTGCTGGAAGGGTAATAAATCAGTGCAGCACAGTGGGCAAGGAAAAATCTTACGAAGAGATGGTATAAACCATTAAAACACCTTATCATTAGACTAGATTAGATTGGATTAGATTGTCAGATTAGATCAGATTAGATTAGAAGAAGTTTTATCAGTCACTTGAGGAAATGTGGTTCCTGCAGTAGAAAGTTGTGGCACAGAACATTAAACAGGAGCAAAGCAAGTGGCTCAACAAAGATGTTAGATGTGAAGTTGAAAGATATTGCTATATATATATATATGTGTGTGTGTGTGTGTGTGTGTGTGTGTGTGTGTGTGTGTGTGTGTCATATTCTGTAGTTAGTTACTGGGGTTGTGTCTTTGTGTGTCATGCACAAGCCCATGTGGCCTAAAGTCACTACCATTGCATTATTGAAACATTTGTCAGACATGAATATAATCATCAACTAACTAAGGATGTTGTCTCTCTCTTCTGCGCCACAAATCAAAGATCCTGCCAAAAAAAAGCCTTCATCTTCAGTCATTTCACCTAAATCACATCTTTTCTCTTCAGGGGAACCAATCATGTCTTTTTCTGTAGCTAATGTAGCTGAACGTAGCTGTGCAATCTTTCACTTTTAGCGAAATTCCGTAGTTTTTTTTTTCCCCTGAGACATTATGTTTATATCATAATCCCTGATATCATTTTTTAAAATATAATTTTCTGTTGTTGTCACTCTGCTTCAGAACTCTCCTTTCCTCTATTTATTCTGAACAAACGGCATGATTCATAAAAAAAAATCACTTCCCGTGTATCAAGGTGTTTCCCAGGAAAGGTCTACCTGCCAAAACAACATCAAAGCTTCGATTTAGTTACTTTGGATTGGATTTTTATTGCCTAATATCAAATGTTTATGAGGAGTTGCGAAACAGACATTTACTAATGTGGAAAAAAAAAAGATCAACTTGAACTTTACTTAAGCTCATATTTCAAATGATTGCGTGATCATAACTAGCCTCATCTATGGAAGTTTCCATCACAACGTTTCTGAGTACACCTGTATGTGTGCATAGGTGTGTGTCAGGGATGGAGGGAGGGAAGGAGGGAAGGAGAGAGAGACATGGCAAATATAGGGCAGAAAGAGAGAGAGAGAGAGAGAGAGACAGGTCTGGCCTGGGTTGGGTTGGGCAGGTCAGTGCAGCAGCATTTGATTGTAAATAAGAGAGGAGTCAGTTCACACGCCGATCAAGTGACTGCCGGGAACAAGCGAGCCATTTGAATCAGGTGGCTATCTCCCTATCTGAGAGATCAGAGCCCTGTCACCCCCCCACCCCCCGCCCCTCGCCTGCCTCCTCCCTCTGCTCTCGTCATTGTGTGTTGCGCAGTAAGGGACACACACACACACATGCACACAAGTGAAATGACATGTCCCTCCCTGCTGGCTATAAGGGCAGGCAGAGTGGCTGGATGAGATTTCACTGTCTCACGTTAGGAGAGGTGAGGAAAGGAAGAGGGAAGAAAGGAAAGGAGGGGAGGAAAGAGGAGAGGAATACCCCCTGCAGTCTTAAAACATCCTGAAACCCTTCCTGTCATTGACTCTGCTGTCTCTCAGAATTATTGCAAGAAAACAATGCATAATATGGAGATACTGGATGCTGTGGAATAACATTTTACTGTGTAACAGTATTCAATGTATTTTTTTAAAACACTGTGCATAACTCTATTTGAGTTAACATCTCAACGAACTGATTCTTTTAAACCTTTAATTTGCTCCAAACTCTTATTTTTAAAATATTTATTAATATATTGATTGTTTTTCCAATGAGTCCTGTTCATAAAATGATGGAAAATGTTCATTTGCAGGATGAAATGGAACAGGTACAATGAAATAAAACAGAAATGTGATGTGAGATTTGCTTTTGCTTTTAGTTCCTGTAATCAGCTGCTTGATAAATAACCTAAATGATTAAATGATTATCAAAATAATTGCAGAATAATTTTCAGTCATTTGACTAATTGATTGATCAACAAATCATTTCAGCGTTAAATGAAATAAGTGCTTCTTTTAATATCTACCTCAGAGCCTGAGGAAACCAGAGTCCTCATTTAGCCAAGCTGTCACAATAAAGGTCTATGAAAAATGGATCGAATAAAACACAGAGGAGACAGATAAACACACACACACACACTTATGTTTTTTATGTTGCGTCTTCACAATGACCCCCGGGGGACACGATGATGTGTGACAGCTGCTGCCTGTTCATATTGATTAAATGACAACCTGGATCATTTACCGATTTACCGACTGATGGAGCTCAAATGCACGGCACAGCCCTGAGGGAGGACGGTTAGTCCGGACAGCCTGCAGTTTATGTTCACAGCTGCCATTTATCATCTCTATTACGCAGTTCATATTTTATATTAAGACAACCAACATAATAAAGTTATATACAAGTGGCTACTGCAGATTAAATCATGTGACTCAGTCTAGAAAACTTGATTAGTGACTAAATTTGTCACCAAAAAAAATGACAAATCATATTCAGATTCATATTTTGGGCTGTCATTCAGTCATACAGTTTTACTCATTCCTTCAGTTTTACTATTCCTTCAGTTTTACAGTTTTACTTGTCCAATTATCTTTGTGAGTATGAGTTTATTGTAATGAAAGAATGACGGACAAAAATGCAGTGAGAACATTATTTTCCTTTAAATATATTTAAATAGAAACAGTAAACTAATCTACAGTATAATCTACACAAAGCATATGTAAAATGTATGTAATGTAATATGTAACAGATGGCGGCAGACAAAATAGATCAGAAAAGTTCAAAATAGAGCAAATTTGTCCCAAAAAAGAACATGATGAGAACAGACTCACAGACAAATTTATCAGAACATTAAAAAAAAAAAAACTATTAATATAAGAGTGGAAAGGTCAGCGCAGGACATAAAATGGACTGAATATAGCAGCAAAAATATGCAAGCACAAGAGGCAGATGTAAGATTTTATCCAACAAATCCCACACAGAAATTGTGTAGAAAATGTCTTTACAAAGAACATACTGTTGTGAGTGTGAGAAGCTCCGCACATTAAAAGCTGCGCTCGCAAACTGTTTGAATCATTTGAATGAGGTGAAGGGAAGGTTAATGTGGAAGAGGAAATTTGATTGGAGCTTTTTAGCACACTGCAGTGGGCTGTTGGGTCTCAGCTTCGTGTTGATGGAGGGAAAACTTTTATGAGAGATTCTATTAACAGCCTTCATGTTCAAAGTGCAATTTATTTCTTGCCAGTAAATTGGTTTGTGCATTGTCAGTGCAAATGAAGTGCAGGACAGAGTATTATATTACAAGACAGTACAGGATAGTATAAGAGAGGACATTAAGTGGGTGGTTGTCATAGGTCAGGACAGGGCAAGATAAACCTGGACCTGACTGGACAAGAAAGGAAAAGCAAGACAAGACAGCATTATGGATCAATAGAGCAAGCCATTACAGGACAGGATAGAGAAGGACATGACGGAGCAGGGCAGGAAAACCCAGGACAGGTTTGGGCAGGATGGGCCAGATTAGAACTGGATGTTGTAGAATATGACAAACAGGACACCATAAGACAATTTGGGTTCATAGGACATTACAGATCTCAATAAACAGGGCAGCAAGGGACAGGATGTAATAACACAAGACAGGACATTGCTGGACAGGAGAGGGAAGGATAGAACAAGAAAAGGCAGTCAGGGACACAACACGTTGCTCCCTCCTTTCCATCTTTCAGCATTACGTCCCTATGTGTGGTGAATCAACAACATTGGCAGTACTGGGACAGACGGGACATTTGGCAACATTTTCCTCTGCCAACTGTCCCAGTACTGAGAGTTTTGGCTCGCACTGCTCACGTAGAGTGTGTGGGCTTGGGAACGAGCCAGGTGAGGCTGTTGAGCACAGATTAAAGCAGAGATGGATCAATCACGTCAGTCTCTGAGCTGGTGAGTGACAGTCAGCCTGGGGACACAAACACGGAGACTATTGATTTTGAGTCGCCGTTTCCATCACACCTCTGTGAATTCGCTTCTCAGGGCTCAAGCACACAGTCAAACATTTACAATTGCATATATACACACACACACACACAATGATTGTTTCCTTAACTCGTTCTTTCTTTCTCTTGGCCTCACACACACTCATTTAGTCTAGTTGTCAGGACTCTGGCTGTGCTTGAATCTCTGTTAGCAGGAATGACCCTCTGGCCATGTTTTCTAACAAGCCTACAGGATATTTAGCAGCATGGAGGGAGTTCTCTATGGCACTTGAAGGAAGCTATTAGCAATAAAATGTCATGCACTAAGTAGTTTACAGCTTGTGAAGAAGTGCATCCTGAAATACTTCAAATTGTTGGTTCACTCAAAAATATGAAGTCAAAAGAAGCTGTAAATGATTCAATAAAGATCAGTTCTTTAGATGTACATTTAAGTTTAAATGGTTCTTGTAGAGTTGTGCAGAATTATCTTGTAAATTCTTATTTCAAAGTTTTATTTAAATGATATTTCCACTGAATAGGTTTATATGGTGGCCATCAGTTAAAATATTTCATTTTGAAACATTTAGTTTTTTTTCCTGTGTTTAGAATGGTGGATAGCTCTAAACACTGCAATACCCATTAACCTTGGATGTGGTTGCTATGGAGAAGAAGCCAATCAAAAGTGCAAATCAGAGCTGCAGTAAATTTAAAACATTTTTTTCTGTCATTACAGTCATGAACAAAAATTGCACCATAAGTGCTGAACTCATCCAAAGTAAGACATTTTTTTTTCCTTTCAAGTGACAGAGACCTCCAGTAGGAGGTAGGAGTAGGAGTTATGACTGTCCAGCAGCCTCAACAGAGGAATAGTGTGATGATGAGTCTACAGATGAAGGAGGTCAAGGCGGCTGGATGGTTGACAAAACAGCGGACCTTCATCCTTTTACTCCCAGTAAATGGTGACATCTTTAAACCAAGTAGTTATCATTTGAACCATGCCCGCAAAGCTGATGTATTAGACCAAATCAGTGACCACTTTGTTGTTGAGCAATAACCATAGCAGTGTCAAATCAGGAAACACTTTTACTGTATGTGTTGTTTTACAGTGTCAGTGTCATTCGACACAGGACTGGTTCAAATGTGATCCAGCGTATGACAGTAAAGTGATTTAAACTGTCAGCTTAGTGTCAGACTGCCATTAGCAGCATACACAGCAGAATTGGTTGAAAGTTTCTTACTACGTTTGACAGTTTATCAAGAAAACAGATATTTTCTATTAGTGAGTCAGTGATGAGAGTCAGTGAGAGTCAGTGATGATACAAGTGAAAGAGATTTTTCAGCTCCATGTGAGCTTTGGAAGCGATCCACTTAATATTACCTATGCAGAAAAACAACAGGTACTTCAGGATGCCCAAAATAACTTTCCCCACTTTACAGCTCTATTGTAAGTTAAAAGCATTAAATCAAAGTTGTATATACTGTATACTCTATGAAAAGACACAAATGGACAAAACAGCCTCAGTGTGGCAGTGGATGATGGGAGGGGAAGTCTGTATTGGGAGCACTAGCCTAATAAGGCTAAATACCAGACTGTGAATAATCTCCCAGTAAACTGTCTACTCATGAAAAACACAGAGATGCAAAAGCAGCAACTCTCGCTTTCTGCCTGGCTGCCCTCCCTCTGCCCCCCCCCCCCCCCCCCCCCCCCCCCCCCCCCCCCCCCCTTTACTGCTGTGTGTGTGTGTCTCTCTCTGTCCACACGTTCTCTATCCCTCTCTCCTTTCTTTACTTTCTCGCTCCTGCTCTCCTCCTCCTCCTCCACCACCACCTCCTCCTCCTCGTCTCGTCTCAGTAAGTAGGATAAGGCTTGGAGAGCTCTGTCGTCGTGGTAACTGCCAGAAGTATTCAGTTTGAAGTTTGAGGAGGTCAGTTTGCGGGTCAGAATACACACACACACACCCACATACGCACACACGCGCACACACACGCACACACACACACACAGGACCTGAGAGAAAGTAGGGGTGTTGAGGGGACCCCCATATGGGTCTGGACCCTTAAACATGAGGGGATGAGGTGGGGGAATAGATGTTTTTGGAGGAGCAAGGGCCACTGCAAAGCTGTAAAGCTCTAAAACAGTTGTGGTGCCAGAACTGTTTTAATTTCTGGGACTGAAATCAAGCTGATTATGAATGATACCTGACTCTGAATTACTCTTTGTTGTAATTGGATTTTTTCAGTTACCCTGATGTTCATTTCCTATGCTATAATATAATATGATGATCACAACTTAAACCTCAGTGACTCTGACTGATGTTTAAAATATCCAATCCATCTTTGGAGAATGAAGAAAACCTGAAGACCTTAAGAAAGTAAAAGCAAATATTAATTATTACCACAATGTGCTGAAGTTTACTTTTGAATAAATAATAAAGTATAAGTTTAGCATTAAAAGTATAACGATATTATAAATTAAATGTATTTTTGTATCATACAAACCTTTATCTGTTCTGTTAACACAGAAATAATTCCTGATAATCATTATTATCGGTGCATTAATATTTAAGAAACCTAATATTAAAGCTGGTTGGGATACAGCAAATTTATACTTTACAACTACATTATGCAAATTCAGTTACATTTTAATATCAAATGAATATGTTTTATGTGTAAGACATAACTTATAAGGTACCTTAACTGTCTACAGGCTGGCAGGTAAATGTTGTATGGTAAATTGTATTAGTAGTAAATGGATTTGCTTCTCAGGTGTAGTGCAGTACATATATAGGTTCATGTAAAATAGCTCATATTTGTGTAAAGTTAAGTACATGGCAACATGTACAAACAATAAGTTTAAGCTGTATGAATCCAAACCCTTCTGGCTGTGAGCGGACAGTTCAAACCATCCAAAGTGATGTTTTCAGGAATTGTATGACACAGAAGCCGGAACAGGACCAGCAGCTGGACGGACACCCCCTGAAAAACAAACAAAAAAAACATTAATTCTGGCCCAGCCAAAGTCCAACGGTCACCAAAGTTTTTGTGCCGTTGTCAATGAAACTTTGTTGTTGCCTTGACCGTGAGCCAAACTCACTCCATGCACATAAACAGCTCTGGCTGTGTGTAAACTCACATGGACACCTTGAACACTCCAGGCTTTGGGAAGTAGTTTTACCCCATCAGTCCCAGACAACATGCAAGCAGAAGACCTCCAGTGCCACCACACAGCCACTGCAGGTGCAATCCCCTCAGTCTCACACACTGTAAAACACGGGCTGAGTAGGAGGTTGTAAAACTGAAACAACTGTCCACCAGAGCCATCCTGTGTGTTACAAACACACCAAAATTAGAAAGGTTTGGGGTGTTTTTTGTAAGTTGTAGGATGTACGAACTTTGATGTTTGTCTAAAGACCATTAAGCCTGCATCAAAGCCATTTCACTTCTGGCACCAGTGAAAAGAAAGTGAGATTATCAGAGCAGTGATGACTTTAGCAACGTTTCCATGAAAGATATTAGTAAAAAAACTTTTTCTTTTCTAAACTTCCTGTCTGTCTTTTTTTCTGTGTCCCCCACTGTCTCTATCCTGGGTGGTTTCTGATGTAAATGTTTTCAGTCAGTTGGCGGCTGAGTCTCAGCAGGTGGTCCACCAAATCCACTGTAACCCCCGGCAACCCCTGTCCAGCCAATCCAAACGCTGCCCTGCCCGCCACTCCGCTTAGTTAGCCCTGACAGGACCCTCTGTGTGTGTGTGTGTGTGTGTGTGTGTGTGGGAGAAGCAGCTGAGAAGCAGTACTCAGTGGACAGGGCGTGTTCTTTGAGTGGTCATTAAAAGTTTATTAAAAAAGTCTTCAGCCGTTGGGAAAATGGGTTTGAGTATCAGTGAGCATTGACACAACTGTGCATATTGTATGCGTGTGAGTGTGTGTGCTCGAGTAATCTCACGACTACAGAAACAGAAGAGCTTTCTCATCACTGGGAGGAAATCCTTCCATTTTCGCTTCCATCCATCCAGTATTTTGTGAAAAACTCACTCTGTCTGTCTGTGTCACCATGTTATCATCACGACCTATCGCTCTGTCTGGCTGCTGAATGCAAGAAGTTGAGGCCCTTTGTTTGGAAGTTGTTGAGAGGCATTCTGGGATATGTGGTGCAGTAATAGTCAAGGTACTTTCAAAAGATTATTGCACTGGATTCCTCCTGAATAGCTGTTCACTCACAATGATAACTTTTCAGGTTCATGTATGTAGACTGCTTTGCATCACGATGAGTGTACATGGTTGCACAGATTTTTGCTTTACGCCCTGTTGGATCGCATCCTGAAAGTTCTTTTTGAGGAAGTTTGTGGTAACACACAGAGGCTGAGGCTTTTTAAAAATGTTTTAAAAGCTAGCTTATTGTTAAGATATCAGTCTTATATTACTTAAATATACCACTAAAAACACTTCTACTTACACTGTAATTACTTTTTTGATTGAAGTCAAAGAACTCATAGTTCACTCAAATCCGCTACAATAAACATGTGCCCTGTTAATGAACTTATCTTTTCTAACCTGCAAATACAAACCTTGAATCATCAGGCGTCTCTAACTAATCTTAAAAACACTTTGATTCTTAATAAAAGTGTGTTTGGCACATCAGTGGAGTTATTGGGAGAAACAAAAAAAACTCTCTTATGTTAAGGAGCGTGATAATTAAAGTCAAGTTCATTAATGACACTTGTGTTTGCTGTCACTCATTTAACTAAACTTGTTCTCCTTTGTGCTGCAGAGTCATTTAGAGCACAGTTTCAGAAGAATGTGTGAAACAGTCGAGCGCTAAAAGGCAATAAAACTGAATATTTGTTGGTGTTCAGACAAGTTCAAACTCCCACGACGTACTGAACATCAAAACAGTTTTAAAAAAGTCAGTATGGCAATCATGTACAACATGGTAAATGCTCAGCAATTATGCATATGTAATTATAACAATATACCTAGTTTTAATACAGGGCTGTGGCTTAGGAGGTAGAGTTTGTCATCCACTGATCACAGGGTTGGCGGTTTGATCCCGAGCTCAAGTTGAAATGTCCTAGGGCAAGACACGGAAGATGAAATCAGGTGTTGCAGCGAATGGCAGATTACAACTGGGAGAGTATGACAGTTTAGTTCATGAACTCCACCTGGATAACACTCACCTTCAGTGACATTTCAGGCCGATGGTGGAGAGGTTTGACCGCTCTGGTTGTCACATTGAAACAGGAAAACCTGCATTCCTCTTAAGCGGCGGTAACGTGCTGCCATCCTGAGTATGTGGAATGGTGAATAATGTAGCACAACTGTTTATGAAGCTCCATCAAATGGAAGCACAGAGAGATGCAAACTCTGTTGCAGTGTTTTTACTTTGAATAATATGAATCAACAATTCAGCATCACATGAGATTATGGGAATTATCCTTCCACCTCATCAGTTCATCGTATATGACCCTCACCAGCAGTACCCTCACAGAGCTCGGACACATTTCCTCCATTTTTCCATCCTTTTCTTTTCTCGATGCCCTCCCTCTCCCTTTTCTTTCTTTCCCTCTTTGTGTAAGTGATGATGCCGATCACCTGAAGATATCTCTTCCTCATGTGTACTTGTGCGCTTGTGTGAAAGAGAGAGAGGGAGAGAGAGAGAGGCAGTGGATGGGTGGTGTAAATGTCTGAGCTATCATCAGCTTTGATTGGCTTTGAGTGGCTCTGAGTGCTGGGTCCATCCCATCCGCTTCCCCGGGTCCTCAGGAGCAGCAGTTTGTGTATGTGTGCCATGCCTTTTGTGTATCTCTGTTTCTTTGTATGTGTGTGCGTGTGCAGATATCTGTCAGTTTGTCCAGATTTGGTCCCCATATGCCCTACAAACTACAAACCCATAGCAGGGCATCAGGGAGGCTGAGTGGTTTTAGAGACTGCAATTCAACTAAAGGATACAGGTTGAAATTGTGTCACTAAGTGTTTGAAGTGTCATTGAGCAGGACACTGAAACCCTATATCAAGAAAAGATTTCCACACGAGGGTCACTGAGGTGTCCAGGGTATTAATACTTGTGCATGTACACATTAATTGCTCGTTCATCCCCCTTAAAAAGAATCATCAAACACAAAGACTCTGCATCAGACTGTGAGCTGAAACATAAGACGTGTTCTGCAAGTGCAACAGTTAATCGGTTTCTCGCCAAATAACCAACAAATGCCACCAATAAACAGTTCAGACTACCCATTTCCTCCAGGCTTGAGAGGAAGTGCCGTCGAGCCGACTCCTCCCGCCCTTCCCTGAGCTCCATACATACCAAAGACAGCACTGTAGGGAAGAGAAAGGCTTCCTGTTAATGTTTAACCAGCCTATGTAAAGACAGAGGCAGATAGCTGAGCTTATGAGCAAATAGCGTGTGTGTGTGGGGCAGTTTAATCAGTTTAATGGCTGACATGTATGGAAATAATGGCACTCTGAAGAAATAATAAAACTCTCTGATTCAATATATAGAACTGTTTTATGTTTAACGCGCTGTGTTTGTACTAATTGCGATGTAATAAATGCTGTGATAATACTTGTGCTTCTGATGTTATATATTATTACCAGAGTTTAACAGCAAATCTATATGGAGTTTTTTGGCTAATTGCCCAACTAATCTCGATTTAATGATTAATTGAGCCCAAAGTTGTTGATGTTGATAAGACGAGGCGTCAGTAGGCCATAAAACTTTATCAGCCGGTTAAAGACAGTGTAAAACGTGTATTTAAAAACATACATTTGTCAACTGAGGAGGCCAAATATAGCTACAAATATGATGATCACACTGCATCCCGTGTCAGGTGTGTGTGTGTGTGTGTGCGGTTGTATATGCATACATGGATGTCTGCACTTGTGTTAAAAAGAGAAAGAGCATTTTTTTGGCCAAGTTGGCATTACTTGTACCATGTGTGTTAGTGTGTGTGCGTGTGTGTGTGTGTGTGTGTGTTGGTGTTTTTTCTATAGAAAGTGCTGTGTGCAGTAGAATGGGGGATTTGGTGCCATCAGCACAGTGATGTCAGCACACAGAGACAAACAAAGCCAGAATCCAAACCCTCTCCCAACTACCCACAATCCCCCTGGACACTGTGGGGGGCCCCACCTGGGGGCTTGCTGTCGTTAACACAAGCACACACACGCACACAAATACACATAGATTATATTCACACACATATGTTACATACAACTGTTGGAAGCTTCTTTTTTTTAAAAGATAATTTTTTGGCACATGAGGCGGTTGCTCTCAGCTAAACGACACCCCAACTGTTGGAAACTTCTAATAAAAATGTAACTTTAGAAAATTTAAAACAAGTGTAAAGTGCCATTCAGGGAAGTGAAGCTACTCATCAAATCTCATCAAAGCATAAAATCAGTAAAATAAATTAGACTTTGGGAGGTAAAATTAATTAACTGTAAAGTAACTTTCAAGCGATCTACTGTTAACTACTTCAAAATCAAGTGTTCAGTTCTGTTTTAGAAAAGTAAAGCCAACACAAACTTTGGCTGAAGTCATTCAAACATGCACTCAGTTCTTACAGTCTTCAGAAATACAATCGTTTGTTCGACACTTCGCTGTGCCTCTGTATTAACTGTGTAACAGCAGCGAGTGGGCAGTCAAATCAGAAACACACCTCTGTTTGCTTTGGCCTGGCCCTCTGCCACGCTGCACCATGGCAGAGGCACACGCTTTGCAAACGGGGAATGACATTACTGTTATTGTATTCGTGGTGGAGTTCATATGAATATACTGTGACTGCATCGAAGCATACATTGATGTGTTTAGATAACACAGAGCAAGCCATTGGATGGAAATGCTTATCTTAAGGGCTGAGGAAGTCAGATCAAACCCATATGACAGACTGCTCACATACCTTTTCATTTGTGTTATACACCATTATAAGCACTATTTTTTTTTATGTTGTTTATGTTGTTATGTTTATGATCGTGCTATACTTGCCCTTTATAAATACAAACCAGCTGAGAATTACATTCCCAGCACATAAAAATGTGCATCACTTACTTTAAGTCCACTGCCAACATTATGTGCCAATGCATGAAGTATCTAAAGAGACAAGTGTCATACTGTGAAGGAGGACGTTGTGGATGGGTGTATAGAGTTTCACACATGAAAACATGGGAGAAACATTTTATTTGTAACTGTATCATCGTTACAATCATATCTATAATCTTTAGTCAGGTTTCCATCCCGATTCATGCAAATGTCAACTGAATTTCACAAAAGTCAACAAAATGCAAATGAATGCCTGTTACTTCTATTAACATCAAGATTAACATCTGGCAGCAGCTGGTTAATTCTACAGTCATGTTCTACCACATTTACTAATCATGATTTATATGGAATACAATCAGTATACAACAGGGTGTAATTAAAAGAGTCATGCCAGTCTTCTTAGGATGTAGAACAATGTAGAAAACATGATGGAAGTGATTCATTTGAGGAACACTACAGTGAACACACATTTGAGATTTTGTCCTGGCACCATTTGTCATCTCTTCAGGCCTCTTCAAAGCTTTAATGACAAATGTTTCATAAGTTTTATTAACTGTAAGTCGTGATTTATGTCTTGCGACTTTTCTAACTCTGGAAAACATAAAGCATAAAAAAGCATAAAAACATTTAGCAAAAATTCACTTTTTCAAAGTGAATTCACTTTTTCAAAGTGAATTTTTAATCACGGGTGGATGGAAACTCACTTATTGGACCTTCAACAACTCACTGAATGGAACATGTTAATGTGAAACCATTTGTTGTATCTTAATTGTTATAATAAAAGTAATGATCATTGTAGTCAAATAATAAAAAGACATTTTATCTCTTGCTTAACTTTCCAAGATGGAAAACTTAGAAAAACTATTTTCTTAACATTGGTGCAAAAGTCACCAATGGTTCGTTGCTTGTTTCCATTAAAAGAGTGTGATATGTGAATAAAATATGACTTGGCACTCATATATACTGTCTTAAGAACATGTGAACTGGGTGGTGTGACTGTCTGAAAGAACTGTAAGGCTTTCTGTTTATTGCTGATATCTCCATGATGAACTGTTACACAACAATTAGCAACTGTTGCTGTTTGTCTCTGCTCTTTAAATGCCCTTCTGTACAAAACAGTAGGGGACAGACTGGGGTTGGTAGTGTGTGTGCTTGTGTGTGTGCGTGTGTTTGTGTTGCTTTTTTTGGGCACAGGGATTTGGGTAACTGGGCATACTGGACCCAAACAGGTCCTCATTGTGCTGTGGGAGGAAGAGCCGGGTCGTGCTGCACTCTATTCAGCCAAGTTTGGAGTGGGGTGGGAGGGGGTACAGTACACACACAGACTCTCTCTCTCTCTCTCTCTCACACACACACACACACACACACACACACACACACATATATATATATATATATGTGTATGCATGTGGGGACAACAATAGCTTCTTTGACCCGTATAATGAGGGTCCTTCATATTCAAATGGCTGCTGGTAGATTTGCAGCTACATTAGTTTTAGCCAAAGCGTCACATCAGTTTAACACAACACCAAAGAGTCAACTTCAACAACCTAAACTTTATTGCAGCGCACGGAGGGAAGAAAGTCAGTGAGTTACTAGCCTGAATGGTACTTGTTGCCTGGTAACACAACTTTGCATCAGGAAGCAGTTGGAACTGTTGTGGGTGTGCAAGGATTTTACTGTGATCTACAACCTTTTAGTCTCAGCAGCTTTTCACCAAAACTCTTAAAAGTCTTAAAAATCTTCTTCCTGTGAATCAGTTCTCCTAAATACAATGGAAATATTAATCATTTTTTTGTGGTCTGGCCTTCTAAAGGTGGCAATCTTGTTAAGAATCTGCAACATAATCAATTACACTGTACAAACGCCTGATCATCACTTTTTGCTAATTATTTCATGTTGTTTTGTTTCTCCAGTGACATAACAGAAGAGTGAGGACTCGATCAAGACACCAGGACAATGCATGAACCGGATGGCAAATGGGAACTGGTAGGTTTAGGGAACACACCCAAAGACACTCACACACACAGTGAGTCCCATAGAGAGAGACAGTAATGCCCTGGAGGGTGCCAGTCATGCCCAGCTTCCGCTGCGCTCCAAATTGAGCGTGGCACAGAGTGTATGAAGTCAGCCGTCTGGAAGAGAGCCAAGCATTGTTCCTCCAAGCAGCTGGATGGTAATTACTAGAAAAAAAGAGAGACAGAGAGAGAGAGGGGAACCCTGCCAGCTCACTACTGTTGTACTGTTGCTTCTGCTTCAACTCCTGGTGCATGTGTCATATAGGAAACACACACACATACATATACACATATATATATCCACATACACACACCACAATGTGCTTCATAGATTCAGTCATAGTTTATTTTAAAAAAAAAAAACTGTAGACACTGTACACTGTAGCCCACTTCTCATTGCATGACCCAAGTACATGTATATAGTCTGAACTAAGTATTCAACTGAGTGTTCTCCATGACAACTGACCAAACTCCACCGACGGAGACCAAATCCAGGAAAATCTAGTTTAAGCCACAAACACAGCAGAACTAATCTAAAATGCAGGAAGAAAGAAATGCTTTTATTTTGCTTTTAATTTCAATCTAAGACCACCTTTAATGCGCTCTCTCAGCAGATCGCACCACACATTACAAGGGTCTATCCTAGATGACCTAAGATGTGCAATAGCTCCACATTTGATAAGCAGGTACTCAGATTTAATTACAAGAAGTCAAATCAAATGCAGACTAAAATATGTTTTCTAAGAAGCCTCAATATATTTTTTAACCTAGACTACTGTACAGCAGATGATGAACACACCCACACACTAACACTAACTCAACTTCCAGGTGCCTGAATCCTCTTTTTCCATGCATGTATTGCACATTGAATTACATGCACAGTGTTTTCTGGAGTTCTGAACATGTGTGTTATGTACATTTATCTGATTTGCAAACAAAACTGAGACATGAAGTGGGGTATATGATGCTGGAGGAAGATAGAAGAAGAGCGAGGGGAGGGAGAGGGTGGAGAGAGCTCTGCAACCAGCAAGGCCTGAGGAATGTGTCAACTCGCTGTCAACTATGTGCTGCTTTGTCATGAGACCGCAGAGCACTGGAAACACGTAAAGTTGCCTTTTTCACACCTTCGACTCCTCCCGCCCTGCTTCCTCCACCTCCTCCTCCTCCTCCTCCTCCTCCTCCTCCTCCTCCTCCTCCCCCTTCTTCGCCCAGACTCACACACACTGTGGCAGCAGTAGCCAGGCCAGCACTAGTGCAGCTGTGACCAGAACAATAGCATTCCTCAGGTTTTAAACGCCTGGCACTTAGATTCCTAACAGTCAAATTCCTGGCGGGGAGAAGCTGGGGTTGCCATAGGACGCCGAGAGTTTTGAGACGCCTTGTGAGGAGATGTACAGCTGTAAAGCGCGGTGTGATTTGCGTTTTTTATGAGAGGGATGGATGGGTTCATGGGGGCAGAAGTTAAGGGAAGCTCTGTTGTTCCACCTCACGTCCCCTTTTCCTTAGATGTGACATTTTCAGCACTCTAATTTTGGCAGTTTAGGTCGAGAGACTTCCCGCTGCTTTGTTGGAGCATCACGTGTCAATAGAGGCACCTTTTAAGTCAACGTGTGTTCTGTAATGCGTTCTTGGCACATGGGGCAGCTGAAAACTACACGGATGTGTTGAAAATGGTACATTAGTTTCACAAGTGTTAAATTACGTGCTAAGAAAATAAACAAACAAGGATATTCCACTTTGCATATTCTCCCATCATAAGATAAAAAGTGGATAAATGTAGTATCTTACAAGTTTGTAACCAAACCATTCAGATATAACATCTATCCAGTCTTATTTATCCTCCACTTTGCTAATTTAAACTTCAAAACAGTGCTATGATGGTCTCACTGACAACCTTTTACACTCAGAATCCCTTTATTTTGAAATCACAGGTGATTTTCAGTCTTACCCAGAGAAAATGAAATGCCCAAATGCTGTGTTTTCCACAAGTCCCTCCTCTGGTGGCTTCACTTCACACAGCACTGAGCTGCCCAACTATCAGCCCATCTGAAATAACCCCCAAAAATAATGATTCTCTCATTAACCACGCCTGTTTCACAATTTAAATATAAATGAATCTAATTTAGAAAACCTCGGCCACGATGAAGGAGACTCATTTAGAGCCAATCTAAAATTAATGAGGGCATCTGGAGGGAGAGAGAGAGTGGAGAGGGGCCCTGCGTGGCTTAACAGATACCAGCGTTAACAAGCTACTGTACTTTAAGTACTGGAAAATCCCCATTAATTTTAAAGTTAACGCACTACTGTACTCTGAATGGTGAAAAGAGGGCTTTAATGTTCAAACACATTACAGCGACATCTTTACACTGACTCTTGGCCTCTAGCTGTCAAACATCCTTCATGTAGTCATAAGCCAACATTTCTAAGACTCTGTCTGGTCATACAGAATTATAATTTTCTGCACATTTTTTAATACAATGGCACATTGGTGTGTTTGTACATGTGTGCAGCATCCAAGCCTGAGGCCTTAACGCTGTCAGATGTACTGTCACAGTTAAAAATCAATGTCCTGTACAGAATAACGTAATGAGGTAGCAATAGTTGAATCCCTGTGATGTATTGTACTGTAAAAATAGAAAATAGTCTCGCAGCCAGCATGCAAATAAATGGCCTGTCCAATGCCCTACTTTGTTAGGAAAAGCATACATTTCTAAAATAAAACGTTATATTTCCACCTAATAGTCTGCACTGTAGGTTTGCATATAAATCCACTCTGGGATTTGATTTAGTTCCCTTGAAACAACACATTTTCACTGACATGCAGCTTGCAACGTCCTTTCCCTCAGCAGCCGTTTGAGTGGCCCCCTAGCAGATGCCAGCCAGCTCCCACAGCGACTGTTTGGTTTTGCAGGTTTAATTCCCGATGGGTTTGGGTCCAGAGTGATTAGGCTGAGCCCTAAAGGCCAGCGGGCTTGTCAGGTGTCTCCACACATTAACGTTGTTCTGCTCACACCCTGAGCCGACAGCACAGTGAGGCAGAGGGGGAAAAAGAAACACTGATCTGTCATGGTGGGAGGCACGGGAGGATGGAGAGACACTTTGTATTGTTTGGATATTAAATAAGATTTTAAATGAAGTTTACTTTAAGTTTTTGTGAAAGAGTCCTTCAGATTCAGGAGGTTATCAGTGATGTTTAAAAGGTTAAATGACTATTCACAATATTGTATCATTTGGCTTGGAGGAAACATGGATGGTGACTCATTTTGAAGGACATTTTGATTGTGTTTTGCCTCCATTCAAAGTACCTCATGTTGAAATAGGATAGTAAAGTTCAGATGTGCTGTAACAAAAGAACGGAGTATTTAAAGTTTTGCAAAAGTTAAAAGAGGCTTTTCAAACAGTCCACAATGGTATTCTTCTATATGAACTCAGAGTCTGGCCACTGGGATTGAATTTTGTCTGGAAGCTAGATTTTTAACATTTTAATGGGAGGTGATATGATTGGTTTAAAAAGGTTATAATAAGTTCAAAATACACCATTTCATAGAAAGTCAAATAAAAACAAAAGAACACGCACACGTGAACCTAACTGTGAGAGGCATAGTGGAGCTTAGATGTACATTTGTGGGGATTTTTCATCCTTCCTGATGACTTTTAGTTTCTGATCCTTTCTGTCAGTAAAAGCAACACACTGATGGATGCTACCTCAACATTTTCTTTAGCCTTTAACCCCAAAACCAGCTGAGTGACAACACAGGCGACTTTTCCCTGCTGGATTCAAATAAACTTGCATTGTGTCTGTGCACAAACAACTTCCTGCATGCAGTTTGTTAATGGGGGCAGGCAATCCAAAAGAAAAAAAAAATCTCTTCCTGCTTCTGACCTCCAACCTCTTGCTACCCCACCCACACCCACCGCTTACACAGCATGGTGCAGCTATGGGGGTGGGGGGGTGGGGGGGTGAAGAGATGGCCTTAAGCTTTAATGTCTCTGTGTGTGTGTGTATGTAGGCAGGCAAAGGAGGTGATGGTAGTTGGTGGTTTTTGAGTATGGGGGAAACTTGAGTTCTGGTCTGAAGGAGTTTAGGAATAAAGTGAAGGGAGGAGGGGAGTTGAGGAGACCTGCTGAGAGGGCAGCCTATATACACTCCTCCTCCTTCCTGCTATACCTCTCCCTCCATCCCTCGCCTCTTTTCACCCACCTCCTCCCTCTCTGTGTCCATCCGTGGGGGTAAAGTACATTACATGCTTGCTAATCAAACCTCCATTACAAGTTTGGAGGGAATGAGGCAAGAGACTCAAATCTTTTTTCCCCCCTCTTTCACTTTGGTGTTTCTCCTTCACCTTCTTCCTGCTCCTCCATCTTCAACAAAACTCTCTTTGCTCTTCAACAGCGTGTAACATGAGAAACTGTTGCTCCAACCTCAAGGTGCTGGAGATTTACCAATGACATGCAGTGCACTATTTTAATATCCTAAATAATTACAGAAAAGCGTTTACATTCGTCCCCATGATGGCGCCTTGCAGCAACAAGTCTGACAGCATCAATTTTCGTACACGTTTGAACGATTTGACAGATTGATGGGATTTATACATTGCATTTTAGAGCTTTCATTCGATATATACTGACTGATGCTGACTAAAATCAGAATCAGCGTTATTGGACAAGTATATGTGCATATACAAGGAATTAGTTTTTCTTGTTTTATTGCTTTCAATGCACTTACACGGGAAAAGACATCAGCAACAGCTAAGAACAGCAAGGCTGAACAAATACAGATAAAGAATAGACGGGACTGTTATGTAAGTATGTAGAAAAAAATCCATGTGTATATAAAAAGCACTAATGCCAAACAGTAAAAATAAAACTTCTTTAAATAAGCCAAGTGTGACTTATTAAAATAATAATTATACATGTTTATCTACAGCATGCAGGATTTAGATTGATAGTGAACATGGCAACCAAAATGACAACTATACCGGTCTGGTGAGTAACGTCTAACTAGCTTACACCGAATGACAGCTGAGTTGACAGTGAACTGACTGCTGTTGATTTTTCTCTTGTCTAGTTTCATACTAGATCTTCAGTCATAAGCCACAATAAGCTAAACTAACAGAAGCTCACATGGTATAGTGGACCGACTTGAATAAGCTGTAGAAAGGCCTTTTAGAGCTCTGTGGTCTGCGAACCATACATACAAAGGAACAGAGGATGAGGTCTGCACAATACCACAGTGACACATACTGGATCTACTGTACACAAAATCTGGACTTCCATATTGAAACCAATACACATACGAACACAAAAGACATAGCAGAGAGTCATACAGAGCTAATTAGCCATGTCCTGAATCAAAGCTCAATTAACATTTCTAAGAGCATGAGCAGTCCTGGCATAAATAGGCAGCTTTTGAAATATACTGTTTGTTGTGTTCTGTAAACACAGAGAGGCAAGTCCACTATTTTATCGCTTGTTGTTATGCATAACAACTGCTGCGCACTGTTGACCCTGTTCTACAGGACGTCTACGAAGCCGCCATGAATGTAAAAAACACACTATAAACTCTGCGTCTAATTGAAGTGTCGATGTGCTGCTAATATTTTCATTTGCACTATTTATTCTGTGTTAAAGGACAACGCTTCCTGTCCAGCGAAGACAGTAATACACAGCTGTGTTATTTACCAAATAAAAAAGGGGTTTAACTGTTATTTAATACTAATATAATAATAATACTTTAGTACCCTCCTCTCCTCCTCCTCCTCTGTTGGTAATTGGTTTTAGTGAACGCCTGTATGAGTGTAGATTGTTCAGGGGATTATGGTCAGGGAAGCCTTGAGTCACCACTAATTATCATCTATGTCTCTCTCTCCCTCTCTTACTCACACAAACCCACACAAACACACACATAATGTTCCCATGTTGCCCTCCCCTCACCAAACTCAAGAGATTTAATAGATATTTTAAGCTCATAGCAGTTTTGTCAGCTCTAGCCAGGGGAAATCCTTCATAGCAGTAGTTTACGGAGCAGGTAGTTATTATTTTGGGATTTCACTTTCTCTCGGCTCCATGTTGTTTTCAGTGCAGATATTCACCTCAAGGCTCTTTGTAATTGCAAGCATTTGTCTTAAAGCCATTATTGTTTTAAGCGAACTGGCGCCTTGTTCAAAGACCAGCATTGTGCTAATGTCCTGGACGAGGACAAAAAAGAACTACTTGTGACTTGACATAATCTTCTTTAGTGTGATGAGGGACAGTAGACAGAAAATAGTCTCTAAACTGCCTCTATCTCTCTCCCTTGGGGTGGAAATGGTAATAACCATGAGTAACAACCTCATTATGTGCTGGAACACGAATATGGGTCAGTTGAAGAACCTGATGACATGGAGCCAAGTTGCTGGATGGGAGAAGAGGAGTCAGGAGTTAACAGTGTGTGATAACTCAGGTGAAGGAAGACAGGAGCTAAAAAGAAGAGAGAGAGAGAGAGAGAGAGAGAGAGAGAGAGAGAGAGAGAGAGAGAGAGAGAGAGAGAGAGAGAGAGAGAGGATGTTCTCGGTCCCACACTGAAATTTGAGATAGGAGTTAGGCTGTTGATTGAAGAGAGAGAGGGTGTGTGTGTGTGTGTGTTTAGATGAGCGATGAACAGACAACGCTTGTCCTCAAGTCAAAGAGCTCCAGTGGCTAAAACCCCATCGGGCACAGAGACACACACACACATATGGACAGGTGATACATCATGTGTGTGAGAAGGAGGAGGGGAAGCGAGAGAGAACGAAAGAGAGAGAGAGAGTGAAAAGAAGGGATGGACAGATGAGAAGATGAGAAGGGGGTGGAGGAGGAGTGGTAGTGGAACAGGAAGATGAGGGGGCACCCAGCGGGTGACAGAGGGGAGCAATAAAAAAGCAACGGACAGTTCACTTAGTCCAGCTAATACATGTGTTTAACAGTGAAACTGATTAGAGAATGAAAGAGGAAAATCTGTCAGTGCTTCTCTCGTTATGGATGAGTTTCTGTGAAGTATCACCTGGTAAACAGTGTGGTCTTCCATCCAGGTGACACACAGGACACACTTAACATCAAAAACTGATAAGATACAACCCAACACACAAGCTCACACAAAACAATCCGATAGCACAACAGTATCACCATTGTTCTCCACCAATTTATGTTTTGCCCAGTTGACTCATCCTCAGCATGTAAATGCTTGGTGGCATGAGATATAAAGTATTTCTCAACCTGTTCAAGGAAGAAGAAATGTGTATGTGTGCAAATTTCTCAACCTGTTGGACCCGGTCTTTGGTAATCCTCATCCTGAGGGGAAAAACCCAGACTCTGATTTGATAAACTGTTCCTGAATTACTGTAAAAGTGTTAATCATCCTCCTTAAATGACTAATCTCTGCCCTCACTGAAGGCAGACTTATTTATTTTCAGACGTATGTATTGCAGATCTACCAAAATCAATCAGTACAGCAATTCATAAGACATAGTTACATTACTGATATTAGTAGATAACATCATCCTAAATGGTACGCTGGACCTTGGAGTTTGAAGATTAATAGACCTTCATCAGCAGATATACAAAAACCAGTGTCAGTTTGCCCTCACAGTGCATCATCCACCATTGTATCAAAGCAAATAAGAGTGGATGAGAACAATTGTCCATGTGATCTACCAAGGTAAATATTATTTCAAAAGTTCTGCTTGCCAGGTACACACTGACAGCCCAAAATGTCAACAAGAAGCAACTTTTACTTTTGCGAATGTCAATAACCAGCAATCCCGTAAACTTGTTTCCTTCTCACTGAGTATTGAGGCAGAACAGTCCAGCATCCTGCATGCACTTTTACAGAAGAAAATTTCACAGAGTGTCAATTCACATGAGAAAATGTCAATATTTCAAGCCAGCCACTATTGGAGCACCAAAAATTACAGATAATATTTGAGCTAGGACGAGGACAGGTTGTTGGGAAAGAAAGATGCTTTTTATTTAAAAATCATGGCCAGTGTAGCTTTAAGTCTTCGGGTGGTGAGATGGGATGAGAGGGGGGGAGGAAGGGAGTGATGGACAGCTAGAGGGAGGGAAAGAGGGAAGGGGGGATGGAGGGATGGAGGGGAGGTGTATAGTGCAGCAGAAACTTCCCATGCTGGCCTCCCAGTGTGGCTACGTAATGAGGGCAAGGGACACAGACACACACGCACACACACACTCGCAGACACACACTCGGGGCTGAGCATGGCCCCACGGCTGATTAGCGGCACACAAAGGCCCCAAACAGAAGTAGCAGAGGACACACAATGGGAGCAGGGCCTCAAGGCGTGGTTTACTTCTGCCCTGAGGGGAGGGGGCGAGAGAGGCAGAGGGAGAGAGAGAGAGAGAGAGAGGGTCCCACTGAGTTGGACGGGCAAATGTAGGGGGGAGGGGAGGGAGAAGAGGGTTCGGTAGGGTTAGAAAAGTGACAGAAGTAGAGAGGAGTTTTGTTTTTGTCCTGATAAAGACATGCTGGGTTTCTACTGAGTTCTATTTGCAGTGACTGCAGCATCAGGAAACCAGATGAATGGGTCACCGTCACGGCTGCTTGTTCACTGCCCCATCCACCTGTTCGGAAGCGCATCTTAAATTAAGAACGACCCAGACGTTAGAAAAAACATACATGCATTCTTGGTTGAGTGAGAGAGGACTGAGAGAGGATCCAGTTTATTTTGACAAATAATGTTGTGGTACCTGTGGTACCTTCAGCATCATTTTATTATGTCTGGGATGTCAGCATATTGCTCCCAGCCATCATTACATGCACACACTTTGCCACAACTCCCACCCAAATAAAAAAAAAACAACAAATTACAGTAAAACCCTGAAAATAAAATGAAATGCCAGAGGCTGCAATGAAACACCACATATTACAAGCGTTACTGGTGCTTCTTTTATTTTTGTAATCTTGTTTCACACACTCATTCCCTTAAAAGTGGCACAATATTAGAATGAAAACTCTGTGATTCACAGTTTATTTATTTAAATACTGACCCCGTCTGCTTTATGAGGTTTTATTCACTTGTTATTATTACTCATCACTGAGTCAGGGGGCTTTAAATGGAAAGACACTGACAGTAGCAATAATGTTCATGCCACAATCAGCCCCTGTGGTTTAGAACATAAATGAACTTGCAAAGATAATGAGACAAATTGGTGAGACTTTGACAGGATTTCTCCTTTTAATGTCTTCTTTTTGGGGCTTCTTTGACAATTGAGAGAAATGCGGTGAATCTCAACCACCATTTTTTGATTGACAACCAAAGATTTCCGCTCGTTTCTCTGATGACTGCTTCAAAAAATCTGAGTTCTGCTTGGGCCCACAACAACCACCAACCAACCCAAACATGAAATTATGCAGAATAAACCAATGTCAAACTTAGTTTGCTGAATGTGGTGTCACATGTTATCTTCTTCTCGTTGGCTGTGATCGGCTTCACAACCTGTGGCAGCTCTACAACCAAAACTTGTTTGTTGGCTTGGAAAACATGAGAGCAGCTCAGACTGATAACATATGTCCCTGTTCATTTTATCAAAGTCATCTAACACTGTCATTATCCCAGAGTTCAGTCAATTTGTTAATCACCTGAAAATAAGAATCGTTGTGTTTTTGTTGAGCCCTTTAGATCTACAGTGAGAGCGGGTCCCCTTCCATGGAGTCCACCATGTTGAACTGCCATTTTTCTACAGTTGCCCAGAACAAACAAACCAAACACTGATTTATGTGAATTTGACAGCCTGAGTTTTTTGAGGTGCATGATGGGACAAGATTTTAATGTGATTTTGAAGCCACACATGAATCCTGTATTGCTAGGGTTGTGTCAGGGCATACGCAGTCAGTAGATGAGCTTTACTCACCAGCCAAAGAACAAGCAAAACTACTGAGTGGCTGGTCAGATTTATAATATCCAGCAGTCATTTGGCCAATTTAGCACCCCAGGTTGTGTCATGGTTCAGGGGAAGTGATTTAACCCTTTAAAAATGTTAAAAAAACGAACATGAACAAACACTCCAAACTCACTTAAAGTAAAACTGTTATAGGCAGGAGTGCGCCCATAATTTTTAAAAGATAATTGTTTGAGTTATTGCTACCACACTACATGTTGAGAGCTCTAAAATCATCCCAGCGGCTCTTTGCACAGATTACTATCTACACATTTCTACAGAGAATGAATATTATATGGCGACGACTAATGAACACGGTCTTCTTTTCACAGTGGAGCAGCGGCTGCTGTAATCTCTGCTGTTCAATTAGCTGCATTGACCAGGACGCCACCTACACTTCATTAACAGAGAGGGGAAGGTATGGAATTAACCTCGCTCTCTCTCTCTCCGTCTCTGTTTCTCTCTCTGCCTCACTCTATCTCCTTTTTCTGAAGAAATATCTCAGCAGCAGAAAAGTGAAACTATTACAAATGAGTTTCTCTGTATCAGTTAAAACATGACTTCCTCTTATTTTACCATTAAAACAGAAGCTTGTGGTGTATTTTTTTTTACGAAGAGCAGCAGAGAGAAAGTGGGGGGATGGGGGTATAAATCCACAAAGACAATTTAGCTTTTCTGCCTCTTTTCCTGTTTTTCCAATTACTTAATGCTATTTAAATACACCAGAGCTGACACACACACACACACTCTCTCCCTCTCTTTCGGTCCCTGTCACACACACACATTAATGTGTCCTCAGCAATGGAGAGGCTCCTGAAATAAGTCACGCAGTAATTGTATTTGATAAATCATAAAGGGAGCCCATCAGAGGAAAGCTAGCTGTAATAAAATGATAAAATAGACAATTATGAACAAAATCCCTGGCCTTTAATTTCCTAAACACACTCTGGAGAGAGGCCATTTAAGCCGGAGCGATTTGACGAGATGCTCAACACGTTATTTTCCTCCTCTTTGACACTTTGAATTACACCACAGGCCTCGGAATGGCTTTAAAATTAGCAGAACACCACAGACCCCCACTCACTGCCGCTTCATATCTCCTCACTTAGTTTCACATGATATTTGCAGAACAGTGAACTCCTCCTACGAAGTATGGTACGTATTATTACAATGTGTTTTCGGTAGACAGGCCGACCATCCGCTTAGATGGACAGAATAAATATTTAATGGAAAATGCTCTGAAAGAATCCTGACTACTTTTCAACTTGTGATTTGTTCTGCTGAGAATTTGAGATTGAAGGAATAGACACTTCAAATAAGCTTCTTGACACTTAGAGTAGCTGAAAAGATTGATACCTCAATGTTTTGTACGGAAAACTGAAGCTTCAGCCAGCAGTTAGATAGACTGGAAACGGGGGGAATGGCTAGCATATGACTAGCTAACAACAGCTGCTTCTGAGCACCTCTAAAGCTCACTTCTTGTTTGTCCTTACAAAATCAATTCGTGGTCTCGTGGTGCGGTACTATTTCTTCCTACAGTCTTGTTATCACTGTGAAACTCCAGGAAGACTTTTTCTCTCCAAGAATTGAGTTATTTTTAAAATACCAAAGTATCCTTTCAAATTGCTTTTTTAGTTACAGTCCCTCTCTGTGTGATGTTAATACAGTCTTTCTACTTTCTACTTCCTGTTTAATCACCACCCTCATGTACTTGTATCTGCTTCATATGACAATAATGAAATTCCCTGGTAACACAAACAGTTCATGTGCTGATAAAGTTTATCTCCACTTTAGCTTAACTTATGGGAAGATCAATAATTTATCCATTCATCCATTTTCTGTAAACACTTATCCTTATCAGGGTTACGGGAGGCAGGAGCCAATCCCAGCTGACGTTGGGTGAGAGGCCGGGCACCCTTGACAAATCTCAATACTATATAAATGAAAATAAATGATCAGTTACACCCTTTAAAATGATGTCAGCAGACAAATGACCCAAATCTAGATTTGGGTATTTAAAGAAAAATACATTCTGTCATTTCTATTTGTTATATAGATGATGTTGACAGTTCAGGTATACTGATGATATAAACTCAACAAAGCTCACAGCACAAAGATCACATTAGTTCTTTGAGGCACAGATTTATTTATTTTTTCCTTGTATAAAATTCACATTCCTCACTGACTCACGTGGCAGAGACAGCCATGACGACATGAGATCTGCACCACAAAGAGTTAAAAAAATCAGATCTCTTGGTCTCTTGTGTAAATGCAGTCAGGCTGTGTGTGCGTAGAGTAGGTGCTGCTGTGTAAAATAACATGGAAAAGGTGATTTTCCACTATAGTGAGGTTTCCACACTGTGTTTCCCCCAGGCAGCAGCAGAGACATGATTGAATTTTGTCTGCGTGTGTCACAGAGAGTGTGTGTGTGTGTGTGTGTGTGTGTGTGTGTGTGTGTGTGAGGACATGACTGGACTAAGACACTTCATGCTGTATATCTACATCTATTTGTAATGTATTTCTTTCATTATGCACTAAACAAAATGTAAACAAACAAAAGTTTTAACATAAAATATTGAAGAAAAAAACTCTGTTTCATTATTCCTCAAAAGAAGACTTCCTGGAAATGTGAGGTTTTCTTTTTACAGTAGTCTGATTACACTAGGAGAGAGAGCAAGAGAGGAAGACAGAGTTATTACATTTTTCACACACCTGTCTGTCCTTGTGTCTTTCTCTCAACAACACACACGCTAATGTTGCCTCTGTGTCTCCCTGTAGGTGAAGCGGACGGTGTAACATCAAGCCAGGAGCACAAGAGGTGTAGAGTAAATGAGAGGCTGCTGTCAGCAGTGTGAGCCATTTCCAGGTGAAGCAAACTGAGTTAAAGTGAATCGAGCTGAACGGATCTGAACTGGAATGACCTGAGCTGAACTGAAAGGAAAGCCTCGGCTGGACAGGGCACACAGCTCTCTGAGGATGTGGGTAAAAATGTTCAGGCAGAGAAATATGGATGAAAACCTTCTGTTATTTATGTTTTGGGGGTTTCCTGCTGGATTTCTTATGCTTTATCTTCAATAGATTGTGTATATTCACATTAGCAAAAAATGAAATCAAATCAAATCAAATTTTATTTGTATAGGTCACAAAACACATTTTGCCTCAGAGGGCTTACAATCTGTACAGGGAGTGACACCCTCTGTCCTTAGACCCTCGGTTCGAGTGAGGAAAAGCTTGCCTACAAAAAAACCTTTAAACAGGGAAAAAATGTGGAAGAAACCTCAGGAAGAGCCACAGAGGAGGGATCCCTCTTCCAGAACGGACAGACGTGCAATGGATGTCACATGTACAGAACAATCAACACAAACATATTGTACAATTACAATGAATTACAATAAATGGTAAAGTGATTGCGGTAGCAGTTGAATCCGTGATAGAGATATCATGAATTTTGACACTGCACAAGCTTATTTTCTAAATTCATCGACAGTGTTCATCCAAATGTATCACAAATTGTAACCATGTATTGTGTAATAATGCTGTTATATGATTATTACAAGTTTGTTCACGAGAAGATAATCATGATAAAATAACTGCAATTGAACCCGTGAAACACAATGCTGAAGATAGGTGTAAACATGACATTTGTGTTTGTTTATATGAATGTGAGGAAGTGACATCTAATCTGTGTGGAGCGATCAAGGATGCATTACAGAGCTATGAGGAGGTTGTCAGAGTGAGAGAGTTAAATGCTCATTACGTCAGCAAAATAGTTTCTAAACCTAAGTTTAGGGCATGAACTGAAACCGAATGAACTTTAAAACTTTATTTTGTTGTTTCCATCAAATTTGTCTAACAAAATATCAAAATATGCATCCAAATCCACTGAAGGAAACACAGCAACTGCCAACGTTATTTCGGTGTCTCTCTATGTTTAAACTCATTTAAACTCTGAGCTTAAGATCATTTCGAGATGGAAGTCAAATATTGCACTAATGTTTGTATGTGTCACTGCTCTTATAGTGTTAAAACTGATATGTTATGTTGCTGCTTCAAACTGGCCAAAAAATAAAATTAAATGAAAAAAATTCTTTCTGAAAAGCCGGAACATGTTTGTGCTTTCTGTCCATATTTGAAGCTGAATGTGTTAAATAAAGCACCTTGCCATCTTCTATTATTTTAAGACAAAAGCCTTGAAGCCTTATGGCCGTTGTGCCAGCATGTGTCTTCAGCATGTTATTTCAATGTAGGTATCTGAAATGTAAAAATAAAAGTTTCTGTTTTGGTTCATGTCTAGCTCAGTGCTTCAGACACACGAATACACTTGAGCAAGTGTATATTGACACAAAATCTCTGCGCACACACACAAACACACATGAACACAGAGAGAACAGTAGCCTCTGGCTATCTGCAGCAGTGAGTGTAAATGATCGCATATCTGTGGTCATAACTCACAGCCATACAGGCTACTGATGCAAGCTGACACCCAGTGTCTCTGTCCTCGGCTGCGTGTGTGTGTGTGTGTGTGTGTGTGAGAGAGTCATTTTAGACTCTTAATGTCGCTTCCCTTCCCTTCTGTCCCTTCTCATTTTCTTCCTCATCCTCCTCATCCTCAATGCCTTGGGTGATGAAACTGATTCTGTTACATCAGACCAACCCCCCCACAGCCGGCCGTTTTTCTCCACCCATCTATACACACACACACACACACACACACAAACGCACACATTTGTTTGCCCACACTCTAGACCCACATTAGTGTGTTTAACCTTATTGATTAGGTCTTGTCTCTTGATTCAAATCAGGGTAATCTGTCACTGATATCTCTGTTTGCAGGGCGGAGATGAGTTGATATTGATGGATGACAGATTAATCAGTAAGCACGGTGAAGTGAAGTGCATGGACACATACAGAGACAATGGCTCTATTTTCACTGTGGATGAACAGCTAATTAAAAATGAGCGTTTTGTTTCAGAAACATATTTGTTTCCTTTCGAATATAGGCGCACCAATGTTTTAAGACAGTGTGGCTTTGCCGAGGTATGTTTAACTTTAACAAAATTATCAGATAGTTAAACACAATTTAATTGGTAACATCCAAAAATATCTGTAAATATCTTAAGGATGACAGGAAAAACAAACAGTGAAATAAGATCTCAGTCATATTGTTTCGCATGTCTTATTTTTGAGGTACTTGAACTTAGAACTGTTTCTTCAAAATTAAGATTTTACAGGTTTGGTGTCATTTTACTGATGACTACAAATAAAGGCAAAAATCTGTTGAATCAACTGGATAAACTGAGAATAACTGGACAAAACTGAAGTACTGTGCACAGCTTCAACATACAGGAAGATTAATCAGGTTACACAGAGCTCGATAAAGACGGTTAGTCTACTGATTCATATATGTGTTTATGAACATAATGGAAGATATGGAAGATGGCCATTAAATATAACCATTAAAGAGGAGAGGTATTCAAAATAAAGTTTTTGGCTTTGATTTATCTGTGGTTAGCACCATACAGCAATGCAGTGTTCAGTCTGCTGGGGAAAAAGAAGAAAAGGAGACCGCTTCAATATGAGAAAATGTACCAAAACAAAATATAAAACTGCAATAAACAGTCTTCACTTACTACTGCTACGTAACACATCAGCATGTAATCACATATTTCAGTAAAGTGGTGCATTAAGTTGTATTTTCTTTTTAAATTTGAATCGATTCGTTTGGATTCACTGCTTGGACTAATGATTTTCCTTTTGTGTTACTCTGCTTCTAACAGATACACTTTGTCCTTCTGAAGTCTTTGTGATACGCATGTGCAGCAAACACAAACCTCAGCATGTGTTTACACCGTCTGGAAATTAGATTTGTCCAGCAGAAGTCCATCAGTTTTAACTAGGTTTCTGTAATCCCTGATCATGACAAAGGAAACTAGATTTCTCAGATCAGGTTTAAGAAATTGGACCGTAGAAGCGTCTCTGTAATATGTAATAAGTTCAACAACACCACAAACTACATCCTCCAAAATGATCTTCAAGTTGAATCAACACGTTTCAACAACAACTGAACATTATAACATCCATGAATGTATTTATTACAGAACTGATGCATTAGACTGCATTCACAGTCTCCTGATTATAAAACTAAAATGACTAAAGGGAAACAATTTAATTAGATATAATGTTAAGTTTTCACCAAATTAAATAAATAAAAAAATGAGCCATGTTCTTTGTGTGAATTTGTGAGGGATATATCCCCAAGGTGCTTCACTAAACGCTCTAAAATACAAAATCAACTTTGTATAGACTTAAGTAGACTGGGAGGATGTGGAGGTTGCACTGTACAAGAGGTTAAAGAAAATGTTTTATTATAATAACATTCATTTTACACATGTAATTTGTACGTTTGTATTCATGCACGATATACTTTTTTACTCTTGTGTTAGGGATAAATATCTTTGTATCTATTTGTTTTATCCAGATGTGCATAAACAGCATATCAATCTGTAAACAATGTATTATTTACAATAAAATAAGTTCTAACCTGGAATAGATGAGTTCTATTCCAACTTACTGAAAGTCCCACTTATGTCAAAATGGTGGAATACAGAATGACTGACACTGTACTTAAGACTGTTTCAGATATTTCAGCTCATTTCGCTCTGAATATCACTCGTGGTAAGTCACATTTGAACGTCTGGGAAGCTGATTCTCCAACTGCCGTATTCTACTGCAAAGATATGCACTGATTATATTATGATATATTATTTTAAGTCTCTTCTGAAGGTCAGGTTTTCAAGATCTTTTTTTTCAGGTTCTACATTATATCTCAATAGCTGCTGAAAATATAACACAGGGTATACAGAAATAATATAAAGCTTTGTTTATGTACTTATTGATGAACAGGGATGTGAATGTGTAAAAAAACTTAAACAGTCAATGCGAATAAAGGATGTAAAAAATTCTTAATTTCATGTGAAGTATTACTTATAGGTTTTTAAGATTTTGTACGCTTACAGTATGCATGCTTTTTTAAATAAAAAAAACAAACATAAAATAAAAAACAGTTTGAAGGCTAACATGAATGATGATTGATTGATACTGACAGAGCCTGATAAATGACGTGCTTGCATGTCAGCACCTGAGAGATGAGACAGGATATAATGTGTCTAAATGTCTTCTTCTCCTCTCAGGTGTGAAAAATTAACAGCTGATTTCATCTTTCCACCATGAATGCCAACCGCTTTCGGGTCCCTATAGGAGGCCTGATCTCCTCCACCACCTCTGACTATGAGGTGCAGTATCTGCTGGGTTCTGGCACCTTTGGGGTTGTCACCAAGTGCAAGAAGTTAGCCACCAATGAAATGGTAGCTGTAAAAATCCTCAAATCTAAGAGACACATTAAGGGAGCAGAAAAAGAGGTACAGCGCAAATGATGTGCATTCATATTTCCCTTGTGTAATAATTCTAAAATACATTGCATTCATATAACATCTCTCTGATATCTCCTACTTTCAGGAGAAGATTCTTAAAAAGATGAAAGAGTTTGATTCACACAAGTTTAACATCGTCAGATGGAATGACTCTTTTGCTTACATGGGACAGTTTTGTCTTGAGTTTGAGAAGCTCGACATAAATCTTCATGAATTCATGCAGACGTGTAGTAACCCTCTGAAGCTGGTGGAGATCCGCCCCATTGTGCAACAGGTTTGTTCATGCAATACAGAAGTTGTAACACAAATTGCATCAAACCAATTGATGAAGGCTGTCCTCATATGCATATTACACTTTCTTGAGTTTTCCCTGATTTTTTTTTAAACTGTTTTTCATAATATTAGCTGGCTACTGCTCTGGAGTTTCTAATGCGCGTAGGGATTGTTCATGCAGACCTAAAGCTTGAAAATATTATGATGGTGGAGCAGTTTAACCAGCCGCTGAGAGTGAAAATCATCGACTTTGGTTTAGCTTCAGACAATCCCAGGGCTTGTACAGGTCTGACTCTTCAGACTCTGTGGTACAGGTAAGTAACTGACAGCTGTGCTAGAAAGGATATCAAATGAAAGAAATACTGCAAGTTTTTAGTCAGCGTTATGTTGAGTTGATATAGGCATAGGAGTTTAGTTCTCAGTATAACCACAGTAATGTGTGCTTCTCTTGCTTGTCTAAGAGCTCCAGAGGTTTTGCTGGGATGTCCTATCAACGAGGCTATTGATGTTTGGTCTCTGGGCTGCATCGCGGCTGAAATGTTGATGGGCACGGCACTGTTCCCTGGCAGTGATGAATATGATATGGTCAGTATCACATTTAAAACACAACACAATTGTTCACTTCAGCCATGATGTCTTTGTCTTTTCTTTGTTTCAATACTTTTTAACGAGACAAACCTTGACTCTCATTCACTTAATCCATAAAGTAAATGCTAATATTTTACCTCATCATCAAAGGTCAGTGAGCTTCTAACTTGTAAGTACCCTAACTTTTGTAGAAATTCTCTCGTGAAAGCTTAAAAGCTTGAAGTACACACCATTGTGCTGCCCCCACAGATGAGGCATATCTTTTACACTATTGGAAAACCTTCAGACCATCTGCTGTGTGCTGGGCTGTATACAGGAGAGTTTTTCCGTGCGAAAACTAGAGGATCAGAATGGCGCTTTATGGTAGCATTATTTGATCGTCATCTCACTGTGTATATTATGTAAAATGTTTCAACAAATAAAACAAATGAGCTAACTCAAACATTTTGTCTCTTTAGTCTGCACTTGAAGTGAGAAATTTCACTTGTAACCAGCTCACGCTTTTCAACTTGAATCAGCTGGAAATGGTAGGATGTCTACTTTGGAATATTTATATTAAAGAACGGATTCTCATTCCCATCTCTCTTTTTCTGATCCTGCACAAGGTACCTGATGAACTCTTAGGAGAAGATGCCAGCATTGATGCATGTGAACGGGCAAGCTATGTGGACATGCTCACAAAGATGCTGAAGGTGGATGCCTCTGAAAGAATTACACCAAGCCAAATTCTTCACCATCCATTTATAACAATGGGCCACCTTGTTGAGACATTTGACAACAGTGACTAGTAAGTGTGTACTTGGTGATGGCGTGTTGACATAAATTGGTGAGGTTGTTTGACTTTGAGACTGGTTTCTTCTAGTGTCAAAACAAGTGTGGAGCTGATGAAAGCCTGTAATGATTTGAGTTCTGATGGTGACGATGTGACTTATGCAAGCTTCAAAACGTCCATGTTGGACTACCACAGTGTTCCTGACGAGGATCACCTTGCTGGGCTGAGCAGCAGTGAGGAACCCATCCTCGTCAACAGCACTGATGATTCAGAGTGTGGTAACAGGTTGGTGATCAGCTGATATTTTAGATATTTATGTGCTTAGTTGCTCATAGTTGAATGAGATAATTGACGCTACTCTAAATTGTGCACTAAAGCTAGAGCCAGTCGTGCAGCGATAAGACTAGTGGCAGCACATCAAACCCCAGTTTGTCATTTTTAAACAAATCAGAGACAGCTTTATGCTAAGCTAAGCTAATCAACACCCATCTTTAGAGTAGCTTCATAGTCTCTTTTTAAGATCTAACTCTCAGCACGAAAGCAAATAAACTCATCTCCAAGATATGACATAGAAGACCAGAATCCACTATGACTAAGACAAAGAGGAATGAATTCCTGGATGCAGCAGAAACAGAAACAGGTGGGCAAACAAGCCCACGAAAGTCACCACTGCACAAACAAAAGCGGGATGATGCTGACCAGTGTTTAACCTCAGATGCCGAGTCCCGAGCAAAGAAGAGGAGGAGCATGAACGTCAATGAAAAGCTGACTGTCAGCATCAAAAGTAAGCGCATCTATGGCAGCACACACACAATTTATTTTCAATCAATGAAGGTCTTGTGTATTATAAAATGTTATGATGGCTTATAATAGAAACATGTAACAGACCAGTTCCCAGAACTGCAAATTAAAATTCGACATGGGAGGAATTTGATGGGAATTCATTAAGATGTAGTCAGCCTTATATGGTGAACAATAGGACAATCAAACACTGTGTATTTTTTATTTATTTTTTATAGAACTTTTTTTTAGAACTACTGAGCAGAAGCCTGGTCCAGCACGACCTCGGTTAAACCCCATAAGAGGGAGAAGAGAGTCTATGAGGATGATTCAGACTCAAAACAAGAAAAAAACACAGTTAAGAGAGGGTGGAGACTAGTGAACCTAATGAACTAATAAGGTCACCTAAAATGCTGATGAGTCCTCCACAATTGGATTAATTGTTGTCTTCTTTCCTCGGTCCAGAAATAAAAATACTGAAACAATAGTATAAAGAATTTCCTTGACATGGTTAAACATGTTTACTTGGGCACTGAATACTTGCTAAATATTGTATTAATGTTCAAGGTCCATATATTTATTTATATATTTATCATTCTACAACACAGGGCTGTACAGACTAATTTGATAAACTTTGGTAAACTTTATTAACTCGCTTTTATTTTGGGTTCCTCTATTTGAAAGTTTCCTTGACCAACTGCTCCATCACTTTGAGTCCAATAACATCTTTGAGCCTTCAGTCAGAATTTAGGCCACACAATAAAAACACAAAATGACACACAGGTGAAATCTGTAGTTGTAACTGTTGTTGGTTTGAGCATATTATGCTCAACTATCTCAATAACATCCTCATGGTTTAGGTCGTACAATACAGGAAAAGCTGGCATTTAGTCTTGTATAATGGTAACTGTCGTTTTTAAGATTAGAAAAAATATATTTTATATTTTTTTGACACGCATCAGATGACTTAGCTGGCTAACTAGTCACCCAGTTTCATTTACTCTTTAGGTTCTAGGTTTGGAAGGATGGTACATGGATTTATAATATATTTAGATTTCTGGTCTACCGACCACTCAAATTGCTTTGCAGCACTTGTCACATTCACCCATTCATACACTGATGGCAGAGGCTGCCATGCAACAAGCCAAGTGCTCATCAGGAGCAATACAGCGCTTCCTATCCAAAGCGCACACGATGATACTAAGCCCATACACTCCCATGGCACAGCCATCAGGAGTAATTAGGTGTACGGTGTCTTGCCAAAGGACACGTCGACTGGACTGTGGGAGCCAGGAATCAAACCACAGATCCTCCCTCCCATCACTAGATAACCTGCTCTTCCGCCTGCGACATAGTTGTTGCAAAGTCTTCCTATTTTATACCATAAATCCAGCAAGGCTCTGATCTAAGCCACTATCATCAGGATGACAGTGTTCATCAGGAACGCTGGCTAAGGTTTAGTTTACATTCAAATCAAACACTTAATAACATCAATAATTTCAAGCATATGGACAAACAATAATGGTGTCATGTTTCTCTTGAGGAAAGTCTGTATAAAGTATCAGATTCAGTATCAGAAGACAGACAAAGGCTGCTGGCCTCTCCTGTATTTTCTGTAATCACACTGATGTCTCAAACATTCTCGTGTCTCATGTAGTGGTTAAAAGACAAAACGCTGCAGTATATTATCCTGTCAGTTATGGCATCATGAAACGTGTGTGTTACTGCATGCATGGCAGCTTGTGGCAGAGAGGTGTAGTTCAGAGGCCTGTGAACACACACACACACACACACACACACACACACACACACTGTAATTGAAAACCTACCCCTTTAACATTGTGAAATGCCCTTAAGCCCTCTGGAATACTCTCTTCACCCCCCCCCCCCCCCTCTCACACACACACACACACACACTCTCTCTCACACACACACAGTAGACAAGAAAAAAGTGAAAGAAAAATGGTTTAACATTATTACTGTTCAGCTATAAGGTCAGTGAGAAGGCATCTGTCTTTCACTACTCCCTGTCTAGAGAGAGATGCATAAAACCTAAAATTCGATTTCACCCTTGAAGGAGACGGCTAATTATCTCTTAGATTGGTAAGAATAAGACAGACAGGGTATATTATTATATTATTAATGCAAAGAAACAATTTGTCCTCTGGAGAGATAGACCAAGATGGTGAACTCCTCGGCACTGAGCTCAGTTGTCTTTACAATTAAACGTTTAATCTAAGCCTTAAAATGTTAGAATAGTCAGTCTACTTATTTTAATAGTCAATGAGTAAAATATTAAAATACAAGCTACTATGTTGCATAAGCCATTACTTTAGACACATTTCCCCAAATTGTAGCCTGATGTATTTCTATAAAAAATGTACAAATAGTTTCTACTTCTAGTATACAGATCTGCAGAATTACACAGAATAAAGCAGTTTGTTTCAAGATATAAGAAACCTGTGTTTTTGCATATGGACTTGTTTTTGCATCCTAAATGATTATTTTCAAAGGCAAAGAAGAGGGGCGCCCCACTTGTTCACCTGGTCGTGCTACATATCAAAGATGGATCTTTGGGTGGAGGCTCATGTAGGTTTTGAGTCTACATGTCATCTCCTCTCTCTACGGTCACTGTCAAATAAAGTGAAATGGCAGAGAAAAAAAAAAAAAAACTTTTAGTGATCTGTTCACCTTTAAACATTTCTACATGAAAACAAACTTTATAGTACAGATAAACAGACAATGGTGGAACGTAACTAAGTACATTTACTCACATACTGTCCATGTTGTACTACATTTATTTAACATCTTTATTAGTAACTTTGGAGTTTAAGATGATAAGAACCAGTGAAACAGTGAAGATTAGTTACCTCCACAAGCTACATAGTGTTTTCATAGTGTTGCTACTTTTATTACAATTTTCCATCACTGTAAATAGAAAAAAAACATTTTAAAGACCTTTTTAGGTTTGAGTTAATTATGGCATTTAAACCTCCTTGAGATACACATGTTTTACACTCACTATACTAGACACCTCTGTGGGTTGGATCAAGTTTTCTTTGTACAGCAACCACTGGTCCAAGTAAATGCTATGCTTTACTTTTTGTCCCTACTTTAAGATTCAGTAAAATCCAAATAATTGTCTGATTTCCTCCATAGGCTTCCCCAGGCTCTCCTCGCACATAAAAACAGACAAATGTGTCTACTCACTCGGCTGATAAATGTGTGAGTGTGTGTAAGTCATCAGTTTCTCCTTTGAAAAAGGCTGAATAGCCCAACAGCCAGAGAGTGAATTGGTGCCACACACCCGACCTCCAGTTCTCCAAATCACCCGACTGTGTCTACACACAATGATGTCACACATCTTTTCTCAGCATACAGGCATGCATACACCGCATGCAAACACATTGTGAGCTTATTTGATATTTGAATCAAAACTGGAAATAAACAGAAAAATACACAAGCTGATATTTTGACAGCAAAAGCATTTCACAGCCATGCAGAGTCTTAAAGTTTAGAAAACTAAGCCCTCGATTCTTTTGAGGGCTTCAGATAAAAGCCAACTTTTATCTGAATTCCTGGTTTTATTTTGACAAAAATTTGAATATAAGTAAATTGACTGACTTTATTTCATCACAGGAACAGGAAATAAAAATCCCTGAATGTAAATCAATTAAGAAATTCCTTCTCCCCTTCTATCTACACTTTCCAATCTCCATTCATCTCATCTTATCTCACCTTTTCATCGTTTGCTCCATATAATTTTATCTCTTCCTGTCTCCTCTGAATAACCTCATGTCAGTCGTTCTCCTAACGTCTTACAATAGAACATAAAATAATGCAATTCAATCAAACTCATGTCATTTCATCTTCACTCGCTGCTGAATGACTAGTAGAACAGAGTCCTAATGAAGTGCACGCAGTGACTAGAGTTGATGGCATTGATTGCCACAAACACAGAGCACAATAAAGTCTCAGTGTGAGAGACAACAGCAGACAAGACTCCTTTCTGCTCATCACAACAGAAAAGAAATCACGGACACGTCTGTCTCTCTCTGTCTCCTCCCATCTCCAGTCTCAGGCCTTTAATGTATAAGTAAGGCTCATTATTTTCAGATTGTATTATTAAATCAATATGCAAATCAGACATTTATTTTATTTCTTTAATGGGTTTGAGGAATTTCACTGCATACAGTTTGGTTCATCCCATATACACTAACCCTACCCCCTGAGGATATAAAATTCTGTTTTTGACCTATATCTGCTGGGAAAAAGTATTTTAAGTGAAAAACAGTGTAAAATGTATGTATAAAAAGGAAGAACACACATACAAAAGAGATTGAGCAAAAAAGACACAAAAAATGCATGCACACACAGCCAGGCTACACAAGTTACTCTCTTAAGTAAGGTACCCTAATATATCCGGTTACACGTCACATTATTTGCATTTACATACGTAAACATGTTAGGATACTACTCAAATATACGGGCAATATCTTCTTGCTGCAGAACACTGGCAATGATTATAAAAACAATAATAATGCTGTTATGAGATGAAGAGAGTGAGCACTCTTGCCTGCCTGATTTTTGGCTCTTGGGGTGGCTCCTTAGCATCTTAATAAATCTCAATTAAATATGGAATCAATTAATTAGTTTAACAGAATGTTTTTTTTTGTGGTGTTGACTAGCAGTGTCGCAACGTTTAATTGACTAATCTTACACATTTCTAGTTAAAATGGATAAAGCACAGGTGTGGTAGTGACCACCCTCACTGGTGATCAAAAATCTTTAATGCAGATAAAAGTGATGTTGTCTTCATTCAGGTTCATGAAGAGGTACAAAAGGCTATAAACACAGGGGAACAGCAGTTTGTGTACTAATAGTGTGCACAAATTCTGCTATGATGAAGGTTAAAGAAAGATTATGGCACTTAAAAACTTGGTCAAAGAGTAACACACCCCTTGAAAATCTTGTTTTTTCTGGTTTAACTTCTCACCTTATGCCAGAACTCACAGGTGAAACAGTACTGAAACTTTCAACTGGAGAGGGCAGTGAAACACTCAGCCAAGTGTTCAGTTACTCTTAAAAGTATGTTTGGGGTTAGACAACAAAAAAATGCAGTTAAGGTTAAGGACAGGATGTGATTTGAAGACTCCTGCATAAAAGTCTCATGCACTACACGCCTATCCACAACCTCAACCTCCACACTTTTACTTTCCACCTTGCTACATAAAATGCACAGTGTTTCCTACATTGGCTTTAAATGTGGGGCGTTGGATGTAGATCAATAGACACAGAATCGTCCAGTATGGTTAGATTATAATGTTAGATCACATCATATATTAATAATAAATTATTTTCCAGCATCTCTCAGGCAAAACATAATGGAAAAGAAAGAATGCCACATAGGTATTCACCATTGACCAGCTCTCAAATCATACAACCCCTGCTTCTCTAACCCATGTGCCCTCGCAGCCCATGCTAGAAACATGGCTGAGTGCTTGAGTGGAATTACAGAAAAAAGTGTATTTTCAAAAATTTGTCTTGAATTTGTGCCAGCCAAGAGGAATTTATTGTAACTTAAAAGCACATTTATCCATTAAAAGAAATATTAACTGAAGTGTGAAAATGCTGTAATGGCCATAATACCTGAAAGGAGTGCTGGTGTCACATGACTACCCATAACAGCGAGGTATGTGTGTTATGGTCTCACATCTCAGCGGGCGGTGCACTGTGTGAAAAATCAAACCGCTCCACAGCAAATATTTGTGTATGTGTTTACCACTTTATGTTGTCAAAATGGATGTTAGGCGCTGCCAAAAAAATCTAAAACATAATTTTGGTGGGTGCTGTGTTTCCTTGGCAACAGACACCACATTAACCACTTAGAAACAGGCCAAAAGGCATTTCACAGGAGGATGCCGTGTACCTTGGCAGCACTCAGAAATAAGTGTTGTTGGCCTTAACAGCATCCTCCATATCATCACCAAGGTGAGACAGCCAACATACGAAAAATCTGGTGGAATGGACCAATTGGCCGTTTTGGTTTCACAGGATGGATGCCATTGAAAGCCAAACATTGTTTCATATATGAGCTCTCCTCTGCTCTTGGAAAACAATAGCATTAAAAAACAGTGGCTCAATTGCGGCTGTAGGGTTTCCTGCAGATAGCAAAGCTTGCAAAAAAGTGATAATAAGCAACATTGTGTACGTCATTTACTATAAATTTGCACTCATATGTCACAACCACTCGGGAGCTTGTAGTCCTCTTTCTGCACTGTAGAACTTTGTGCTCTAGGTAGGATCAAGTGCAAGAGGTATCTTACTGTATGCTTAACAGCACTAACACACACCAGCATCTCTTTCCTAATTTTGGTGAAACTGGATCATATTTTATGGAGAAAATGTTTTCTGGTTTCAACTCTGATGTCCTCCGAGTGCTCTGCATCAACTCAGTATGATTAACAGATGGACATTAAAGTAAAATGCTGCACACTATAGCAGCTGTTAGCTAATGTTAGCTCAGTTTGTTAGCCAGGCTACGGGAGTGTTAGTGTTTGTACCACAGGTGTTTTTTGGAAGAGGACATTTTCAGGCCCAGGGAACAAATGAATGCTGACGGGAAGCAGAGCAAGTGCTGTGCCAGAATTGGAGCTGAGCAAGCAGGCAATGTAACAAGGCAGCCTCTTTGGACATAATGTCAGAAGCGAAAAAGACCACGAAGGACAGAGTGACTGAGCAAGAAGCCACTGGCCAAGAGTAATTCTAGGACTGACTTTTGGTCGTTAGTGAGAGCTTTAAGAAATAAAAGGCTAAAAGACAGATGCTGAGCTGAGCTTCTTACTGATTGACTAGTAAGTAATATTAACTGGCTGCTAGGTCTTGTGTTGTTGAGGGCACTAGATAGCAAAAATACAAATTTCTATGTAGTGTTATTTTGAGATATACTTTAAGTTGAGAGGCTAAACAGCAGCCATGAAGCCACTAACATATTACTGTCCGTCCCAGTGGGCATAATGTCAAAGTGTTCTGGGTTATTTCTTTGTCGTCTTGCAGAGAAGACTTAATCACCTTGAACGGGATCTCCTCTACCATTGACCACTGAGCAGCTAAGGAGTGCCTATAAGTGTGTAGGTGTGTGTGTGAGTGTGTTGCCTGATCATTTGGAGCATGAAGAACAGAAAGAGTTTGCAGATTAAAGGAAGCTCAGGGGATTATGGTCATTTCCTGTCTGTAAGCTGTAAATTAGCCTTGCAGTACCACAGGGGAAAATAGAACCCAAACCACAATCCTGCTGAACTCAACCAACAGATTTTAGTACAAACTTTCACCACGAAATACTTCTTTTAATGATGTGGCTTATATTGATGTACACGCTGGGGGTCTTATCATTGCTATTCTTGTAGATAACAAATATTTGAAGACAAAAGTTACTTTAGAAATCTAAAAGATGAGTGGAAAAATTCTGGACTTAGTGCCAGTCTGTGAGAATAAAATGACAGAGATTCCGGAAAGAGGAAGTAATCCATCACAGACAAGGCAGCGACACTGCTATTTATTCCTTTAACAAAAGCTTTAATAGACTAGAATGCATAGCAGATTGTTCATGTATAATGGTGTGCTTAGTCTGAATGTGAGGCTGGATTTGATATGCAGTGTATGCAAAGACAAAAAAGGGCAAAAGTAGATGCAAACAATGCCTACAATTTACTGCAGGTGGCACAAATTTATTGTGAGTGCTTCAGCTTGAGCAAAAACCTTGAGATCGTATCCTGAACTTATCCCAAACTTCAATGTGACTTGGAGTTTGCAATATATTTCAGCTGCAGATGTTACTTATTGGTACACTTACCACAGGGTCCATGTTACATTCAACTGAACCTACATTTCAGAACTCAGCAGAACTGTGGTCAAATAATTAAGTACTTTTATTCACAAACCTAATGCAGCGGTCGTTATCTGTGATGTAGTTGATGAAGTTCACTCTCCTTACTGCAGTCTGAAAATGTATATCCTAAGGTGTGATGTTGCAGACTTTCTAAGTTTTTTTGTGTAGAAACAATAGACTGTATCAAACATGGACATCAATTCTGTGACGTCACTCATAGGTTAAAGTAGTTTTCCTGCACAATAGTCCTGCGTCTGCTGCCTACCAGGCAATCAAAAAATGTGGGTTTAGTTGAGATAGGCTGAAAGAAGCCGGATTGCTACATGTTGACTCAGGAAGCTATGAAGAGAAAAGGAGAAATGACTGAGCAAGATTGCTGAAACCTGTAATGTCATCCAGCTGTGAATCAAAGTGCCCACACTCTTTGTTATGCATAACTTTAAGCCTTAATATAAGCTGGGTGTTGTATAAAAAAATCACCCCAGTACAGCTGTCATGAACAAGGAAATTAGCAATAGAGCTATGTGTACCAGGCTGTAAACATGTTTATTTCTGCTGTAAGGTTGGACATTTTATTATCGAGGTTTAGGAAGACTAATATCTCATGGCCAGCCTCAAGTGGCCTTTTGAGGAACTTCAGTTATTGGCACTTCTGCATTGGTACAGCCACAGAGATTGCCTCTTTGTAGAAACAAGGCTCCAGTAGCCCCCTGTTGGAATAACAGTCTCTACAATCCCTTATTATTACTGGTGCACCACTGGGCTTACAAAACAAGGAATAAATACAATCTGGCATTTGAGACTAAGAAAAGTATTGATGCTAGAGACTTATCATTACTTGGCAAGGGTATGGGGAAGAACACATACAGTAGCAGCTTGACCAAATCAACCTGAAGAGCCAAGGACCCAAACCAGGTCTAACTCAGTTTGCTGCAGTCTATGCAGGATTTTAATTAAAGCTGAGACAAATGACTACTGAAGATACACTCTGCAATCCAACCATAACAAATTATTGCATTTCAGCCAGGAGGCAAAATAATTTCAACAAACAACAGCACAGCATGTTACCAACCAGGAAACATCCCTATAGCTATTGCATGCATTCAAAGCTCCATCTGTTTATACATAGAAATATACTGAAAAAGTTGTGTCTCAGCACAAATGACTTTTATTCTGCCTGGTCATGACTCTGGTCTTTTCAGCTCCACACACTTATCTATTCATTTATCTTCTCTGTCTCTGCCCGTTCTCTATCACCATCCTTCTCTTCTCTTCCCTTCTGTCCTCTTCTCTCTCTTCCACAAGCTCTTTGTTAGCTGATTAGTGGCCTCTTTCTCTTGGGCTGCACACACAAACACACACTAGACAGACTAGGTTGTTTGCTTGGAGTATTTTTAGAAAAGCACAGCCTGGCAACAGTGTATTGAGTAGGTTTTGACAACAGTGGTGTTATGCAGTGTGTCTGTGAGTGTGTGTGAAAGAGGTTGAGGGTCTACACTGACCATTGCTTGCCAAAACCCTAATAGTGAACACTGTATTTCAGTAAACAGACTTTCTTTCTATTGCCTGTAGTGACTATCACCACCACTCCGTAACCTCCCCACTGGACATTTCCACACTGCTGACACTCACACAACTTTTAATATCTGGTATTGCAAACTAACTGAGACTTCTTGTTGGCCCTGATATGAGATGCACCCCAGAAATCTTGTTCTAGTCTATGTGTGGGAAGTTTTTAAATTATGGCCTACGTTACACCTAACATACCTGAGTGCCTGTCCCTGCATGTCTTCTTACGAAGCTAGTAACAGGTAACACTGGCCATTCTAGTTGGTCAGCCTCCTCTGGCTGTGGTTAAGTCAATCTGTGTTTGATATAAGCAGCTTGTGTTTTTATTTTGTTTCCAAATGGCACAGCCAGAGCTAATTTCCAACACCAGTCCATTGATGGGAACTGCTTGAGGCAACCATTACACCATATTCAGACCAAATCAGGCATTTCTGTGATTAGCCATGCACAGGCCTGTGCAGCAGTGTCTGTGTATGCATGGCAGGATGAAGCTATGATTGTGAATGTGTTTATTTGTGATAAAGGTGATAACTTTTTAATTCACCATCTGATTCACCAACTTCCTTGCTATAGCAAACAAACAATTTTGCAATTCTGAATCAATGCAAACATACAAACAAGAGTTACTACATAGAGCCTGCACAGAACCAACTAATACTACACAGACACATAAGACTACATAAACATACGTAACATACAAAGACTACAAGTGACAAATGACTAAGTGTATGTGTGCAACCATGTAACCAAACCAGATCCTCGGTCTAGTTCACACACCGAGCTGAAGATTGATGGACAGGTAATAACAGATGACGATACTGATTGATAGATATTTGTTTAATGCAGCAAATATAATTGCTATTTATACTCCTCATGAATTGTTTTGTTTTCTTTTGGCAACAAATACACTTTTGTTCATTCCAGTTAAGCTCATTTAAGTAGTTAATTTAAGAAGTGGCTGATAAGAAGAAATCTTTCATGATTAAGAGCATCAGAAATGTTGCAACTTATTACTTCACAGTACACCCCAGTTAAAACCACCACCCTGCTGGTTTTTCCGGTCATGTTGTGCTTTGTAGTTTTTTAATGCTCCGCCATCAGCCATGATGAGTAGACGCGATGTTGGCTTTTACTTATTTTATGTCACTCTGGATAAGAGCGCTGGCTAAATACCTAAAATGGAAAATCTGAATATAAGAGCATCAAACGTGGTTCTGCTATGCTAAGAGTAAAGCCTGTGACCTCTCCGTGCCACCCAACCACACACTCAGACACACACATGTGCACACAGTGTTGTCAGTGTCCCTCTGCGAACCATAGTCATCTTTCTGTTCATCTGGTGAAACTCAGAGCCGGGCTGTTGGTTTAATTAAGACAAAAGTGGCCCTGAAAATCCTCCAAATATGAGAGCTCTGAACCCCCTGTGGAGCAGGGAACGACAGAAAGATAGAAGAAGAGAGCGAGAGCGATAACGATGCACCAAATCCTAGGTTTAAAAAGAGATGGACCCGTCAAAGAAGGACTAAAAAGAGGATAAATTAACCTCTCAATGACACCAGTGTCTGTGGGTATGTACTGCATGTGCATACATGTATTTAGGTTGGATTTAACACGCTGTAACCATCAGAGTATGACTTTAAACCAGTCTGCTAAATCATATCACCAAGTGTATTCCATAATCAAAATAAAAATACAAGTATGCAGAGTTTTGACTACTGTAACTCTAAAGGCACTGACATTAAGACAAGCACTAAATCAAATACCAAGAAAAGTTCGGAGTTTCAAGTCCTAAACAACACAATGTGTGTGTGTGTGTTTTTTTAACTTTAGCTCCCACAGAGTTCTACAGTGGTTTTTCTTTAAAAACAACAATGGAGGCTGCCAGAGAGGTCATCATAGATATTCCTATCTTTAGTTATAGAACTGGGGCTTCTCATGGCATTTAGGATTTTTGATTGCATTGATTAGATTAAAATGTTTCCTAAGTGCATTTAATAAAAATCTTATCTTAGCATAGAAGCATCCTATCTAGCGATTAAGCTAGAAAGCCTAAAAGGCTTAACCTATTTATACGTTTTAATTAACAATTAGTTGTTAGCTCAATGATAACACATAATGAGACTTACCCTAAACATGCTAATGGAAATTAACATAACAATAACATAACATACAACCTGTGTGCTCAGGCATGTGCTCCTCATGTTCTGTGGTATTGAACTAATAACTGCTGACTTCACATTGCTAACTCAATCTGCTGATTATAGCAGAAGAGTTGCTTCTGAAATAGGAAAACTATCTGTGAATCTGTAAAACTTAAGCCAAGACAGGACAAGCAGTTGGAATATTTTTCTTTAACCCATAAGAACCCAGACCCATTTATCCTTAAAGGAAAATTATGTGGGTTATACCACAGACCAAGTGGACATTTCTAAAGTGTTTTTTTCAGAATAACACCCAAAGATCTGTGTTGTTACATATATGTCACGTTGGGCTTAATAAATGGCATAAAGCTTTATACAGAAGAGTCTGGGACATTCAATGTGCTTGTGGCACTGGTGTCGCCATGGGTTCTTATGGGTTAATGATGGAGAAGTTTTCACTTTTCTCCTGACTGAAGTGTTTCGGTACATTTTATAGTTGGTTAAAGTCAGCTGGGAGGCTCCAGCCCCACCGTGACTCTGATGAGGATAAGATAATGGATGGATGGATGGATGGATGGATGGATGGATGGATAGATGGATGGATGGATCTTCTGATTGGTTGACGTTCACCTTCGATAGACGATAATAGACTGATGGTTCAATCACTTACAACATATTTTCTGCCTGCCCATTCCCCGCATGGTTATGTGAAACAAACCATCTGACACAGTCATGTTATCTTAGAGATATATTGGATATTTATGAGAATCTAAAAAAAATGGAGGCATAAATACCACAAATCATCATGTCAATATTTTTGTGGTTTTGCAGCTACACACAATTTCCTGTTCATATTACATTTGTATTTATGTATGTAACTTATGTAAGATGAAAATACCAGTGAGATCACTTTAAACTCCACACACACACAGAGTAAAGAGAGTGTTTGAAGCAGGGAGACACACCTGAGAACCTGCATGCTCTGTTTGAGGAGGGAGACCTGTTGTTACCTGCCTTTAGGCTGGGTTCACACACATTCATACACGCAAATACACACACGGTCTGTGGCTAAACAAACCAGCAACCCCAGGTGTGTGACACTGTGTGCGTGTGTGCGTGTGTGTGTGTGTGAGCAGGCAGACCCTCCATCAGCATCCTGTCACACACAAGATGTTTATCCAATTTGTCAAGATAATCTTTCCTCAAACTGGCTGCCAAGGAGGGTGCCTCAGCTCTCTCTCTTACTCACACACACACACACACACACACACACACACACACCTGGGGGAAGGTTCAACGATACCCACTGCTTGGCCTGAAATGGAGGCCCTCCCCTCCATCTTGCTGGCAGGTAGCTTGTGTGTGATTTCTGAGTGTGTCTTTTAGTAGTGGCACCAGACCCCACCATAAATTCATATCAGGTGATGGTGAACACATGAAACCAGATTGAACTCATTGATAAACTATCACTTCCCAGATGTTAGTATTCTTCCATTTCTCTTGAATTACTGCAAAACCTGATACTGGTTTTGAGTTCAGTTCATTGGAACACTGGCACATGATTCATACCACGAATCAACAGATGGCCAACTTGCAAACTTTACCACAAACAAAGCAAGTAACATTGAAACTTTTCAAGAACAAGGTAGATATGCTACAACTCCCCGCTATTCTCACTTTTAGGTCGACACCAGTTACACACAATTGCACTCAGTTACCTGTATAGTCACATCATTTGCAGACAAGCTGTACTTCAGGAAGCTTTTACCTTTACAGCTTCAAAGCTGACTTAACTCTGACTTAGCTGGAACTGAATATCAAAACTCTAAACAGATTAATATAGTTACTAAAATATAAATTGAATTGATCTTGACCTTGAAGCTGAGGCACAAAATAATGTTAACCAAGTAGTTCTTGTTGTTCTTGTTACAGATCTGCTAAATGGACGAGGAACAATGTCTGACATTTTCCACTCAGGATTAGACCTAATGTTGCCAGTTATACCTAAATAAAAATGGCACAGTGATTTGCATAAATAAGCAGCACACACCCCGGTAACGCACACACCCACACACAAATACAGACAAGTACGCATAGAAATGGATGGGTAACACTACATAAAACACACTCACATCCACATGCTCTCTCACTTGTATGCTTACATGCAAATTCATGCACACATACACACACACACACACACACACACATGCATGCATGAAGTCAAAAATCCTGGAATGTTGCAAAGCTGATGATTTTCTAATGAATGGTTTCATTGGTCATGGTGAGGATTAGAGTAAAGGGATTGGGGGGGAATATTTACATGGTTTTAATGATTCCACAACTTTATATTTAGAGGTTCGTCTTATCGACTCCAATCATCTCCCAGCTTGGAAAACAAACCGCCGAGTCGAGCGACGGCACAATTACACGCCTTTGCCACGCACACGTTGGTCTGTCGCCTCCGACACCATCTGTAGAGTTAATGTGTAACATATTAAAATGTCTCTCGGAGGGAGAGATGAAAGACTTGGGGGAAAAAAATGCTTAAACACTTTAAAGTCAAGAGCCCATCCCTCATCAAACATTTTAACACTCTCACTTATAAGTTTAGCTTTTTTAAATGAAAAGAACAGAAGGCTTCATGGGGATATATAAAATCCTACTCACACTTCACCAAATGTTATTCCTTAGCTGGAATTTCTCTGCCGACATGTGAAAGTGTTGTAGATTTGCTTGTGATTGTTGAGAAGCTACACTTATATTAATACTAAGGCCTTGATATGCTGGGCAACTTTTTGGAGAAATTATGACAGGTTATGTCCTCCATGGACTGGCTTCAATTTCAACACCCCTGCATTGTTACAGAAGCCAAGAGGGGCAGATTTCAATTTGTCATGAAAGAACTTATAATGTGGGTTCCTATATCTTCTAAATCCTGAAAAGTAAAGCCTTTCTCTAAAGCCTGGCAGATGTCAGGGGTCATTTCTTCTGTTAATCTGGGCACATGAATCTGTAATTTGCGCACACAAATTAAGGTTACTGCAGTGGTGTGAACTGTTTAAGGTTAGTACGAAGTTGTTCTGGACACACAAAATCTCTTAAACTAGCACAGAGGACAATGCGCATGGGTTGTCCATGACAAACGACCTATTTTTACATTTTGTTTTAGGGACATGTTACCTTATTTTGATTCCTGTTGCCAGGATGCTTTGCCCACCTACAGTGCTCACAGTCGAGCTCAGGCAATACCAACCTTTAATGTGTGTTATCAGACTTCAGGGGAAAATGAGATGTCTTGAAAGGTGCAGCTTGAAAACCAAGTACACACGACACCGCTGAGGCTTTTCTTATCTGGCCTGAGAGAGTTCCAATCAAAGACAGACATTTGACTTAGTGGCAGCATATGTGGCTTTAAAACTAGTTGTAGCCTGCTCTTTGTCTCTATGTCCTGTCTTGTGTCTCCTAAACACTGTGCCTCCCTCTCTCTGCCAGACACACACACACACACACACAGGGAGAAAACCCTCTCTTTCCTCTGATGGGAACACCCACTCAAAAACAGACTTGTCATACGAAAACAGACCGGTCTTATCTTCATCTGTGTTGTGCTGTTTTGATGAATGTTCGGATGTTTTTCCTACAGCACCCAGTGAGGTAAGTAGCCCACACACACACACACTGACATAGCAGAGGTGAGTATTGGACAGGTTAGGCAGGTTTTTTTCCACTAGACTGGGACTAAACATGAGCTGCTTGCTTAGGAGCAGCTTGCACCATCACCACCCAGTTCAGTTCACGCAAGACCTGCTGGAAATCCCTACATCTCAACGACAGCAAATTCTCACAGCTTGCCTTTATGTGTCCTTATCAGCAAGTTTCTCAACAGGGTAATTCTCTTTAAATGTACGGAGGTATGTAGATGGTGCAAGTACAGCAGTGGAAAATGTTACAAGTTTGGAAAGAGTCTTATGTTTGGATACATTTTACTCTACGCACAGAGTAAATTCAAATTAAGGCCATTAGATCAGATCCCCAGCCCTTTTATCACCACGGACCGGTCAACACTTGACAATTTAACTGTGGCCCCGGGCGTCACTGAGAGAATCATTTTTCATTTTGAATCAGAATAAAAGATCGTCCATACTCAGATAACACACAAAATGGAAATAATTAATTATTTCTTGTGCGGCCCGGTACCAATTGATCGATGGACCAGTACCGGTCCGCGGCCCAGGGGTTGGGGACCACTGCATTAGATGACAGAGATTTCTGTGTCTCTGAGCCCGGCAGAACTGTTTTTAAAGTTTATTCATTTAGGACATATAGGCTCATTGCTGGTGATTTTAATAATGGACTGGTTGCTTGGTAACTGCATGGAGCGAAGAAGTAGCACAAAACCCCCATAAACGGCAAACAAGATATAAGATATAAGATGTTAATTAGGGAGCTGCAGAGATGCTGGTAGGTTGATTTTGTTTACGACAAAGCCAGCCTAGCCACTTACCCTTTTTCCAGTCTTTATCTTAAGCTAAGCTATCCGGCTGCTGGCTGGATAGGATGTATGGGCTGGGGTGTACTAACAAACCATGACGAAGATGAAGTCATTCAGAATCCACAACACTGTAACACCCCTTACTAAGGTAAAAAAAAAAAGGTTCCAACAGGATACCTTTAGTTTCAAAGGGGAAATTTCATTACGTCAAAATTTGGTGGAGCAGCGAGAAAAACTAGCTTTCTTTTGTTTAGCTAATAGTAAATTCAATCATTCAACCAATTGATCATATCTTTACCGACCAGCAGGATGAAAGATGAAAGACTACCTCTCAGTGTCTGCCTCCACACACACACACACACACACACACACACACACACACACATACACACACACACACACCTGCTGCCCAAGCCAGCCCTGTGCTCCATCATCACATATGTCTGTCTCTGCAGAGCTAGCAGACATCAAGTCAGCCAGCCTGTTGGAGTGATGAATAGGCTGTGGACAGCTGAGAGCACCTTCTGTCAGGGAAACAGTCTGTACGTAGATGGTGGAAAGTTGCCTCAGAGTAGAAAGGAAAAACCCATTACAACCTTTTCAAATCAACATTCTTCGGCGGTCATTTTCAAGGTACAGTGGTGCATGGTTGAAAAAGTTACATCAGAAAGGAAGTCAGAAATTCCTGGTCGGTATTCTGAGTTGATATTTAGAGCAGTTTAGTGCGTCAGTGCCAAAAAAAACAGGCCACAGACATGAATGGGGCAGGAAGTTCATGTGTTTCTGGATACTTTCTGTGCAACAGCTACCATACTTTATCAGTGATATTTGAACGTTAGGTGGCATACCAGGTTGAACAAATGTAAGATTGTAAGATAAGGTGGAGGCCAAGAATGTCAACATGAAAGTGTGGCTTCCTGTGCTGAATCTTTTACAGTCTATTAATGTGTTTGTACCACAGACACTTATCAAAGACAGGGGTTGGCCTCCAAATGTTTTTTTACAGGATGCAATTGCAAAGCTATGAAAACATTTTTGGCTAAAACACAACAAATGAAATAACTGTGTTAGAAATACATACTAAAATGACAAAAAAAAAACACGGATCGTGGATGGATCTAGGGTGGGCTGAATGATGATTTTCTAAAACAAAATGATCAAAACACAAATGATGTCCCAGGAGAATTGGGGGAGCTGGTAAAAGATGCATGTCATTTGCTTGGTCACAGATCTGATAAAGGATGGATGTACCAACAACCTTGCAAGGCAGCTGCACACACAAAATCACAAGAGGACGTAAGAATTCATCATGTCAAACAGCAATGGCGGCTTATGGAGTGATAAATCTTACTAGCATCAGTTAAATTCTAACTGCAGAATATATCTTCATGGAAAGAAGCACAAAGAACTGCCCTAAAAGCTGTTCTTGATGGAAAATAAGTTTTTTCTCTTCTTCTGACTGGCTTTGCTAAGAGTTTGACTACCTTATAGCGCTCTTTGCTCATAGTGCTGTTCATCTAACATCGTGTCTGCCTTTTATCAAACAGTTGTCATAGCTATCGATTATTACCAAAACTAATAACAGCAAGGCACAACAAGTGGAAAAACAACCTGTGCTATGGTGGCTTGCTTCAGTGAGAAAAGCCTGTCGTGGTGTTTGGAAGGAGTCACGCCCACAGATTGATACTATAAAAAACACAGAGAACTGGTTGTGCTTGTATGTACTCCTATTCTGTGTGTATGACCTATTCTGTCATCTATGAATTAATGACCAGTCCAAATACAGTATGTGCCTGTGTGTGTATGTGTGTGCGTGTGTGGTCATGGATAACCTGTAAGTGTCCAGATGAGTGTAAAATAGGGTTGTTAAGTGGACAAAAAAAAGGAAAAAAAAGTTTTCAGTGTGCCTCACTCCGGTTTTAGTTCTGTCCCAAAGCACAATGTAATGGAGCATGACAGCTCCCTGGTTCCCTGACGACCTTTGACCCCAATCACAGTGGTGTGGGACCCTCCCCTACCTTACCCCACTCACACAAACTCACACACACACACACAGACACACACCTCAGCACATTGTTTCAACAGATTAGAGGAGATTGCCGGAAAACTCTGTCAGACGTGCAGCTTGTGTGCACAGCAGAAAGAGTTAGAGATGACTAGGTGGAAAAGTTCCCACTTCCTGTCTGTTTGTCTGTCGGTCTTTCTCTTATTTTGTCAGTGATAGCTTTCACATGATGAAATGTAATGTGATGTGATGTAAAAAAAAAAAAATGTAGTCTTCATCATCAATTGATATTAGCTTGTTTGGGATAGTTCTTCTAAGTGCTTTTACTGTCATGTAAATATAATAATTTTGTCTGTGGTCATGTAATCCTGTAATGAGCACTAGGTATACTTTACCCACATCAGTCATGGAGTTGATATGTGTGTTCTACTACAGCAATTCAGCCTTTAAATCATTTTTATTTTTAAAAACTGAGCTGAGTAAATCTTGAAGCTTTAATATCAGGATGTGAAAGACATCACAAACAAACAAGGATCTGTATTACCGCTTTTACTTGACAAACACACTCAGTCAGAGTCAGTGATTACAAGTTCATATTCACTAAATGACAAGATGGGAGGGAGAGCGATTCCCACTTTTGTGATCATTACTTTTAATTCTAATTATGAACTTCTTTATCTGCTTATCTTTTTTATCATATTTCTAGAATTCCTGTATGTCTTGACTGATTTTCCTGTCAGACTAAGCATTGAATATGACCTTGATTACATTGAAAGCATGGCTTCAAACTATATCACAGACCAGATTAGAGGCCACTTTTTGTTTGCAAGTGTAAAATGCAATACATAGATCCATAGAATGGACCTCGAACAAAGTGTAGAGTAATATAAGTAATGTCATATAATTAAGCAGCTTGACAATTTGGATTGAACAAAAATAATCCAGTGTATGCATAAATTCTCAAACACTGTCTTTTAGGAGTGCTTTTAATTCAAAGATATCATTTCAGTGTGCACTTATTCTAATAATGAGTTTTCAATACTTGGACCTGCTGACACAGTACATGCAGAACTCAAATGTACATCAGCTGTTACAGTAAAATAACTTCTGTATTTCATTATGACAAAAGATTTTTACTCATAAGTGTGCGTTTGCATGCCTGTGTGTGCTGACAAGGGGTCATGGGCCGTGATTTCGGCGGCACTGTAGAAACACGACTCTTTCTCTCATCGTTAACATCAGCAACACACACACACACACACACACACACACACACACACTTACATCTGTCTGTCCGTCTCCTGCGGTTAGTGTCAGTGATTGTCAGTGTGTGTGGCTGTGAGACGCTTCAAATACTTGTGACAGAATCCCAGCCAAGCAGAAAAGAGGCCACCACACTCGCATGTACACGCACAGGCACACAAACTTGTGTGCGTGTGATGCAGATGTCCAGTGACAGTTCGCCGCTGGGGGTCATCTGGAAGCAGCTGCCTAGGGGATGGAAGGCAGCACACACACACACACACACACACACACACACACTCTTAAAAGTACGTCATCATGTATAATTTGATGTGTTGTCACCAAAATGTCATTTGCTACATTTGCAGCAAATTCTCAGTGACAGAAAACATGTTTTAAATCAGGTGCTGACAGGAAGTACAAACATTAACTGGGTGTGTAACTGCACAGTGTTTCAAGTGCAAATAGAATCAAAGCTTCACAACATGATGAAGTTTTGGGTTTAATTATTATGTCAGCACATTTAGTGCAAGCAAACATGGACTAAACCATTATATTTAGCAGTAACACTTCTACAAGCTACTGTTGATGCATTAGTACCTACCCGTGATGCAGTCATTAATTAAACAGTGCAAGTATTATCAGGCAAACATGATTTTATTTTATTAAGATTCTTAACAGGATATTATCTTATTCCATGCTGTGTATTTAGCTTCTTATGAATATTTTAATGTTTCTGGTGACATAGAACAAAACAATGGAATATAATAACTCTTCAAACATACACAGTCATTGCAGTTTCTTTCACCTGCTTCATCTTTGATCCACTCATCCATCCTGATCGCTGTCTTTTCTATCACCTTATCCCCCTCACTGTGCACCTATCCGCTTCTCCCACGCACCCCCACCTCCCATTCCTGCAACTGTATCCAAAAGAGAGGAGGAGGTGAAAAGGGGGATGAGGTAAGTGAAGTGGGATGTGTGTGTTGGGAGGGGGGGAAGTGGGGAGCAGGAGAAACCACCACCCCCTGTGGAGAGCACTGCTCCATTCCCACACCACAGGTGACTGCCCTCCATTCCTCCCTGCATCCCTCCTGCCCTGCCTCCCTCGTTTTTTTTTTCAGTCTTCCCTCCTTCGTTCCTCTCACCCCAGTACCACGCTTTCTTCTTAAAGGAGCAGGTCAGTCCAAAATAGAACGAATGCAACCGAAGCCACAGCAAAACAAACTCAATCATCAAAATGAAATTATTTTTAAAAAGTATGACTGAAGTGAGACAAAACAGCTAAGGAATCATGATAACCTCTGAACATTCAATGCCAGCGTGTACAAAAAAATATATATATTGGTCTGTGATGAGTCGCAAAATTCTATATTTGCCTCATTGCATGATTAGCGAACACTTGGATTATACTGCACATGCAGAAATCTGCTGGACACTTTATGCACCAAAGTTACAGTAATTGTCTCACTTGAGACGGGAGACGAGGAGTTCTACACCTGTTTTACACAATTGAACAAAAATGTACACAAAAAGAAATGATCCATTTGCATAAAATGTCAGTTATATCTTTCTGTGTTCACACTCAAGGGCGCCTAAAACTTTACATCAATTTGCATTTTAAAGGAGAAATAATAAATATCGACAGAGCTTAATTTTGTAATGCAGCTGAAAAACATTTTCTTTATACATTTTGCATGACTGCAAAAGTAAAGCGGGAGAAGTCTGTTTTTTCCAGGCCCCAAACTAATTAGAGCAAATAATATGCCCCCCACCACTGCCACTACCCCAGCTTCCACCTGTTTACAGCCTAAGGTCAGAGGGCAAGGGTTAGCAGGGAACGTGAGGGGTTGTGGCGGCTCATAGGGGTCGCAGTGTGTCTGTCTGTGTGGGTGTGCGGTTGTAAGGGGATTGTCAGAAGTGGCATTATGTAAGAAAAAACGTGACTTGGCTTTTGTCCCGTTGTGCAGATGCTTTTCCCTTGAGAGAAATTCATACTCTTAGCTTTGTGACTAAAATCAGCTTTGTTTTTCAATACAGAGTGAGAAAGTAAGATAATGAAATGCTGGTGTCATTTCTGAATTCATTTAAATCACTCCTTTGTCAGTTATGATGATGATTATTGTTACATATTACACACACTTGATTACTTTCCTTTTAAACTTTACCTTCGTATAAAGGCTGTGCACAGCCACATGTGAATTCAGGTATTCAAGATGATAAGACTTTGTTTGCCCAGGTTTAACTCAGGCAGAACTACTGTAGGTTTTACCCACTCACAGTACCAATAAGATGAAGTAACTTGTCCCACCTCAACAGGTGCAACAGGAGTAACAGGAAAAAGAGCACCTGAGATGACGAGGCCTGTTTGACAACAGGGAATACAGTACTTGTACTTGCCAGGTTTGACTTCTTAACCGCCTGTAACCGCACAACTAATCAACCTAACTAGCTAATGACAGCTAACTTACAGTTAGTAGTGGTTTAGCAATAAGTCTAACTCTGTGTATCACACTGGTACTGGTATTCACTGTCGACAAACTGGCCTTTGTCTGTCTCGGCTGTGTTCAGTCCGAGTCTGGCCATACTGGGAGTATGGTTAGCATTATCATAATTTAAGAAAGTCATGCTTTCGCTACAGTACAACTACAGTAACTACTAACTAATGAGTCTTAACTAAAATTGAAGATTGATTGGTGGGTGGATGTCATGGTATTATGGACTGAATATATATGAAAATATAAGAAATAAATGGATTGTTTCTATTTTTGAAATGTTTTTGGAGATATTGTTGCACAGTCTTACCACCATAATCATCTAAAAGGGTTAAAAAGCCATTTTTTATTTACTCTCGACTTGAATATAACATTGTGTAATAAACCTGAACTGTATACAGATATACAGAGAAATATAGAGATTGTTCACTGTATGTATGAAATCTGAAATTGTTTACCACAACCACATCGAGCAGTGACTGGGCATTAATGACCAAAGTTTGCAAGAGGATTGTGACATTCTGCTTGTTCTTGTATTTCTTCTATTTTTTTCTTAGCTGTATTTGTGATCATTAATTGGTTAATTTTATAATTACTATAAGGGTGGTATAACTATAAGGGAGGATAGATCATGGATAGATCAGGGAGGATAGATATGATGAAAGCATCATAACATAAAAATATAAAAACATAAAAACCAACGGTTTATGAAGATACATTCATAACTACAAGTATATTCAATTACAGTATTACTGCTGGTGTATTTATTAATATTATTATTACTGTCCCTGTTTCCTACTGCCTGTCTCTCTCGCTCTCTCTCTCTCTCTCTCTCTCTCTCTCTCTCTCTCTCTCTCTCATTTGGGCCAAAACATGAGATCACCTGGCAGTGAGACATCAAGGTTCAAGTTCCACAATAGCCCTGCATCTCCCATCTTACTGTGTGTGTGTGTGTGTGTGTGTGTGTATTATCACACTTGATCTCTTGTTTGGGTTTCAGTACGTTACACACGGTTGCCGAGAGGGGGCTGTATGATTACCATTCATAGTGCTACAATGAGCTCATCTGATTTCATACAGACTCACACACATACAGTATATGCGCATACACAACATCCACATGCACACATTACCTTGCATTTCATTGGACACAGACACAGGCCATGCATGTACACACAGTCAACCACACATACCTAAAAATCACTTACATAAACACAGATACGCGCGCGGACCACAGAGCTGCTGTAAAGGCACAAACAATGTGAGCTCATTTAGACTTTTGTTGTTGTTTATGTATACGGTTTTCCATGACCTCAGTTCAAGGTGTACTAACTTCTTGTTTTGGTGTGGAAGTAGAATGTTGAATGCATGCTCTGTTGAAGTTCCTGATGAAAAAACTACAATAAATATACAGTGAACTTCATTTCTATCATGTTAACTTGTATTATACTAAAAGTTACCAAAAGCAACTAAAAAAACACTCTGCTGCTCTCTCTGCTCTAACTACTCACACTGTGCAGTTACACATCCACGGGTACTCTACTACTACTTCTCTGCTACTGTTGGTTACATGTAATGACTGGGTGGTTTAACTGCGGCGATGACTTCAAATCACTCAGGATTAGAGCATTAACTTATTACCTGAATGTAAAAATGTAAATTCATTAAACAATATCAGGCCAAATTATAGCTGCTATAATTAATTTGCAAATGAATTTCATTTTAATTAATCATAATTTAACTTTTGCGAGTACACCTACATGCATGGTTTAGAGCCATCTGAATACCAGAGAGGACCTCCACAGACTTTACACATCACAGTTTACTAGTCATTAGGATTGGTACAACCTTCTGTGGCTCTGATGGAGTATTGTATTGTCAAGAGAAAATAGCACAGATGATGTCATCAGGGTTATCTCGGCTTGGGTGTGGAAATGACATATTTTTAACGGAAAGCTGTTATACAAGCTGGCAGCACAGAGTTTAAGGATGTAGATATTTATCAGGAAGAAGGTTCTCTGACAATAATAAATCACTGGAGGGACACTTTTAAAACACTGAACAATCGCTGTACAGAAAATAGACAGTGGTTTTCCTTTAGTGTCATTTTGATCTGTGCCAAACTTCATTCATTCATTTATGTGATATGGTAATAATACTATGCATATCATTTTTGGGTCAACATCAATTTGTTATTTTCCCCTTATATATTATATTAATAATGCTGTGCTTTATTTAAAGTTACTACAAGACTTTTTTATTTTGTGTTGATCCTGTAAACACAGCTGTTCACAGGAGCATACTCTAGCAATGTGGTAATGTATCTATACATGGCTATGTAAGATTAATAACTGTAATATGATGATGGTGAAACCAAGTAAATTTTGTTTAATGGTCACCATGAGTTCTTCTGATCTCTGACCTGGTTACAGGTACAGATATAGTTATCAATATTTACTCTTTAGAAGAAGTAGATCTTCTCCCTGATGTACTGGCATGGAAGTAATTTAGAAGCATTGGTAATAAACTGAAACAATATCATGAACAGTTAAAACATTCTTGTAGTAACTTTAAGTCATATAGTATAATCCTGTTGGCAGCCTTGAGTAAAAATGTCATCCCTTTGATGGACCCACATCTACCCTGATGGTACCAGGTGGGTAACCTTTACTGTGTAAGAAAAGGTTAAGAAAGCCATCAGTCGTCAGTTCCAAAAGGCTCTCCTTGACTGTCTAGAACTTTCTTGGCATGTGCTGTGTGTGTGTGCAGTAAGTGTGTGTAACATGGCGTTACAAAACCATAAGAGTCATTCATAAATGTCATTTGAATCTGGTCGGCCAGAAATCCTCATGCAAACTGTCAAAGTATGAAACCAGGTGAGGTCTACAGGAGGCGGGGCTTAAATCCTCCACTGTGCTCTACATATTATGTTACTATGGCAACTAGAGTACACCTATGTTTCTAGCAGCCAACCACTAAACCCTGTGTGACCTGATAATTACCAGGTCACACACACGCACACACACACACACACAAATGATAACTAGATAAAAGTAAGTTATACAGGTTGGATAGTCGATAGTTAAGATAGCGGGACAGGTAGATAGGTCAGGACAGATACAGAGTTAGACAGGTACAGAGTCTTGCAGAGACAGACAGGTACAGAGACAGAGAAGTAGGTCAAACAGATACAGACAGGTATAATTACAAAGACAGAGTGGACATAAAGACAGACAGGTACAGAGATGGAGAGACAGTCAGCCATGTGTTTGACAGGATGGTCAAACAGACAGGTACAAAGACAGACAGACAGTTAGGCAGAGAAACAGACAGACAAGACGAGTTGTTAGACAGGTTTGTCAGACAGACAGGTACAGAGACAGACAGACAGGTTGGCTGGCCCTCTTGCTCATAACAGCTGTAATTATTGAATTAGTTTGAAAGTTCAATCCAAGGCCTCCTCACATTTCACATCGGAGCTAAGCTGCACCACAGAGCCGTAATCCTTTGCCTGCCAGCCCTGGATCAATGTGTGTGTGCATGTGTGTGTGTGTTGGTGTGTGTGTGTGTGTGTGTGTGTGTGTGTGTGTGTGTGAGAGAGAGAGAGAGAGAGAGAGAGAGAGAGAGAGAGAGAGAGAATATGAGATATGAGAGCGAGCTTGCATGTGTTTGTTTTTGTATATGAGAGCAAGTGCTTGTGTGTTCACCCTCCCCTCCACACCCCTTCTCCTCCCCTTCCCTGCCACCCCCTGTCGCACACACACACACACACACACACACCTGTGTGAGTGTTTTCAGGTGTATTTGGTTTGGTTTGGTTGGGAGGGAGGGAGTGGAGTGTTCTGTATTATCGCCCTGAGAAACCTCTGATCTCTAAATGCATTCGCTAAAACCCTGCTGCTTGGAGGAGGGTTTACACAGACGCAAACACACACACATGCCAACAGGTGTGTTGTACCCAGTTTGAACACTGATTTGCTTGCACACAGTGTGAAACAGCACAGGGAGGTTGGTTGTGTGTGTGTGTGTGTGTGTGTGCGCATGTGTGTGTCGAGGTTCTTTGATGAGATGTACTGAAAAGGTTCTTCTTGTTGGAGCTGTACTGGGTCTAATCCTGCCTGCTGACAGAGCCTCATCCCCACCACTTCCTCATGTACACACACACTCACACAAACACACACTCACAGCAGCTGGTCCAGGCTTGACACAAAAGGTTCAATCCTTAATTGGCAGGTTACACTTTTCTGAAGTTGGAAAATTCCTGTGACACCAACATGTTTTGCACTTTGTATGTTTACTGTATAACAGAGTTTAGAGCTACTCTCTACTTTGGAAAAAACCTGCTTGAGCTGACTCATGTACATTTTGGGTCGGGTGTATTTAATGAAAGTAGCCTAAATATAAAAAATGAGATATTATGGTGTTAGAAGTAGTTTCATATTAGAGAAACCATGCATGCTACATGCAGTGTCTCAGATTCTGCCCTCATAGTGAAGTTGTTTTGTGCTGTCACAGCATGATTGACCTGCTAGATGATGTTATAACATGTAAATAAAGCAAATTCTCACATTTGATTGGAACACACACAGATGCACACATTATTATTCAGATCTGTCAAGGTTTAAGAAGTTTCACAAACATACAATTAAACATACAATTATTTAATGAATTACTGTTTATAGCAGGGTTCACAAGGTCCGACACTGTAGGCCTCCCATCAGACGAAACTTGTAAAATAGCACCTCCCCAAACTCCCTCAAGTTTATTTGCTTACTTACTTATGTGTTTCACTCAATTCTTGGACAGATATGGGGTCATGACTATGTTATTTGATCCCTGAACAATAGGGCCAAAATAGCCTAATACTGCTGTTTATCTTCGTGAAACAGGGGAGACCTGTTTCCCACTTCAAAACCTCGGTTTCATGCAGCTGTAAGCCTTTCAAAACAAAGTTATAAAACGGTTTGTACAAGGGCAAAAAAGATTAAACATTAAAATATTTTAGAATAATTAAATAGGCAAGTAAAAGCACACAAATGTGCTACAATAGAATAGATTTTAGAATAAATAAATAAAATATAACATAAAATATATTACAAATGGAAATTCTCTGGTGTGTTTTTAACTTAAGAGAGCAACATGCATCAAAATCAGTCTGTTTGTTTGGAACATTTGGCTTGGTTGTAAAATCATTAAATGGAAAGAATTACAAGGTGAGTGGAGCTCGACAGAGATTCTTGAAAACAACAAGATAGTTTGAGAATAACAAACAGTACAATAGAAAATAGAGTACAAAACTAAAGCTAACACAAAGAAAGTAAAAGTAGAAGGGATTAGGTAGGTGAGTGACTTATGAGCTGAATTGCACAGAATGTCTCATCTATTGAATTTCTCATTCGACATTATTCCTCAAATTCCAACCAGCCCCTTTAAAGAAACGATGAAATCTTCCTTTCATGAGGCCTTTTACTTTTAGTTTAAACTGTGGTTATTAGGTGCAGAGTTCTGTGGCCTTCGTAACTACAAAGAAGAGCACACTGTCTGGCCCATTCAGTCTGGTCATTATGTTATTGTATCAGTCTGAGCCATCAGTGTCTGCACTCATCTGGAAAAGTCTGCAACTGTTACCTTCCTCCTCTGTCAACGCCTCAACCTAACAGTATTTTGGGCACACACACACACCCACATACAGACACTCTCACACACATGTAAACAGACATAATGGGCATAATCGGGGGACATGCATGCTTGCACATACATAAGGTGCAACATCAGTAGAGGGGAGGACACATCCGCCTTCCCACAATGTATGAAGACACACACTCTGCGCAGAAACACTTTGTTATTGTTGTCATTTTCTACCTGGATGCTTGAAATGCTTTAAAATATGGATTAACCAGAAGATCCTGGTTAATAAAAATGGAGATGGAAGTAAACTAGAACTAGAAATAGTTTGTTTTTTAGTTTTTTATGTGGAATCAATCTAAGTGATTAGATTTACTACTACAATATTACCATAATTACTTGTTGGGTGGAGGCAAATCATACAAAATATTGCACAGTGCAAGATCTTTATAAAAGAATAATACACATGAACACATGTCTAAATGCTGCTGATAAATCTGCTATAAATCCACTTTGCAGATACAGTGCACAGTAAAATAAGTTAAACAATCATCTTTGTGTGATGACATCAACTCATGCAACTTCTGAAAGTTTTTAGATTATATTTTTTGCCTGTTTGGGCAATGTAACTGCCTATGAATCAAACATCAAGCACTATATTATTATCTTAAAGTTGAGTAGCAGGAGTTTCTCTTTGACGCATCCAGTAGACCTGAAGCAACATTCATAGCATATATTTGCCGTCCCTGACCGCATGACAAAATGTATGTCTAATATGCTCATCATATATATCATTTTAGCCATGCTAAATGCTCCACAATTCTCACATGCACATTTCTAACTCAGTCTGCAATTTGTTTCTGAACAGGTAGCATTGAATGTCTTTATCAGAACAGAAACAATGGTGAAGACAGTGAGAACTGAGACAGAAAAGCTGGTGGCCGGAAAAACAAAACAATGAGCTGAAAGATGTTAAAACGCTCTGTAGAGCTGGGCGGATAGACAGGGTTGTGTGATAATTCTCTGTGGTTTTGCGACTATAATCAAACCATTTCACACCTTGCATAGCTTCAAATAAATTAGGACTTAAATATGACTTTTATGGTGATGATGGCCTCTAATTAAAAGATTAGATACGACACCTTTTCAAAGAGGACGTTTTCAACAGTTTCCTGCTCCCCCAACCTACATACCCAACACAAAGACACCTCCTCTCGGTCCAATTTCCTTGAGACTATTTTTCATGTGGAGGGAAAATTCCACACATGTCTGAGGCAAAGTGAAGGCTTAACCAGCTCACTAGGGCACAGCAAGACATGCACGCATATACACACACACACAAACCAAGACACACACCGAGGCATGCATGCAGATACCAGCTTGAGTGTTGACTAAGTCGTTAGGAAATACCGAAGCGAGTGAGTGAACGACTGCAAACTAAAGTTTCCACTCAGGGTGGATAAACAGCTTGAAGTCAGACCCAAAGGTGTGCTCCTGATCGCATGAACCTTTACACATAACTGTACTAATATATGACATAACAACACATAAAGTCCACTATTCGCTGAAACGTGTACATATCAACAATACATAATTCACTCTCTTGAGTTACCACCCTGAAGTTAACTCATCTGAGGAACATTGTGTGAACAGTCTAGTGCCTTAAATCAGATTTTGCAGAAAATGTGTTTCTTTATTGATGTTACACATGGTTGATATGTTGATTACAGTCATTGAACGCTCCCCAGACTTAACAAAGAAGACCATGGAAATAGACAGTATAGTTGCTGATGAGGTAATGTATTTTTATTGTTATGGTTACTGGTGCTGGTAAGTGGTGCTTGCTTGCTGTGTGAACTCAATGAAGCAATGTAATGTGCATGTGAACACAACGTCAGTTATTTTACTAGATTCCCCGACCGGTTTTCAAAGACAGTTTGATCTAATTTATCGTGAATAGCATCTGTGCATAATAGCATTGGGGCATGAAGTGTACACAGTGATTAGCTATGTAGGAAGATGATGTCTCCATTCTCACTCCATGTTTCTCTAAATGGCTGTCTATGAACGCAGCTCCCTATTTGAAGGGCTGAACAAATCAGAGATGTGGGTGGCACTCCTCAGTTTAGAGGAGTTCAGCCAACATCACTTTCTGATTCAGGACAACCAGTCCATCAACCAGGAATCGATTTGGAGACTTTTCTTAACAGAGGGAATTTTCATCAAAACTATCATACTGTAAGCAGTTGCAGGGCTTGTTGACTTTTTTGATGAAATGGCTGCTGTGACATTTACTGTAACTCTTTCAAATTGCACAAAAAGAGGTAGGAAAGGCAAAAAATGGCATGACTAAACACACCAAAATCTAACTGAGTCTATAACTGCTTGCACAGGAATAATGGAAAATGTCTACTGAGTGGCTATTGTGTCCTGATTTCAAGGATAAACCTAGGTTACTCCATGTTTCATACCATTTCCACTGTTTTCAACACCTGCCCACATTCTTAAGACTCCTCATAAAAGCCTTTTTCCACAATGGAGATCTCAGAGGTTGGACAGAAAAGATGTTGAATTACAGAGAGTCACAGTTTAGGGAAGCAGTTCGGTGTGCAGAGTTATCATTGCAGGTTTATCATTTAGAGGCATGTATGTTATGTCCACATCATCCCTAAGCAAACAGAAGCAAAGAAAATGAAACAAAATCATTTTTATTTGATGCAACATGAACACAGCATTATGGGACATTGAGGGTAAACTGCTAATCAATAATCAATAGCTGGAAAGAAAAATCATGAATTAAGTGGGATAATCATAATTCATGAAGTAGTATATGGTTAAAATGGATGTATAGCATGGGTCAAAAGTTTGGACACACCTTCTAAATCAGTGTTTCTTTATTTAAACAAATATATTGCATTATTATATACATTATTGATTAACAATGAAGACATCGACACTATGAATTATGAAAAGTATGAAATAAAAAAATGTGGTGTAAACAAAGCAAAATACTTTTTTGTATTTTAGATTCTTCAAAGTAACCGGCTTTTACTTTGATGGCAGCTTTTGACATTCTTGGCATTCTCTCAATCAGCTTTATGAATTACTCATCTGGAATTTAATGGGTGTGCCCTGTGTAGCCCTATTCGGCTACTGTAGTTACCCATATTATCCAAATAAGCGCTCAACTCAGAGAAACAAAAGTCCATCATTATTGTCCGACATTGTCATGTACAAAGTCAGGCAGTCCAGAAAATTTCAAGACCTTTGTGTCTTCAAGTGCTGAAAAAAATATCGGATGCTAGACCAAAGTATAGGATGAGCTGGACAGCAGAGAAGCAGCCAACAAGTGATTAGCACATATGGGAACCCCATCAAGGCTGTTGTAAAACCATTCCAGATGACTACCTTGTGAAGCTAGAGAATTTAGAACATAAAACATATTTTGCTTTGTTTACTTTTTTTGGGGGGTGCTATTCATAGTTTTGATGTCTTCAGTGTTAATTATGTTTCATAATTTTAATCATGCTACTGTATAAGTATATAAGTACTGTATAAGTATTTTGTTTTCACAAGTATCACATTTTATTACTAATAAAGAAACAGGTTGTAACATATCTTAAAAAAATGAGTTATTATATATATATATATATATATATATATATATATATATATATATATATACATATGATAGGTAGTAATGTTACACTAAATATTATAAAAGGAGCAACAGAATTGTGACTGCAGTTCACTTAATGCCCAAAGGTGTCATTATTAACAAGGGTTTTCTTAATGTTACACAGAGACCCCCCCTAAACACAGAAATAAACTTACATTAGTACACCATTATGCTTCTGACTTTGCAATTGATCCCAGCCTTTCATGAATGAACAGTCATTCATGGGAATGAAAGGTTAAATTGAATTATTTGTGCTCTCTGCATAATCCATAGAAGAGATGTGTTTTCACAAGCCGTCTGAGCTACTTCCACCAGTCTACACAACTGTGTAGCTCAAGGGCTTTTTGCAGTACATAGCTTACTTCTGGACTGTACAGAAAAAAGATCAAGAAGGTCAAAAACTCTATAACTCCAGAGGAGCATCTTCACACACACAGAAACAATTTACAGACGGTTTCTCTAAATATCCTGTTAATCGGCCTAATGAAAACACAAGCAGAACACAACCACAAGCTGTATCATAATACGCCATTAAATATGGATTATGGAGGAACTACCCTGAGGTTCTCTCTCTCTCTGGTGTTTAATATTGGGTTGTTCAGTCAGCGAGAGTGAGAGTTCACACACACAGCTGTAATTAGCAGCTTAGGCAGCCAGCTCTGTAAATGCACTGTAGTGTGTGTGTGTGTGTGTGTGTGTGTGTGTGTGTGCACGCTGATGATGATGTATATGCGCTTTTCTATCTGAGCGCGTTTTCAGGTGTGCGTTTTCGTACGCACCTGTGTGAGTGTTCTTGTGTGCGGTGAGTCACACAGTTGTGCGTGGGTGTTGTGTTTGTCTTATCTGTGTGCTGATGGAGAGCTGAGGTGCTTGGAGACGGGCTGTGACGTGTATGTGTTTGTGTGTGTGTGTGTGTGTGTGTGTGTGTGTATGGGTAGGGTGATTGCTCTCTAACACCTGGTATTAGCACCAGTAATCCTCACACCACATCATACTCACGCACTCACGTCCCATACAGATCGCATTTAGCTTTTCCTCTGTCCTGCTTCTAAATGTTTCACAACTTGTTCTTGGTTCAAAGTTGGGAAAATATTCCAGAGAGCTTTCAGGTTAAGTTACCCAGCCCCTGGCAGCCATATTAAATAGTAGCAGAAGTACTTAAATGCTTTACTGTGAGTTAAAGTGGAAATAATACAAAAAAGTACTACATTAAAGTAAAATGCATCATAAATTCATCTGAAGTATGAAAAGTACTAAAGTAAAATATCTCAAAAAACAGTGATGCACAAGCTCAAAGAAGTGATATAGTTATAATGTTTCTTTTTAGTAAGGTTCTTTTTTTATTGCTTCAGATGTGTTGCTAAAGCTATCTCTACTTAAATAATTACATTGCAACGGGTGTTTGGAGTTACAGTTGCTTTGGTTACACCGGTCTGAAGGAGTGCCAAAAAGAGGGAGAATATAAAAAAGATTTATCAGTCAATTTCGCTAATCCCTAATCTTTAAATGTCAGTCAAAGTGACATCTGATAGTTACATTTGTTAAAGAATGACCCCAGCTACACATCTCTCCAGTTTATCTGTGATTATTGTAGAAAGAGAATAACAGCAAAACTGACTGAGAGAGAGAGAGAGAGAGATGAAGAAGAGGTCTACAACTGAGCCCCAACAGGTACTGATCGGCTTCTCAGCTGTACCTAATGCAGGTTGGGTTTATTTGCTTTTTATTTACGCCTGCAAAGGAATTTGTTAAACAATTATCCAAACAGGTGCTGACAGCCATCATCCTGCCTGAGGAGCAGTGGAGTCAGTTTGCTAATCCTGTTTTTGTTGCGTACATATAAATGAGAAAATACATACAGCCTATACTGATACTATATATCACAATTCAAATAAATGTCAAGTTTCGCAGATAAACACTGTTATTTTACAGATTTGTTATTATCCAGTGATCACTCAATATGCTTTGACAATGTCAATGTAATTTTACAGTTTTGTACATACTGTACATTCTGCAGTGTGCCTTCTGAGAATTACCACATATTTGGGATGACATTACTCAGGGATACTTTGACACCTTTTCCTCCTGCTTTCCTCCATATTGGAGGAACACAAGCTTAACTCATCCCGGGTGCTCAAAAGATTATTGCTTATTCATTTGTACTGTATGAGTGGAAACCTCTTTACAATCTCTCATCACAGTCTCTTTATTAACTGGAGAATCAGAGTGCAAACATCCACATTACAGTAATGGATAGATACACACATTAATAAGCATTTCTTTTGCAGATTTTTTTTAAAAAAATGGTTCACATTACGACCACATTTGGATGGAAACCTGGCAACTGCCTGTGTTACCTTTCCCTGCACGTCTGCTTGCCTGTCTGCTTCTTTGTGTATCAGTTTATTTCCACATCAGTCCATCTTTCATTCTGTCCCTGCGTCCGTCCGTCAGTGCGGCCTGCCCTCCCATATTGGATTTTCTCTTTCAATAATTGATGGAGGAGGTATTTTGTAAAACTAAAGGCCTGCAATCCTTGGTGTCAAATTCAAAATTAGTTCCTCATGTATTATTAATGTCCCTGAGGGCAACAGGTTAATAAGAGGAACTGTGTAACAATAGATAGATAGCTAGATAGATATATCATGCCTTCATCTCCCGCCTTCTCTCTCGTACATCTTTCCTGTCTTACCTCAGTGTTGCCTCATATGTACACACTGTTAAACATTAACACTTCCCACAATGCACTCCATCTCACCTGTGAGGAATCTGGTCAGATCTCTGTCAGTACACACTCACAAACACACACCACACACACCTTATCTGTAGCTTAAAATATTTTGACTCAAAACATCGGGGTTTGTCAGACAGTCAAACACGGAGCAAACTGTGGATCTCTTTTCGTTGCTTTTACACAAAACTACATTCACTGACCTCATCTTTCAAAATTCATTCAACTTAAACCACCAAAACTCAGAAAGTTGTTGCACACAGGGGAAAATGTGACCAATACACTTTGGAATATAAGATAAGATGGGAGTCATCTCTTCAGATCTGTAGTGAAAACTGTCTTCACCTCTGTGTGGCAACAAAAACAACATCCATTACGTGTAGCCCTGTAACCTGATGATCTATCAGACTGATCCTGTCACTCTTACACATTCAAAACAGAGTAATAGTGGTGTCGTTTTGCATGAGATATAACATATAATTGTGAAATGATCCAAAATTCCAAAAACTAATGCTGTTAATTTTTTAATTAGTAAATTGTTACATTTAATATTTCAGTGCAGTGAATCTGAATCACATGGAGGATATACATGTTATTCTTCACTTTAGTTAACATTGCGAGAGGTTCAGTTGTGACAACAAGTCAGAAGCCTGGTTAGATATTGGACCAGCATGCACCTTGATGGGTCTTTGGTTTGTATCGTAGACAGTATAAAATGTGGACATAGTATCCGTGATGTCACTCATAGGCTTTCTGAAGTTCCCGTATACGAAGCTCAGAATGTGGTTGCTCTCGCCTCTGGCTCTGCTGCCTCCTCCTTCTGCTCTAGAACAAGGCAGATGTGGATCCTCAGTGGACTGAATGATGCCTGAGTACTAAAAAAAGTCACCTGTAATGGCACCCACCTGTCAGTCAAAGCAACCATGCTATGAATTATGCATAATTTTAAACCTTAATATAATTTGAATGGGTGAGTTACAGTATATACAAAATTCAAACTCTTTTTTTTTTTTTTTTGCTGTAAACATGTTTAAATATGGGGTTTTATGGAGATTGACTCCTTCTGTAACCAGGCTCGATTGGCGGTTTTTGGCACTTTCACACTGGCTTCATTTTACAGCCACACAAATTGCCGCTTGGTCTGTACCAGAGCAGCAGCAATCTTTGATTTGTTCTGTGTTTACTCCCTTTGCCAAGGATAACTAAACCACAAGAAAAATGCACACATTTCTCTACAGTGAACATACATTCTGATTCTTTTGTGTTCTTTCCAAGTTAGTTTAACTTGCCTTATCAACAAATAGTCTCTACACTCAATGTGGTGGGGATCTTAACATCTCTCATCATCATCCTGTATACTTTCTATATCTTAGCTCAGGATATGAGATTGTTGGAAAGAAGTGTTCTGTTCATTTCCAATTGTCTCCCTTCCTGAGGAAGGACAAGTTTTCTGGACTGTAATACATCACAGAGGACCTGTCTTTTGTCTGTCCTGAGCACACAAATCTCATATTGGCCCCCTGTGTGAGCTACAGTAGTTGAGCTGCAGAGACAGATTTATATTAATTGTGTTTGCATTAATATACTGAAAGAACTCAAGGACATTTTCAGACCTTTCAAACATAATCTGAACCGTCATCATATCTCATCATACGTGAGTACGCGGGTGCGCGTTGTGAACACCATATTGATTTTCAGACAAACACTAGTTGCAGTAGCAAACAGTAGAACAGTAGCCTTGTGCTGGAGATATTCTTGGTTGTATTCTGACAAAAATGCCCGAGTAGGAATCAAAGCAGGGCTTCCAGGATTTGATTCGATTATTTAGTTAATAATTCTTATGGTGAACATAATTTATTTCTAACATAAATAAATAAATAAATAACATACATTTATATGATACATATATACCATATATACAGGTTTGATTCCAACCTGTGCACTGTGTGCAATAGTCATGATCTGAGGAGAGAATCTTGGACTCTTGTGTCACTTGACTGGAATTTATGCATCAACAATTTCTTTTGGAGAGAATTGGAGACATCACTGGCCAAAATTAATTCAATATATTATTTTTTTTCTTTTACAGTCTCAGACAAGTTCCGTGCAAGTCCTCCTTTTGTCATACAGATATCACACACCAACATTAAAAACCTAATGACTAAAGGTGATGAGATATGTTTGTTAGGGTGAGTTAGGTTAGGGACCTGGCCCTGGATAACCCTGTTTGGCCCTGTAATGGACATCAAAATAAACCCAGAGAAGCCCCATAGGTGAAATGAGACTGAAGATGGAGCCCCAGCAGGCCCTGTGTTTGGCCCTGTGTTAAAAAGCAGGCCATTGTAGTTCAAGTTGTGCAGACAAGACGGTCTGAGTGACCGTTAGACAAGATTGAGACACCAGAGACCACGAAGGCTCCCTCAGGGATAAAACAGAGAGGAGAGAGAGAAAGAGAGAGAGAGAAGTAGGCTACAACAAGGTACTGTGGGAGACAGAGTGGTACAGAGAACAAAGGAGTCCATAGCTGTCATTCGTTTTCTTTTCTTCTTTTTCTTTTTTTTGTAGTTCTATCCATTCTTTTGTCTGAGGGAGAACTGTAAGAGCTGGGAGGCCCTGAGCAGCAGCTGGCAGGTAGGAAGAGAGGGAGGGAGGGAGGGAGGGAGGGAAGGAGGGAGTGAGGAAGGAGATAAGTGAGAGAGGTTGGACAAAGCAAGAGGGAGGGAGGGAGGAGGGAGAGAGAGAGAGAAAGAGAGAGAGAGAGGGAGAGAGAGAATGAGAGAGGAATGGATGGATAGGTGAAGTGAGGGATGGAGAGCAGGGAAGAGTCTAGAAAGCTTGGCCACGCACTCTGTGTTACTATAGTAGATTTGAGAGAGAAAAATGTGAATATTGTGAAGGTTTATTCTTTTTTTGACATCAACAAAATATTAGAGGGTCGGTGTGTTGGATTTAGTGGCATCTGGCATGATCGCAACCCCCTTTACTCCCTACCCCATTCCTAGCAAGAAGGAGGAACTACGGTGGGCACCAAAAATGTGAAGAGCCCTGAGCCAGTCCTAAGTTTGTTCGTTCCCATGGTGGTTAACATGGTGAAAGTTTTAAGACAAAGTTTAGAAACCAGACTACTGAGACTAAAGTATACGTAAGTATACTACTGAGACTAAAAGTATTAACCACTGTGTCAAGGATACATTTAGACGTAAGTGTAAAATCCTCTAAAAATGTTTTAGCGTCATAAAGGTGTGCAGAAGCAATGAACATAATAACTAAAAAAAGAAATATTAATAACATGTAGTAAACAATAGAAAGGTTAACAGTTATTTCTTGGACATAGTAGGCCAACATGATGCATTCAGACACACACACACACACACACACGCACGCACACACCCACACACACACACACACACACACAGTGGGTCTCAGTTAACCAGAGAGTCAATAGGCTGCAGACAGACAAGTGTGATTACAGCAGATACTGTTGCTCTCACTGCTCAGTGGTTTCTCTTTCTCTCTCTGTGTCTCAATCAGAGGAGAGAAAGGAAGGAGGAGGGAGAGAGAGTGAAAAGACAGAACAATCTAGTTGTTTGTGCTCCTCTGTCTCCGTGTCTTTGTTAAGTGAGCTGTCAACTTATAGTACAGTGTCAAACATCAGACGTGCTGTTAAGTGTGTCTCTGAGAAATCTTCAGACACGCTCAATCAGGGTCAGGAGTTTTTTGCAAAATGCAAGACACATGCTGTTCAAAAGAAAAGGTGTTACACAGAAATGTTTTTCAACATGCAGGAAAATTTGTGTAATAATTCCACTATTAAGGAATTTATACATTAAATGAAATTACAATCTTTCTGATGGTCTCATCTGAGATTTCCAAAGACGATGCTTGATGTCGCTGAAAGAAGAAAGGTTTATGTTCTCATAACACAGGTAGAAATCCACCCTAGAAGAGCAAGAGAATGCAATGAGTGTGCTCCATAGAAGAGGATGTTTATTCATGACTATTACAGATCATTCTCTTATGAAAAGTACCAGAAATTATGGATTAAAAACAGCTATAACTTATTTTAAAGGTTCTGTCATATTGCAGTAGTAGTGGACTATAAGCAAGTACATTAACTCAAGTTCTGTAGGTACTTTGAGGTACTTGCACTTCGGTATATTCTTCCTGTGCCACTCTGCTACATTCCAGAGGGAAATATTGCACTTTTTACTTCATTACATTTATTTGACACTTTAAGTCACTTTTCCAATTATTTACAAGATTATAGCTGAAACAATAAATCAATTCACTGATAATCTTAAATGTTTTGATCATGTAAAAACATTTTATGGTTCCTGCTTTACAGGTAATGGTAATATTTTCAATGAAGGTGGTGTTTTTACTTTTACATAAGTAAAGGATCTGAATACAGCTGCATTGCATTTTTTTTTTATTTATTTATTAGTATCATTGAGCGAGCTGGATCAGTTTCTTTTGGTTGCAACTGCAATCAGACTTTATGCAGAAACATGGACAGATCATGTTCAATTCATATTCAACATAGTCCTGATATAATTATTTGGCTCATTTGTCACGGATGCAGATGGTAAAGAAAGACTGCACCTTATTGTAATATATATTTTACTTGCTTTCACATAACACTAGAAGTCAAACAGAATCAGAACAGATAAAGTAGCAGAAGTCGCAATTTCTTTTTTAAATTCGAGTCTGTCATTATTTCTTTTTTTCAAAACAGGAGGAAACCTATCTGGTAAAATCCTGCTCTCAAGAGCTCTTACCGTAGTGTCAAGGTGTCAGTGTCAAAGTCTGCTGTGGGGAAAATAACATTAGTTTCACTAAACTACTTCTGCATGATTTCATTTAACTGCAGGGACTTGATAAAAGCAATAATGGATCGAGGCACATTCATACACGGCCTGTGGCCTGTTGCACAAGCTCCACACACACACACACACTATAAATATACAGCCTCTTTACTATAGTTCTGGCTGTGTGTCAGTTGATGGGGCAGAGTTTTAGTGTAGAAACAACAGATGTTGCAGCAGCTTTGACTCCTCCATGGAGGGAATATTTATTCACCACGCAAGGCCTTTAAAGACACAGTAGGAGAGAGTGTATGAGAAGCACATACATGCGCACACACAAGCACACATGCACATATGTGTGCACAATGTTGGCAAGCGAACATGCAAGTGATAAACACTTATACAAACACGTGCAAAGATACATTATTAAACCTTACAAGTTTATTTACACACAGTGCCGTAAATACATGGTGCCCGGCCTGTATCCAAGGAGGTCAACTGTAGCCTAATGCCTCATGCACACAGCTGACTGCGTGTGTGTGTATGTGTGTGTGTGTGTGTGTTGCTGCCAGTGCCAGTAGTCCATTCACTTACACCAGGCAGCCTCAAACACTCAATCACCCGTTTATCTCGGCCTGTCTTCCCCCCAGACACACACACACACACACCACCCTGACCAGGCAGATGGTTGTGCCACCCCTGCCAAAGCAGTGTGACAACACACACACACACGCACACACACACACACACAGACGCACACACACAAATAAAGGGGAGGGGACCGTCTGTTTCAGCTGCCTCTCCTTGTCACAGAGAGGTTGGCATCAGTCGTGCCCACCATCAATCCATCATACTCTCTCTCTCTCTCTCTTCCTCTCACTCCCCCTGTGGGGACCCCCTTTTGGGCCCACCTGTTACAGAGTGAATATAACTGGGTGTAAATAACAGAAACCTCACCCCAAAGGAAAAAAAAAAAAAGATTTAGTTTACAGTCTGACTGATTGATTTGTGAGTCTTTGCGTTCCAGCATCCACATGAGGATCAGTTAATAAGGATGGAACAACTTAAATATTTCTATCTACCATCCTCTTCTTTCCTGTGAGAATCACATTTTAGTGTCTTTCATTACTCTTCCTGCAAAAGCCATTACATTAAGTGACAAAGTATTTGAACATTCAGTGCCAACACTTTTTCATTTATTATTCCTGCAATATCAGAGTGTGACAAGTACAGTGTAGTTGTTAGTTAGGCAACTAAAGCATTTGATTAAGATTAGCAAGAGATTGTGGTTCTGATTAGAAAATGCCAGGACTGATTACAGTCCCCGTGAATGACTTCTCACCTTGCTATATAAAGGACACACCACATCCTGCACTGGCACTGAATGTTGGCACTCATTGTCAACATTAGAGGTGAGGAAGTTACATGTTGGAAGGAAATATGAGGGAAAGGCAGGAGTGAAACAAAAAAATGAAGAAAAAAAAATGTGGGTGTAAAATAAAAGAAATGCAGAGATGGAAATGGGAGGAAGTTGGAACATGCAATCTGACAGCCTAGCCCAGTGTTAAAGGCTTTTAAGTGTTCAGAAGATCAGTCTTAAAAACTTTATATCGTCTCTGAAGAAGAAATGTAAAATAAAAAAAAGTAGGAAATGCTAATGCTAATAGAGGAAGAAGTAACTAATTTATCTTGGCCACAAAACTCTACAGCTGAAATGGCAGCACTTATTGGAACTAAAGGTTGACCAATAGTCCATTAGCCGTCCGATTATACAAAATATAAAATAATGACCAATAAAAAATTTACCTCCTGAAGTCTGGCCAGCGTGCTGTTTGACGGTGGGTCCCACAGAGCAATAAGGTTAGAGGATGGAGTTGGGCAATAATCCAACTCTATAGGATGAGCAAACTACAATTTACGACCTTTTGGCTTGTTGCCATCACTTGGCAAGCTGATGGACCATCATTCTCAGGGTGCACTGGGCCTCCTTCACTGGTTAGTAGATGTGCCCTTTTTGGTTTAAAACACAGGCATAGATATTCCCTATGTTGCTGTGGTGTGTGTGCTTATAAGCGCTGATTGCTACAGAACATCTGCAAGCCACTACTGGAGCCAATTTTATCCAATAATAATAGCTTTTAAAATGTCCTCTCTGACCTGAATCGGTCAATTAATTGGAACAGTGGTTACTTGATGCAGTGTCTTAAACAGCCAAATCCAGTATATGGAAAATATCCCTTCAAACTTTAAACGCAGGTAATGGAATCCACCTACCAGCACATCTAAATACCTCAAATGAACACAATATATCTTATGTTTGAGCTGCACAAAACCTTTGTTGGTTTTAGGAGCGGTTATCCATCTGAAACCAACTGCTTTTATACACATCTTAGAAGCTTCCATCACTTAATATGTTGGAGACTGAGAGAATGAGAGTGGATGGAGCGAGAGAAAAGCAGGATGGGTGGATCGTTTTGAGGCCTCTTGCAGCTGTCGGGCAGTTTTACCCTGAAGCTGCACGCATACAGTACACGCACACGCACACCCCCAAGGCAATTAGGCTGTGCCACACATAAATCACCTTCTTAACAAAGAGGGTGACAACTAATCTTAACGGACGAGACAGTTCACTGTGTGAATGAATGGCAGCGTGCTACTGAGCATCTGTGTATGTCTTAATATGCAAGTATGTGTACGTACAGTAAGTGTGTGTGCGTGCGCATGTGTGTGTCAGTCAGAAACAACCTGACTCCAAAGAGTTAGATACTTCCCAAAGTCAATTTCAACTTATGTAACTCTCCAATCCACACACACACACACAAAAAGAAACACACACACACACACACACACACACACACACACACCCCCCCACACACACACACACACACACACACACTCACAGAGTCATCCTTATCCCTGTTTCCACCTTACAAATCAACACATCCTTATAGATTACTGCACACACCTTAATCTCCTCTTTAATTCCTCAATGTCTCAGGCAAAGGTACAAGCCAGCAGAACTCAGATTAGATTTAGGCTGCACTCCGACAACGTGGCAGTGCTAAAAAATACCAACATACAGCAAAAAAAATTAAATAAACTCAAACTACTGAGTCAACCGTTTGCATCAGATTTGCAAGTAAATCCAACATGATTACACAGTGTCAGGAATGTAATGTGATATTTTCTGCATGCAACAGAAAATACCAGACTGCACAAATACACTGTAAGTTGTTTAGTACTGTAAGTTGGATTTAACTACAAATCTGCGCTGGTTTAGCAGTCTGATGTTTAACAGTGAGATTTCTCTGGAGTCAGTCTAGCAGTATGTTAATGAAGAATGCAACACACCCATGTTTAATTAATCATCAAATGATGATTATCATTTAATTATTTGAAGATATTTGTAGCAAAAGTAATGCAGATCTAAGTGGAACTTTAAAGAAATAAAGGCAACCAAGACAGTAAAAAATTTAAAACTTTGTACTTCCAATTGTCTGTAGACTTAGCTGTTTCAAGCTGTTTTTATGGTAAATGGAAAAAAATAAAATAAATGTAATGTGCAGGAAAGTCTTCAGCAGTGATGTAAAATATAAATGTTAGCGTCAGAAAGCATTTGAATTGTTAGCTCCATAGAAGTTTAAAGATAAACACAGTCTATTTGAAGCTAACTCAGTAACCCAATATATGTTCTTAAAGCTAATAAAAACGTGAGGTTAAATTAGGAGCAGACTGTAAAAAACAATATTTGTTCAACAATATTTGTTTTGTTTAAAACAAATGATTCATTTGCATATACAGTCCATGTATGCCCATTTAAAGGTTTCACTTTTCTTCATTGTCTCCTCACTGTGCACATACACCTAACAGTATGTACACGGCAGCATGATATCATGACACTACCTACTTGATCACTTTGATGAATGATTATTTATGATTATTTGACTCACTGATGGAGGATCTTCATGGAAACCATTATACAGTAATTCTTCAAGTTGTCAAAGTCTACTATATTTTGTGAATTTTATGTGTTTATGTAATGTGTCTGCAATATGCATCACTTTCTGGATAAATCCATATGGGAGACAACATTTTATTTTAAGTCCCCCTATACTTCATAACATGCCATGATATACTTGTATGTAGATATAAGGATTTTTTTAAGTACTACATACATTATCTGTGTAAACTTCTCCTATGAATAAACATACTCCTACAGTATGATACTGTTTCCAAGTGCTGGCTCATGGTGGGAAGTGTTGGATTTCTGTAAATAATATTATGAAGAGTATATATGGAAAGAGTACTGATATAACATCAGTTATGATTCAGAGCTATATAAATAAAATGTAATTCAATAAAGCTGAAAATTGAAAATTCATTTCTGTTTATGCCTCAGTCACTTATGAGAGCCCACAGGAGTCCGAATTGTTGACAGTTACATTAGTTAGCACTTATAGCTACCATTATTAAATAATTTATTCTTTAAAATTATGAACCTATTTTTAAATATGCATTTTGGCATCAGTAAGATCTGACCTATTTTAACAATAGTTGTGTAGAAATGACGTGAATGTGTATGTGTACACATTTTGTGTCCATACAGTGTCTTGAAGTGTGGCATGTGGCATTTGTTGCTTGCAGATATAAGTGTGTGAGAGTTTGTGTGCATGTATGTACATGTTTATTACAATATGATACAACTGTGCGTGTGTGTTAGTGCCTGTGTCGGTATATGTGCGTGAGACAGGACCACTAAGCCAGTCAACAAAGGGGTCCGGTGCTGGTGGTGTGGTCTCCGCTCTGTCTATCTCAGGTAGAGTACGTTACTGCTAATGCCCTCTAAGATCCCTGCAACGCTATCCCACGAGCCCTCTCTCTCTCCCACAATCCTCTTTGCTCCCTGGGTCCCTAAGCACCTTGGCGAAGGGAAGGTGGCTCGCTGCGGATTGTCTTAATCTCTCCTTTTCCTTCAGAAAAGGGCTAAGCCAACCCGAATGTCACTCTCCCTATCACTCCAAAAACCAATTGGTTACAAGGATATATATTTTCCCCTCTTCTCTTGCTTTCATATCTGGTTCTCTCACCTCTCTCTCAACTCTCCCATTTCCCCCTCACCTCATCTGCGATCTCTACAATAATTTGCCACAAAAAACAGGACACACTGCAACAGACTGACTCAGATTTGCTTGAACTAACTGAGAAAACACTTTGCTGTATATCACATTAGACAAGAAACTGAATGTCTCATCATAATTTCTAATTTCTGTGCATAACAATGTAAATGAACATGAAAACCTTTGCTGGGTTTCATCTCTGCCTCAGGGCTGCCGCTGAGTTGAAGATAAACTCCTGTGGTTGAGTTGAGGTCATTCCAAGGTTGCGCGAGTGGAGAAACAGAATAAACTCTAAACAACAACAACAACAACAACAAACTAATGTTTTCCTCTCTCAGACCAGTAAATCCTGTGTCTGTGTTTTTGTCTCCTGTGTTTTGGGTTTTTTGGGATGTTTTTAGCACAGCTGCTATTAGCCTTCATGTTAATCCCCTTGGAGAATAAACTCATTAGAACATTAATCACTGGATTCTAATTACCTCTCCCCTTCTCTCCTCTCCTTTTCTGTCTCTCTCCCTTTCTCTTTCTATCTCTTCTCTATGTCTCTCTCGAATTCAGGTACTTTGATGAAATCTCCCGTCACTGGATTCACAGGGGGGAAAGTTACAGTAAAATAAATAAATAACTCAGCTGACCTGCTGGCTACAGCATGTACACCGTTAGCATCACAGTTTAACCTCATCTCAAACTGGTGATGGGATTATTACAGAAAGCATCTGACGTGTGTGTTTTTCCCTCTCTCCATGGATCTTCACTTTTATTACAAATCTGCAAACAGATTTGACACTAAACAATGATCTTGTCGTGACATTACCACATTCACTTTATATTAAAGCTGCATTCAACAATTTCTGACCACTAGTGGGAAGTAGAACTTGAAAACACAGAAACAAAGACATGACAAACTATTGTGTAGCATAATGCAAATTTGTGGCATCTCTTTTGGGAGCTTTAACTGTCACAAATTTGTCAGTAAGCTCCCTGAAACATGTTACTGTACTCATATTCTTTAATTTGTCATTTACACTTCTTTAAAAAGGACAGCATAGTGATACAGTGGTTAGCCCTGTTACCTCCTGGAAGGTTCCTGGTTCGAACCTCAGCCAGGACCTTTCTGTGTGGAGTTTGCATGTTCCCCAAATCTCCCCTTCCTCCCTGCTTGCGACTTGTTCAGGGTGTACCCACCTCCTGCCCTAAATTATCTGGGCTAGGCTCAGCCCACCATGACCCTAATTACTAATTAGGATAAGTGGTTACAAATAATGGAAGGATGAATTTCCTAAAAAGAAGCCAGTCAGTCAGACCAGGGTGAGAGGTGATGCCTGGTAAAAGCATCCAGGAGGAGGATGCCTCATCATCATCATCATCATCATAATTGACATGACTGTTTTTGCACTGATATCAATATTGTAATATATAGCTGTGAATATATCAGTGAATGAGTGGAAAGTGATATAAAGGTAAGCAAATAGTGTGAAGCAGCTATTCACCCTGCAATGTCATTATCGCCAACACACCCACTAGCTCACTGTCTGCACAGTGAGGTGCTGTGTTCATACATGGGCTCATGAGAGATGGACATTTACACTCTCACATACAGCTCCTCCAACGCTGTGCAGTTAGCATACACTCACTTTTTCTGATACTAGGCGATGTTGTTCAGTGCAGTAAAACTCAACCAAAATAATGTGCTGAAATGTTGGTGTGAGGTTTGCAGAAATGCAGTGTTAGGTGTTGATTTGCAGTGAGTCAAACACTCTTTATGAATCCTTTTCTCCACAGAGGAACTGGATTTATGTTAAAAACTTTGAAAGTACCTCTTTTCAAGATTTACTTTTTTCTAAACTTTTCACTGGTCCTGCAACCTTACGTTGCTGACTGCAACCCTTCACTTCACCATCTCCTCCCCAACTTGAAGGAGAAACTATATTTTCACTGCATCACAAAGTCAGAACACACACACAAACTGTGTTCTGTCTGTAAGGTTTATGACTGAGAAAACTGCACCAACGCTTGGGAGTGCTCACTGATTCTGACTCATCATCTCTTGATTTCTTCAAACTATGAACCCTGCACAACATTTTCTTGCCTCATTTATTCAGAGACTGATCTTGACAATATTTGCAGAATATGTGTCACAGGTTTCTTTAATCTCATGTTTTTTGTGTTCGACAGCTGCCATGGATAAATACCTACCTGGCCCACACAGACAACAGTTACTGATTTGAGAGATACAACCAGACAGCGTCAGGCTACGACTGTAGACAAAAGAGCACCACCTGCTGAATCTCCCTTTACTCACTTTGTTAACTCTTACAGTTGAATCTCATCGGGGGCCTCTCCCAAGAATGAGTTCAGCCACACTGGGACATTTTTAATTCTGAAGTTTGTTTGAAATATTTGCATTTTGTGGTCTCATTGGGAGGGGGTAACATTTTAAAGTCATGTGTGTGTCAGCTGGGAGGACACTTCCTGCTAACAGGCCGGAGCAGGCTCTGAGAGCTGGGGGAAGAGGAGGAGGAGGAGGAGGAGGATGGCAGTGAGGCGTGGAGGTGCAGCTCCCTCACAGTCACACGGGACCACACAACAAGACAACAAACTCTCTTCTTTTTCTTTCTCTCTTTCTCTGTGTCTCTCTGTCTTTTCCTCTCAGCTGCTGAAAGTGGAAACAGAAACTTAAAAGCAGCATCAGGTTTTCATATTCTGAGTGCATTGCCCCTAATGGTACTTGATACCCAAAGCATTTACTTGGCTTAACTGTCTAAAAGCGTCACTTTAAGTGTGTGTGTGCATGTGTGTGTGTGTGTGTGTGTTCTGGGTGGGACTGTTTAGCTGTCACCTCCACAGAACCCATGATTCAGGGTCTTAGTGGTAGCTTCTCATGGCTGAATGCACAGGACACACACACATACACACACATGCATGCAGCGCTGACAGGTGGAGGTAAACGGAGCAGAACTCTGCTAATCCACCTCTGCCAGGAAGAGAGAGCAAGAGGTGAAGTAAGAACAGAGTGATGTGAGGTGTAGTAGTGTTTTCTTAAACACTCAAATGTCACTGTGCAGCCAAGCATTCTTCACATCTTCAGAAATTTACAGTCAGACACCAGAAATATCTGTCTGAATTTTGAGAAATGCATAGACACTGTAATCTCATCTAAATAATCTAAGACACATTATAGCCAGTTGTTAGAAAAGTGTGTATGCATCCATCTCTCTAAGATGCACTGCCAAGTGTAACTTTGTCTGTAAGTGGTCTGTGAAAATAGCTTCTGTGGGCTCTTTCTCCTTTTCTCGAGGCAGCAGAAGTTACACTGAAATTAGCCATCGTTCTCCCTGTCTCATTAAAGCATCAGGAAGAAAGCAGCTCCGGAGATTCCAACACATACAAAGTCGAACTGAGTTGTTAGCATTTAATCTGATCCCTGATCAGTGCAACCACTCAAGGGTCTGTGTGGGTGAGACAATGTCGAGAATCGAGAAGTTCAGCCACACTTTGTGTGACAAAGGCCTATTTACCACCTTTGTAGGTGGTTTGGGCAATCTGATTTCAGTCTTGAATGCTTCTTGGATGCATTCAGCCCTTTTGAGTTTGGAATGCTCTGAAGTGACCAAATGAGGTTTAAGTGTAAATGGAATAAGACTTTTTAAATGACAAATATTAATTAATTCATGTTAAAGTTAATGTGTCAGATGTTAGGCTCTATTTACATAATATGGTAAAAAAAAAAATGAATATAAAATGCATAACTATGTTTTCATCAGTGTATAATAAACTGGAAATAAAAATTCTTGTGTTTTTGTTACCTTTTATATCTACAGACTCAGTGGGTCCTCTTCCATGGAGTCCACCATGTTGAACTGCCGCAGATTCTACAGTAGCCCAGACAAACCAAACACTGACTCTCATTATGGCTTTTGGTGTTTTTCCCACATTTCACAGCCACCATATTTCCTCCTTCTAAACAAGAGGTTGAAATGAGACGTCCACTAAAAGCCGCTAAATCCTCCACACTGGTCCTTTAATGTGTTCACAGGTCCACTTGAAACCCAGCTGTGACCTGTTCTTGGAATATTTTTGTTTTGTGTTGGCAGGTGTTAGCATCATCCTTGTAACTGAAGTTGTAACTGGAGTGCTTCGGTAAAAACTGGGCCACCGTGGCATCAGTTTATCTGGGTTTCTGATCACAGTCGACTTAGTGAACTGTTACGTCCACAACTCAGCAAACACGAAATATGATGCTGATGAAATAATGAGCTACATCCTGAAAATAAAGTTAAGATTTGACACAGTTAATGCAGAAGATGAACTGCATTGTTGCTCCATTCTACTTGGACAGTACTTTTCTTATGTTACTGGCTTTCAACTAGAGAAGACAGCAGCAGCATCACTGCAGCCAGAACACTGGGTTCATCCTGAAATCCTCAGACAACTCACTCGGTCAAGAAATGACAGACAAGTACAGTCAGTAAACCCAATGTAAACTCCCCCACAGTGTTGAAACACCCAAATGTAATGAACAAAAGTTCATTTACTTTAAGATGAATTTGTGTAAGAAAAATATCTGGGGTTAAAAGGTTATACATAGAGCAGGATATGACAAAAACACATAAATCTGAGTGTCAGACTTCTGAACACACCTACACACACACACACACACACACAGCTGGAAGGGCAGTTGGGGTAAGTGTTATCGTGCCAGTCTTGTGTTGTTTCTTCAGGTGCTTTTACAGCAAGTTAGACCATGCAGCCTGCCTGCCCTGTCTGCCCCCTTCACACACACACACACAGACACACTTTTTTTAACAGTCTTTGATGTTTGTACATTTAGCTACGGTATCTTGGGGGCGTCTGATGAATTCTGCAACTCCTTCCTGCATCACTACTTTTCTATCTTTGTCTGTTTCTTTCTTTTTCTTTTTCTTTTCAGTTTATTCCACATTTGTTTTGTTTTTTTGTCATCCTGTCTTCATGGTCCTCTTTGCACCCCTCAGTTCCCCCTCACCTTCCCCCTTTCCTCCTCTCCCTTTTCTTCCTTCAATCATGACTCCCTCCCACCTTTCCTCTCGTTGTTTTAAGTGAGTGTCATCAAGCTCACAGATGTTTAGCACCATATTACCACTAAACCCTGTTCCCTACATGTTTTTTTCTCTCTCTCTCTCCATTTCTCTCTTTCACACACATTCATGCACGCGTGCGCGCGCGCACACACACACACACACACACACACACACACACACACACACACAGAGAAAGAAAGGGGGCTGCTGGAGTAATCATGTCATGTAAATTACCCAGCATACCAAGAGGCCTCTTCACCTGCAATCAGCCTCACGGTGCTTCAGTCCAACTTGCTTTCAACAAGAGACTTCTCTCGACAAAATGGAGGTGGGGGAACATTTTCTGCACATCCAGAAGTGTAGTTTCAGAAATGTTACTCATCTGTTGCAGGTGTTAATATTGTGTCTTTGTGGTGTATTTTTAAACAGGCAGGGTTTTTGGAAGACCAGCTGATTAAGTTTAAGCTAAAAGCAACCTGACATCGCACAGGTGTGCCAAGAAATGTTACATTAAAGGATCATTCATTACACGTCTTGTTTTTGTAGGTTTGGCCATAGTTCCTGTTGGTTATGATCACACAAAGTCCAGTGGCACAAGAAGCAAGTAGCACTGTCTCATTGGCAGTGTTATTTGAAAAAATAAGGGTTTTGAACATGCAGGGACGACTTTTTTGGTCATTCAGGAAGTAAAGCTGGTGAGTGATCAATGCGATTGTGCATTAGATGACTTTTACTGCTTAAAAGGTATCCAGCGGTAGTTTATATTCAAGGTTTCTCAGCCAAGCACACATATATTAAAGGCTTTTCATGCCTCACATTTGTTTACATCAGCTTCCAGCCTTCACCCTCTCAAATATTCTTACTGCATTACTACCAGAAGGGTATCATCACCCTTTGCAGTTAGCAAAAATGCATATCATGTCGCCTCCATGACACATTTGTGTCTTGACAAAAGATGACACAGCCTTCCTTCCCACAACAAGATCATGGGCCTCTGCAGTGTGACAAGTCTTTTTCTCCAAATGGAGCTAAAAGGACGCGAGTATTGATTTTAGGGAGTCCTCTCCCACACATACAGTGACTTTTATGGAGGGGAGGAAATATTTTTTGTACTGTTCGCACTCAGGAAGAGGGGGAAAGATCAGAAAATTATAGCAACCGTTTAATTTGATCTTCACAAAGAGTTCCATGTCTTGCCTTCAGGCTGCTACTGTGTCTGCTGTGAAGTTTGTCTTTGTGATTATCAATATACCAAACGTGGAACAGTTTATATACTTTAAAGGGTGCCCGCCTTGCCTTGTTTTTGTACTAACACTATTATGAATCACCTCATCTATGATCTCGTTAAATCCCTGTTTGTTAGGGTGGTGTTTTAAACCCTGGCGGCACACCAAATTTCCCTTCATGCAACAATATGTTTCAACATGACATGACTTGATCAATCAGCGTTTTACAACATATTATCACATTGTCAGCAGCAGCACTGTCATTGATGTAAACAAAGGTGTCTAGATAATTGATGACTTCCAGCCTTTCTATAACATGTTTTACTTTCATGCCAACAATTGGTGTCCAGGAGAGGTTTCAGTTTTGAAACCTCGGATATCTTTCATTTTGGAGGGAAGGCAGGCTTCTGCCAAATCCAGTCAGGCTTACTGTACTTTACCTGCCACTGGCCATAATGCAACAGCAGCTTAATATGTGACAGGCTTGGGAAGGCATAAATAAGGATTAGCTGTTTGTCATATGTGGTATATAGAATAGTTGCAGCATGTCTCAGTTGAATATAAAATGCAATTCAGCTTTTAATATCAGGGAATGGCTCCAACATGGATTAAATTTTTGTTGGAAATCTTCAAAGTTACACTTTACAGTGTCAGAAGAATATAATTATATATTTTTTTGAGTTGGGGTCCTGAGGCGCCAGATAACCACATGACACAGTATAATTAGAGATGTTTTTTCTATGCATGTCAGACATACAGAACATGTACGTTTCAGCTTCCGAGCGCAGCAAGGCTTCAGACAGATGGGGCAGGTACAGTATAGATGTCTATATGTTGCATAAAACCTGCAACATGCTGGTTGGTTATAGTCCTCCAGTCTATTTCTTCTAATTTTATTAATATGACACGCATTTTCCCAGAAGTAAAGGTCGTTAAAGTGAAAACACTGAAAACAGTCACCACAAGATGAATGAATGCTTTTAACTTCTTTTATTTTAAATGTTCTAATCACTGAGTGTCTGAGAGGTTTTTCTTAGAAAACTCTTAATGCCAATTAAGCAGTGACATTGACACCGATAGTGAGAGGTTACTTGCTTAGTTTCAGTTAGTTGTAACTCCTTCTTTTGAAAACAACACTGAATACTGGTTTCCCACTAGTGTGAAATGAACATGCCTACGCAGCTATCCAAATAGTACAAATCTGACACAAAGAAACTGTTGAGATTTATTTTGGAATGACCTCAATAATAACAGAATCATTTTGGTGATTTGTGGTTTAAAAGGTAAACAATTTAAGGTGAAGTTTAGCGATCACCTTTGTAATGTTTGTAACATCAAAACTCTAACAGATCAGTTGCTGAGATTCATAGACGGAATATCGGCTTCTTTTTTGACGGATCTCACACTGACCTGACAAACTCTCTATAGATATGCACACAGTGCCAGAGATCATGAAAAGAATTATATTATAATTCCAGTTTCCAAAAAGGCTTCATGATGAGGGCAGTAGCTTTTGTCCAATGTCATGTAGTCCTCAGAAAGGATTAGGGCATAGGTAGGTAGATCAGTACCGATTTAAACTAACATTAGAAATTGTACTTGTACCAACGCACTTGGCAAATCAAGTCTTTTTTCTACATTCAGGTTGGACTTGGACTGAACAACGTCACAAGCATTTGAAATGCCCTTGAGTCCCCAGTCACAACAAAAGTGTCAGAGAGGAATTCATCTGCACATCCTGATGCAGTATTGGAAGCTCAGTGATGTACCGACTACGAGTTGGCAAGCTAACTGCAGACACATGCTAGCCAGCAGTATTTGGAACCTCAACACCTGTCTGTTTGTGGATCACCTTAGACTCCAGCAGAGGATGTTTAATGAAATTGAACAGCTACAATGGCTTTTTGGATTTTGGCTCTCTGCTCCCTTAAAGGTCAGGGGAACAAATTCACAGGTCAAATTTCACCCCAGTTGAACTCAGAAAGATTTACTTGGTTTTACTTTTGGCCCTGCAAGCATCAGTGGACGGGCCTCGCTTTCTCTCCTTACCCTTCTTTCCATGCTCGTTGTATTTGTATTTTTCCATGTCACACGTCCCAATCTTGGTGTCATCTAAGTCACATGACCTGAGACATCCACCAGCTGTGTGGCTCTCTCAAACATGCACACACACACACGTATTCTTAAGTTCAGGCTCATTCACCTGGGTGGGCCTGTCTGTCTGGCAGCAGTATGAGGATTAGACCAGAGATTAGACTGACAAAACACACACAACAGAAGGAAGTCATGGTTGTGTGTGTGTGTGAGCGATAGAGAAAAACAGAGAGAGAGAGATATGGGGTGTATGCACTAACATATGTGTATATTTCGTGTGTGAGCACTGCTTAGCCTCCAGATATCTCTCAGACGAGTCACTCTCTTCCTCTCTTCTAAGTCACCCGACCATTCAAGTCAAATCTTTTATTAATCCTTTCAGTTAACAGGGCATTCCATTCAAATCTGGCTTTAAAACTTTATGCTAACTGTGCATTCCATTCAAGTCAACTCATCCAAAATGATATTCCACTGAACCCAGACAGGAAATGATAATTGTTTTTCAGAAGGTTCAGACTTACCTGTTGCTCTCTCCTGCCTCAGCCTAATTTTAGACTTTAATCCTGGTTCAGTACGCCCTATCCTGACCCACCCCGAGACTGACAGTTCCCTCGGGTTCAACAATGACATCAAAATATGAAATGGGTTCCTCAGAGTTGACAAACCACTTCAGGTTATTGCTCTCAGAGGCAAAACAGGAAGCCACATTTGGCACCCAGACATCCAGAAAGAAAGAACATGTGAAGCAGGCAGCAAATCTTAACATACAGTACAGTATAGTATGTTATAAAATATACAGTAAGGGGACAGTGGCATTATGAGGTAAAGCAGCTGTTGTTCACAATTTCTGGAAACATTGGATGTTTTAGCATTAAGACCTTTGAGCGTGAGAAAGCATGAGAAATGTTCCCACATGTGTTGTCACTCATCCGGTTTGTGGTTTGTGGGATGGTGGTTTGAAACAAGCATTTAACAATAATGAACTTCCGAAATTATTGTAAACAAAGAAAACATGTCCATCACAGGATCCGATACCTGAAATGCTGGTTCAGTGAAGACATAAAAACAGCTTGTGTGAACTGTGTCACACACATTTTCATGGCAACTAAGTTTTATAGTCATGGTGATATTCTAATCATTTCAAGTGAACTACCTAGCATGCCAAGTTCATGCTCATTCACCTGTGATCGACCCCAGTGTACCTGCTTTTGACTGTAATCTGTAAGTGAAGGTGGCATTTTAGGACTGTGGGAATAGACATTAAAGGTGACATATTACTAAACCTGTGGATTTCATCTTTGAAATAAGCAGATTTGGCTCATTACTTATTGTACCCAATAAATTAGGAGAAGAAATATGCAAAATCTTGCGTTAATAGGTCCTAAGGTTGCACTGCCATACAGTATATCAGTATCACTGGAGCTTCTTTCTCCTGATGTAATTAAAAGCTTATGGTTGCAGCAGTAAGTAGTAACAGACAAAGTGACATGTAACATTATTATTGTCATGATTGCAATTACAGTAGCCAACATACCAGTGCTGAATTGGACCAAATTAGAAAATTCTCGGTGAAGACAGTTACTGAGTTTGTCATTCACACCACTGGTTGGCATGACACCCAATGTATTACTGAATAAGCCTTCTTTTTAAGGTTTTATTTGTGAAATATCCTCTCCAGGAACTCATTTTGTGCAATTACAAAATCGAATCAACTTGTTTGTTGTGTTTGTGCTTTCTACTTACACAAGATGCTCTATCCTGCCTACTGAACATGGACAATGTAAAAAGTAAGTGTCACTCTTTGAAGTGAAGTGATTTGGATATGGTTCAAACCACAGACATATAAAAGAAGTGGTGTAACCTCATGCAGCTCAGAGAAACATGTAAAGCTGCCAGGTGAAACAAGTCACCGGTAAACTGACCACAGTCGACATGAAGCCACTAACAGGTTCAATACATGAGGTCAGAGCTGTCAGTCGAAACAGATGCCAGTGTTAAGTCTCATCTGTCACTGGACTCGCTGTCAACACACTGCAGCGGACGAAGCTCATTCCAAACTGTCTGGTTTGAAGTGTGTGTGTGTTTGTGCATGTGTGCAACACAAGTTGATGAAGTGTGTGGGAGCGATCCATCACCTTTACCTTGTATATTAAGTTCAGTTGTAAAAGGCAGGTAAACACATTCCAGGCTGCTCTCTCTCGGGTTCTTTGTGTTAGAGAATTAAATCAAATCTAATATATTTACTCAAGTCCAGTTTGAAGGTACTAGTTGACTTGTTCCATTTTGGAAGATTTTCCACATTTCAGAAGTGAATATCTTTACTTTGCTGTATTTATCTGACAGCTGTAGTGCAGAGTACATTCAATGAGGTAAACTTCTGTCATGTCAAACTTTTCACTCTGTCATCTTTAGACAAACCTTAAACCTACCAAGTTTTTATTATTTCACTCAGCATTCTGTTGTGTGAGCGTATTTACTTATACTTTGGTACACTTCACTGTTATACATAGGCTATATACTCATTTATCTTAAGTAAAAATATGAATATACGTTGTAAGAAACTAATACAAAATAAATTACTTGATGATGACTACTATATTCTCTAGTTTTGAAGCTTCTCACCTTTGGTCTTAACTCTTGACCACTGGGCAGCCAATGATCTGAGTGTGAGGAGTTTAAGAGTCCTGATCATCAGTTGTGAAGCCATAGGAAGTTTTTTTTTCTGATTTACACTGAAACATGTGGCATCTTATGAAGGAAAGCTAAAATGGGGGAAACATGATCATAAGCTTCTAGATCTAAACCTAACGTATTTGCACATCACCTGTGCACGCTCACTGCGAGCGATACCCATGTGCACTCCGCTGTATATGCACACGTGTGCGCGGCTGCCCATGCTTGCGTGTGGCCCAGGCCTTTTCATGCTCTTTGTGAGTGTGTATTGTCTGGGCCGGTGATAGAAGTGGTTTTGGGGAAGGGCGGAAGTTTTCCGGAAGGTATTTGTCCAGAGTGAGGGCGTCTCTGCCCTGAGACTAAACAGGAGGGAACACAGGTACGCAGGGAGAGGCTTAGCACACAACACAAACTGGACTGACCGGAGTCAGCCCAGACAGAGCAAAACAATGCACTCTTAACATTACATCACATAAACTGTCAACCAATCAGTGGACACGTTTAAAAAAGTAAACTTCTGTGAAATTGCTTCTATATGTTTCTTATTGATATGTGTTTTATGCTTTAATCAGCTTTACCGAGTCTCGTTTGCTATTTTCTCTGGACCTCAGATTAAGCTTTTAATGTAGCGGCTGCCATTCACAGATGAAGTTAAAGCCTGGGAACAATGCTGAAAAAGTTAGAAACTGTTTGATTCATCTTTTTGCTGCAGGGTAAAAAGGTCAAGGAACATTCTTCTTTTCATTACCCACTAATGCCCAATATTTTAATAACACAGGTGCATTTATCACTGAGTGGAGCATCAGAAAAGAAATGCTTTTTCAAGTTTCATCACAGAGAGGAGGACCTTGGCTTTCTTGACATATTTCAGCAATAACTTTTTTTTTTTTGCATTGTCTAAAGTTTAGTCCCTCAACATCTATTTTAAAAAAGGAAAGAAAAAAAAAAACATTTCATATTCCATACCTTTTAAGATTGTGTATTAAGGTTTGTTCTGAAACATAACAATGAAATTAACTCTTTAACCTACAAAATTTGAAATCCTTTTCTTTCCTTTCCTCTCCTTTTTCTTTCTTCTGGGGTGGTCTGCACTGATCTCTTAACTCTGACATACCAGTCAAAACAACACAGTGTGTGTATGTGCATGCATGTGTGTAGAAGTGAGGGTATGATTCAGAACTCATAACAGTTAAACAAGGTTTTAACGTACCACTATTTAGGAGTTCAACCAGCATTAAGACTGGGGAGGGTGTTATGGGGATAGAGACACTTTTGTGGGAAGAAAAAAAAAAGATTTGTACATTTCTATTTCAGTCTTGGAATTAAATCTGCAATCCGTCCTGAAAAAGTAAACATAACGTAATTAGAGCTCAAGGCATTTTCTTGAGCTTTAATCTTTACGTAACACAAGGATGGTGTGTTGTTGTTCAGAACATCAACCTGATCAAATCACTGGCTTTCTGATGACAACATATCTACTTTATGTTTGAAATGATAGTAGATCTGAAACTAAAACAACCTATGGCTTCATGATATTTGAGTTAAGTCTTAATGACAGTGTGAGTTTTGAAAAAAAAATTAAGGATAGAGAGGTTTTCATAACTGATAAATCTTATGAGTTAACTTTAAAAATAACTCGTCTTCTGGTTTCGTCTTCTCCAGTATGAGGAGGACGTTTCAATAGATCGACTTTGGCTTTAGGAACTTATAATTAAAATGTTTGACTTTTATCTGACTTGAATAAATTCATTATCTAATTGAGAAATTAAACATCTGATTATTTGAAATGAATAACAGTTATTAGTTTCAGCCATATGGTCACCGTTATCCAGCTTTTTATGTAATGCAGCATGACTGAATGTAACACTTTTGTTTTGAAAGGTTTTCATGAACCCTAGGGCCACGAAACTTACTCAGCACCTCGACGACTACGCAAACTAACCTTTGAATACAAGTGGAAAAAAAATAATACTTCAAAGCAAACTATTATAACATCAATATGTATAATAGGAAATGGGATTGAGGTTTTAATCTTTGCCTTGGCTCGCATCCAACACACCTGGTCGGGCTCAAACAAACACACAAACAGGATCCTCAAAGACTTACAGATACAAATTGGCAACAGAGATCACCAAACAGTTGTGTAAAGCTGGGCTCAGTCACTTCCTTTAAATACAACCTCTCTGTGGTTACAGCTTTCTCTGTCTCCTCAAAAGAAGAAAGAGAAGGGAGGATCGCAGTCGGCATAAAGACAGAAAGAGAGAGTTTGAGGGAGGAACTGGAAGATTTGAATGAAGACAAAAGAATGATGAAAATGAAAGATCCTGAATGAAAGGCAGCAAGCGGGGAGAGAATACAAGGATGGAGAAGAAAGAGAAGAAAAAGAAAGAGGAAAACGAGAGGAAGAAATATTTTTTCTCCCCGTTGTTGACATGGTGTCAGCCGCGGCTATCAGGGTTAGAAAAACACATCAGAGATTTGTTTGCTCTGTGAGAGTAAACTAGCCAGAGCAACGCCCTAACCCTGCATCGCTTTCTCACACACACATACACACACACACACACACACACACACACACACACACACACTGAGAAAAACAAAGTGTGAGGGGCAGGTTGGCTCTTGCAGCAGGGAAACAGTTTGCAGAGCAGACAGAGAGAGTGAGAGGCATTAGGAGGTTGATCTAAGGCGTGGCTCACATTAACTTACCTGGTCAGGTGGGAAGGCAGAGAGACAGACAGCTTTAAAGTCATATTATCAAAACAGTGACAGTAATAATCCTCTGCTAACTGACACAACCTAAGGAGGGCTGGGAATATGTGCCATGTATATGTCATGCGGTAAAAAGTAATGATCAGAAAGAGTCCCATGGGCTCATTCCAATACCAGTCCCAGAATCCACCAATACAGCTTGAAATGCTGGATCAGGTATTGAGAGGGTGGGGTACCCCAGTAGCTCACCTGCAGAGCATGTGACCCCTGTACTCTACCAGTCCTGCCTCGAGTCCAGCATGCACCTCCTTGGTGCATATTATCCCCCCTATGTCTTCCTCTTTTCATGCCTGTATTGACTGTTCTTGTCCTGTCTAAGAAAGGTTAAAATGAATGTGAGTACACAAGGCTACGCATCAATCCAATATCATGTCATTTAATACCGCCACTACTTCCTATTAGCATCACATCCCATTTTTCCAGAGTCACGATTCACCCTACTCTGATTGGCTCACCCTGATATTCTTTGAATACCCTTCTACCCTTACCATAACCAAGGAAGGCAACAAGTACTAATGAATCTGAGTCAGTAGCAGGGTGGGTCATGTCCACTGTGCTGCCAATAGGCACTGGCAACTACTGTTTTAGAGTGGCAAGCAGTAACCAATCAGTACACCTTAAATAAAGCTTTATTCAACTTTACTGATGTCTGACTATTATTATTATTGACTATACTTCTACTATTCAGACATCAGTAAAGTTGAATAAAGCTTTATTTAAGGTGTACTGATTGGTTACTGCTTGTAGGTGGCACCTGATGATGTTGGAGTTATGTATTTTGAGTGAGCGACCAAGTGGAACAGCAACTACTTCAGCTCTGGCTAACTACCAGAAATAATGGATAATTATACACAGTTCTCCAAAATATCATAAAGCAGTACATGATACATGTTGCTGTACATGTTACATGCATTACTGACAGAAATCAGACACACTGGGAGTTGTGCACACGTCAGAATGGTTGATGACAATTGTTGTTGCTGTGTGTTTGTGATAGATCTATCTATCTATTGCCTATCATTCATTGCTGCATTAGAAATGCTAATGGGTTTTTGTTATTGTTATTTGTTACTGACCAGCCCCGACTTTTATTGCTTCTTCTTTTTGGGAAGCCTCAGTTAAGGTGTCAAATATAAAATGATTCTATGAGACAAAGACAAAAGTCACCTTCATAAAATCAAAGAGCATAGGTAAATTTTCCAGCAAACAAAAGGTGACATGGAAAGAAAATGTTACAACAGAAACCAGTGCTTGTAAGATCAAACATCTTCAAGAGAGTAAGAGTAAGAGTAAGACTGACTGTGTAAAAAGAAAACCATCCATATTTAAGAACTACACAAAACATTTCGTAAAAAGAATAAAATAATACTGATAGAATGTGTTCATGCAAACATAAGTCAGTGGGTGATGCCGATGAATTTAACTTCTCTAAGAGAGGTGTATAATAAATTTTTTTCGTTAGTCAAGTCTTTTCGTGAGTTGGGTTGATGAAGTACTGGACTAACAGTACAAGAGGTGACAGTGAGTTCTGTTTCATTTCTGTAATTAGATTAGCTACATAAACACATGCACATTAATACTGCACATTTCTGTGTTTGAGTGGCTGGTTGACGTCCTCTAACCCGCTAATAAGCTTGTCATGTCATTAATACTGTTTAAGAGGCATTAAAACACTCTGATCTGTTTGTCTCTCCATGTCTGCCTGCCTGTATGTGTGTTTGTGTGTGTGTATGTGTGTGTGACCTGTCATTGGTATAGTACATGTCTCTCTGTCTGTGTCAGCCTGAGAACATAAACATTAAACCCTCATTAAAATACTGTTAATCCCTTCCTATGACATGCAACCTGCCTTCAAACACACATACAGGCACACAGACATGAAGTCACAAGTCTGTTACTTGGGTGGTGATGTGTCATTCAGGTGAGTTTGTCATTATCAGTTGTGAAAGCTGCACTGTAAAACATTAGGACCTTTATTTTGAAGGCAGTAGCCAATGGGGTATTTTTAACATGAATTAAACAAACAGTATTTTCTGCCCTTAGACATTAAGCTTATTTTTGCTAAAAGCTTTCTAATAAAACATACTACCACAACATAATACCACAAACTTAAATATAAATAACAATAATATAATATATAACATACATTCTCCAAATCTTAAAAAAATATATGAATATATGAAAAAATTATGAATCTTTTTATATTTTCATTTTTGTAATATATATTTTTTAATTTTTTATTTTTTCTTATTCAGGTGTATCATGAATTACACTTGAGATTAGTAATACTGTGGCTGTTTGGTGAACTGGATTGGTTGTTTGTAGATACAGTGTCATCAAGCTCTATCAGGATTCTTGGAATTCAGGTCAATCTTTTGAAAACGTCATCAATCAAAACAACATCCTATAGCAGAGTACAGCTCTTGTCCTTGAACATAGGCCTAAACTGAAAGTGTCACTCGCCTTATTTCACGACATCTAAATATGAAAGTAAGGCAGTACGTTAGTGTCACAATCTGTGTTGGTTGCAGCCTTGGAAAACAACAGAGAGAAGGAAAAAAACATGTAGTTGACTGCTCTTCTTACACATTTTGAATTGGAATGTACACTCTGCTTTATTTACTATACCTACACAAATACAGAAATAGCTGAAAATCATTTAATTATAAAGTTATCCATGTGTCTCAACAATGAACCACAGTACTGAACAAAAGAACCATAGCTGGAAAGCTGCAGCACCACTGTTTTTTATAGTTGTGTTGTGAGTTGTGTTCGTCTTTATGCAGACGACACCATCTTATACTGTTGAATTTTTTAACTACGCTTTTGAGAAAAAGCTTAGTTTTATTCACTATTTTTTTGTGTGTGTGACTCCAAGAGAAAAATGTTGACATCCACAGAGTGCTGTCTCTCTTTACCTTGGAAATAAACAGATGGAAAGTGAAAGAGAACAAATGAGAGGAAAGATGAGGGATGGGGGAGGGCCCAGACTGCTATCTGCCATGCAGAGAGACATATTTACCAGTGGTGTTTTTCAAAAAGACATTTCTCTCTGGGAGCAGCTATTTGGCTCCCGCCAGGCAGTTGTGACAGGGAAATACATTAGGCCTGATTTGGTTTGTTTTGGTTGTTTTGGAGATGCTGCAATTATGAGAGACAGGGGGCTGGTGATCGAACGGGGTCAGTTTGATTCTTTTTCTTTTTCAGCCAGCCATCCTGTGTTTGTTTCCCCCTGCTCTTATGCTCTTTTTCTATCTGTTTCACTGTGTTCCCTCCCACCTCACTCTCTTCTTCCATGCCTCATGCTCTCTTTTGCTGGAGTTATATTGAACGAATTAAAGTTTACCAGCATTTACTAGCATACCAGTTCTTATTTTCAGGTGACTATAAACTAATGAAAACATTATTATAAATATTATATTCTTTGTCTGCCATATGTAGAGCCTCCTACATTGGACACACTGGACCTTTAAAAATGTCCACCTGAAAATTAGAATTGTCATGTTTGGGGTTTTAATGGGGTAACCACAACATTTTTCATCATATTCTGGAAATGTCATGACCAGTTGGTAGCTGTTTCTTCTTCAGATTTCATCTCCCTCTGTTACTTCATTTCAATTCCCCTGTCAAGTCAAATCTTCACACTCAAAAACAAAACAAAAACATCCACTGATTTTCATATCTGAAAAAACAACCACAAATTAAAGTAAAGCAATTTTATGATAATTTCTATGATTTAAATCAGATTTACTCTCTCTCTGTCATGTCCTTGTCTTTTTCTTTTTGTCTGTCAAATTTATGTTTGACTCTCAGGCTCCCTCTTTTAATATGTCACACTTTAATGTTTTCTGTTTTCCAGTTTTCTCTTCTCTGTTCCTCCTTCTCTAAGTTACTTCACATTTTTCTCATCCTTTTTTATTATTTCTTACTTTTTTTTTAATCTCTGTTGTAGATATTTAACATTCACCAAAAAGGTTTTCTCACTCCTAGGTTTACTCAAAGACAGTATGAAGAATGGACAGAACGTGAGTGATGTCACCCACAGGTTTACGAAACGCCATTTTGAAGCCAAAAATATGCAACGTTGGCTGCTGCCATGTTGGCTGTACTGCTTGTTCCGCCTCTGGGCTAATCTAAAAATCAGCAAAGGTGTGGATGATCAGCGGATGCCTGGGTGCTCTAATAAGACATCTGTAACAGCACCTAGCTTTCAACTTAAGTGCCACGCTGTTAATGTTTCGCGTCTTTATGCCCTTATGTAATTTGAACAACAACAAAAAAATTACATTCTCTACAGTTGTCATGAATGGTAAAATTGGCTATAGAGACTAAAACTGTTTTTTAAACCAGAGTGTAAGAATGTCTTTTACATTTTAATATGGGACTCACTTCTGCAGCCTGTCTCAAGTGGCTGCTCATGGAATTAGCAGCACTTCCGCATTGGCTTCACTTCCCAGCCACTTGGACTTAGTCCCTGGTTATGCAGCCTATTAAATATGCACAGTAGTGTTTCTCCCTCTCACTGTTTTCAGAAAACAGTATGTTAAGGCGTTAAAGAAGTATCATTCAACTAAAGGCAACTGCATTTCTCATTTCCTCATCTCTCTCTCTCTCTCTCTCTCTCTCTGGAGCACAGCCAGATGGTTATGGTCAATAAAGGGTGCTACAGGAGTACCTAAGTGTGTGTATGTGTGTGACAGAGAGCAAGTTCATGTGTGTCCATTTCAAAGGCTCTTCTCAAACAGACCTCTCCTTTAATTCTGCCACCCAGCAGGACACATACTCTCTCTCTCTCTCTCTCTCTCTTGTCCTCACACACAGTCACACACACACAAACACGCTCTCTCTCCTACGAGGGGCTAATAGGGTGAAGTGAGTGTGTCTCCGTCTGAACAGTGGGTTCTCTTCAGGGCGGGCTTGGCTCCGAGGGCTCGGGGTCCTGAAACTGACATGTTGGGATTTGGCCTTTAATCAGCGACATCAGTGTGTTTCATAATCTGGGTCAGGACCCTGATTTGGGTCACAAGTAGATTAAATGTGGTCTCAAAATTCTTCAGGGAACACAAACAGCTTCAGCTGCAGCTGAACAAGCGGCCTGACACTGCACTGATTTTAAAGACCACAAGGGTGTGTAGATACTGTATGACTACAGCATTAGCCCAGCCAAATAAATAAATCACCGTTATTTGACTGTGGAATGAAGAAGATGATATAAATACTACAACTCTTCAGTCTGAAGTGCTCATACAGAAACAGTTTATGGTGCAATGTAACACCAGTCAAGGTTTTTTAACCAAGTGTGAAGAAAATGTTGCTGAAAATATATTGTCAAAACAAGTGGGTGATTGAGCCTGAGGCCTACTGATGAGTGTTGTAATATTTCCATATTTGTATTATTACAAACCGGTTATCTGAGAAGACATTTCAGGGGAAAATGCTGTATTAAGTTACTGCTAATGCGAACCGAATCGCTGCAGCTTCGCATAAAAGGCATTCAACACAAGCTGACTTTTAAAATGTTATGTATTTGTCAGTGAGCTTGACATTTACTGTCATCACTCATCAAAAGATTTATCTACAAAACTAAGAGAAGGAGTTGCCACAGTGAGGCAACACCTCCAAATTCTCAGCCAACTACTTGCACTTAGCTGTTCACAGGCTCATGCTGTATGCATGAATAAGAACACGGTTGCTCATAAAATGTAAAAAGGCCAATCATTGCTTGGCAGTTCGTTTGGCAGGTCCCAGAATCCTGTAGTATTAAACCACACTTGTTTTTACCTCCAGTCAGTCTGAAATCTAAAGGACTGACATTTTAAGAACACATTTAAATCATATGTTACAAGTTTAGCTGCACAAACATGAACTCCTTCTTGTAGCTATTGAGGTTGGCAGATATTGGAAAATAAGGAGTAAAATGAATTGTGTCTGCTCTTGAAAGTGCCATTTTTTTCCCAGTTTTGTGAATGCAGCTGTGATTTAATAGTGTCGTTCAGGTCAAGGTGTGAGTGCTGTCTGCCAGTAGGGAAACCAAATTGGAAAATGCACATACTGTATGGGTTGTCACGAACAATATTGTGACAGTATTTTCGTGTTTATGTTAGAGAACTGAAATATTAGTAAAATGATGGTCGTGAACTGGAATGGTGATTTCATTTCTTGAAAAGAGAACACATAGGATAATAAGTGTTCTTCTGTAGGTTACAGTGACATATATATTACATGTACTCTCTGAATTATGTTGTTAACATGACAATTTAATATTGCGGCATATTAAAGTATCATTTGAAAGTGCACTTTGAAAAACTTCTGACCTCAAACCAAAACACAAGGACCACTAATTCATCAGGACAGTAACATAAAATGTGTTGTGGCTGTACGTGTAACAGGAACTGTAAATCACAATTAATAATACGATGATCGGGCTGAAGTCATTTTTTACCTTTAAACTGCCCATGTGGAAACACATTTGCTTTTTCAGTGTCAGTGACCTTCCTGATCCCGGGGTCACCTGACAAGCTCTAACCACAATCCCTCAGCCAAAGGCCAACCAGGAAGGTGAAGTCAACGTTTCTCTTCAATACAAAAGATCTCGCTGACTTCCCCTGTTTACTCCCCCACCCCTCATACACACACACACACACATTCACACAAATACAGGCCCGTGTAGACACAGGCAAACATACACACACAGCAGCTGTTTAAACTCGCTTTCCACTGAGACTGCACAGCCTGCTGAAAGGCGGCCTCGCTGCAAACATGGTTGGAAACAAGTAAACAAATAAACCTCAGTAAACAATGCAACATGTTGATAAAGAGATGATGGCGTGAAACAGCAGTTAAATGTACTAAATCATCTATTGTCAATATTTGTTTTGTATCCCACTCACATGGATCTTAAATTACAGCAATCTGACATTTTTAATACAGGGGTTTAAACTCTAGTGTTGGAGGAGCACTACACCCACACCTCAGAACATTAATTCTGAGATTTGTGCTGCTGAGACTTGTGTCAATAGAGCTGCCTTACATGTCAGAGACTCAGGAAAATTTCTAAAAAAAATGTCCTATTTTATTTTGGAAATTGACGGGATCCTCCATGCTGTTTCTTTCTCCAACTTCCTGCCAGCGCAATATACCCTGTGCTGCTTGACGTACCTTCCATCAAAAATAGACCTGTCATGTACTGTACGTAACCTCGAGAGCCGCTTGCGAAATGCTTCTGGGTGCTTCTGTTGGAATCATGAGCATCCATCCAGAATGGCTGCGTCGCAGCCAGAACGCGTCACAGCCACGCTCGATGGAACCAAGCTGTTACGCCGCTTGAATGCCAACAATTTTGTGTACTCAGCTACCAAACAAAGAAGCTCTGTCTGAGCCTCATGGGAGCCGTAGTTGTCGAATCACAACAAAGTTATTTTTATAAAAATGAGCTAACGTACAGACAGAAAGACAGAAACATGAGGATTGTATTCAGTTCTAGGGGAAAGAATCATATTGAGAAAATAAAGAAGCCAGTGTGACTAGCAAAGGATGAGACAAAAACAAAATATCATATATCAAATATCACATCAGTGTTTGTCTCCATCAGCCTCTTTCTTGATTACACAATGACTAAGGTTGAGAGAGGCAGCATTAGCTCTAATACTTTAGGGTGTTACATTGCTGCTTCTCACCTAAGACTGCTGGTCCTGATGCTGAGCCTGATCAACATGCATGTTTCAAAGAGGGCAGTGAGATGAAACAAATGTCCCCAGCTGGAATCAAACTGATCTCCATATCTGTCAGTGTTTGTGTGTTCTCTCTCCTGATAACTTTCCACATCAGAGTTGTTTTTCTTCTTTCTTTTTTTTTTAATATAACTTCTATATCTAAAAACAGGTGGATGGAGACGTGCTTAATGTGGTTTAAACTTATCCAGATGGCAAGACTGCTCTGTTATGAACATAAGTCAGAACTAAATGAGCCATTGTGTGGTAAAAACATTTGAAGTGTGTGTGTGTGTGCGCGAGCGCTCTATCTGTCTGGTTTTATCTTTCCACCCCTCCTCTCGCTCTCTCTCTCAGGATTAAACATGTTTATCAATTATCACTCCATCTTGCCTCTAGCTCGCAGCATGCCACACAGCTAATTGAATCATTAAACAATCGCTACTCCTCAGGGAGTGTGTGTGTGTGAGTGTGTGTGTGAATGGTGGGGGGGGCAAAGGGGGAGTTGTTTGCAAACATTATGATGCCCTCGGGTGTCTGCAATGCACTTGTCAGATATGTTTATTAATTTATGATGCATGCACACGCACACACACACACACACACACACACACACACACACACACACACACACATACACACACATATACAGATGGGTCCTGGCAGTGGCTGGTAGCGCCATGTGTTAGTCACGGCTGGGGGCCTCTCCTGTTCTCACACTGGCAACTGGTTGTGTGTGTGTGCGCGAATAGATACTGAAATGTGTCCAGTCATGCTACACACACACATTGTTTGCTGGATCTTAAAAAGAAAACATATTAGATGAATTCAAATTTCAATTCAGAAGTTTAATTGGACAAACAGATTTTTTTCTTTACATTCTTTATATTTAGTTTTGAGAGGCTTGAAGCTATCCTCAAGTTATACTGTTGTATTGTATTTAGCTTTATAACGAAAAGAATAGCCTCTGAAAAGAGTTTTGTAGCTTGCTCTGTTGTTGACAAGGCATTTGTTGTCAACTTGGAATTGAAGTTACAATGGCTCAACACCAGAGAAACTGCTCAAACTCCTGATGTACAATAGTTCTTAACAGTTGCACTTCCTCCACAATGTATCTAAATGTACGACGAAGGAGTTGCACCGTCGCTCTCTAATACTGCTGTGTTTTGTGGGTTTTTGGGAAAGTTAGAATTGTTTGGACCAAACTGAGCATACGGATCAGCTGTGCTGTTCTGTGACGATAATAGATAGAGTCACAAGAGTCACAAGTACAGACAGTAAGTGTGAATATTCCTATATCATGTTAGCGTCTACATTTTTGATCTGCATAGATTTATACTCCATTGTTTGTTTAAATGTGGAGTCTGTCCGTAGGTAGCTAGCAGCATACTTCGTCCACAGATAAGTGAAGATTTTTTGCTCAAGGTAAAAAACATGTTCAACTCGTATAGACTGATCTTTGCTTACATTTGTCGCCCTTCTGATTGAGTGGCTCAGTGGCTTAGTCATCTGTTCTAACTAACAGCCAAATTCCAGTAGGGGGATGCGACACAATTCATGGCACCTCTGGCTCCAGAGCCAACCGTTAGGGGTGGGCGATACTGGGAATTTTGGTATCAATCCAATACCAAGTAAATACAGGGCTAGATCGCCGATATTGATACTGATACCGATAAAATAATACCAATAAAAATGCTTTTTTTTAAACTACTTGCATGTGGCTGCTCTCTCACTTTCTGCTCTCTGCTCTCTGGCAGAGCAGCCAGAGAGGGGGAGGGGCTAAGTGTGCTTGAGTGAGCACAGAGCAGCAGAGACGGGTGCGCTGTTTGCACAGAGAAGCGGCGCTCTGAGTAAATTCGAGTTTAATCGCTGGACGACAGAAGCTCTGATACCAATACTCACCTTGGTATCGATACTATCGATATTTAAATCGATACGCCCACCCCTACCAATCGTGGCCATTTTAGTAACTATTTCAAACCTAACCAGCAGCGCTGCAGTCCGTTTCTGCTGTTTCTGTTCTATTTTAGACAGGCACCATGAGCAGCCCGCTTCAATCTGCACAGAGCATCTCAAGCTGGAGTCAGACACAGAAACGGTATAAAGAATACAGCCGCATTTCAAAATAAAACTGCCTATGCAAACTTCCGACTGTAAAAACAGCTAAATGGGAAACAATTTAACCACAATGCATTTACATGATCAGAAGCAAATAAACCATCATATCTGAGCAAGTAAACAAAGTATGGCAGACAAAATGCTCTCTCTGGAACACTCGTGGTGGGTTTCGAGGTCACGTGGACCAAAGACCAAAATAGCATCACAGCCGCAATGTGACAATGTGCCCGTCGTGTTTTCAGTTTAAGTAGTTAAACTCACTCTTATCCTATTCCTTCCTTCAATATTTCATTAGTGTGACCAAGGGTGAACACTTGGTAGTTCTGTTTTCATGAACATTTACACAAGTTATTGTAACTTACCATTTGTGTGCTGCTGTCTCCCGTAGGGAATTTATTTGACAATACAGGGCGTTACCATTTCTGTTAAAAAGAATAATCGAATGCACTTTCATGGCCATGCGAACAAGGTAAATATGTTTTTGTTTGTAATATTTATTTATGCTGTTCTGGTTGAAGGGTGTCGAAGAAATCATCGAGTCCAGTTGAGAGGTTTGCTGTGGTGGTGTGTTTATTAAGAAGCATGCCAGCACACTGGTGAACTGATGGTCACAGAGAGTATCTGATCCAGTGAGTTGACCCAGAGCAAATGAAGAGGAGCATTTTTATACGGGAAAACAACCGTGATCAAAGAATAGGTAAAAGGGTAGGGACTGCCCATTAACACCAGAGGTCATCACAGAAACAATAGGACACATGTGAAGGAAAGGCACATATTTAGCATGTCACAAGACCAAGGCCTAAACACTAGGGGATGGTAGATGTTTCTGTACGTCACCTGATTAGTGAGTCTGTACTGTCTCCAATGTGTATTGTATTGATCAAGGAACCAACCCAAGGGGCTAAAGGCTTCCCCTAGATATTACTTGATTCAATCAGTCTATACTATGTTAAGTGTGTATTTTCTTCATCAAGGGACATGTTGATAAAATATAGATATTCTTTGATTAAAAAATATTTCTGTTCAAGAAGCTGCATATGCTTAAGAAAAAAATGTTTATTGCATTTGAAGTTTTAAATCTGTTCTTAACTTGTTCTAACACAATATATTTTCTATTGTCTATTGACACGGCAACTGAACTGATGAGATGTACTTGTGCTGTTCAGCACAGATAGAACAAGTTGAATGAACTTTAACCTTCATTGTTATAGCTTCCACAGAGCTGGCCTGGTCACATGGTTCAATGTGGAAGATTTACAGATTTACAGCCACCCATCCAGGTTAATGTGATCATTGATTACAGCTGATCTACAGTATATCAAGTAGGCTGGTATTACCTTTTCTGAGGTGAAGTAAGGACCTATTATGTGATTGCTGTCATCACTGATTGTGAATGCCTCAACCCATCATTACCCATAAGCCTCATCAACTCTCAACCAACCACACAATCAGAACTACTTGATCCACTGTCGCTGTCTGGTTTTCAGTGGTTTCACATGGTCCTTATCTCAATACTCTGATATAAAAATAATGACCATCGTCTGTCTCAAGGCTATTCAATAGCATCATCTTGCAACTTAGCCGTCTGAGATGACTGCCCTTTCAAATTTTATACATGCCCACCTTATTTTTAGATTTTTTTTTGTAATGACAGCGCAGGGATGAGTGTCAGATCCTTGAATTTGATCACAAGTATTAAAAAAAAAACTTAACTAAGGAGAGAAAAGTATTTTCATTTTTACAAACATCACCACTTTAACTGAAAAAAGTCAAAAGATTTTGCAATTAATACAAGCCAAATGAGTAAATGTCAAGTGTTTCACATATTTCCAACATCAAGTTCATTAATCTAACAACATTTGTAATTAAAAGTAGAGCACTGCACCTTGTGCATATTCATCTTACATGTTTATGTTTCAACAGGAAAAAAGGCTGACCTGTCCAGTTCTAAACTGATACAGCTAAACAGCACACTAAAATATGTTTCTGAAAACATTTGAGTTCATGCAGTGACTCATATCTGATCAGCACTGCTTCGTGATCTCAGTGTGTTGCGCTGGACACACTTACAGAGAATTGGCCACACGCTAAAGCATACCCCGCTTTGTCATCTTTTCTACTCTAAACTCATAATTTACAAAATGAAGATCATGCTGTGTGGAATAAGAGTGAGAAGTAGCATCATTTACTCAGAGGCTTACATACAATCAGACTTTTTTGATGCAGCCAAGTGCACTGCCCCCCGCTGGTCATCAGAACGCAGGCAGGTTAAGATAATTTCATGTTTGGCTTCACTTTTCAGGCCCAAAAGCTCTGTCCACTATTAGTACAGTCTGATCTCCCCCAGGAGGATTTCGCTCTTTCTAGAGAGAGATGTCTTTATATTTTTTGTTGTTATTTTTTGAGTCCTTAGACAGGCTATACAAAACTATACTGAAGGTGCAGACTAACTGAATGTTTGGGAGGTTTTAGGTGATGATACAGCCATTCCGTAAAAAGGATTTTTGATTGCAGCCTAAAAAAAATAAACATGGATGTATGTATGTTGGGAAGCTTCCTAGCGTGAGAGAGAAATCCAGAAGGAAGCAGAGTGACATGAAAATTACGGGGCGACAGGGGGAGAGAAAGAGGAGCAGGACTCCCCCCAACCCCATCTTGAGAGCGATTCGTCACCGCGACAACCATCACCCCACCTTATTCTGGGATGTCCTGTAGTTATGTTCTTCAATTATGTCTCCCTCTTTAATGTCGCGGCTGCACATCCATATTTAGTCAACCACTGCAATTTTAGCTGCCGTGTTGAAATGCAACCGTCTCACCCTGGAATCAAAGGACAGACAGAGCTTCCTCAGGCACACACACACACACAGATTTACATTCATTTCTATATTCTTTCAGGCTACATCTGCAATTTGAGCCACAACAGGGAGATTTTCAGCATGCCAAGCAACTTTCAAGGAAAATGGTAAGGTATGGCAATTTATCCACTGTACATGAGATATTTTATTTTTGTCTGCACTGTAACCCCTGAAAATATGTAGATTATTAAAAATGGACCGAGGGAGACTGAACAAGAGACTGAAATCTGCTGCAACAATTATGTGTAAAGTGTAAAGAGGAGGCTGAAAAGGCCGCGTGTGAATAAACGCTTCCCTATTGTCGATCCTTTATCATAAGCTTTCTAGTAAAGTCACGCTTCAGAAAGAGGATGAATGTACAGTTTTGTGCACATCGGGAGAAAGGAATCTTTAAGCTGGATGTGTGGAAACAATCAGGAGGGGATAAAATGGATTAAAAAAATGAATGATGTTTTAGTGATTTTATTGGTACTTGTGGGCCTTTTAGACTCAAGAATGTTTTTAATTGAACTGAGCAAGAATCATTTTCATGGCAGTAAAATATCAGATATTGAGAAATAAGTGAGCTTGACATTTAGTCCAGAGCTACTCCAAAATGATTGTATAAAATAAATACATTCTGAAAGGTTTGACTTTATTCTGCACCACTTGTGATTTGTAAAAGAAGTGAATTCATGGTGCATGTACAGCCATGTGTGCCTATCATAAAATACTGACAGCTTCCTCCCAGGATCATTTAGATCATGGTGACTGGTTTGATTCAAACTGAGCTGTTAACATTACAAAGCAGATCAGAGATTCTGCAGATTCACTTTCAATTTTTCCTGCTTTTCATCCTCATCAATGCCTCTTGGCAGCATTTTGTCCTGTAATGGGAATTTTAAGGAGTAAGGGAATTTTAAAAATTTATTCGGCTCTGTTTGCAATTTATTATTTACAACAGGGTTAAATGGATACATGTAATGTGATAGGGGTCGCTTGTAACGACAAACCCACAGACAATTATCACCTGACTCTGCAGTTTCCCTCAACTAGACAGAGTTTTTTAGCATTTTTCAGCTTACTGCTTGTTTTGTTTTTTCCAGTTTAACTCTTTTAGTCTCCCACAGCTCTCATCAACTTTGTTAAAATCGGAGCAGACAGCTGTTTTCTGCAAAGTGCTGATAAAGCCACTGGACAGTACACACCATAACACGAATCAAGCGACTAGTTAGTGAGTAAAGTGGAGAGCAGTTGGTGGAGACCAAACTAGATTGAAAAATACTGGGACATACATTCACCAAGAGGCCATGAACATGATTCACTATGAATGCTAATGTTCCTCAGTGTCTGTTTGGGTACTTTGCTAACACATTCAACATATCGACTCAACTTAATACTGCTTTAAAGATGAAATGATATGACTCTTGAAAAACTGGTTGAATTCAAATACGCACAAGATCATCTTTCGAGATTCTGCTGCTTCAAACTCCCTTTCTCTAGTAAATACTGACCAGTGATGAGTTGCTGACTGATTTCTATCTGAGCTTTATTTTTTACAAACGAAATATTTGGTGGCTTAGTAAAAAGATCTGATTCGGGGGTTTCATTTGCATGTGTTGAATAGAGTTGTCATTCCATCTGGTGCTGTGTGTTTACTTTGCCCAGTGTAAGACCAGTTTGATTGTTTTAGCGCACCACTGGTTCCAACTGAAAGATCTGACCTGTAGTTGGCTGCAGTGGGTAATAATATACACAGTGATGAAACAGATCAGAAGTATAAAAGATGATACTGTTAATTCTTTTACCCTAGGAACAGTTTTCAACTATTTGTTGTGTAATTAGACCAGCATGGTTCAGGATAAATGAAAGTCGTAAAAATAATTGGGTGTTTAATGAATATTTATGAATCCAGAACAGTTGCTCCACTGAGCCCAAATAGTACCAAGTGCAAGCTTTTATTAGAAAAAACAAACAAACAAAAAAAAAAAACTAACTTGCCTGATGAATGGAGGTCTGCAACAATCAAACTGTTTTCTATGTGTCATTATCCAACATGGCTGTTGATTTGCAGGAGAAACTGTCAAATAAATGATAAGTTTTTATGCGCGCATAAGCACGGAGGCTTACAAAAGTCTGGTGATGGTTGCACATCAACCAGTGCATTTGATGGAACAGATAGCTGCAGCTGTCATACGTCTATACAGTATAAAGGAAAGACAGTCTAGGTTATAGGTTACTAGATTACAGAGCTGGTAAATGCTCGTTAGTCTTCATTATGTCTAGCTGGTATTACTGCCATAACCAGAATACAACTTCTGTCTGCGTGATTACACGTCAACTGCTTGAAAAAAGACTATAATGATGAACACGGGAGTTTAATATGGAGGTACCTTAGCCATATAAAGTGGTGGCATAAAACACACTCAGTGATGCACGCCACTGGACTGGCATTATCACTACATGCAATGAGCCACCAAGATACCAAGACAAAAACCTAAAAATAATTAAAGTAAAGTGAACATAAAACTGAGTTTGTCTTATGTCTTATGTCTTTGTGGATGTATGTAAACCTTATTTTGTGTTGGTTGATCAGCCACATGAGTGAGTGGCTGCTACTGATGACGGGATTTACTCTGTGTGTCTCTGTGTTTTCCTCTGTGTGTATGTGTGTGTGTGTGTGTCGTGCATAGACAGAGACGTGAAAACTTGAATACAGTAATAAAACAAAATACAAAGCATATATGAGTTTTATATGCTCCCCACTCACCCCCCTTTCGCTCTTTCTCACACACACACAGAGGAATCTCCCTCATGTGGAGGTGGCCACAGGCCAAGAAAGGCGTGTAAGAGACGTGTTGCATGCAGAAGACAGTCCTCACAGGTGTGACAGGATAACCTTTTAATCACACATTCACACACACTCACTTTTACTCACACACACACACACACACACACACATGCGCCTACACTCAAACACAGATTGACAAAACAGGAGATAAAAGAAGGGAGAGTACACACTGTACATGCCAAGCGCCAGAAAATCCATTTATCTTACCCAGTGCATGTCTCCTAATTGTTATATGCTTTGATTTACTGTTTGGCACGTCATGTTCTCAGAAGTTGGCCTGACGTTTATGAAATTATCATGTTAAGAGTTGCTTTGATTTTTCATTACAATATAAAATATGTAAACCAGAGAGAGACTCCTCTGATCTTTACGACTTTGCGCTACATATTGTTTTTGTCAGATTTAGACAATAGATAAGCTCAGAGTCAGAATGAGAACAGAATTCGTCCCTGCAAGTCTGTGTGGACGGTTTATCCCAATAATACCCCTGTGCACCTCCAAAAAGGGCAGGTACACGCAAGGCAGCAAACAGAACAGGTGTTTCACTTTAACAAGTAAACCTGTTAACTGGCCACGTTCAAGAGAGAAGGCAAGCTGTAGACTATATAAGGTATTTTATGATTTATTTATAGTGTGCTGATGGTGGATTGAAATTAAGACTTTTTCATCATTTAATCACTATGAGATGAGTTTGAATAGTGTAAAACCATGTTTTCTTTTTTTTTTAGTTTAAAAAGGGCCAAATAGTTCTTCTACCTGACACAAGCAAGACACAGTTTCTTGTAACTGAAAAATCACAATTGTGACTCTTAGCAGCTGGACTTAGAGGCTTGATATAGAGGTTAGATGCAGGCTGACCAGTTTGTTTGTTTCACCGACAACAACAGCATATTAACAAAAGCAGCAACATACTTTTCAACATAAGATACTGTAGCCCACAGGCAAAATGTGGTCCTGACAGTGGCAGCCCTGGCTACCAAATTAGCTGAAGCTCAGCTGAGAGGCAGCACAAGATCTACAAACACACATTGTTAACACATTCAACCATCTCATAACTTTCATCCCTTTGGTTTGTGCCTCATTTAAGACAATAAGACTATTGTCTGCAACATTTTGCAGCATAAGCTTCATGATTTTCCCTCTCTCATTTTCCACTTCATTATTTTCCTATTTTGACCTTTGACATTACATTGACTAATCCGCTTAAAGGAATGTTAGTGCCTTACAGTACTGATAGTGTACTGAACTTTTAAAAAACATATAACCCCCAATCAGATGGGCTGTTGCAACGTCAAGTGGGTGAGTTTTATTTATTAATTTATTTATTTTTAAGTTCATCGGCCTGATTTTTGTCTTGGCCAGGAAAGGCATGTTGTTCAAAGTAAATTGGGATTTATTTTTCACTTATTCATTAATGCCATGGCTAATATGTATGAAAGCGGGGAGAGAGACGCACAGGGTATAACATGCATCATAGGTCAAACCAAGCTGCAATGTCCCTGTTAGATGTTAGGTCCTAAACCAGTGGTGCCTAATCGGGGGTAGCCTTCACAGAGCCTTCACTCTCTGCTAAACAGCCATGTCCTTTCTAAAAAAGTACACAGTTCAAACTACCAAAGAGCTAATAGAAGAATGAAGGAGACAACGCTGAAGTTGTCTTAAGAAGCTGAAAGAGTATGATTCATTTAAAGATGCACATAGAGACAGGTCTGTCCAAAATTTAAAATCTCTGCAGTTGTGTTCAAAACTAAATTGCAGTCTTGCAGTCTTCACTGTTCTGTCCTATTTTTGTTATGCATTTATACAGTAGTATTTAACATCCATAAAATATGTCCATGGTCAGTTTAGTCAGGTTTAGTTTAGTATGGACAAGGTTGGTAACCACTGCTCTAAACCACCAGGAAACCCCAATTATTGTCCTTTTTTGTTGTTGTTCTTGTTTTAGGCTGAAATGGTGATTTACACAATACAATCATTTTCTCCAAGGGTAATAACAAAGGTTTGTCCTTTTGCTTCCATTTAGCTGATGGAAAATCACTTCATTTGCATTTTTGTGACATTGCAAAACTTTTAAAAACACGCTTGACAGCTGGATGCAAAGTACGAGTAATCAAGTCCCATTTTTAACACACCTGCTGCATTGTTGCTCCTCCCTCAGGGCAGTTTGGAAACTGACACTATCTCCACTCAGATGCTGGTAATTCTGTCTGTGGCTGAAAGTCTCCTGCCAGCTATATTGGCAGGAAGCCAGTATGTTTTCAGTCTGATCTATTGTAAAACTACTTTGACAAAATATTTGGTTCTGAATCAACTTGCTGCCACGGCCAGTTGACAAAAAAAAAATGATAACCACAGAGTTAAGTGGTTATCATAAAACTTTCTTCTCAGTCATTTCCATAATAACTTTAATATCAACAGATCAAAGTAATGGGATTAGCTCGAACCACAGTGGTTACTTCAAAAGACACGGTGAGACAATCACAACTTGTCTTTACAGATTGTGTGCCTGAAATCAAAGGGTACGATGTAAAAACGTGATAATATGTTTGGAAGTGAAAACACACAGAGGAAGCTGATTTATTGGTTTGTTGGCGCGGTAAAGAAAGAACACAGCTAGCCTCCTCGTTCTTCCTCTCTGCAGCACCTGGGTCTCAAATATCAGACCTGTTTCACCTGGAAGTGCAGAGAGAGCAAACAAACAGTGTGTGCGTGTGGGTGGGTGGGTGTGTGTTTGTGTGCTCTAGAGGGAAAGAAAGACTTTTAGACGAGCTATATGAATCAGAAAACATGTTTCTGGTATGAAATCTTGAAGTATGGTCAGATTTAGGGCAGTAAACGCAGCATTTCACCTCTGATTGAAACACTTTTTATGAGGAAACAGTTGTGCCATGTACAATAGAGGGAATTCAACTTATTTTCCCCTCTTGTTCTTCTTTAATGTAACTGCCAAACTGCAATCTGAGGCAAACATCCACAGTAAAACGTATTTACATGAGTTAATGCTTGAGATTTTACACAGCGAAGATAAAACTCTGATAAACTCAGTAAAGTGCCTCTTGGAACAGGCCCCAACATCTCAATATCTATTAGTGTTTCTAATCTTGATATGGTCTGAGCTGCATTCAGATTAGAGCTAGTAAACATTTTAATTTGTATCAAGATGTTGGGAAGTAGCAGGTCTCTACGAAGAGGTAGCCTCTACCAGCATGTGGTTGTTTCATTTGGCAAACCACGTGGTCCACTCATTAGCTGTCCTGGTGCATTTTAGTGTGTCATCCCTCAGTTGATTCAAAGCTGCCGTGGAATTGTAGATAAATGGCACCTGCCTTACAATCAGCAGTTTCCCCGTATATAATGCAAGGTACACCTTGACAAAAAGGGGAAAGAAAACTTCAAGACAAGATCACAGTGATGGCAACACACATTACTCGGTGGACTTAAAGTGGGTTTTTTAATTGATGATTCCTATCACAGTGTTCATAAAGCTAAAGCAAAGTTCACAGGTTTGGGCACATATTCGTCCCAAACTGCGATACCCTGATCAAATCAGCAGGAAATTCACTTGCATCAAGTCTCAACTTCTCAGAGATGAGACCGTTTCCACGTCAAAGTAAGGTTTTGTGAGTAACTACATGTACGTGGTTTTCTGTATGTCATTTTTTCTTTTCTTTGTTTCATTCTTTCTTTCTATAATTGAAGGCCCCTGAATCTATTTGAATTATTGAACAAATCAGAGAATCCTCTCTTCCATTCTGTCTGGAAAAATATTTTTTTTGGTTTGTCAATTATATAGAATTATACAAGCATCTAGAATTTACTCAGCTCCAGCAGCACAAAAAAAAATCTATCAACTAAAATTCGAGTGAAACATAAATGTAATTGTGTATGACTCTGACAACAAAACCAAGCATACTGTACTTTTTGACAAAGCATACCGGTGCTTTAAATATCTGTTCCTATTTCACTTTACTTCAAAGCGATTCAGCTGATAAATCCTAGTTATATATCTCATCATGGTAACAGATGGAAGTGTGGATTGATTTAGAAAAACATGGTGGTGCGTTCACATGCTGGTCAGATGATATTCTGCTGCCAGATTTTACTTTTAACTGTAAGAAGCTACTACATGCACATCATGGTTTATGTCTGTCTTATGGGTTTGACTTACCTGGCAACTTGAGATGAAACAGTGGGTGAAAAATATTTGAAATATATTATGATATATGCTTAGTGTTGTAAGCAACTTAACTGATAACTGAATTGTGGCATTATTACATTCTGGACATCATTCTGGTTTAAGCCAAAGTTTAAGATTTTTTTTTTTAATTTGTCCAACTATTTGTCATTAACTACCTTTTTGTTAGTTTTACCGCAGTATACCTTTTTCCATTGTTTATTATTAGCTCAGATAGCAGTTTTGTAATAGCTTCACACTGAGAATAAATACAAATTAAAGGAAGTTTTTTTTCTTGCCAATGTTGCCAGGAACTTAGTGGTAATAGTTCTTAGTGGGAATTGTTTGTCGTCTGTAAATATTATTATAAAGAGCACAGTCTAGACTTGCTCAATATGGAAAGTGCCATGGGTTAATCTGTTATGATTTGGTGCTATGTAAATAAAATTGAATACAATCAGAATCTGGAAACAGAAAGCTTCACTTCAACTTTTTTAACATGTATTCTAAGGGAATAGTTTCATCCTATTACCTGATCAATGCAAACACCTGATGTTTGATTAAGATGTTTGAAAAACAAATGAATTTCAAATGCATCCAACACGCCTGACACACTCTGCAGTGTACGTGGCCTATTGGGCCTGCCTGTCTGACCTGCTGTCCAACAGAAAGACTGGAGTTTACAAAAGATGTCAGTCACATACACACACTAATGCAGTACATACACGCACGTCCACTTGCGTGCACAATCAGGCAGGTGGTGTTGAAGAAGGTGGTGGTTATTGCTTAATAGGGAGGGGTTTGCCTCTGTGACTGACAGGCCATTAGTTATCAGGGTTTGGTCAATTGTCTTGTTGACTGACGTCAGAGTGATGGAACGCACCTTGTACTAAATATAACCCACACCTGCTTTCACACACTTACACACACATGTATGCAGGAGTACACATATGTTGAGACACCCTCACGTACATGCAGAGCATGCATGTGAGACAAATGTGAATTCAGACACATTCACACACACACTTATCTACAGAACAAGCATGCGTGCTAAAATAACTCCATTCTTTACAAACATGAACTCTGACCCTCAGCAAACACCATACCTGTCTTCCCATCAGACACACTGAAGAGCGCATTGCTTATAGAAACTGAATTGCACCAGGATATGTATTGTGACCTGAACTCTACACCTTTACAGAAATGCTTGTTTACAATGGGTAGGTCAAACTTTGTTAGCAGAAGTTTTGAGATCTGGAAGATGAGACTCATAAGAAGTTTCTTTTCATCTTAAATCTGTATAGCTCAAGATGTCATAAATCAAGGTTTCAGACGTTCAGATGAAAATGCCTTTTGTGTAAATGTTCTGTACAAGGCCAAAATGTTGTGAAATAAAATGGAATCAATGTACATTCACTCAAAAAGAATCTTTGATCAATCTTTCCTTCAGACTAAAGTCATCTAAGTATTTCAAGGCACTGTGTCAAATTCTTCTGAGGCTGATAACATTTGTTAAATCATATTCAATTTCAGTTATTCACTTGTTAATGACCCTTTTGAGATTTGCGATTCTAAAGAGAGATCGAAGCTAACGCCACGGCTGGACCGTTTTTCCTATTCTGCGGAACCTATAAACAGAATAGAAGAAAGAAGAATCAAAAGAAAGAGGGGAAAAAAGAGAATAAAGCAGCTGTCTGCTGTGAATGATCAAAAATGACAGATTAAATACAGGTCATCTGATTTCTTTACAAAGAATCTTTAGAAAGAGTGAAAAATAGGCAAGTGGAGAAATCAAAGTCAGGGTGTCTGGGTCAAATTAAACTTTGATTAATCTGAAATTTACTTTTTAATTCAAATCCCAAATGTAGGTGATTTCAGCCTGGAATCACAAAGATTTACTATCAGTCTTTTCTTCAGTTAGGATACAGTAGAGCTCCATCCCATGTAGGTCGGGGTGCAAAATTCAACAGCCTCTTCCAATCTTCTTGAATGGTGACAGTCTCATGGCTGCTCCAGTGTTTCAGATAAAAATCTGATTTTTTGCAACATCCAACCACCCATTTTATGAATTCATAAGGGAAAAAAATAAGCATCTCTCCTCTCAACAAATGGATACCAGGTCAGAACATCTGCCCTTGTCATTTTCTATGTATACCTATACATCAACAGTAGCAACACGTGTTGACGAAACTGGATGTGACATGTTGCGACAGAATACACCCCTGTGTTATTGTCTTGTTCATTTAAGATAGCCGGCACATTCTGGCTGCCTTGACTTCTTCTCTTGTCAGCCAATAGCCCGTCTTCATCTGTGGTCTTGTAGCTGCCACAATGGACAGGGACAAACTGTTTGTTGAGGGAGAAAAATACTCTGAACTCTACGACCCACGCCTGCTTCCAATAGTCCAAGAGACTTTTTTTAAAAAAGAGATAGCAGGACCTCTGTATGTGAGGAATCAAGTGAAATGGCACACAGCAAACCTGGTGTGAATTCAGGGCAGCACCTTATATTCATCATAAATGTGTACTGTTGTTGATGTGTATAGCGCCACAGAGGGTCCAATGTGTGCTGTGTTTTGGGCTCCATACTGCTCACATTGCGACTGGGTACATATACTGCACCGCTTTACAGCCTCAAACTGAAAGGGGAGTGTTTGGTTCAGCAGATGGTGGAAAAAGTGAAAAACATCAATAAAATTATGTTCATCCTCGTCATTTAAAGCTGAAACAGATAGTCTTTAACTTAACTTTACAAGGTGGTAATAGTTCAGTGTTTTCAGCTTGTTTCACAGCCTGTGCTCAAAAAGGTCAGTTAACGTATCTTTGAAACAAAGAAAAGATAAACATGCATGCAAGCTAACTGACTAGGAAAGGGTGAAAAACTTTTGCAACAGGAAACCAAGACTAAAATTTGATCTTAAGTCAGAGAAAGGGTGACCACAATAACACGGGTCTCAAATACCATCACAGTGGCAACTTCTGCATGTTGTCCAATGTCAATTTATACAAAAGTGCAACAATTCAGGTGCTGTTGCTGAATTTCATTAAGTTAAAATTCTGTCCCAAATTTGTAGAAAGTGCAGGAAAAGAGCATATCTCCACTTCCTAAATCCATTTAATTTAATATCTGGCCTGGTGCCCGACTGAATTGATAAAAAGTTGTCTTTCATGTTAGCAGTTGACGTTAGCACGATGAACAAGATACAGACACAATGAAAACAGTGCAGCAGCCGAACACCGTGACTGAATGGTGTAGCTTTGACAAAGAACTCAACACACAAATGTTTGCTGCCAGATAGCAGAAAAATAAATGACTTAAGATGATAATGAATGTGACGCAGAGATAGTTTATTTGTTTAAACACACACATACACACTATCTCTCTCTCACAGACTCACACACATGAACGACACACACTTGATGAGAATAAAACGGAGATAAATGCATACTCACTACACTCAATTAATAGCATTGCTTGAAATCCGTCATGCAATTACCAAACGCAAAATCGCTGCCCTTTAAAGATACGGTAATGGTGACTACTAGCTTTTCTAAAAACAGATAGCAGCGTTGTCTTGATAGATGCTGGAGAACAATACCAAAATCATTTTCTTAATTATCTCCTCTGGAACTAATGTTGCAGATATGTGTGTGAATTAATTATTGGAGCTCGATACAAGAGAGAGAGCAGCATTATCCACCAGAATCTTTTTTTTTTTCCATCCGGCATTCATTAAGGCAAAGGCAACTGTCAGTCACTCGACGAGACAAAACCCTGATTTCCAGAAATCAAATTAGCGCTGAAAACAGAGAAAAAGAGGAGGGACAGAGAAATCAACAAAAGACAGCCTAGACCTTATTGTGAGCGTCGATGAGCGACGCATCGCAGCAGAGGATGTTTCTTTCTCCCGTTTGTCACGTTTAATTTCGCCTTTTCCCTTTTTATTACCATACAGTGGCTTTTTCTGTAGGCAGCTCTTTCTGTTCTTGGGGTCAGCTTCCTTTCAGGGTAACACTCCCTCTTTACCAGCTTGGCATACGAAGAACATGACCTTGTTACTCTCTTTCTCAAACACACACACACACACACACACACATTCAGCTCCTCTTTCTGCCACCTAGAGCTAGTCAGCTAGGATAGGGAGTTTGACACAAATTGCATTTTGTTTTGTGAGTGGAGGTAGATATAAACATGACAGGAAGGATTTTATCCAAAAAGTCCCACAAATTAAATGATAAAATGCATTGGGGAAAGTCAGTGTTGACTGCTGGTTTGAAATGAGAAGTGTCAGTCTTCTGATGTTTTGTTGACCCATCCATTCACCACAACCTCCTCCTTCAACTGACTTTGTTGCGCTATAACAAGGACTCCTCTTTTAGTCCTGAAATAACTATGATGGCTACTATAGGACTAAGTTGCATTTTGCCATGTAAACATGTTGATTTTTGGGTATGTTATGAAATGACTGACACTTGAAATTATTTTTCAAGGAACTGAATATATTCGACTTTAGATACCCAACCTAATTATACCACCCTGTTGCCAGTGACAGTCTAACATTGGTTACTTGTTCAAAGTTGTTATTTAATAAATATAGGGGACTGGAAAGTCAGAACTAATCATGTTTTACAGTTTTTCTTAAGTTTACATTTCCAGCTTCCATTTGCCAGGACACACTCCATCTGAGATTGTTCTAACAAGTCAGTTTAATGGAGCGTCTTTGCATTGGACAATTTCTTTTTCCACTGTAGGCACTGAAGGACCTAGTGTCTGTGTTGAAGATGATTAGAGCGGGATTTTCAGATACTAAGCACGAAGGTCTCCCTCTATCTGAGATACTCCTGCAGCCACCTTTCTGGATTCAGAGCTTTCATACATTAGGCTGGGATTTCTCAGGTGCTAAGCCAAGTGAAGGCCAGCACTATCTTAAGGATTTTAATATATCAAGCTGCTAGCTGCCCATTTTCACCTCTTTTCTGCGTCTTGATTCTGACAGTTCAAACTCATATCATGTATTAATACTATGTTTAAGGACTTTTTGAGAAAAGACCCAGATGACCAAAGGTCTAAAGATCCTGATTAGTCACATTGTGCCCACTGATTGACAGATGGCTAATTATATCACTTCTGAAAGTGTGTGGAAATCACTACCCCAGATCATGTCCTGTTGGATCTCTCGTATGTGATTTAAAATCTTTAGAAAAGATTACCAATTACTAGATTTCATTGGATGACACGGTTTCCAACTAGTGTAAATTGAAATCTGCAAATGAAAGAAAAGTATCATTTTAAGTAGTCATAACTGGAGCTCATACATTTACAGTTATTGATAATACAGCAAAGAATTGGGTAGGGAGTGTAATACAGCCTGTACATATGTGAAGTAATATTCACCTTCCCAAAGCCTACATTACCAAAGCCTATGGCAAACCTCAGGGCATTTAAATCTGATCGTCTATACTTAGCCCCATATCATCCCTAAGAACGGATATAAATCTGCTTTACTTGACATCACTTCTTCCCTCTGTATCTACTATATTAGTCTTTCCTGATCTGAGGTCTGTCCATAAAGGCCTACAAAGATACAGAAAGCTAAGTAGGAGTAGTAGTATTGTGGGTAACATCTGTTGATAGTATGAATGTAGAGTCTGTATATCTGTAGGTCTATAGTATTTAAAGTCTGAATAGTGACTGAATAAATTCATTATTTCTTAAGATGCTTTTCAGGTGCGGTTGTGCTGCATGTCCTTTTTTCATATTTCCTTCAACAGAACACAAAAAAAGTCTGAAATGTAAACTAGATTGTACTTCAGGTGCTCTAAAACTACAAACAGGATTTCAGTTGAATTTCAGAAGTAAAAAGCAGTACAAAGCAGCACTTGAAAGCTGAAATCCTGTGAGATGACATCAGTAAAGCGAACACTTGTGCTTGCTAACAGCCAGTTAAGGCAGCCTCTGATGCCTTTTACCAAAGAATACTGCAGAGACATGAAAGAGAAAGGATAAAGCTTTGTTAGGGTGGAGTTTTAGCTCATTTTTGGTTTTGTATTTAGTTTGAACTGGTCAAATAAAATGCACAGAGAAGTTAAAATTTTATTTGTACTCTTATACTAAATATTGTAAGACTTGTGTTCCTGTTTCTGTCTTGTCTTTTTAGCATTCAGTAAATTTGCTCACAGGCTTTAAGGCTTTGGGCTCTCTACGATATTCTGCTGTAATCTGTGTCTCACTTAAATGTAATTTACAAGGAGCCTCTTGGCTTAGAGGTAAAACGTGGATCATGGATCTAGTCCAGTTTGCACCAATTGGTTTCTTCTCAAATATTGAGAACTTGAACTCAAGGACATTTACTTGAGTGTTGTTCAGGTGCGACCTCTTGCTCTCAACATCTTACCATGCAAAATCCATAAATGAGAAATGAATAATTTAAACTACTGTAAGAGGGTGACTTTGTGGGAACAGAGAACGTGATGTTTGAGAGTGAAAATGCAAAACTGAAACTTATTCTCTTATTTCATTGTGGATACTTTCTAAATGATAAAAATCAGTAGGTAAAACTCACTTGGCCACACACTGGTAGCAGACACTGCTGAAACTTTATAATCTGGAGTGACACAATAAGCAATTCAATTTGTAAAATTACAAGCACAGCTGATAGAGGTGAGGATCATTTCAGCTCTGAGTCAGCGTGGCGCTGACCTTCAAACAACAAAACAAGACCAAGACAGTATGTTCTGAGACACCACACAACAGGAACTGAGGAGGCGTGTGAGGATACGTACACATTGTATATTACAGTATACAAGGCAATCCATCATAACATCCGTCAGTGCTGCTGTAGGGTAAACAGGATTATCAACAAGTACCCTCCTGTCGATGACCACAGATTGGTGATAACTCCTCGCAGCTCCCCAACACCTCGCTCAATCTCTGCCTCTCTCACACACACATCCATCGGTTTGTCATCCATCACACTGCTCTGTCAGAGCTCATACTCTGTCAGCCAATTTAGTGATAAGGCCTGACATTATAGGGTGGACCTCTCTTTACTCTGTTTGTGCGAGCGTGACCATGATCTTTCCAGTCTTGTTATCGACATGCCAGCGGCAGTTCAAATTAACGCCTTCACACTTGTGCATTGCGGTCAACAAACACAAACACATACTGGTCAAAATTTCTAATCAGAGGAAAATTAATTACCCCGGCGGACAAACAAGGCGGCCCTCTTCATCTTTTTTTTTTTGTGTGTTTCTTTTTTCTTCTTTTTGAGCTACAGTTAGAAAGGAAGATGGATGAGGAACACAATCAGCAAGCGGGTGTTTAAAGCATGCAAGCTAAAAATGAGCCATATCTATAAACATATAGATTCCCTATTATTGAGGCACAAAGCTGCTTCTCACTGCAGGTAGCAAGCAGGATTAAAGAGGAGAGAGAAGAGGAGCGGAGGAGAAAAAATGATAACGACAGGTTCATAAAAAATAAAAAGTGTGTTTGGTTTGTGCGCCGCATGGCGCCACATTTCCATATGAACGAGGCACAGGTAGAAACACACACGTACGTATGATTTACAGTATATGCAAAGCATGCACGCCGAGTATAAATACACACCATCCACCTACACTGCTCACTCTCACGCACCCCACCTTCCGCACACACACAGTCACACACTTCCCCACTCACTCACTCCACCTTGCGAACACACTCACGCACGCACACACACACACCCTCCACCCTCGACACACACCTTCCACCCCACCCCTTCATTAATACTTTCCTCTCTAAACCGAAGGAGAAAGCCCTCCAATTATAAGCGACTCCTCAGCAGACGGGCTCAGCGCTGCATTTATTAGGAGCTCATTTGGCTAAGCAGGGCTAAACACAGCGCACCGCAGAGAGGCAGGCGGAGAGGGTGGGGGTGTGTATACGAGGAAGAGGAAGATGCACCCTCTCTCTCTATGTCTCTGTGTGACATTAAAGGGAACATCCCTGTATTCTGTCCTAATCCAAACTGATTTGAGATGGCAGAGGGGGGTTTGAGAAGCAATGCTGGATTATTTGTTTATGGTGGGGGGGCTGGAACGCCTCTGCTTCCCCAGATTTACCATCTTATAGCGTCTCGCAGCTCTTAATCACCTCTCTTTCCCCCAAACACAACCCATTTACAGTTCAAAGCGGCAAAGCCTATATCTATCGCCGGCTATATTACGATTAGTATTAATATCATCACCATATTCAAGGCTGAGAAGTCTCAGAGGGGAATGAGGGAGGGGTGATCGCAACAATACTGTTGCTGCCCAAATATGGCGGCTTGCTTTCTGAAAGCGTGACCTTAGAGAGGAGACATGTCTCGCTTTAATCATAACTGCTGCTTTGCCTGGTTTGGAGGGTTAGAGGTGTTACTCAGCACTTTCAAAGATGGATTTTTTTCACCCATGTTGTAAATTAAACAAAGTCAGTTTCCTCTCCATTTTTCCATTTTTCATTTTGCATTCTAGGAGACCTTGAAGTAGAAAAAGTGCAGTAAATATGTTGAATAGCAGGTGCATGACTGTGACTGTGACTGTGCATGAAAATCCAACTTTTCAGACTTTAACAGCAGCAATATTCTGTTTCAATACCACACATAGTTCATTTATATACTTAAATGTCTGCAGGTTAGCGCAATACTGTAAGAGAATCCCAATGATGATGTTATGACCCACTTTTATACTCTATAGTGATATATGCGCTTCAGTACTTTATTACATATATGCAGGACTATGCAGATTTGTTACAGATCAAATCTAAACACTAAATACTAAATACTCTAAACTGATTATTGAGTCTTTTCTGTGACTAAGATTGAATAGGTTTTTATGTGAACTCTTCTTTAAGGTGCAGTGTGTAGGATTTAAGGAATATAAATGTTCATAACTAAGTTTTTATATGTGTATGATCACCTGCAAACAAGAATTATTGTGCTTTTGTTACCATAGAATGAGCCTTTTGTAGATTTTACAGATGCCATGGACCTCACCTTTATGGAGTCCACTGTTTTAACCACCATGTTTTTACTGTAGCACAGAGAGAACAAACAAAACATTTGCTCTAAACATGTTTTTCGCATATTTTTTAACTCAACTCGGGCTAGAAAGGACAAGGTGAGACGAGTAGGGCATCGCATTCAGCAACTACACTACTAGGTACCAATTCTACACATTGGTCCTGTAGAGATGAGTGAATGTCACTGTTAGCTGTAACGTAAGTAGTTGTTAGTAAAAGCTTACTGAGAACTACCAAAACAATTCTTATTATCTGTTGCAGAGAAACCACAGCTGAGCTCCTCATTCATTTGTCTTATCAGGGTCGCATCCTAGTTGCCTTTGAGCGAGACAGGAGCTACACTTTGGACAGGTGGACACGTATTGCTTTCTTTTTTTTTAATATTGTGCATATTAATAATGATGTGACTGTAGTGACAATGAATCTATGAAGTAAAATAACCACAACAATCCAAATCCGCAAGGTGAGTCCAGATTTTCTTGATATGAAATGCTTTGAGGTCCCTACAGGGTGCAAGTGCATACATTGCCATTGGTTGGATTCATGTAAACTACTGTGTAGAGATTTATTATACAGATACCATCTTTGATATCTGGATTAAAGACAACAAAGTACAATCAATACTGCAGGTGCCTGTGAGTGGTAAACTAGAACGCTGATATTTTCATTCTTTACCTTGGAAGCAGAAGCTTGGCAAAATATCTCAACACAAGGTCAAACTGACTTGTTGCCTCAACTACAGCGCATGGCCTTCCTCTATAGTTGGAGTTTCTCATTTTCTATACAGTTATTATCACGTGGTCTGTCTCTATGGCAACTGTGCTCAAATCTAACAAAACAACACTTTCCAAATTAAATCAGTGAAATATTTGCTTCTCATGTAGACTTATTTCAGAACGTTTCCAAATGAAGTCTTCACATCATATTTCTGACTCCCATCCTTATCCACAAAAAAAAAAACCCAACTCGCATCAGGATGAGATGGAGTTTTTAACTGTAAAAATGAGAAAGAAAGAGGGAAAAAACAAGTGTCAAAGGTCATATCAGAAAAACTATAAACAGATGGAAGAAAGGAAACAGCAGACACGTAGAGAAAGGTAAAGTAACAGGCAACAGAATAAAAACACAGAATCATGAAAAGAAGTACAAGGTTTCCAGAGAGACAAATAGAGCTGGATGGGGAAGATTAAAAAAAAAGCAGAGGATAATAATTGCCCTCCCTCTGTGGCACTCTGGTTTTTAAAGTGTGTTTTTACGTGTCTGCGTCGTCGTGCTGCACAGCGGGCGTCCCTGGCATGGTGCCAAACTCCATCTTCCCTCACCAGGCCCAATAACCACCCAGCTATCTGCACCTGCTCCAATTATTATCCTATTAGCAACAAATACCGCACAATTACTGCTAGAAACCCTCACACCCAGGCCGCCGCAGGCTGTAAAAACCCAGGGAGAGAGAAATTAGCAGGGAGCAGCAACAGCAGCGATCAGACAGCAATTAATCAGCAGAGACACATCTCAATGTGGAGAATATAGACAGAAGCCCAACACCTTTAGCTCTAATGGAGAGGGCTGATGAACAGAGGGGAAGGTGGGAGGATACAGATGTGGTGCTGAGGAGAAGAGAGTTATATTTCATTGCTAGTTTCTGTTGCACAGGTGGACATAATTTCCATATCTCAAGTTTTTATGCTTTCAAAAGCATGTTGTTGACATGACAGGTGGAAGCGTGTGAAGGATGACCCACCAAAGCGATTTTGAAAACCAAAAAGATTCATGGATCTGAATTTTGATGAATGATGTCAGTAGAAACATCAGTATATATTGGCACTTGATGCAGTAAAAAGTAGGCCAATGGTGTACATTTTCTGAAGATAGGAATTTATTATTAGAAATATGTTAAAGAGGAGTTGATTACTTTTCCTTCAGAGTTTGCTAAATGGAACTTTCCATGTGTTTTTTTTTTCAAGTGATCCACGGTTCACACAGAGGGCAGTCTAAGCAGAAATGAATGACCGCTGAACTTGTTGAGCTTTACCACCCAATTTAACTGTAGATAACAGTTAACAGTTTTATGCTTTATCCCTCATAGGAAAATGGAAAAAAAACTGCAGGCCAGAATCTGTTTCAGGGTTGAGGTCAGTTTACAGCAAAATTAATAGATATTTTTCTGGCCACTTGGGGATCAGCAAAACAAACTGTAAACACAACACACTGACATATTTTCACCTTGTAAAGTAGCAAACAGATGTCTATTTACACATCCTGCGGATACAGAGCAACATTAGCATTCATTTGGAGTCATGTTTCATGGCCACGTCTTTCCATCGCCTTGACATCCTGGCAGACAAAGATTATGGGCACGGCGCTGGAATAAACACTTCACCTGACAACAACATCCAGACTTGCCCTGATAGGCTGAAGATGTCCGACTGATACAAAAGCTGAACTCAAGTAAAAACCGCTCCCAGCAAACCAAAATATACCTGCTGCACACCAGACGCGCGCACACACACACACACATAAATGAAACTCTCTAGTATTCATATTCAAATGAAAATTCTTATCTTTCAAATTGTGGCTCTTCCCTTCAGTTGCTTTTAATGCATGTCGGAGAGATTGAAAAGTAGGTGAGCAGAGAGAGGAAGGGAGAGAGAGGGAGAGGGAGAGAGAGAGAGAGAGAGAGAGAGAGAGAGAGAGAGAGAGAGAGACGCTGAAAGGAGAATTTGGGTGAGTCCAAGGCGTCATCGCACCCTCTCCCCGACAATTTATCAGCCGAAAATTTGACAAACAGACAGACAGAGTGACCGACAGACAAATTTCTTCTGCAGGCCTGTTTAGCCACGCCCATGATGGCTGTCAAAACAGCAGTTAGGAGGAGAAAGAGAGATGCAGCGACAGAAAGAGAGGGGAGAGCGAGATAAAGACAACATTGAAAGCCAGGGAGAGAGAGAAGGGGGGGTCTATCTCTCTGTCTTTCTTTAATGAAAGTCGTGTGCTTTTGGAGACAGTTAAAGCTGACAGAAGCACTCAAGTCCTGGCCAAGAGGTCTCACACACATACACATACACACAAATCATTTTTGGGGAATGCAGCAAACATGTAATGTGTCCTTTGGTCTCTGAGACACACTGGGTTCTTTGACATCTCTCTCTCTCTCTCTCTCTCTATCTCTATCTGACTGTATGTGTGTGTGTGTGGTAGTGTGTGTGGCCTCAGGCTACACCAGCCGGCTGGTCTCCAGACTAATTCGCACAAGGCGAAGGTCAACCAGAATTCCTCCAAGGTCTCTCAGTCTCAAGTCTGTTTTTCAGTCCTCATCCTTGTGTGTCTGAGTCTTTCTTTCTGTCCATCTTCTTTCCGTGTCCTTCAATTTGTAGAAAATGTTGCAGTAAAGAACATCAGTAGAGTGAAAGTATAAGAAAATGTGTGTATTTTCCACTCAGAAATGCTCTCCTCTACAATGTAAGATGAATCACTATTGTAAATCCTCATAACATTCAGGGGTTATGATGGGCTGAGGCTGTCTTGGGTAAGGACCACCTCAGGTCAACGTCAAGTGAGAGGATGCAGCAGAACTGTCCCTCTGATTATGAAAAGAGACAAAAAAAGGAGTGAATTGTAATTATCAGGTAAACTTCTCTCCAAGTTTAATTTCAGCTAATAACAGTTGTGCTATTGTTAGCTCGCAGTGCTAATCTTGAGCTGTTTCTCAATTCAGACACTTTTGTTTTATTGTTTTACTGCTTCTTCTTCTTCATCGTTGCTGAATGGCAACCATGCAGAGCATTAGCACCAACATTTGACTATCCAAATTTGGAGCTTAAAGTGGAGTTTTCAGGAGCCGGACCACACCTCAACTGCGTCACTTCCGACAGTCCTATAAATACCCTGTGGTTCCTTTCACGCTCGTATTCTGCACGCCCTTCCCACCCACCCCATTTCTTTCCTTTTCTTCTCTCTTTCCTAGGGCCTGACAGGGGGGTCCGTCATGCCCGGATGCAACAGCGGATTCCCTACCAAAGCTTACTCACACTGCAGCATCAGACCCAAGAACTTCATGAGATACTTCATTCGCAATCATTCATTTTGTCAAGAGATAATTTTAACGTATATATTGTTGATGGTGTGGTCCGTGCTAGTGAAATGACTATAAAACATGCAGTACATTCATTAGTAAAATGTGATTTTCACAACAATCACTCAACAACCCCTTCAGTTTCAGCAGCTTCTTTGGCTCCACTGCCAGTGGTCCCTCCCCTTCCTTTACATAGCCAAATGGCGACCAATAAGGTTGATAATTGTCCAGCGTTCCACACACCATCCGGGTATTCACAGTATTCACAGACACTCAGAAACTCAAAGTAGCAAGTGTGAGAATGGAAGTATGAGAAGTGAGACACAGCATTGGTCTGTGATTTTGTGCCTGTGACAAAAATGAGAGGGAAATGCCACATGTCACATGTGAACATATGTTCATATGTATGTGCACAGTATTAAACTCAACAGCATTGATTATTGATAAAATATTAAATCTAAAACATTAATTACCTGTGCATGCTGGGCATTATGGATGCACATCGCTTCATGGAATAAATAGTATTTTATTTACCAACTTTGCACCCAGCGAACTTAATAAGGATAAGTGATTACAGAAGATGGATGGATTTATGGATGGATGGATTTGAAAATGTAAAATATTGCGAGGACTGGACTTAAAGACCCTTTCCACAGCAGACATTTTGACGTGTCAATGCAGAAACCATAGGTGTAAATAATAACATTGACGGTGGCTCCATTCCATTAAGTGTCCCAGTACAATCCATGTCAGTGAGTGAGCATCATTAATGTTATTAATTACACCTGTGCTTTCTCTGCTTTGACAAGGCAACATGTCTGCCATGAAAAGAGTCCATTACCAAGCAGCAGAGCCAGTGCACTTACAGAAAGATTTTATTGTCATTGGCTGCAGTTTTGCACACTGCCATCACATCTGGAGTGTCTTTGAGATATAAAAATATCCAGTTTAATGAACCACTGGTAACATATGATTTTTATAGGAGCTCTGATTTAATTTCTTGTGTACCAACTCCAAATACTAAACTAACTAATCTAACAAAGACTAACACATTTAGATCGTAGAACATTGTGTTCTATTTGTATCACTATGCAGTTGGTACAAAGGTTGCACATTTAATCCATGTTGGCTTCCTGTTCCACCTGCTCTGGCTGCCAACGGTTTGTTGCATATTAGTTCATATCACATACTTAACATAGTTCCCATTCACAGTTTAATCGTTATTTGTTGAGCTGCCTTTTAGCCTTTTTTGGCATCAGATGCATATTCAAATGATAAAGCACCAGTTCTGAAGTGAACTGTTGGACTAAACATGAAAAATCATGATACAATAATCATGGTCTTCATTCCTCTAACAGTAGAATGTCAGCCTGATGAGAAACTAGGATTTCATTTGTACATTATTATTTAATGAATCTAATCACTCTATAAAGCACTACAGTGCATGCGCATCAAATAAATCTGTCCCACATAAAACCTTGAACTTCAGGTGATCCCCATTTGACTTAGGTAATAAGGAAATGAAGCACGTACAAACTGAAGGGATTTTTACATGTGGCTTTCAAAATGTGTTCAAGTAGAAGTTAGGTTTGCATACATTTCCATGATTGCGATGGCTGCACCTGCTGCTATGCAGCTGATTTAAAGTCTTGGCAGTGTTGTTACTGGAGGGAAATCTTAGTAAGTAACTCATGAACCTGAACAGAGCTGTCATCTAAAAATGATCTTATATTTCTCCCTCAACTGCCAACTACACTATATCCAACTCTAAGAAAAGAAAAACTTGACACCATACACAATCATCAATATGTCAAATGTCACTCTGCCAACACGGAACAAGGCCTGTGGAGGTTAATGATACATCACAACAAAAAGTTTAAAGAAGAGTTGCTGAATGATGAAATCAAATCTGACCTTGTCAGAGAGGTGTAAACTCAGTCCAGAAGCACAGACCTGAAGAACACTTCAAATGTCATCTGAAGTGACTCAAACAATGAGTGCATGGAAAAAAATAACGATCAAAGGGTAAAATAACCTTCTTCTCAGTGGAGTGACCTTCCAGAAGGCCACCTGAAGTGTTCGAAGTTTGGTTGTAAACAGTAAAGATCACTGACCTGTGGAAGAAACTGACTTTAGAGATATGTCGATTGACTCAGAAACAGAAGCAAGACATTCACAAGGTGTGGCAGGAAATCTGCACTCATTTCCAACCCACACACCAGCACTTGACATCCTTACAGTCTCACACAGGCTTTATGGTATTCATAGAAACAACTGCAAACTCGTTCTTTTTCATGTGACACACAATGAAAATAAAGAATCTTTTTAGCAGCTAGGTTGGCAAAAAAAAAAAAAAAAAGTCCTTTCCATGAATATTAGCTCAACAGATGATTGTGTGTCCCAACACGATGTGTAAGATAAGGTGAAACTTTCAATTTTCATGTAAAAAAGCAGCACAGCAGCAGCAAATGTATTTATTTATATTACCTCTTGCTTTCACCTGTGCTCCTTTGACCCCATCTATTCACTCACCGTCCCCTCTACTTCCCTCTTCATCTTCATCTCCACTTTTTCTCTTTCCTTTTCTCTCCTACTCTCTTTTCCCCCACCGTATCCTCTTCGTTCGTTGCTCTCCTTTCTTCCCCTTTCCTCTCTTTTCTTCCCCTTTCTAGTCCTCTCCTCTCCTCTGCCCTCAGCTTCCAGTCCCCCAAGTCAAACACATCAAATGAAGCTTTTTCATTGTTTCAGATGCAAATTTGGACCGGAATCAGAATTAAATAAACGTCTTCCTTTATACAACGTTACTGCCATCATAAGTGACTCATTCACACACAATAGAAGAAATGTCTCATTTTATTGAGACACAATGGCTCTTTGGCAGCTTTTGTACCCTTCCAGCTCCCCACCCCATTCCCCTCTTGGAATAAAAACCCCCACAAAAATAAAGTACATCCCAAATTTTTCAAGAACTCTTATTATTACTAATCGTCATGCGGAGGCGACCCCTTACATGTGCATCATGGGAAATGAGGGAGGTGTCACGAGGAGCAATGCTGTCGTGTTCTCTCTGAGTGAGTGGATAAGTGCTACATGTCAGCGTCATGTTTAAAGACGCGCTGCATGATATCTTTGTCATCAGGGCCGACAGAAATCACGGTTGGAGACGAGCGGCGCGCCCGCTTGTCACAACAAACCCCTGCAAGAGGGGCGCGCGGCACGATGGAAAGCTGTAATTTAGAATCAAATGAATTATCTATGACTTCGGTAAGTTTGTCAGAGAGACGAAGACGTGACGGCTCACGACAGAAAATGTTAATGTTGTGTGGTAAATTACTGCAGCTCCAAAAATTATTTCAGCTGTTCAGGAAATGTAACAAGATGGAAAGAAGGGCCTAATTGAATTTGTAAAGTACATGTGGAGATAATAAGCTGGGAAGCAGATGATGTGTTAGTGGTGGCATTTATGAAAATGACAATGCAGAAAAGTACACAAAGACCCTGTCAGATCTAGAAGAGTTAGTATCACAGAGGACTGCGAGGTACAGTACAGTGATCCTCACCAGTGCAAACTCCTAAGACTGGGTCAGGACCTCACTGTAAGTGGATTACGTGATGCCAGTTTTGACCTGATTTGGTTCCCATAAATTCATTTTCAGAATCTTTTTTCTAAGTCAGTTAAGTGTTATGGCTTTGGGTTTCATGTTTAGTGTTTCCTGTTTTATTTTGTATTTCTCGCCTCACCTTATGTCTGTGAATTGACTTCCTGCCTTTTGTGTTTCCATCCATTTTTCTGCTTTGCCATAATTAGTCTTCAACTGTGTCTCGTCATTCTGCCTCACTATACTTAGTCTTTGTGTTCCCTTGTCTCAGGGCCAGTCCATCTTCGTTCATCTATGCTCCAGCATTCAGATCGCGCTTTGTTCTGGTGTTGTTTGGATTTTTGCCTTGCTTTCCTGAACCTTGCCTGCCACATGGACTTTTGTTTCTCGCCAGTTCCCTGGCAGACAGCTTTGTTTATTGAATCTTGTTTAATTAAATCATTTGAACTGCACAAGCTCTGCCTTTAGTTGTCTGCATTGAGGTTCAGTCCCTCATGTTCCCTGCTTCTCTGTTTTAACTGTGGCAGCTGAGAACTACAAGAATGATAACACTGCTAGAATAAGGTCTGATGGGTGAAGCAACGTGAACAGTCAGAAAAGTAAAAACAGTTCAGCCAGATGATTGGAAGGACTTTAAGAAGAAATGTAATGTTGTAATGGTGTTGCTATAGGGCAGAATTATCCTGTAAACATGTGTCAGATTTAGGGGGATCAGAAATACAATATAATATTCATTAGTATGTTTTAATTGGAAATAAGAATTCTTAAGTTCATTTTACTGATATCTACAGACAGAGTGGGTCCTTTTCTAACTTGTTAAAAACCTTCACATGTATGGTGCTGGAGAAAACTCTCGAAACTCCTGAAACAAACATACAGGCAGTCTTTGGATCGTTCTTTTCAACGTTTTCACTGTCTTTATCTGTGATTTAGACAGTTTTCACGCCTTTTACACTGTGTTCTCTCATTGACAAGTCATCTTTGTTTACATGCAGCTTTGCAGAGCTGTTGTCAGCCAAAAGGAAAATGAATGGAGGGGGCTGGGGGGGAGTGAGGAGGTACTTTAGCATTCAGCATTTCCGAGTGTGTTAAAAACACACACACACACACAAAGGACACTGCTCTCGCTGACTCTTGCTTTCAATTTCACTTTGACTCTTCATGAAAATCTAATTCATTTCACTGGACATGCCTGAAATAAATTAACATATATCTTATTTGTGTATAACTGACACTACAGTAGCAAACGATGAGTGACCAGGTTGAGTTTCACCATTTTATTTTTTATTCATGGGACCTACAGTCTTTGGGCTACTGTTGGCAGCATCATGCAGAGTACAAACTTGATGCTTTCATAAGAAGAGCCATGAGCCCATGTGCAAGAGCAATCTGAAAAAAGCAAGTTGACCTCTTTTCAATCTTTGCACTGAACGCAACCACTATGGTGATTATCAAAAAGCATTATTATAACACACAACTTGTATTCCATCATTGAAGGAAAGATGATGAGCATATTTAGTTAGACTTTTCCAATTACCTGCCTGGAATTCTTTATAAAAAATCACTCCAACTAATTCCTGTTCAGGGTCTGTAGTTTATCCCAGCATGTGTAGAGAAGGTCAAAGACAAATCAGATTTAAATTGGTTGAACCAATAGTGCTTGAACCTTCACAAACGCTGTAAATTGAAAATTCACGTAACCAAATAATTGGAACATCCTTGGTTTGGTCTTACAGTTTGCAATGGTCGTACAGTTTTCAATGAATCCTCGTGATTTAATACAACAATAATAATGTGTTTTTACTCTTCCTTGAACCACAGTATGTATAAGCCACCTGGAAGAGTGCTGGGCTATGTAGTGATTTTATTATTATGGTCACTGCTTGGGCCCAGATATCCTTCAATTCCTAGGAGGAATGTCTCTTTGTATTATCACAATATGAACAATTAGGTCCAACAGAAAAGTCAAAAACTTACAAATTGTAGTAATATTGGCCCAAACCTTTGGGAGACTGGAAAACTTTTTTAGTGTAGTAGAAGATCATTCACTGGAATAACTTGGGCACCATATGCTCAGCTCAGTTTAACCACTTAAATCCCTCCACGGGATAGCAGTGGAGTCTTACTAAAAATGAACAGCAGTTAGTTAAACGTTTAGTCTTTATTAGTGAACATCTACTTGCAAAATCATTAAAGCACCATCAAATAACTGAGTAGGAGTTTGTTTCACTTCACACTGAATATTAGATAAAGAAAATATCCAGACAAGCACACACTCACACACAGCCTCCAGACTATAGTGTTTAGAATAAAACCCCCCTGCTGTCCCCCCTATAAGAGACATCTCAGGTGGAAAATAGAAGAAAAATTCTTGTTTAAAAAAGTTGTTTCCAATTCAGGCAGAAACTCAAGCATGAGTGAAGATTGTCTGAAAGAGAGAGAGAGAGAGATGGAGAGGGTGGGATGGAGAGATGAAGAGCGGAAGAGAGATAGAAGGACAAAGGGAGAAAGAAGGAGAAGGAGAGCAAGAGAGATTTGGAGGAGGTTTTAATTGTTTTCCCATGATGCTTTGAGGAGGGCTCGGGGCTCAAAGCGTCGGAGCAGAAAGCTGTTGGAGGGCCTATCGTCCTGGCAACCAATCCTGACCCTTTAGCACACATCAACATGTGCACACACACATACACACTCACAGTGGTTCGTTTAAAGTCTGACATCAGCAGGGAGGAATGCAAAGGGGAGGGAGGAGGTGAGGTGGTGGTGGTGCGTGGGGGGGGTTGATTGGGATCAGGAGACGTTATGTGGAAGGGGGGGTGATGATGAGGAGGAGCTGAGGAAGGAGGAGAGAGGAGGTGGGACTGGAGGGGAAAGGAGGAAAGATGGGGAGGTAGAGGTGGCAGCAGGGGCTCAACTTTGACAAAAGTTGAGGAAAGAACACAAGCAAACAAGGTTGTTCGCAAATTATTAAGACTTCTAGTGTTAGTGAGTGCTATGAGTGAGTGCTATATTCATTTATAGCGAAGTTACTTTCTCACCTTTAGAAATGTATAAAGTTCGCTCTTGTGACTTCCTCTCGAACAGCACTGGTGTGTAAAGTTCATGTACTGTGTTGTAAATTCAAAGTAGTGAGAATCCGAGAAGTGGGAAGTGAATTAAACTGTCATTTTGTCACTGAAGACGCAGTAGTGGGAAGATGATGACTAACTCTGTTGAAAATAAGTCAGAGTGACAGAGGTAGGGTGCCATTTTTGGATAATTCATCTTCCATCTCCAAGAGGTGATGATACAACAAAGATACCAACTTACTTTTTGATTGGTAATAACTGTTATTAGTGGCACTGAAGTAGCAATTTGCCGTGTTTCTGATTATTGCGAAAATCAGTATTATCACCGCAAGACGTGTTTTTCCAAGACAACACTAAATATATAACAGTGATTATAGTTCAGTACATCCGATTAATAAATAATGTCACCAGAACAAGAATCAACTTTGTGGCAGCAGATTGTGTTTTGCGATTTTCTGTTTCGACTTGTCCGTTCATGCACAAAGTTAGGTAAAGGTGTGGCTGGGTTGATCTTTACTGGCCTGTGCAGAGCTCTGACATCAACCCCATCCAACACCGCTGGCTGCTGGAGTAAACATGTTTGTGAGCCAAACCTTATCGGCCAACATCAGTGGGTCTGACTTCACTGATGTTCTTGAGGCTGATTGGGTGGAAGCAGTCAGGCTGCAAAATCAGGTGGAAAGTCATCACAGATGACTGGAAGTAAGGACGAGATGTTTACAAGTATTATATGAGTGTAATAGTACATATATTATTATATGATATATTTCTTGTGAATATACACTCATCTTGAATTTGATGGTTTTTATGTACATTTTTACACAGCATCCCAACTTTTTTGGAATCTAGTTTGCATAAACTAGTATTATTTCTTCTTCCAGTGTTCCAGTAAAGTCACACAGTATAACAAAGCTTACTGTACTTTTATTTTGAAAGGGAATCAAATGGGGGAGGCCATTTTTTTCTGCCTGCTAGCTTGCACTCAAAAAGCAGTCAAAAATGAACATCAGATGAGTTGTGAATCATGTTTTCACACCTTAATGTGAAGGCAAGCTAGAAACCAACCCCTTCCACCTCTCTCTCTCTCTCTCTCTCTCTCTCTCTCTCTCTCTCTCTCTCTCTCTCTGTCTCTCCCTCTGTCAGGCGGTTGAAGCATTGGACTCACTCTCTTCCTGTGAGAAGAGAAACTTGTGTTTGTAGGGATGAAGGGATGAGGGGATGGAGGGATGGAGGAAGGAGAGGAGGGAGAGTTCTTGGCTTCTTTGTTTCCAGGCCTTGATGTGTGACCAGCAGCTCTCCTTCCCTCCTCCTTTTCATCCCTTCGTACGACATACTGCCCAGCTCCTCTCTTTTTTCCTCCTTCCCTTCTTTCACTCTTTCCATCCTGCCTTAGTTAGTTAGCCTCCTGCTTTCTTGTCACTTCTTTCCTCCTCTCCTCTTTTCCCTTCTCCTCCTCTTCTTCATCTTCACCTCCTCCACCTCTCCTCCTCTCTGCCCACCCATACTGTCTCCACAGGGAGCTGCTTCACACTGAGAATGAATCAAAAGGCAAAGGAGAGAAATATCCTTTCAACATACGTGCACGCACACACACACAGTTACTTACTTACACACACACACACACACACACACACACACAACCACACACATACACACACATACAGACCAGAGGACTGTGTGGGAATGAACCAAGGGGCCTCGCTCAAATCCCTGTCTCTAGGCAACCAGCAAGGATATGCTGGGGGAACAGCATTAAAGTTGGAGAAAAACTAAAAAACACACACACAAAAAAATAGACACACACGCACACACACTGTCAGGCTCACTCTCTTTCTCCATGTATTTGTAAAACCAATCAGAAATGTTGAGCAATAAAAAAAAGGAAAGGTCTGTGAGTGATGCATGTTGTGATAGTGTGTGTAGAGAAATGATTAAGTGTCACACTGAGTGTTGACCTTCAGAGGTTTGACTCAAAACCAACAGTGATGCAGAGGTGAGCAAGAGCGCAAGAATGTGTGTATGTGTGTGTTGGAGGAGGTGGAGGTGTGTGAGTGTACAGCGCTAAAACTGAATCGCAACAAACACTTACTTGTGCTTATTTTGTATCTGTGTGTGTGTGTGCGTGTCCGTTTGTGCACAAATGGTTGTGTGTGTGTGTGTGTGTGTGTCTGCCACCTCTGCAGCTGGCCCTCCATCAGCAGATTAATAAGCTTTGTTGCCACGCCGACCGGAACCTAGTGACAACCATCCAGACCCAAGGCATTATGGGTAACGGCCTGACTGGCCGCAAGCTGGCCCTGTTTTTACAGCTCTGTTTTGTCCCACACCGTGCTCTTGTGTGTGTGTGTGTGTATGTGTGTGTGTGATGGTTAATTGCTCCTCTCTTGCCATCCTTCTCAATGACATCACTGCGGTCACAGATGTTTTTTTCCCACTTCTAGGACCCCTGGACACACACACACACACACACACACACTCAGAGCTCAGGAAACACTTCCAGGCTTTTGACTCGCTCTCTCACTCTGTCTCTGTTCGTCTTTGTGTCTCTTTCTTCTTTCCTTCCTCCTCTTAGTCTTTCCTCCTTAGTCCTTTTTTCTTGTCATCCGTGCCGTAATGTTGTGAAAAATAACTGAGTTTTAAAGAAAAACAGCTGTTTTCTTGATGTCGCATAATTCAGGTTATGGCATCTTTCATTTATTCAGGATTCAGTTTTCTTTATTTAGATTATGTAACTTAAAGCGGAACTACAGTGATTTAGTTTTACACTTCTATGGAGCTGGTAGACTTGCAAGAGAGACAGATTTTTAGTAGAATGGTCAATTATCTCACGATATCTTGAGTTTTAGTCTAAGTTTAGTCTAGTTTAAGTATGGGTCCAAAAACACTTCCAGTTTGTAATACAAGCTTTCTGAACCACATATAGTATATATGCTGAGATAATGTTATAAAACTCATGCATTGAGTAACGCACGTCGAGTGATCTGAACTTTTTAGTGTAAAATCGGAGGAAGGTTCTTTTAATTATGGGCCTGATCAGTCTACTTAACACATTTGCTTGTGATCGGAATGCAAAGTTAGGATCTGAAAAAATACTCTCTTTCCAAAAGTCTTGGACTTGATCACTAATGTGGTCATCACTCTCTCATATTCATTCATTAGGGAACAGTGCAGTCAGACTCTGACTTCAGTCCCTACTTGAACTCTCTTCCTGTTATCCAAAGTGACAAACAATAAGTGCATTCAACCATGTGGATACAACCCAACAATTGCAAGAATCACACAAGCATTACATTTATAGCAAAAAAAAAAAAAAAAAAGCGATAGAAAGCATGTTTTTTTTATTATTTATAACCATATGTGGAGTTTCTGCTGTCCTGATGTAAATGGGGAGCTCATTCCATCCGTTGTGGAGACAGGACAGCTAATAGTTGTGATTTTGTTGAGCATTTCTTGTAGTGAGGAAGTAGTGAGCCGACTGACAGTAGCAGGGTGTAGGCAGGGTTGATATGTTCTGAGAGCCATTGGAAGTTTTTAGACAATAATTCTTCTCCTACAGTACAAGTCTTGGCATTTGCTCAGTGGCTCTGACCCCTGACCTTCTATACTGTCACCATTTTTTTACTTATTCTAGCCCTTATTCTTTTCAGGTTATTGTGCTGTCTCACCCATTGTGAGCCATGGCTGCTGCTGTGAAGCAGCTTTTCCTTCAAAATGAGATGTCATAAATGAAAGTCTGGCAAGTCAGGGCAGAGAGAGCAACTCACAGGTCAAGTCCACTTTGTGACAAATAGTTGTTTATCGAGTCCATACTTAGAAGACATAATTCAAACAGAATGTACAGAATACTAGATTTTTTGTCACAATCTGAGACATCTTTCTCCACCTAAGCAATTTTTTCTGTGTGGAAAAATACATTTCATAACGGCATGACGTGTCAGACTTGAATTGAGGCCACAGAACTTCAAGAGAGTTAGACAGACAACAAGAGAAAAGTGTCCCACCATGAAGCTGTGACTGGAGAAAGTGTCGCCTTTGCCTTCAAACTCTTCTATCAGCTCACCAGACTCACTCTGTCTCACTGCTCTCCATCCCTCCTTTTGTCTTTCACTGTCCATTCCACATATATTTGTATCACTTCCCCAACATTTCTGTCCTCCTAACTACTTTTCCCATGTCCCCTTTTCTGTCACACTTTCTCTCTTTGTCATAAACTCTCACCACACAAAGGCGTTCCTCTCTCGCTCAAAGCTAAGGCCATGAAGTTGCAGTGCCCCCTGGTGGCAGACTGCAGTCACAACAAAGCTCAGTCAGAGGCAGTCCTATAGAAGAAAATGTTCCTTAATATTTTTGCTTTTCTTTTTTCCATAGCCAGAGGAGCTGCTGATAGACCTTTAAGTAAGCAGCATATAGATCTAGTCATCTGTTTATTGAAATTATTTCCTGAAGTTCAGGACTTTTGTTTTACACCTGACAGGAAAAGTCTGTGAATGTGGCAGTTCTTTGAGAATGTCAGAAAATGATAAGACACCTCCACAGGAAGTTCAGTGCGTTTCACATTATGCACTACAGAGTGGGGATTTTGACCAACCACTGAGGAAACATGGCTGAAAATAAGGCTAAGGAAAGAATAAGAGCATAAAAGGAAGGAGATATACAATATGGGATAATGGCATGAGGGCATGGATGCATTCTGACTTGAGCAACAGAGGAAATTTTTTGCTTAGATCATGTAAATCATATTTTAAAGATGACTCCAAATGGCTTTCATCTCCGCTCTGCTTCTGAAACCACATTAAAGAAACCGCACCAACAGAAAATACCAACTTCTGTCTCGTCACGAGGAGCATTTTCTGTCAGATCATTTCCCTCACTTTTAATTTCTGATGCTTCCCTGCGCGGCTCTGAAGTTAAATCAGGCTCTCCTCGGGCGTAATAGAGACATGTGAAACCACTTGCAGAGCGGTTTTTGGCTCAGGTGTGATTTCCACAAACAGGCAAGATGATTGACGTTGGCTGCCAGACAAGAGAACATTTCTCAGTCAGCACATTTGTATTACGACTGAAGAGGAGACCAAAATAGAGCAGAGTAGAATGTATCGGAGGAGGAAAAGAATGGATTAGAATCAAAGTAAAAGTTGAAAATCACTTGACATTTGGTCTGTGTTAAATTATCCATGACTGAATGCCACAGACTGTGGGCCTCAGTGAAAGCTACTTTGTCTGACTGAGCTCTGTCTGTCTTAATGAAGCTAAAAGAGTCTTAAACAGCTTAACACAGTCTTCAGGTTTCTACCTGTGTAAGGCAATACAGTGAGTGTAATGATGCACAGAGCAACGCTGTGTGTGTACATGTGTGAGTGTGTCTGTAGAGAGGGAGAAACTTTGTATGTACAGTACTGTATGTATGTGTGTGAGTGTGTGTGTGTGTGAGACAGTGCGGGAGAAAGCAGAGACGACATCAGAGTCCATATTAAAGGATAATTACAACTAAACAACAGGAGACTGTTCCCATGAAGAATCCCGGGGGATTATCACTGCTTATTGCTCCTTTACATTGTAGGGCTTTCATGCTAGAGTGTGTGTGCATGTGTGTGTGTGTGTGTGTGTGTACCTCCACCCAGCCTCCAATGTCCAATTCACCTCACCATAGTGTGATGAGAGTTACCTCATGTCAAAGTCTTTAAGAAACATTTACATCTTCCGTCTTTTCCTACTTTGTTTTGCACAAATCTTTTAGGCTTTAATATAAAATAAAAAACTGATATTTGACTCCATTCAGTCATGTAACCATAGAGGCAATCGTTCCCTGGGCTTAACCAAGTGTTGAAGTTCCCTAAATGTATCCATCAGATCACAAAAAAAAAACCCCACACGTGTCGATTTGTGTATTTTTAGAAAGCACTTAATTTTGTTATACTAGAACTTGTTCTAAATCCGCCAACTTCCTCTTTACATAACTTCAGTTTGTCAGATCTCTTCTTCTCTTCCGTGTATTTCAGGCACTATGCTGGATGACTGTAAATGTCAGGGAACACGTGACAAAAAACAGAAAAGGAACCATTAAAGTTTCCCAATAACAAACCCAAATAACGTCCTTAAGAAGACATTTTCTTTACCTAGGAGTTTAAGACTGATTGCATTTATTATCATAGGTTCACGTTGTTGTATTTGTGGCATGAAGTCAGCAGATAGATAACTGTGTTTTAAATGTCTCTGCATTATAGTGTATGTCTATATGCACAGTGTATAGCAGCATAGTTTAGTGTTCTGTTGTTCTGTAGCCTTTCAGACTGCTGTGCTCTGGCCTGGTGATGGCTCGTCATGAAGTGATGCTTCAAGCAAGCAAAGTCATTTCAATAAACATCCCCCAATATTAACCACAACTTGTGTCACTCTTGTCAAGGTTTTAATTCACTATATTAATTAAAACCTAAGACTCATCTTTTGTCTCCCATGTTGTCCCCCCATTCTATCAACTCACATGTGTCCTGGTTTTGGTGTGCGCACACAGTGGAGTCAAGGTTTTCAACTTATGATACTCTGCTGAGATTTTTGTTTCACTCCTCACAGCTTTCTATCCTTGTTTTGCATTTATAAATCTCTAATACAACATTTTCAAACAACTGAATGAACCAATGAACACGTCAAATCTTAGATAGAGATTTATCCAATTTGTTCAAATTCTGGCAGCAAGCATTTGGCAAACATTTTGTACCTAAAGTCGGTCACCAAACTTGCAACTGGATCACTGAGATCTTAAAAAAAAAAAGTTCATCGGACCCTCGATGTCACAGCTCTGTGGCTGAGCCCTCCCTGTGAGACAAAGCCAGAGTCCCAGTAGAAAATTAGCGCATTTAGCTGTCATCGCTCAGCTCGCTTTACAATCCCAACCAGCATTCACACAGAGGGCCCTGGCCTCTTTTCTCTCCCTCCATCCATCCACCCCTCCACCTCCCACCCCCAATCCTCGCTTGCTTGCTTGCTTTCTTTCTTTGAGTAGGAAAGGCGATCCCCTGTATAGCTCAGAGATCAAGACAGGAAGGTGTAAACTGCAGATAAATGTGATCAAGTGTCTCCGCTATCACAAGCCCTCACATCGGAGTGGCTGGCTGGCTGGCTGGCTGGCTGGCTGGGTTTACCTCCCCCCCTTCCTCCCTCTACACCAACATGGATTAGCTGCCCCCTCTTTGTGCCTCTCAGTGGAAGCAGACAGGTAGAGGAGATGAGGAGATGTTCAGTCATTTTGGGCTTGCAGACCTTTCAGACCTGCTCTCACTAGTAAAACGACACTGAGCGGCTATCATTAACCTCGGACAGACCTTTCTGTCTCAAAGGTCATTTCATGGCCTGCTGGATAATTTAGGCAACAAACCAGAAACAACTTGCTGAGATGAATACAGATAGATAACATAAATGTAAAAAAAAAGAACCTCCTATTGCGAAGTGTGATGATATTCCTGTGCAATAGTTAAACCTGCTTTCAGTGATTTTTTTCGATTGTCAACATGTGATTGTTAAGTTCATCTGGTTGACTTGTTCGCAAACAGTGTTTGGTGTATCTGCACGCGAGCAGACTTGGAGCAACATTATCATTAATTTCGAGTTGTGTTTGTCACTGATTTATCTGTGCGTGCAGTTTGGTGCTGGGAGGGCAGCGTGGCAGAGTTTTTAGCATTTTCTCTAACAAACAATGATGGTGAAAAAAAGTCATGGTCCATAAAACCAAGATCATCACACTGAAATGTTGGGTGAATTATCTGTGGGTTCATCTCTACAAGTGATCACTTTTCATATTACAGTAGTCAGAGATTGATCTACTGAGAGAGCAGTTTTAAGGAAGAACACAGAAGTTAGGTTCATGACTTAAAGGTCCAGTGTGTCAGATTTAAGGTGCTCTGTTTACAGAATATGGCAGAAATGGCATAAAATGTACGTAATGTATATAAAACACGTACATATGTTTTCATTAGTTTTTAATACCTGATATCAAGAGTTGTTGTGTTTTTGTTACGTTAGAGTGAGCCTTTTATATCTACAGATGCTGCGGATCCTCTTCCAGAGTCCTTCATGTCGCACTGACATGTTTCTAAAGTGGCCAAGAACAAACAAACCAAACACTGCCTACATAGGGATTTTTGCATTTTATTCAGGCCTTATGCAGCAAACTCTGTTTCTCCCTCACACCTCTGAGTAGGAGGTGAGTAGGAATATGAAAAGGTCAGTACCACCAATTTAACACAATGAAGTCTGTTTACAGGTCTTGGGGAGTACTGATCTTTTGCAAAAAAAAAAGTTTATGAAGACAAAATCTGATGAATTGTCTTGTCACTTAGATGAAGTTACTCAGAAGAAATGGGTCTGTAGCCCACTCCTTATCTCTGTTTGAGGCTAGCAGGTTAGAGGTTATGTTAGTCACTAGTGGCATTGTACACCCAAATCACAACTAGAACTGTTTGCACTTGAGTTGCATTGTGGGTATTGTAGGAGCTGGGTCATAGCCGAGGAAGAACAATATATGGAATAAAAAAAGTTCTGCTGCATTAATTTAGATTTTTTAGTTGTTAACTGTAGCTGAGAGAACCCACTTTAAACTATATATGTCCTCTATAAAAAGTAATGTACTTTAATCTGCAGGTCAGCAGGGAACAGTTGATGGGTTGCACCCATTTACCTTCATCCATCCATCCATTATCTGTAACCACGTATCCTCATCGGGGTGACAGTAGGGCTAAAGCCTGTCCCAGCTGACTTTGGGCGAGAGGTGGGGTACACCCTGCTCAGACAACACTAGAACATAAAGGAATATTGTTTCTCAGTCTCTGGGGTAAAAATCACTGTCTGAAAGTGTAACAATTTGTCTATTTTATTTGTATGATAATGAATGCTGATTACATGAATCGAGACACAGGGGTGCAAAGTGTAGTTAAGTCTTCACTGAACACACAACCCCAAGTGTGTGCAGATGAAGACACAAACAGCAACATTTGAGAAAAACATTATATGATTGTCTCTACACTAATGGTCCCTATGGATGACCGGCAGCAGATATAAGATCAACATTAACATTACAGTGGATTGGCTGCAAGTTCTCTTTCTATGTCTGTCCTCTCTCTGTGACTCACAAGGTCACCAATAACTAACCAGGAAAATACTTTTTTCTGCTACACCAACCACTGTTTCAATGGACCTGCATGATGATTACCAGCCCATGAAAAAATGGAATGAAAACATAAATCAGATTGTGATTTCTCTCAATGTGCTTCTTTGACAATGTACTGATTCAACACTTACCACTCATGGCTATGACTCTATGACCACAGTCACTACTTCTTTTAGATTATTTCAGTATTTGCACCAAAGTCTCTACACGCACACACTCACACACACATTTTTACATCCCAAGAAGAGGAGAAAACAAGAGAGGAAACACAAGCCTGTCACAGGCCTGTGTTAGCGTGAACATGTCCTCTAAGCTTAAGCTGACTCCATGCAACAAGTGGATGAGTGGTTTAGGTGTGTTTTTTTGTCTATCCATTAATGTCTCCTTCCTACTGCCATTAAATAAGTGACAAGGAAATGATCTGTGGCCAGGGGTGTTGTTTAGCTCAGTCAGTAGAGCAGCCACCACATGTACAAAGGCTCAGTCCTTGATGCTGTGACCCAGGGTTCAAATCCGACCTGTGGCTCTTTCCTGCATGTCATTCCCCATCTCTCTCCCCCCACATTTCCTGTCACTCTTCAAGCAAAAAAGGAAACAAAAAAAAAATCTTTAAAAGATCAGTGGCCAAATAAGCTGAATGAAAGAAGCCAGTTGCGCGGACATATGGACTCTGTTTTCTGCCAAATTACCTCTTTCTTTGGTATGAATATGTCTGAGTATGAACTGCACTACTGACACCTCTTTTCTTCCACTTTCCCTTTTTTTCTCCATCTCTCTTGTGCTCTCCTTCTCGACAGTTCACGTGCCTGATAAACCATTTATCCCTCCAAGGACGTTTTTCCCATCCAAGCATCCATCCAGTGAAATTACACACTCAACACATAATGGAATCTGTTCCTATCGTCTCAGCACAGAGAGACCCAGAACCCACATCTGCTCCCGAATACCCCAGACAATAAACAATTCACTACTCATGTTCAAATCTCATTTTTCGGACAAAGTCTTGACAATAAAAAGAAATAAATTACGCCGCCGCTGAAGGGGCCGTCTTAGCCATCCTTGAGACGTAGGGAAAAGTTTTTCTCAGAGTTTTTTCGCGTCGAGCAGATTCCTCTGAGCTAGCCATTATCTCAGGGAAGAAGTTAATTAAAGTGGCCCGGTCTGAATCAATGGGGGAATTTGCTGCCGCGCGACGGACAGACCAACGGACTGACGGGAAGAGCGGAGTGACGGCCATGACACCACTTCAGAAGAGAAGATTAGCTGAGAGACAAAACTCGCAGCTCTGATCAGCCCTACAGTGCGGCTCTCCTCCTGGATTACTCCTCTCCCACCCCTCCCTCTCCTCTTTTCTTTTTCTATCTCTCCCTTTCTATCCATCCATCCACGCCAACCCCTCACCCCCACCCCCCTCCCACATCTTCCATCCCCAAAAGAACTTGAGGGGGGTTTGTCTTCAAAGCTCGTCCCCTCCTTCCATCCCTGTAATTCCTCACATCATTACCAAGTTTCCAAAACTTAATTTTAGCAATTACACATGCAATTAATTAATAAATGTGCTGTCATTACAGCCCCTTGTGTGATCTGAGCCCCATGAATGGGAGGTTGAAATAAAGTGGTCAAATGAACTGGGAGGGCTTCAGAGAGAGACAGAGGGAGGGAGGGAGGGAGGGAGGGATAGAGGGAATGAGATTGTTATTAAGGGATTGCAGAGTTAATCGGTTAAGGGGCTGCCGCTCTATCAGAGGCAGAGGTCTGCAGGGAGAGCGAACGAGAGACAGACAGAAAACGAGAGCGAGACAGCAAGAAATGCACAGAGAAGAGGAGGAGGAGGAGAGGAAGAGACAGAAGAAAGACAGGATGGTGAGGATGGAGAGGAAAGAAATAGACCAGAAAAAACAGGAACAAAAGAAAACAGGAGAGGAGAAGACAGAGACAAAAGACAATAAGGGGAAAGGAAAGAGAAGGGGGGGGTGAGAGCTCTGTGGAGCGCACTCAGTTCAGTCAGACGGATTATTAATGAGATCGGCGAGTTCTCAGGTCACTACAGCGGCATGAGCAGCACCGCAAAGGCAAAAGACACACACACTCATAACGCACACTCAAAACAAGCAGAGCATTGTCGTGTCAAGGCAGAAAGGTGAGGAAAAGAGAAACAAAGAAAAGTAACTTCACACTGACTAAAAGTGGTTTCTCTTTTATTTCTTAAGAATGATGTGGTGTGACCATCTGCAAAAAGTGATCTTTGCTGGTAAACGAACAAAAAAAAACTGAGACGAAGCCCTGATGAATTCACAGTTGAAGGACAAAAAGTGGCTCACAGTAATGTTCAACCCTTTAAAAAGAAGTTCAGTTTCAAACACTCAAGTGTAGTTTCATTTCTCCTTGTTTGTTGACGGTGACAGAGACGTTTCAGTGCGGAAACAGGCAGACAAACAAGGCGCTGACTCATTTATCACTTCAGTGTGTCGACGGGAATCACACCTGATATGAGGAACGGGATCCAATTACAGACGTGTGTGTGGGTGTGTGTGTGTTTTAGTTGGATATCAGATGTACAGTATAAGAGCAAAGTCCATTAGCCAATATTCTAGCTTCATCAAGCTTCACAGAGCAGAAGCAGTGATGTAGGAGGAATAATCACTTGACGTGACTCATGGAAACCTTTGACCTTTCAGACCGCGACATTCACTGAGTGTGACCAGATTTGCCAAAAGCAAGTTCTAAACAGATCCAAGGTGGATAAAGACAATTTCCAAAAACTTTGCAGCTATCAGTGAGGATAAAAACTCAGTGACATCGTGGTAATTCTTGGCAGAACAGAAAGAAAACTTGATCTGATGATCCCAGTTGTGCACCAGCTTCACACAGGCAGCAATAATAATTTGAGAATGACGTTAATGTCAGCAATATTAAAGCTGGCAAAGACTCCTTTTATTATTTCCAAGGTGAATTTTTTCTTGCAGCTGGGTGAATATATGTAAAACGTATAAAACATAAAAGCATGTGATTGTATGCTAAAACCAGCCACGCACAAGCTCAAATAAAATACACCTTCGTCCAACCCAAAACTCACAGGTTAAAACATCATCACCCACCAACTGTTACACTGAAGATACATCTTCTGCTGACTCATGCTGAGCATTTAACAGTTTGATGGCATGAGAACTAAAAATCACCCTCTAAGACCTTGTGCTTGTACTCGAAAGTCTTCATCCAGAGGAGAAAAAGCATAAGAGATGATTTTTGGTTCTGATCATTCTCAATAGTTCATCACACATAAAGTGTATAACCAGTAAAAGCTGACGGGAGAGAGAAGGAGTTCAGTATAAAGTGTCCAGAGGCTTATTGAAACCTCTCATGTTGAATGAGGAAAGAGGAAAAACAAGATTACAAACAGAAGAGAAACCAAATGACTCTCTGTGTCGCCTCTCGGCTTCTCTAATCTGCTCTGAGTGCAGGCTGCTCAGTCGGGATGAATTAAAGATGAGGGTTAAAACAACACAGCTTCCAGGGTTAAGAGGAAAGGAGAGGAGAAGAGAGGGGAGGAGAGGAGGCCGAATTAGATCTACTCTCTAAAGTTGTTGTTTTTTTTTTTCATCCTGTGACTTTTTTTTTTTTTTAATTATATTAAAGAAAATCATAAATTAGACTGTCATGAATCCACCCTCACCCGCGTCAGTGAGTTTACCAGTTCAGGATCTTCACTTTAACTCACTGTTCTACAGTATGTCTCTTTGCTTTACTCTGACAAAGTATGTTTACCTCTGTCAAAACTGCCAGGATGTATGGGTATGGTCTGCACTCTGCCAATTCCATCCCAACACGCCTGCCTGTCAAAACAACAACTCTCCCTCTTTTTTTAAAGAGAAAAAGGGTAATTCCATGAATTAAAATGCTTAAATGACAGTCAATCAGGCTTGTAATTCCGTCTGGTATAATTAGAGGCTGGGAAAACTAATTACAGCGGAGAAACCTAACTCTCCTCTCGCTCCCGCTCCTCTCGCTACTACAGCAACCCTCATCACCGAGATCAGGTGACAGCTATCAAACTCGTTAGGCTGCCACGCACCGCCACACACACACACACACACACACACACACACACACACATACGCACACACACAGACACACGCACTGTATGGTTGAGTGAGCAGCTAGGCCAAAAAGAGATGGAGATGAGGAGGAGGAAGATGAAGGGATAAAAAAAAAATAGCAGTGGGTAATCAGGAAAGAGTGGCGACAACAACAGGTTGTGTTCTTAATCAGCAGCACAGAGGGGGAGACAGAGAGGGAAAGATGTACAGGATGAGGTAAAACAAGTGAAAAGGAGAGGAAGAGTAGGACTATGAAGGATAAAGAGTGGTACAGAGGGAAAGGGGGAGTATATAGACTGACATGTAAACTACTTTGCATCAGGTTGCTCTCAGCTTGATTACTGCTGGGAAAAGCTGTTTGCTGTAAAAAAAAAAAAAAAAAAAAAAAAAGAACATGTTTCTGATTATGCCCACGACCTGCTTACAGTCTTACCCATCTAAATGACACAACCAGCTGATAATTAGTTATGGTTATAATTAACTGCTTAAACTGCAGAGGAACTTAATTTTTCGTAAAGTACTGGAGGACAAAGTCCCGCAGCACCAAACACTGGAGAACAAAGTACTTCACTATGAGTTGCTGACAAATGCAACAAAAATTACAGCACATAATAACAGAGTAGCTTCCTTAAATACCAAATAATGTAAAAACTGTACTTTAAAGTACTTTGGAGCAACCAGTATAAAGGCATGTTTTTGTACTGGTAATGATTCAGAGATTGAATGACAATCTGTCTAAAAAATGTGGCTCATCCTTTCACTTTGTTACCAAAACATATTGGATTTTTTTTTTTTTTTATGTGCACATCACTTTAATATCGATTGATTTCTTTTTCTCTTTTTTTTTCAAGAATTATTTCCCCAGTGTGTCTATAATTTGTTTGTTTTTTTCACTGAGAAAAGACAAAGTTTACCATCAACTATGTTAGGAGGTGGTGGGATGACATACAGCAAAGGGCCATAGGTCAAACTCAAACCCTGCTGCTGCAGCAAGGCCATACTTACTCTACCAAATGGACTACCAGGGTGCCACATTCTATAGCAATTTCTGATGTGATTGTCATTCAGATTTTTGTCTTCTTTTTTTTAAAGTGTGCATGTTTTCACCTGTTAAATGAGAGTACATTTGTGCATTTGTTCTAAAAACTGAAATGATGATGATGATGAAGGTGAACTGGAATCAGTTGTGTGTGTCTGACATAATGGAACTAGTTTTTAATTTGTGTCAAACTGGGAATTCCACAGGATTACTAATTACTGAAATAGGTAAATAAGCGATAGGACCAAATGTTTCTTGACTGCCTCACATAAATGATGTGTACTACACTTCCCAGGATGCTGTGGTGCTTTCAGACGAACTGCAGTAAACTGATAGCTGCTCCTGGCTGGTCAGTTAGCAGGGGCCTGTTGCGTTAAACACTCTGTAACATTTAGCTCCTTTTACTTCCCCGCCATGGCGCAGTAATGAGCAGGTATCACTGTGAAGACAAACTCATTACACCGAAACCAATTGTGCAAAACCAGGTTTCTTAAACTACGGGTCGGGACCCAAAATGGGCCTGGGGGCCTGATTCTGGGCTGGTTTCCTTGTAAGGAGAGTAACAGGATATCTTGATGACCTTCCAACTAAAAGCCAGAAGCTGCTTTTCTACCTTGCACTGTGTAGTAAAATCTTCAGTTATCCTTTAAATTGATCATATGTATCAATTAGTTTCAAGGTTAGGTTCATCAAGTGTGAACCAGAGAACCGGAGAGTAAAAGACTTTTTGTTTTGGTATTTATAACCAGATGCTCACACAAATACACACATGAAGTGCACACATACACTTTTGGGCTCTGATAACGCACATTTGCATCATAGTTTAATCTTTGTATTTACCTGTTAACCCTCCATGTGTCGTTGGCTCGCCAGTGAGAAACCAGCTAAATGTCACTGTACGTTCCCTCCAAACCACGTTGTGAAGGTGGGTGGGGGACCTGTTTCCAAGACGACCGGGGTCTCATTTTTCGCCAGCGGCCCATTCCCAACCTGTTACCAAATGAGCCGGAGCAGCGCCGCCGAAGCTTCAAAGAGCAGCAGCCTCGGAGCCGCCACGGGGGCCGCTAATGTCAGGAAACCCAATACTGCGGCTCGAGCTGGAAGATTTCAGCTACAGCTACGTAGACAGATGGAGAGACTACAGTTGTTTAGTGTTTGATTTAGGATTAGGAGAAAATCTACTTTTTTCTGTTTTCTATCTTCCATGTGCCCAATTTCTTCTCATCAACTTCAAGTGCAGCTGATGGTAGAGCGTCAAATTCACATTTTACTTTCTGAGACTTTTCAAAAGTTTGCGTAAAATTCGCTTGATAGTTGCACGGAAACATTCGGTAACAAGTTTCTTCCTCACTCTCTCTTCATCTACCTGCATTTCTTGCTGTCTTTCCCCCCTCGCTCTCATTTTCCTTCGTGCCTGGAGGTTGCAGAGCTTCAAAGTTTATTTCCCTCCATGTTAACTTCTAGAAGGATGCTTGAAATGGAGAGAGTGAACTGGGAAAGAGGGAAGGAGAAGAGAAGAGAAGAGAAGAGAAGAGAAGAGAAGAGAAGAGAAGAGAAGAGAAGAGAAGAGAAGAGAAGAGTGAATGAATCTCCTCATTACTGGTTTCACTCAGAAGCCAAAAGCTATGGCTGATGTCAATACGAGAATATTACTGACCACTGTGGTGGCTTCACTGGCATAAAGATAATAATCACCTTCGGCGTGCACTCATCTTTGTGCAGCTAAATGAGAAGATCTTTGACTGTTAATTATCTGCTGACAATCACACATATTGTATATAATTTGTTGACGCGTGGCAGGATGTCTTTATATGTGTGGTATGGTTGTACAGTGGGGTCAGGATCTATTGACAGTATGTCATTGTCATGATTCTGCAACTGTAATTAGATGAAGGCCCATGCATGAAGCACAAACAATATTGTAGTCTCAGGCTTAAGCACGTTTCCACTTCATTCAGAGTAACAGGCACAAGCTCCACACTGCCACAGCCATTTCTCTTCCGAATGCAGGCCAGGACAGAGTGTGTCCTAAAGCTACTCCCTTGGCTGAGTGTATTTTAACACCAACTCCTGTTGTTGTACTTTGGGCTCACTGTACTGTACCTTACTGTACTCTATGTCAATGTTCCTTTATGTATTGTACTCTCCCTTGCTGGGAAACCAATTGCCCTCTGAGGACAAAATAAAATATGTGTTCATCTGTACAGCCTCATGTGATCCAATATAACCCTGTCATGAATTCTTCCTTTCACAAAGCAGTTTTTGGCAACACTGCCAAAAAGGTAATAACTATAATTTATGTTTATTATTGAGGTGGGTGGTGCTTCTGCTTTACTGGAGTGCATTATATTGAAATGTGTTCCAATATTATGGCCCTCTCATGCAACAATCAGGAAAACCTCTCAAAGTAGTGATATGTGTTCAACACCATTACAAACTACAGCCTCAATAATAAACATATAGTTAAATGAATGTATCTTCAACAGTATCAATCAAAACTGACATTATATTATCTCTGTAAAGGCAGAGCTGATTGTAAAAGTGCACCCACTGAAATGGCCGGTGAGTGTATGTTATCATGCATAAATATACTGTGTACTGTAAATAATATGCACATCTTGAACACCAGATAGTAATTTAAATATTGCCACACACATGAAAAACTCAAAAATTCAGATTGTCTTTCTCATTTGTGGTCCTTTTACTTATGGCTTATTCTCCTAACCACATTTATGTATCAAAATGTACCAGTTCTGTTCTGTACCTCTACCTGTTTTACATAGTTTGAGATGATCCCTGCAGAGCTGCAGAAACCGTTTTTGGTGTCAGTGCCTCACATTAATCTAGGACAGAAGATGATATTACAGTACGCGCACACAACACTGGCCACATTTTCTCTCCAAAGCGCATTTAATTTGCATTAAATATATCAAATAATATTAATAATATACACATGTACCTGTTTTTTTAAATGCAGCATGGGCTCACATGTTAGTTTTATGTGTGTTCCTATCTCCCATATGTCCTGTTTACAGTAGCTCTAGCTTTTCCCTGGAATCGGTGTTGGATGTGTGCGTGAGTGCGTTCACTGAAACAACAGCTGGTAAATAGAGGAGTCTCCTGTTCCAGACTCTCTGCTTCCCACAGCTCTGTTTCATAGTTTTCATGTTTTTTAGTCAAAAACTGGATACAGTAGGAGAATCAGGCTTGATCAAGTTTGGGAGGGTTGCAAAATTACATTCCCCACCTCCCGCAGGAAAATGACACACTTCCAGCCTCTATTCATCAGCGCGTGTCCCTGTGGACTTCTTCTTGTTCCCTCAACCTGGCCTGGATGCATCCGTTCATCTGCTCCCCACGTATACACCTCACTGTCTGTCGATCCATCTATCTGTCTGTCCATCCAGGCCTGTGTTCTCTCACCAGGGTTTGATTTCAGGCTGAATCGACGCCCTGTAAGACGAGTCGAAGCCAGCGGCTCCACGAAGGCTCCAGGGAGGGGAGAGGGGGCGCGCGGCCAGGTTTCATCCCAGGGAGGGTGCAGTGTTCTGGGGTTAGGAGTGGCCCGGGGGGCCCCTGGGCACGATGGAGGGACGGATGGGTGGATCCACTGACTGATGATTGTGTTTCCCCTGAGGCAGAGAGACATAGATCACAGCAGGTAGAGCAAGTGAGAGCGAGAGAGAGAAAGAGAGAACACTGGGTAGAGTTAACTATTTCATGCTTACCACACTTTATACTTCTTGTCCTATGCTGTGTCTGTACTTTTTGTTTGGGGCTGTTTTCAAGATTTGAAATGGTTGTGTGCGTGTGAACTTTTCAATTTCAACATGGTAATGTAAAACAACTGTACTCCCAAGAAAAATGACAACACCAGTTGTTTAAGCAAATGCCCCAAAACAACAAGAGTCTATGTTGACATGACTATGTAGTGACAAAACTCTTTCTGGGGGAGTTTCAGGAGCAGAGAGGGAAATAGTATGACCGTATTATGGAGCCTCAAAGTTTGCAAAGGGAAGAGGTTGGGGTGGACGGATGGGCCAACAAAGTCAGACTATAACATTGGAGAGCAGTTTACAACCAAGCCATATCCTGAACTCTAACTAAGTCATTTTGTGCGTGAACCCAACTGAACTTTAACTGTAACAGGATCTGTGAACGCTCTCAGTCTTCTAGGTCATCTTTTTTTGAGAAGAGTTCAATCAGGGGAAACTGGACTTGGTTGTAGATCTGTAAAGACATTTCACCTCTCATCCAAGAGGCTTCTGTTCTGACTGACTGACTAGTGGGGAGACCCAGGTATCTAGCTTCAGTGAGACTGTTAACCAGACCATTGTTTCCGCTTGGTTCAGTGGTGCTCCTTGTTGCTGTGATTACTGTATTACTGTGTAATGTCAGTCTTGTGGAAAGATATTAATACCCATAGTTTTGGAATGAGAATAGTGATAGGTGCCCACATACTTTTGGCCGATTAGTATATATGTTTATCTATGTGTTAGCAGTTGTATTCCCACTCATGTCCTTATAGGACTATGTTGCTATGGATACCAGAGATCAATTAGCCTTGGTATGTCTTTTAATCCTGGCTAAATCATAACAGCCGCTATAGCTCTGGTTGGATTAACTCAATTACAAGTAACTATTATTAAAGGACACTGTAGTCTCTCTCTCTGTCTCTTTCTCTCTGCCTTTCCGACAGTTTCTCATCCACTGTATAATAAGTAGCAGTAACATACCGCGCAACCCTTTTAGACACCAAATATAGATTCAGTTTCCGCTTTAACAAGGCCATTTCATTAAGATGAGCGGTGGAAGTGCATTTTTGGTCTAATCCTACTCGTCAAATTAACATCAAAGAATTGGCATGAAGAGACAGGGAGGAAGAAGAACTCAGAGGGAGAAAAATATTCCCTGTAATTGACAGATTATCTAACAAAGAAATAGGGCGATAAATCAAAATGTGAATCCATGACTTCCTCCGTGTTTTGATGTTGTTATTGGCACAAAGTCGATGCGGTTGCGTTTCACTTCCGAACGATCACACATTAATCAAATGAAAATTACTTTCTATTAGTTGGTTCCTTGACTGTTTACTTCAGTACTCATGAATAAAGAAAATTACTGTGGGAAGTTTTATTTCATCTCACCTGCAGCAGATTCTTTTTTTTTCACCGGAACGAGCTACTTAACCACACAAATGTGAGTGCTTTATGCTTTATGCAATATAGAAAATATATATGGGCCTGTGTGTCCATTTTAAAATATCACGCATTAGTTGCTATTAAAAGCATTAGTTTGTCTTCTTTTATATCCTGTTTACACTTTAGCACTGTATTTCTTTTAGGCAGTGTAACTCTTATGATTCTGTATGACACTTACTAGCTCTATTATGTTTCTTGATTGTTGGTTGTCTGACTTGAGACAAGTTTTTCTTGTATATTAGTTGCGGTTGTCTGACTATGAATGTGTCATGTGCTCAGATCTCTGAAAATTATATTCAAAGGCTCAACAACCCTTGGAAAGCAGTTTGAGATGCATTTAAATCGAAACCAAATACATGTAAATGCATGAATAGCAAGTATAACTGTGCCTTAATGATCATGATCATAGTCACTCTATTTGTTACATGATCAAAACATGTTACAGTGTGATGAATTAGTACTTGTGAGTTGACTCATAAGTGAAGCATGACGTGAACGTTCTTATTCAGGTGAACCTCATTTTTTTTTCCAGTTTTTCTAACACTGAGTGACAATCTCACTTTGTCACAGAGGGAACAGCGTTACTAGCCTGAGGCTTGTGTGTGTGTGTCTGTGTGTGTGCATGTAGATGCGTGTGTGCCTGTGTGTGTTGGGAGAGAGAAGCAGGGGGGAAGGTTCACCTCAGCTTTGAAGCAGTTTCAGGTAACTGTGTGCCAGGCAGGTAGACAGGCAGCCCTCAGCCTATAGCCCATGGTACCCTCCCTATATGTGTGTGCGTGTGTGTGTGTGTGTGTAGAAAGTCTCAGGGGAGGTCTCTGGTGGTCGCAGAGCTCCATCTTATAAGGATGGTCTCCTGCTTCTACTTTCTTTACCTTTCTCTTCCACGGCTCTATTTTCCCTCTTTACACTCTTTATTCTCACTTTACCCCCCTCTTCTCGGCTTTTGTCTCGCTTTTTAAAAATCTGGATGAGTGAGTATTTTATCTCTATTCTGCTCATTTCTCTCATTCAGCACCACAGAGAAATATCAAAATCATGATCTGAAAGAAAACTCATATCGTCATGAAAGCCTTCATGTTCCCTACTTCATTTCTCTTTCAGTTGCTCACTGTAAAATCCTGATCCAAGGTTGTTCATTCCTCTTTTTTTGGGTTCTTGTTGTTCTGTGAGCTAATGTAATGATTTTATTAATTTCACAGGATTATTTTTAGGTTTGTCTGACCCTTCTTCAAGGGTAACACCATGTTTTTGTGCAACTGGCCTGTCGGTTGTCACAGCCTGTTGCCCACATCAGAGTCCTCCATTATGGCCTTATGTTATACTATCGATTCATGTTTACAGTTACAATTTAGTACAGTTTTATTTACTTATATTCACAGGCCCTCTTAACCTCCTGTCAGATAGAAAATGATCACATAATATTACCTTTTTTGGAATGTTTAAATCATTGGTTGAGAGAATATTAAAATTGTAAATGGAAATGTCTGAGTTGCTCTGCCGTCAATCAAACTAGGAAAGCTTCTTTCTTTTTCCACGGCTGGGCAGTTGCAGACAAACCCATGTTTTGCCTTTGCCTTTTGCCTTGCCACCCCCCCAAGCGCAGACTCTCTTAGGGTGCAAACAAGACTACAATATAGTGCCTTTCTAGTCTTCCAACCACTCAACACTCAGTGCTTTTATACTACATATTTCATTCATTCTCACACATTCCATGAAAAATGCCAACTGCTCAGTTTTAGGAGCTAACCACTAAACTTTAACAAACTCATTCTATACACAGATCATTTAAACGTATGTGTGTTCACAGCAGATGGCTATGCAATACACCGACAAAGTGATAATATTTCAGACAGTTATGGCTGACTAATGAAGATACCTGGATGTTGATGTTGCTGATGACAGGACAGACGGTTACAGTTCAATTATGCAAAAGGAGGTTTTTCTGGTGCTGGCCTGACAACTGTCGCCTCTCACAGCTGTCTGGCTGGCTGGCTGCCTGGCTGTCTCTGATTATATAGATAGATGGAGACAGTCATGCATACCACTTAACATTTAACATTTTCTGCATAAGCTATGTTACAATTTGGCAACAACACGGTGATATCATCGTTTCTTAGATCAACAACAACAGGACAAAAACAAAACAAAACAAGCAAAAAAACAATTTCAGCATCAGCACCATCTTTAATTCCCTTCATCCCTCCAGCTGTGGTTTCATAATTTATTATAGTATTTAAGCATTACCTGAGTTTACACAAAACAACAATGGGACAGTCTGAATTCCCTGAAAAATACTTTATTTTACTGCAATCCAACTATTGCTGCAATTTTTAATTACAATGTTAATCCCATTATTTCTTTGGCGCTTTGGCTAATAGTGTGCTTTTTTTATTATTATTCTTTTTGTGATTTTAGTGAAAATGTGATTTTACTTTTAGTTTACATACATACTTTTAGTTTAGTTTACATATGCAGATGCTGTTTTATTTACCATTTTTAATCAAAAGAAAAAACTGAAAAAGAAAAAAGTGCTTTAGTGTTGTTTTTGGCCTTCAGCTATCTCACACTTGCAAGCTGTGTGGAGGTAAATGAGACAGGTACAGGGCGTCCACACCCACACACACATAAACTCACACATGGGGAGAAACCCTGAGGCATGTTGGTGAGCGGAGCAGGTCGGTTGGGGGGTGGAGGGTTGTCATTACTGCACCATATGGAGAATGATAGTCAGAATCGCGCATATCTCATAATCTCTTTTTACTCCACCCATCTTGCTCTTTTTATTCATCATCTCTCTGTCTCCTCCTCAGTACTCCAACCTCCACAATGTGCGTCCAGCGGGAATCTATCCCTGACAGGAAGAAAGCCTTGAACATTTTGTTAAATAAGCCTCTTTCTGTGTTTTTTGTTGATGCCAGATAAAACATATCTATCTGGCATGCTTTTGTCGTTGTTGACAGTCGTTTCAAATCAAATCTCCAAACAGCTGATATATATAAGTGTTCCTCAAGGATTAATATTAGGACCCCTGCTATTTATTCTGTCCATGCATAATATTTATTTTTCATCATAGCACTATAATTGATATGCTGATGATACCACCTTGTATATCATTGGCCACACTGCAAATTAGGCTTCCTTCAGCTTATAGTCTGCTATATATATGTCTCGATAATCTCCACACCAAAGTTGTTCTAAACAACAAAAAGTGAGTTAAACTATTGATGTTCAAATCTACTAGTGCCTCAAATGGAGGTTGAATTGATATAGGACAGCATTAATAATGTTCAGGAATTTAGTTAGATTGAAGACTTTCCTATAAAACTCATGTTATTATGTTTCTCATGTTTCTTCTTTTTAAGATAGAAAAATATTATGCAACCTTGTGGTCTACACTGGATTATAGAGAGATCATGTATGCTCATACTGCCATACAGCCCTTAAACCACTGGACACTATCTACCGCATTGTAAAATGATTTATTACACATTACAGCTGTTGCACACATCATTGTAAGTTATATAAAAAAGTTGTATGGCCATCACTAATCATCACTGACTAGAAGGTATCGGCATACCGTGTTGTCGTTTATAAGGCCTTGCTATCTAACTTGTCAAAATATTTCACATGCTTATTTGTTTAGAAAAAATACCCATGACAGAAAATCATACTATAGGTTCAGTTGAAAAGTTCCTCATACCAATCCTGAACTGGTCAAAAATGGTTTCCAGTACTATGTACTTTACTGTTGGAAACAGCAACACAGCTTGAAGATGGAGACAGTTAGAGACCTCTCCTGTGAGAGTCTTTAAAGTTGCTGCCTCGTGGGATTATGCGCTGCTCTTCATTTTGCACTCTACCTCAAATAAACTCCACCCATGTGCATTTGATCTGAAACAGCCGTAACAAAGAAGGTTAATAATTTCTCTATATAGTAAATCCAAGTTATATTTGATTTTTTTTTTCTGCAATATAGTCTTAGATGAACAGGTTTTACTGTGTTTCTGACCCATTTGGAGGGATATTTGGATTACATTTGGACACATTCCTGCGGGTATCACAGTATCGTTCGCTGCAAGCTTTTCCCATCGTCTCTTCCCCTTCTCTGTACAAAGATGACAGCCAAGTGCGTGTCTTGGTAGATTCACAGTCTCCTCCCTCCTCCTCCTCCTGTATGTCATGTTGGTGTGTAATAAACCTCCTCTCTGCGCCTCCATCTCACGCCTGCCTCTCTGTCAGTGTGTTTGTTGCTATGAATGGGATTTAGTGTCACACACAGAGAGCCAAGGCTTCTTAAAGCGTGTTCTCACACTCCCCTGTCCCTCCCCAACCATACTACGTGTGTGTGTTTGTGTGTGTGTGTCAGGTAGGTTAATGCAGCCCTGTCATCAAAAGCCTTATCACTGTTGGACAGGATTCAGCGCTCCACCTCAGTGTCAACTTAACTCACACGCAAGCACGCACACACACACACTCGCACACACTTACAATACCATGACTTATTTCTTGGCACCTCATTAACGTTTCCCTGAAAGTTGAAGTCATGACAAACACCAAAAAACTTTATTTGGTTACTTGTCAGACAGTCTGTGTGTGTCTGTGTACTGTATAAGCTGAGAAATTGAGATCCCTCTCAAAAACAGGGCTGAGCTGAGAGCAGTTTAGGATCTTGTGGTGCTTATATGGACATTTGTCTCAAACAAAACCATAATGTGGAGTGGAGTGGAATTTGAAAGAAGAAAATGTCTTGCTTCACCTGCACTATAAATAGCTTGTTTGGGTTTTCCATTAGCTGTTCTCTTCTCTTTTTTCTGGAAGTATGTTCTGAAAGATCCTCACCACCAGAGGACCCCATTTTCTTTAAAATGTTCTCAACTGTTCTCTGATCTCAACAATGGAGTGTATTTTTTCCTCATTTTACAGTGTCATTTTTCCTACATTATTACAAGGGACAGCTCCAAGAAGGAAGCAGATGCAATGCCCCGCCAAGTACCATATGCATTATTGTCTTCTCTCTCATATTTTACATTTGGTAATACTAATTTAAATCAATCCATAAATATAACTCAATAAATAATGGATTTTTTTTTCAAATACTTCATGTAAAAGAAAAGACCAGATGCAAAGTCTGGACTGATTCAGAATCAAAATGTATTTGGGGTGGTGTCATGAGACGCTTTGAGGGCATCGGCTAATTGGAAGCCTGTGGTCCAAAACTACTTCAAGTGTAAATAACATAGCTTTGTAAATTATATCTATGTAATAGTATTATCTATATAACAGTTTAAACCGTATAAATGTTTGAGAAGTAGTATATGTATATATATTGATAAACAGAAATTATTATACTTGTGAAGAATTACGCTGAAATGTGTATTTATAATGGCTGTAAGTCAAAGCATTACATTTTTTGTAAATGTGAAATCTGCATCTTTATTTGTCTGTTTAAAATAATTTCCTTCTTAAAAACAATGAGCTCAAACAAAATGATACTCAGATAACAACTAAAGGGCATGGTGGTGCAGTGGTTTGTGGACTTATCATGTTAAGTGGTGACTCTAAATTGTCCACAGGTGTGAATGTGAGTGTGAATGGTTGTTTGCCTCCATGTGTCCTGTGATGAGCTGGTTACTTGTACCCAGGCTCTCGCCGCCCAGGTCAGCTGGGATAGGCTCCAGCCCCTCATGACTCTGATAAGGATAAGGGGTGAAGAAAATTGATGGATGAAACTAACATAAAGCAACTAAAGCATTCATATGCATATACCTCTACAGGGTTGTGTGGGGTTAGAGCTGACCCTAGCTTACATTGTATGACGTGCAAGTAACCAATTAACCTGCAGAAAACATTACTCAAGTTTAATACAATATTTGTTAGGAGCTATTTTCGGTGGTGAATTCACACATACACATTCTGCTCCGGCCAGTGTGGTGGTGTACGGTACATAGGATTATAGATTGTGTGTTAATGCAGTGTTGAATGCTCTTTGGGTCTATGAAGCTGTCTTTTAAGACTGAAAGATACAAGTTTTCCCTCTTTTATCCTTTGCTCTGAGAGTCTTTTCTTCAACACAGCAGCTATCTGTTAACTGAAAACATGAGGATTATTGTAGCTCTTATTTGACGAACAGAAAGCACTATCTCTTTTACCCTGTGGCTACAGAGGTGTCCACTTAACAATATCCAACCTTAATGATAATAATAACGTGTACCGAGGCGCGTCAAGAAGAACAAAGAGTCAAGCAGCCACAGAGTGTTTGGCAGCTTATCGCAGCGCTGCTACAGTCAAAGACAATTGGTATTATCTATAAAACAACTTATTACACAGACTATCAACTTAAAGAGGAGGAGGAAGCAGCAGACACAGACATGTACAAACACTTTTATACACACAGAGGCAAAGACACACATGGGTTTATCTGTGAGGTCAAACCTATTATTAACCCCAGGGGTCTGAGTATTAAACTCTTCCTCCTGACGGACAAAAGATTCACCTGAACAGAATAACAATCACACAACTACTGAGGAGGGAGCCTGATAGCTTCTTAAAAAGAGAGAAAGCCACATGAAAAAGATAAATAAGCTGTGGTTGCCTCCTCCTCCGCCTCCTCCTTCCTCCCTCCTCCTACACTCTGTGTACACACCCTGAGGCTCATGAGTAAAGCCTCAGTATCAGGTGAAGCCTGATTCGGAGTTAGCACCATTTCTATTGTCAGAGGCCTTTTATGTGTCATATTAGTTACAAAGAGACAAAGGTAGGATCGAACCAGCGGAAACCAGGTAGAGCTAGAGAGAGAGAGCTGAGGGTGGAAAGACTGAGAGAAGGAGAGCAGGAGAAAACGGAAGCAGTTATGTTAATATCAAGTTATTTTTCCATTGAGGTCAGTGGGACAGGAACCCCTTGTGGCACACGCACATACAGTGACAAAACACATTGCCCAAAGGGAAGTTCTTATGACACACAAAGGAGCTCTACCGTCCTGAAAGGACAGTCGAAGGGAAAGTATCGCATTTGGATAGTACTTAAAGAGTTATTTCATTTTATTAAAAGTCCAGATTTAGGTATTAAACATTTTTGCATTGGTGTATAAACACCTGAAAATAAGAAACATTTCATTTTCCTTACCTTCCTTACCTACCACAGTTTCTGCTACACGCTTGGAAGCGGAGCGTGAGGCAAAGGGTATTCATTTAGTTTACCTTGTCACTAGATATTACTAAATCCTACTACACACTGGACCTCTTAATCATATCAGCCATAATAACACTGTATTGTTATTTGCTGAATTGTAGTTGCTAGATCAACATAAGCAGTCAGATGATCAGACATATTTGAAAAACATAAACACAGCTTGGCCAAACTTGGAAGACAAAGTGAAAAATAGTGGTGCTATTATACCATATATTACTACCCAAAAGGTCCATTATTAGCATTCATCGAAGTTTAGACTTTGGGTTATTTAGCTAAACTTGCAAAACAAGCCTTTTTAAACCTTCTCGATCACTTTCTGGGTCATATAATGCACCTATGTACCAATTAAAAATATAATTATTGTATATAGTATATATGCCCTCAGGATATTGGTATAAATACTCTGTGGTATAAGGCCAGTTGGTCATTGTCTTAGAATGTTGGTTGTTGTCTTTTGGACCATGTGATATATTCACCTTCAATCTGTAGAGGCTTCTATGCTGTAATGTATCTGCTGTGTGTAGGGAGTCACAGACCTCCTCTAACCTTGGCTACCAGAGTAATGGTCAGAATGGCACCTGCTTTTCTCAGAACAGATATACAACTGCTCCATATCTCAAGGAGAGATATCAGTGTCCCCATAACAATTTCAACCTACTCTATCATAACGTCCACCCATTGATCAACTTTTAGAGACAACTAAGCTAAGATTCAATAGCCAGGAGCAGAATCTTTCAGGGGGCTGGGCCTAACTGATTACTGTACAACTGCTGTAGCTGTTGCTGGTGTGCAACAGAACCGGACTCAGTAGCCTCCCAGTGATCCTGGCCAGACCAAGGCCAAAGGCAGGAGTCACTTCTATATGTAGAAAACCAATGTGGTCCATTATGAAATGCATATTATTTCTTTTTAATAACCTATTTGTTTGTCAATAGTTTTTTTTTAGATAAACATGTATCTATAGCATCCACATCAACAGAGGAGAGGAGAGGAGACTTCCTCCACCCAACCCCAGGGGAGTGAAATGGGAACAGGGCTGACCAGTGGAAGGAGACAAGAATAAACAATGAAGGATCTTTCTCGTCCTGCACTTCCTCTTTGCCAGAAAGGAGAGGTGAAATAAAAAAAAATGTGTTTTGAGAAGAGCTTAGTGATATCAGTGATAGTCTGGTCTTGTTCCTGTCCCAATTTTAAGACCCTGGTGGGACCAAATCCCAGACAAACTAGGACTGGACAGTGCGTGTTTATACAGTCACGTTGTGGAGATTTGTGTCCCACGTGGACACAGAAATCCAGTCCCCTGATTAACCATTTAGTTTAGAGTTAAGGGTTTTTAGAGTTTTCAGATGAAGGTTTAGATTTAGGCATTTAGCGCTAACAGTAACAGAATCATGAAGTCTCTGTCATCTCTAATTAAACTGCAGGGACACTTGCAAACAAGAATTTGAGTGGTAGACAGAAGCCTTGATAGTGTGCTGTTCTTTCACACACTCACGCACAAGCAAGGACAGATTCGACAGCTCTAGCAGCTAACCTTGACGATTCCAAGATGCTGATCTTCCATTTCACTCCACAGCTCCAGTGAGCATCAAAGTAACAACATACATTCAGTGCATCCAGATGCTTTGATACACACCGGGGGTAGGTGACCTTGGATATCTGGCATGTTTCTCTATCAGGAAGGCAGGAGCTAACATGGAGGTTGTGTTCAGTCAATTCCATCAAGTGTTACGACTTAAAAGTAAAAGTAAATTACCGTTGTGCATCTGTTTGTCTTAATCAAACTGTCCTGATGAGGATGAGGATGTGTTACGGTGGAGCGTTATGCATTTCTGTTCCTCTGGCTAAATCTAGGGTTGTGGATTGTAGAAGGGATCAGTGGTGAGCACTTATACCTCATAATTTGATGGTTCTCAGTGCATCCTCTGCCCTGCTTCCCTCTCAGTGGAGTTTCTTTCCTGTAAGTGTACTAGTTTTCCTAGTTCCTAGTTTCCCTTGTCAGTGAAACAACATGCAGCTCAGGTGGACTCTAAAATGGTGACATGCTTGAATGTGTGTGTTGAACTGGAAATATTTTGCATATATTGTATATATATTTGATACTTGATAACTTAACTTAATGGAAATGTGTGAGGTTTGAGGGTAAGGGTAGAGGAATGGATGTAGATGTGGAGGGGGATGTCATCTGTTCGCCTGATCTGTGCTGCTTCAGACTTCGGAGTTGGGGTCTCAGGTGTACAGTACTTCCAGCTGAGCTTATTCAGCCTTCCAGACTATAGCAGTAGGAAATGTGGCAGAAGTATGCATATGGATTCAATGAGCAGAATGAAGTAGAGAGGAATGAGGTAGGAAAGTGAATGGATGAAGGGAAAGGGAAGAAGGGAGGGTGGGTGGATTGATAAGACTAAGACAAACAGGACCAGGACGGTAAGCCAGGTAAGTAGCTCGACAAGTTATTAGAGGTGTGCTTGAGACACGGCACTGCTCCCAAAGCTAAGTTAATTATTTATTTAATTATTTAACTTTTATTTCTACTTTAAAACCAGGCTTCACATTTTACAAATTTCTTTCAAAAGAAATGAACATCTATCATCATGTGTGTCTCATATTACAGTAGTAAAGGCGAAGGCAATAAATGGCATCCTGATGTATTTTGTGTGTATTAAACAATGGATGGATGAATACTTCGCATAAATCTTTGGCGAGATAATAAATACTTTTTTTCAGGTTTAAAACAAGTGTCCTCTGGCATTGTTAAATATAATATAAATCACTACACATTGCAAATAACAAAGTGATAGTAATAAACCTGTGCTTTACTTTTGGTGCTTGTATTTCATTGTACTTAGAGACTCAGTTTCCATTCAGGTCTCTTTTGGGTAGAGGGTTAGGGTTAGTCTCTGATTTCAGTTATGAACCAAAAAGTTTAATAATACTTGGGTTAACCGTTTGATGCTGGCTTGTTTCCTCTCTCCCGTGGTGCTCTCTGGTTTCATGGCAGGTCAGGGTGGCATGAGAATGACCTGGCAGGAAGGATCAGAGGTCACAGGGTCAGGGCTAGGCTCAGGTGCAGGGGTCCTGTTACACATAAGGAGACAGGAAAGGGGTCTTGTCACTCACTGTCAACAGATCACAGCACTGAACCATAACCTTCACCTCTCTGACAAATGTCTCATCACTGCAGACTGCACCTTCAAGGACCAGAGTCAGACCAGGAAACATGAATATGGATCGATATTAGGTTACTGACCTTGAGATGATGACAGATTTTAAATCAAACTTTTAGCTTTAAAGCAAATTTCTTGGTTAAACTGATTTTTGCAGTCTAAACAAACCTAGTGGTCAAGTTAAAGACATTTATCATGGGTCTTGGGACTTTGCTAGTTATATATCATGTATCATGTCATTTTATTCATATGGCATACTACATTACACCATGTGTTGTTTAGTGTTGGAGGACACTGTGATGTGTCATGATATATTGCTATGTGGGATGTGGATGTCATGACTCAATAATAACTCAAACAACAATAACTCAAAACCTTTGTAGTATAATCCACAGAGGGGGCTCTACATTACACTGTCACCTCAGAAAACCTTATGTTATTCTCATGGATGTCGGACATTTTGGGGGGTGGACTAGTAGCTGGAGAGGTGCCAGTTCACCTTCTGAACCAACATTATGCTTTGTTTTGTTTCATTTGGCTTTGTTTTATTTTATGATGTCATTTTGTTCCGTGTACACTGTCTTATCATATCATGTTGTTTTTATGAGTGATCTGTTGTTTGAGGTTACTGATCTCTTGATGTCGTGCCTGTCACACATGACTTTGTGTCATGTCATAATATGTTATGTCATGACATGTCATTTTTGTTTTTTTGCCCACTCCTACTCTTTCTAAATCTCCATAGAGTATCTCAAATATAATGTCAGATTCAAATCTACATGTGCATATAGTTCACAAGGCCACAAAGTCTGTCAGTTCTTAATCTCATTCTCTGTCTCCCTCTAGTGCTAACAGGCCCCTGACTACTGGATTATGACTGTGAGCAGCTTTGTGCTATTTTGCTTTTTATTTTGTTTTTGTTTTAGACTGCACATTTTCAGGAAATAAATCTTAACCATCAACTTATTTCACATTTGTTAACTCATTCTTTGTAGCTTTGATTTGACTGCATATCTTAATTTCCCCCACACTGTTCATTTCTGCATCTTTTCAATCTCATACTGTTTCATGCAGCATGCTGTACTGTACATTGCTCTTTTATGTATTCTCAGAAAAACCTGACATTCAGGAAATCAGCCTAAATGACGTGAAGTTCTACTAACAAACACAAACACATAAAAATGTACTATAATAATTAGACTTGTACATTTCTTCATTTGGGAAATTCAAGTAAACAAGGGACAGGGTTCTGTTGTTGGTTGTTCCAACATGTCAAAGTGTTTAACCTGAGAACAGCAAACACACACACATGCACACACACACACACACACACACACACACACACACACAGATTCATCAGGCTTTGGGATCCAACAGCTTAGCATGAAAGCAAAGGTGAAACTGAATCTGTAAATTGCAGAGCAGGGAAAAGGAAAGAGAGCGAGAGAGGGCGAGAGGGATAGACACAGAGCTGTTATCAGAGCAGGGGTGTGTGTAACCTCATCCCCCTCCTAAAGTTTCCTGATCGAGTCACCTGACCGCTGCCTCGGGGTGTGATTGGCTGATTGGCTCTTGCAGCCAGGTAATGATGTAAGGTGAGTGTGTGGGAACGGGAGAGGGTGATAAACCTGTGTGTGTGTGTGTGTGTGTGTGTGTGTGTGTGTGTGTGTGTGTGTGTGTGTGTGTGTGTTTGTGTGTGTGGGAACAGGGTAGGTTGATAACAGCTTTTCCCACTGCTGCCATATGACCCTCTCACCTGCCTACCTAACACTGGTTATCACCAAATCCTACACAGCAGGAGGTCTGTGTGTGTGTCTGTCTGCAAATGTGTGTGCTGATGAAGGGTTTGTGTATGTGTATGTTTCTGTGTGTGTACGTGTTCACTGGTTCATCAGTGTTTGAAAAAACCTGAGTTATATGTATGTATATATATGTATATATGTATATAACTTCCGTATATAGTAATACTCGAGGAGAGTTTCACAACAAGAAAAATAAATATGAATATCAAAGTTTAAAAAAGAAATTATAATATAAAACATTGCCTTGTTTTTCTCCAATGCCATAATTGTATGTGTCCTATTTTAATAATGAGAAAAATTCTCAAACCTTAGTGACATTTAAGGGAAAATTGCCATGGGTGTGAAAGTCACCAGGTGTGTGGAGGTGAAAAAGCTATGTACTTTATATCATAAAGAAAAATGGACGTTAGTCAAAGGCTTCTGAAGAGCTGTTGCTGTCTTGTTGGACTCTGCTGGCTCTCGCCTAATCAAACAATTGGCAAAGGCTTGGAGCGTGGGTGGGGCATTGTTGAAACCAGCCACCTGTGATGGTACCCACCTGTCAATGCCCATAGCCTCTTTAATATAATTAAACATGTGTTTCAAGCATGCCTTTACACCCAATGATAGTGTGTGTGTGTGTGTGTGTGTATATATATATATATATGAGCATGTATATGAGCATGTGGATATTGCATTAAGACCTAAGACCTTTGGGATCTGATTTTGGATCTACATTGGATCTACATTGATTGCTTCCAACATTGATTGCCTCCAACTTTACAGAGTAGATCATTTAAAGTCTTGACATTTACACAACAACTTATACAATCAATAGTTTCCCCCCTAACATAGCCTAACATAACACATCCTATGATTTTGTGGAACTCCAACCTTGACACACACAAACATATGCACCACCAACAACAGCTTCCAGTCACCCCACCACCACCATCAGCACCATCCAACACAGTTCCCATCCTTGTTGCCCAAAACCTTAATTGATCTTGGCCTTTCGTTTTGTGTGTGCATGTGTGTGTGTGTGTGTTTGTGTTTGTGTGTGTGTTTTTCAGAGGGAGAGTGAGACAGGGAGAGAGGGAGTGACAGTCAGTGGGAATAGATTTTCTGGGAACTGGGAGCCCCCATGAACACAACACTACATTTAACACACACACACACTCACACACACTCTGCCCCCCCTCCTTGGCCCCTTCGTGCTGGAAGAAGCTGGCTGGTTCTCAGACACCTGGTCATTACCATTGCTAATTAGGTACCATTAATCAGGTCTGTATGAGTGTGTGTGTATGTGTGTGTGCGTGTGCAAGTGTGTTTTTATGCATGTGGCCATGTGTGAGAACTAGACAGAAGAAAGAAGCATTTTTAAAAAAAATGGAAAGAGAGTTCTTTAACAATGACAGGTTCAAATTGTGATCGCAAAGAAAGTAATATTTCCATTTCTTCCTTAACTTTTTTTTTTTTTTTTTTTTTTTTACAGATTTTTTACTCTTCGCTCAGGTAATTGTTGAAATCAGCAAGTTCTCCATAATAAATGAGAAAATGTGTTAAGCTTAAGCCAGCGATGCTCACAACTCTACTGCAACTTCACAACAACAGCATAAGTAAGGTGAATGTCATGGGTAAGTCATTTGAAGTTACACAAATCCTGGTTGGAATAACAAGCTAATAATGTGTTTACCAATTACAGAGCCAGGGCTGTGTAGAACCACTGGGCTGGAGATTTAGAATCATCTGATGCTACAATGATGCTACAATGATGTGTAATGTGTAATCAGGTGAACGGTGTCTGTCTTATGTACTTCTGTTCTTGCACCATGTGACTTTGTGCTCAGGGTACAGAGATCTATGTAAAGTCGCTGTTAGCTCAGTTTGTTAGCCAGGCTGCCCAAACTGTTGAGCTCAGAGCACCACAGGAGTGTGTGTTAGTACCACAGGCAATTTGGACCACCAGGAAGAGGCAGTTTTGAGGCCCAAAGAGACAGTACCAACCGTGATGCCAAAAATGTATATGTAATAGTTTTATTGTCTACGGTTTTGTTGAGAGTTTTTCCTGGAATTCAGCCTGACATACTTTCAGTTTCTTTAGAAAATGTGTAGGGTTTTATTGCTTGTGAACTGAAGTGTGAATTGAAGTCTGTTCAAATGACACAAGTTTCTAATGACTGACCCACCAGCTGGTCAGTGGGGTTGAAGAGGTTACATTGCTGCATACAGAGCCTCTTTCCTGAGCATTTCTCACAGACAGCCGTTAGTGTGTGTGTGTGTGTGTGTGTGTGTGTGTGTGTGTGTGTGTGTGTGTGTGTGTGTGTGCGTGTGATGATAATGAGCGAGATGCATCAGTGAGCTGTGTCATTCAAGGGCACTAAGGAGGGGGACAGTTTAAAATCAGGACACACACACCTCCCAGTGTATCCAGTAAATTCCTCCAGTGTTAGCAGAGGCAGCCCTCCCTTGTCCCACTCAGTCAACCCAAAACAATAAAAAAAAGAAAAAGCAGTGAGGAAAACAACAGAGAGCTTGCCATGGTCTGAATCATGTAATTGGAATTCACTGAAGCGGAGAATGTGAGAATATAAATGTGAAAATCTACTCAGGGTTGAATCTACAATCTGTAAACATCTTTAGCAGCATACAGTCGATCATGGACTGAGAACTGGCAATACAGTTTCCCTTCATGTTGTGAGACTTTAATTCTGTGTTTTTGATTTTTTTGTATTTGGTTATGGGGTCGCTCTCCTATCTGATCATCTAAGATTGATCAGATTTAGTTTGTTGTGTACACAAACTAACTGCACACATTACAAATGATGGAATCCAGCTCCAGTTGATGAAATTCAAAACCAAACAGCATTTACTTCCAGTGGGCACAACGCCTGTGATTTAACTTGACAAATGAATATTGTAGAAACGGAATTGCATGGAACTACAGTTATCAGCTTGTAGTGAAATCAGGGGTTACGTAACTGGCTAACGCAATGTTTAATCTGATTTTCAGACAGGTAAAACTGTTTTTTTTTTTTTTTTTGCTACTGGTACACTGTAAGTGCCAAGAAGAATCAGGAAGGCGTAAATTAAATGACCCTTCTTGGGTATACAATAAACACACAACACAGACTGATAATGTACAATACATCTGTTGCCACAATGATGCTACAATGAGGTTAAAGGTTAAGCCTGGTCTTATCGAGCTATATAAGGACAAATTTGCCACAAACCAGAACATTTCTTCATATTTATTGCCAATGAAAGAAATGTAGAATCTGACCATCTCTATCTTAAATGTTCCAGTGATTTGTACATTAAATTAAGTAATATATTAATGGAAGTGATTGCTATTGAAAGAACAGCAACATATAGAGTTTCTATAGGAGGCAGATGATTTGAAATGGAGAAATATAGTCATACACCTACAGCTTCACATACTCATGTAATTACTGCAACGGCCTTGAAGATTGGACAAGACAGAAACACTAACACAACACAACACTACACCAACAGCAATATGAGAAAATGAAGGTCAATTCAGTTTGAACCAACAGATGGTCTTGAAGTGAGAACATACTCATAATGTGTTGTCACACTTTCCGTCACTTTTGCTTTACTTCTCTCACACACACACACACATTTTTTACATGCAATTATTTGCACAAGACATGAGGAAAAATATACTCAAACAAAAACCACCACAGAGATAGGTAACCAAGGACCTGCTGGTCCTGTACGATTAATACAAGGGAAGCTGTTTCCAGAGCACAGAGCTACTAGACTGGAACTCCACCACTACTTCGTATACTACACACACACACACACACAGCTGCACACAGTGTGTTTGATGACCCCTGACCAACCCCTTCTTGTTAAGTACAGGAAATTCCTGATGGGTGTAAACAGTTGTTTATTAGATTCACCGCTGCTCATTCACACACACACACACACACACACACACACACACACACACACACACACACATATACATTCAGTCTGGGGGTGTGTGCACTCATGTAAACAATCCTCGCACACACACACACACACTCTATAAAGGATGCTTTACAGACAGCTGCTGCTCCCTGTGGGTGTCTGTGTGTGTGTCTGTGTTGTCACCTTGTTAACGACTTCAGTTATTACCTCACACCTCTGCTATATGGGACTAATGTGACTTCACACATCAACACACACAGGGGTTTTCAGGGTGCGTGTGTGTGCTGTCAGTGTGTTTCTCAATATGTTGCTATCTAATTTAATATATTATTATACAATAATTAGACATTGCAGCTTTGTTTTTTCTGAATGCACTTCAATGCAATTCACGGTGCATCAGAAAATATGAATAAAATTCATATCAGACTAAAAATACACACAAGATTGAAAGCTGAAGGTGAATCTTAATGGATTCCTCTATGGTTCAATTCAGTCTGCCATTCGCGCAGGTCTATCCAGATAGATAGAATTTCATGAACTTCATTGAACTCCAAAGAGTAACTAAATGAAAACATTCACTAATGAATTAAATATCAAATAATAAGCATAACCACAAACGTCATTTCATGTGTGTGTATATAAAGATAATTTAAACCTTTATCAGAGGTTCCTGCCTTTGATGCTGCTGCATCCTCATAAACTTACACAATACTGTGAAAGAAAAATGTTATTTTTCCCAAAACAAGCAATAGTATGTAGCTTTTCATGGAGCTTTTTATTTCATGGAGAAAAGGTTTTCTGGTATGGGGTGTCTTTTTTTTAACACCCTCTGGCTGCTTCACCTGGTGGACAGTAAAGTAAACTGCTGCCACCAGTAGCTGCTGTTAGCTTCTTATGTCATTTAGTTATTCACAAAAGCAGCATATGAGTGAATTGCACTCTGAAACAGAGGTGCAAAAAAAAAAAATCGCAAAGAATACCAGATCTTGCTTTATCCTCTAATGTTTAATCTTTAATTTGCCACCTTCATATAAGAAAAATAAACATTTTGACAATGTATTAATTCATAATGATCATTCTTAGTAATTAATACATTTTCATCTGGGATGCATTACCAGTAAAGTGAAAATAGAAATGTGAAAGCACACAGAAAGTCAGGAGGAATCCTTTTTTTGGTTCTTTAAGCCTTCTATAACTTGATTCATTACAGTCCAAGGAAAGAAATCTGTCCCAAGTGTCCGAGAGATAACCTTTGTGTTGACAAGAGGGTGGTGATCCTGCTGTCTCAGGTGGAAAGGAAGCCTTTTATCACCAAAGTGTCTAATCAGATTTGGGCTAGGACTGTCATATACCTATTAGAGGAGAATTCATACAGACGTTGAGCCAATAGGAGAGGTGCTGCAGTGGTTAATATACAGAACAACAGGGAGAGGAACAGATCCGAACTAAACAAAGCCTAACAACGAGACACAAACCCTCTCAGACAAAAGACTACATTTACATCAGGGAATGAGACAGAGGGTTATTCATCTGCTCTCTTAATATTATATTTCTATCGTAGCCTCACGACTGGCAATATTCATTATCACTAAGAATGGTTGAATGATTTGTATAAGGCCAAAGAAAGGCCAGGTGGAGCTTGCAGGACGTGCAGCCCATTAAGTCATTTATGTGAAACTGTAACCTAGTTAGCGGTTCATCTGTTGGTGACAAGAAAAAAGCTTATTCATTTTATTCACTCAGAGGGTTCATTTCGAAAAAAGACAAGTCACAGGTTATGAAATCTGCATACTCTTTTTATCCCATTATTTCTCTTCCATTTTGCCTCCGTGGTGTTAAATTAGTTACAGACAAAACTAGAGAAGCCAGTTTAAGCACCAAAATAAATTAGTTACTTTCCATCTGTTGTTAAGGCTGCATTTTTTTCAAATTATCATGTTTTACTGTGTCATGCAATTTCATTTTTTCAACCTTTGTCACAGTCTGAACTGTACACCTCAAGAAAAATGGAAAACTGAAAAAATTATTCTTTAAAAATGTTTCAATACTTGCACACAAAGTCTATTTCTCCAGTAGCTCAGTGTTTGAACCGTATTACAGCAGATGAAAACCCATTCGACAGATCCAAGGCATGTGGGAGCCAGATTACCAAATGTTCCACACCACATTAGTCCCATATTACATTAAAATCACAGCACTTTGGGTCTCATTTCAAAACATACCCAAAAATTAAAGCATTAATTACTGTAATGATGGTAATCTCAGGGAATGTGACACCACGTTAAAGCATGACAGATTTAGAGTATTTCTGAACGGGGCTAATTTAAAAATGGTTTAATTCTTGCAGAGGTTTGAAGCTGGTCTAGGAACCCTGGGGGATTGTTTGACATGCCGCTGCCATGTTGACTAAATGACACACCAAGAAGTTTGCTCAACTGTGGTTCAGCTCAGTGGAGCAGATGGCAGAACAGCTAAGTTGTTGGAAAGCACTATACAAGCCTACAAGAAACAAATGTTTTCAAATGTTAGGGAGGATGTAGGATGCTATCTATCTATCTATCTATCTATCTATCTATCTATCTGTCTGTCTGTCTGTCTGTCTGTCTGTCTGTCTGTCTGTCTGTCTGTCTGTCTGTCTGTCTGTCTGTCTATCTATCTATCTATCTATCTATCTATCTATCTATCTATCTATCTATCTATCTGTCTGTCTGTCTGTCTGTCTATCTATCCAAACCTTAAAGTTAAGCAAACTTCTAGCAATAAATGACCTATTCTGTCCGAGACCTAAAACCTTAATCCAAAGTTAAGGTAACTTGGGATATATCCATCGTTTTAGTAATGTTGACATTTGGCATCACATTTCTGTCAACTCAGTCACTGTTCATTAAATAGTGACTGACAGCAGGAAAAATTAGACTGGACTAGCAGCTAGCTGATTTAATAAAAGTGGTCAAGGTCTCACAGAGAGTCAGAGTCTAACTTTTTAAATTGTTTTATACACATATTTTGTTAAATAAATGACTCAAAACCTAGACTTCAATTGGTCTTTTTCATTTATAGATTTTGGCCCAAATTGCCAAAGTAAATGTTGGGAATCAAAAATTATTTGATTCCCAATCAAGGTAAGAACATAATGACACTGTAGAGGGAGATAAAAAAAAAAAGACCTTTTTTTTAGCCAAACATATATTATATTAGATTCAAGTGGATGGAAATCAATGCTGAAGCTTCTTACCTCTGTAGCCAATTCAGTGTTGATGGTCAGGAAAAGCCCCAGAGGCTGTAAACTGACTTGACTTGGCGTAGACCCCGTTAGCTTGAAGGCCACATCGACGTGAGCCAGGGATCACACATGTTGGTTAAAAGGATTGATTGGAAAAGGTTCTTCATTTCATTCAGGTCATGTGAACAGTAACAGACTGTAAAGCAGCAGAGTCAAGTCTTGGCTTGCGAATGTGTGTCTGTGCAAATGTGACTGTGTATGTGTGTGTGCAATTCAGAACCAGAAGTAGCACCAATTCGCTAAGTAGTCCAGTTGGAGTGACAGAATGACTAAATGGTCCAAAACGAACAAACAAAGATCCATATGCCCATACTGTGTCTATGCCAGCTCTCTCTCTCTCTCCCTCTCTCAGCGGGCCAAGTCAAATCTTGTTGCTAGGTTTTACATGCTGGCAACGCTCCAAGCCACTCATGCATTGGAGTGGACTGTTGGACTCTGTCGGACACACACACACACACACACACATGCAACCATCATATTTATCATGCAAAGCAAAGTGAAAGCTCCCATTGATAGAGGCAAAGTGAAATGGGCGTAAGACAGGCAAAGAGAGAGAGAGACAGGCAGAGTGGGAAGGAGGGAGACATTTCTCTGTCCTTAACAACCATCATCTTTAATCACCACTTTCTAATTTCCTCCTGTTGGCTGTCACAGGCTCCAGATCCAACTCCACGTCCATGCCATTAGCATTTTGGAAAGTGAAATTTTGTGAAGTTTTGAGGAAGTAAACCATTTAGTGGGCTAATACGGGAACAGTACTTTAGATGAAATAGTCTAGTCCTAGTTTTAGTGTGAGCTTGTCATGGTGTTGCTGCAGGAAATGTTTGGTTTCAACCTTAATTATTAAGTTATGAAAAATGACAATTTCTTTTCTATAATCAATAGTTTTTATGATTAGTAGAACAAACAACTGATTTCAAATGGAACATTTTTCAGTTCCCCTCTGCTACAAAGCATTTTGGCATCTTTCAGTTTGTTGTTTTGGTTTTATAACCCACAACTTTGTTTAATATTGATTTATTGTTGTTATTCAGTCTCACATCAACCTTCTTTCTAGTCTCAGCTTCCTTTTGGCTGTTTTGACTGCTACCTTGTCAGTATTAAACAGCAGGTATATTGTTTTATTATTACTATGGTTAGTCATATTTCTATTACAACTATAGTTAGAATTATTATTATTATTATTATTATTATTATTATTACTATTATTATTATTATTATTATTATTATTATTATTATTATTATTATTATTATTATTATTATTATTATTGCTGCTGTGCATCTTTGTCTCATTCCTGTCAACATGTCGTGGCAGATGGCTGCCCACCATGAGCCGGGTTCTGTTCAAGATTTTTCCTTGTTACTATCGCCAAGTGCTTGGTCATGGTGGGAATTGTTGGATCTCTGTAAATAATATTATGAAGACTATGGCCTAGACTTGCTCTATATGGAAAGGGTCATGAGACAACTTTTGTTATGATTTGGCACTATATAAACAAAATTAAACTGAACTGCAATTGAGACAATTTCAAGTGACAGCTGGTGAACATGGAGCAGCCAAAAATGTCAGCTATATCCTTCAGTAAGTGGTGGAGACCAAAAACAGAGCTCAAAAGAGGGTGAACACTGGGCTTAACATGACTCGACATGTCAAATCAATGCTTATGTTGCTCTTAGTCTGATGCATGTACAAACATGTAACATGTAACACATAAGCATAACAAGGTGATGAAATGGCAATGTCAATAATATGTCAATAATCAATGCAGTGTTTAAATTGTATTTACCCTGTCCTCAAGTGGCCAAAAACAGGTTTGCAGGTTTTACTCGCTTAATTTATGCAAGTTCACTTCTACAACACAATACGAGAACAATTTACTTTTATAATTTAATTAAACTATTGATTTCCAGCTGTATTTCTGCTGTTCAGCTGTATTGTGTTCTACCTGGTCTTAATAGTGACATATATGAGATTTTATTGATCCATGTTTTTTATTGATTCCATTTATCCCACTTTTTATAGAAGCTACAAAGGAACACATAATGTAGCATAAGCCTCTTTATACAAAATATAAAAAAGTAACAGAAAAATGGCACACAAAAAGTTGTCCTTTATTTTTTTTGTTTGTGTTTTTCTCAAAAAGAGAGACAAGACAGCGATAAACGAGTAAAATCACTTCAGTCGCTTCATTTTTAAAGCAGGTTTCTTTGCAAAAGAAGCACATTTTTATGTGCTATATAAGAAGATGCAGTGTCAAATTCAGCTGGAGAGGGAAATGATCCACCTCCTGCTAATGTACAGGTATGGTACATTACAGCTATGTATGTAGGAAATATTTCTGGTCCACCTCCAAATAAGTAAAATCTAAGAATGCCTTTCAACACAAAGTCAACCAAAAAGATACACACATAAGACACACATGAGTGGGATTTGATGGCAGAAAAGAATGTGAGAAGTAGTACCTGTACATTCATCATGTCCAAAACAGGACAATGCCCAGTGCTCCACCAGCTCATGCTCTCTTTTAACCTCTCTTTGTCCCTATAAAACATTAGAGTCAACCTGTTCTCCTGTACAAGCGGCTTTAAGTGACAGAAGATTAAACAAAAAATGCAGCCAACATCTTTGAAGCACTCAGAGGCAAATATTTACTCAATTTAAAAAAGGCAAGGCAGGAAGGTCTCATAGATTCAGGTGCCGTGCTGTGTGTGAGTGTGTGCACACTATTTGTGTGTGTAGTTATTACAAAGCGACAGCAGCTGCTTCAGACAAACAGCAGGTAAATATGGAGAGAGAATTTCCACTATATTTATGCGTGTGTGCATGACAGGCCAGTGTAAAAAGAGCAGGTACCTACAGGTGTACAGTAACAATTGGCAGATTAAGGAGTGATAAACACATGGCATGCATACACACTGACATCTACAGTATGTGGGCCCACGTACATAAACGCAAAGACTTGGAAAGACAACACAAGTCAGTGTCAATAAAATCAATAATGAGTGTTTTAGCACTGAATCCATTTGTGTTCAAGTCCCTTAGAAACACCTTCGGACTTACACATAAGGGTTAAGAAACCATAATGAACCTCAGAGTGAGGTAAATACCAATGCAGCTATTGGCACGAAGCTGTCCTGCTCAGTGCTTATTACTGAGGATGTATCACCATCTAGTGGTCAGAAGGAGAATTTGTGGAGCCACAGGATGGTACAAAGGTACCTTACCTGTATGAGGGAAACTTAAAGACTGGTGGTGATATATATTACTAAATAAATGAATAAAGAAAAGAAAAGACACAACAAAAAAGAAAACCTAATGGACTGAAAATGGACTAATGTTCCTATGATATTTTTATTAAAGGTGCTGTGCTGCGTGTGTGTCTGTGTGTGCGTGTGCATACTGTTATCTATCATAGTCTATCATACTGTTATCTATCATCAGTGAAATAATTACTGAAGTGAAATAAGATATTTCTGACATTTAGTCATTTTAAAAGTTATAAGTACTATATTCTTACTATTTCGTGATAGTGTAATCATAGATATAATGTAGATGCAAATATGAAAATGTTATCCTCAGTTGAGCGTCTTGTGAAAAATATACTAAATATATTATACATATATACAATGCAATGCAATATGCAAATGCAGAAATAGTAAATTATAGCAAAAATGTAAAAATACATAGTAGAGAATACAGTACTTTACAGACAAAAGAACACACACACACATGCACGTGTGTATACAGACACTTTTCAAAAGCCCCTGTCCCCCTCGCTTTCCTGCTTTGTCTTTGACAGTTGTGGGCATTTAGTGGCATGCCGCCTCTTTAGATGGAAAGACATGAGGGTACGGAGAGGGACGGGGAGGAAAAGAGGGAAAGAGGGAGAAGCAGGTAGAGTAAATGTTTGGTCTGTACCTGATAGAGGCTTCAGATAAACATGCAGGTCTGCCTGCCTCCAAACACACACCTGACTCCGTATGTAGCAGAGAGAAAAGAGCAGGCAACGGACAACTCGCAAAGACTTTAGTTATATGTAAATCACTTAGTAGAAATCGTTGCACCATTCCAATTAACACAACTTCCAAAAGGAATTAAAAGTCATTTAATCCTTTGTTATTTGCATACTGTTGTATAACTTAAAATATATTATTTTGTCTTTCTAGGATGTTATTCATAAGCCTTTTAGTTCATCATTACAAACTATTTTGATGAGGTGTAAAAGTGTCAAGGCAGACATGTCAACCGTAACTCCTTTACCTCTCCTGACAGGTAGTATTTTCCGTTAGCTGTGTCGGTTGATTCAGTTAGCTGTGTAACAGGTACAACTGGTTACTGGTTATACATATTTAGCAACAACTAATCTCTGCAAATGAAGCAGTTTGAGCGCTGCAGCCTCTTTTAATTTGATGATTCATCACACTCCACTTATTAACACTGTGATAAGATTAACTTGGTGGTGTAGCCAGCTCCTGGAAGTTTATGAATTACCAGACTACTGAGCACAAAACATCCATTCATCCTTACATGCAAACTCTACAATTGGATGTAACCTGGAAGTGTCTTTTAGTTTCACCCTGCTTTCCAAATATGGTCAGGTTACTTCCAGTCTAATCTGTCCAGACATCACTGTGAAACAAATCTGACCCTAACACCTGGCTCTGATTTTCTTTTAGAGCCATGTTAGAAAAAAAAGAAAAAAAAAAAAGGTTAGCATTGTCCCCTCAAGTCTTTTTTTCATGGGCTCAGATTCTGGGCTCAAATCTGCTGAACTTGCAAAAGTGTGAGATCTTGTTTTGTGCTCGTTAGATTCTTTTTCATCATTGACAGACCTCCATATAAAATACTATATTGCACTACCAGTAGTGCAGTATTACATTATGTGCTCCTGCTTCCAGTCACATATATTTCCCTCCCTAGATTTCATGGATGCACACACTGATATTCTCATATTTTGTGCATGCTTGCACACACACCCACACACACACACAGTAGCAGTATTGGTAGTATCAGGCATTACTTCAGTCAGCGCAGATAAGAGAAGTTGTGAAACGAACTGTGCAAATCTTTCCACTTCAGCTCAAACTCAGTCTCATATCAAAGCTCTGGAGCGATAACGTCTCTCTCGCTCGCACACACACACAGAGTTTTAGATAGACTTGGTAACTATGTTGGTGGTCTCTCCCCCTCTTGTCTACCTCTTTCTTAGATTAGCCTACTGATTGACTGGTATGTACGTTTCAATTCCCAGACGTACAAGTCAGATTTCGCAGTAAGTTTGGCCCAAAGTCTTATTTTTCTGCCTGTAAATACGTCAAACATTCTGTCTTTAAGTACATCTTTAGTATACTACTTAGATTTTAAAAATGGATATTCAAATGCATTAAATACACTTTAATAAAATACACTGACTTTAGTGTATCTGTATTACAAAACACAATATGTATGCACTGACGCACATTCAAGCCTTGAAGATCACAATCACTGCTTCTGATGATAAAATGTCTACTTCTGCACAAACAGGATGTATTAACTACTTCTTTCTGTTATGCACCATGAGGAACAACCCTTTCGAATTCAGCGTGCGTGTCTGTGTGTCTGTGTGTGCGTAAGACTGCAGGTGTGCAGTAAGTGTGTGTGGGACATTCTCTCCTGGTGCTGGAGCAGAACAAACATGGATTAGAGCCACACCATCATGCAGGTACCAACAACTCCCTGTTCATCCACACACACACACACACACACACACACACACACACACACACACTCACGCACTCAAACAGCCAGCTGCTGAGGCTTACATGATGTCAGGGCCATTAAAGTCATGTAGCTGGAGAGGGCAGACAGACAGATGAAAGGCCTGTCATTTAAATAGAGCGAACTATTAGAAGGCTTATAATCGCTGACGGACAGACAGGTTTGATGCCTCAGGCATGAAGGCTGCAAAGGTGGAAGGTAGAGAGGATAAAGGTCCATGATTCTCTGATACTACTGTAGCATGTATTTTACATTGCAACACAAAAAACAACTAATTTGTTTAGCATTATAATTATTCCATCATAAAAGCAGCACTATGATGAACATAGGAGCAGAAAAATCTCCCTCAAGTCCCCTGGACATGTATGATTGATGACTGATGTTTGGCTAAGTCCTTTACAAATACACATGCATTTGTACACTTGCTCGCTGTCTTAGTTTAGATCTGCGCAATCCGCTGAGAGTTCAACCAGAGGTTTTCCTGATAACATTCACTCGCATGTACAGTTGCACATGCACACCTGTGACCTGGCTGGCCATTGCATCACGTACAAACAGGTTCTACTCTCAGTCTGGACCAAAGTGTTCTAGAAGTGTTCCAGTACATCTGCAAACGGTCAGAGAGTTCGTCTACAGCCCTCCTCACTCTGAAAGATCCTCACAGTTTTATAAGAAAAAGGCTTTCTGTCTGTCTCAGTGATACTACAATGCAGCCTTGACCTTCAGAGTCCATTCTGTGTGCATCAATATATGGTACCACTGCAGTACAAACATTTACTCAAGTACTTAAGTGCAATTTTACCAAAATTTTGATGTGCATATATACTTATCTTTTCTTTCTCGAGTATAAACATATAAAACATACTAAATGTATAATCAATTTATTAAAAATGAAGTAAAATTAGCACCTCCATGACCAAATGTGACATTAAAAATGCTACTATCATGTCCATGCATCATTAACATTCAAATATTAATATATTTGTAACAATTAACCTTCTGAAAGTGGCTATTTTGTACAATGTATGCTTTAACTTTTGCTACTTAGGTACATTAAGTCATTAAAATGAACTTAAATTATAGTTGCAAAAGGTATTTCACCTTCATAATTTACCATTAGCGCAGGATCTGAGATCTTTTTCAACCAACCCCTGGCTGAGTAGAAACAAGTTAGCGCGCTAAGCTAGCTGTCTGCTAAAACAAATCAGATGTCACTGAACATGTCTGAACTCATATAGACACACCAGTCCGAACCAGCTGCCGCTCAGTCAGCCACAAGCTGGGGAGCCAAGAGAAAGAGAGAGAGAGAGAGAGGGGATAGGGGCCCGGAAAGGCCAAGGTCAGCAGGGGCCATGGCAACGTCAAACACACACTCGCATGCATTCACACAGGCAGACGCATGTTGGGAGCTAAAAGGTTACCACAGTAACTTCATACAAAACACACACACACACACACCTCATCGAGAAGTGCTCGACTTTGGAGGGTTTATCACAGTTGATTACGGACACCTTGATGTATGCAGGTAGAGTCATGTGGTGTCTCATCACGTTGTCAAGTTCATTTTACTCTATATATTTTAGACTGACATTTGTTTTACTGGCACACATCGAAAAAGAGTGGAAACAGCAGAGGGTGGAGTACAGCGTTCACATCAATGACTGGAGCAAATGTTATTCACACAGGAACGTCCCAGCTGCAGAGCTGTCTTTGTGTGTGTGTGTGTGTGTGTGTGTTTTTTTTTTTTTTGTTTGCTTGTTTTTTACAGGAAATCTGTTTAAAGGTCTCTCTGAAACCCAAATCCTAAAAAACCAAACCAAAACCCTAAATGAGCAACACTGAATTTTACCGTTTATACATGCAGTTACCTACTCATAATACTGAGTTTTGGTCAGTTTTATTTAGTTTTTATTGATTAGTCATAAGCAATATGTATCAATAGGCATCATATGAAATCACACTAAGCTCTGCACTATTTAATTTGTCCTGTTTAAACATATAAATGAATTATATATGAAGCATGAAGTTTCTGTCATTTCACCTCCTCTGTCTGTGAGATTTCATCTTACACCCTCCTGAACCAAACGTCTCAGAAAACGTGTTTGTTTGTGTCAGAATGATGGAAGGGAGAGGGTTTGCATTTTCAAGCAGCTGCTTGCCCCGGTAGAAATGAAGCAGATCGGAAAAGCAGACAGCCCCTTCCCACACACACATACCTCCACATCTCACTCCGTGTGACATACAGAGCACTTTGAGTGCTCTGTGGGTGGCTGCACGGCGGCATTTGCCACATGGCACGGTATCTCAAGACTGTACCTCCAAAAAAACATGAGTCATCTATGAGATTCGGTATCTTTCGGATGAACAACAAATTACATCACAGAGAAATGTGCTGCAAGGAAGTAAATATGGGAATTAGAGAGGAGCTGCTGTAAAACCACACTAATCTTATCAGATATAAACCACTGAATATGGGTGGCTTCAACAAAAACATCCCTAGTTATTACATTTCTCCAGTTTCACTCTACTTGAGCGAAAGAATTTCACAGTTTGGTGTTTTCACTGCTTTGCCCCCTCAGGACTCTCATAAACTCCAGGAAAGACAATGTGTTTTTCTTTTCTTGCAAACTTTGCCCTGCCTTCCTCACGGCTCTTCTTCTGCCTCTCTTCAGTGAAAGGAAAAACCCTCTGCACTGTATATGGATTATTTATAAAGATTCAAGTTCATTCAACGGTGATCCATTTGACAAACACATACACACACACACAATTAGTCATCCATGACCAGGTCCAGTGAAGTGGATGAAGAGCTGCCTTCCTCCTGTCTCTCCGGGTCACAGACTAAGGAGGTCAGGGTGTTAGGTGAAGAATTAGTAGCTCCTTAGGAAACCCAATACCACCCACCTGGCCACACACATGCACTAGGTAGACAACACACGTACACACAAGTAGTAGAGGTGCAGTGATTCACCAGCTGCCTTCAGGAATCATATGCAGGCGATTAGAAGCTGTCACGCACAGACAGACTAAAAATACATTGGCACTTAAATCTAAAAAAAAAAGAAAAAGAAAAATTTTTTCCTCTGAATTCTGCAAATATCTTGCCCTTACTGCCTTATTGTGCTACACTGTACGTATCCCATTAGTGTGACTTTTATAGTTGTAACACCTCAGTTTGTCCTTAAGAGGGAGACTCACACCATGTTACCAGATCTCCAACACAACTTTACTGTGGTATATTGATAAAAAAAGAACAAGTTTTTTTTTTTAGTTATTATTATAATAATTATTAATGCTGTTAATGTCAGTTGCTGCTATTTTTTAAGCCCATTATTGATTATGTAGAAAACTATAAACCACCTTGTTTTGTGTACCTTAAATGCTTGATTTGAGTCCTGATTTGAAAGGAGTGTTTTTATTTATTTATTTATTTATTTATTCTAGACTAATTGTCAAATGGTATTGATTCAGCCATCCAGTTTAAAAGCCAATTCAATTATTTTCTATTTCCCTAAGAGGAGCGATGGCCATTTCAGCAAGGCTCCTGGGAGTCCCGGTCCTCACGGAGAGACAGACAGTCATGCTAATGCAACAAGACACACACTAATATACACGCATACAAAGTGGTAGCCAAAGCTTGAGCAAGCAACCATTACATAGAAATAGGGGGTCTTGGCAGAGAGAGGGAAAACTTGTCCTAAGCCTATTAGTACTATTAGTGATACTCGGCAGTAATGATTGAAAGCCACTTAGCGCTGGTGTATTTACCAAGAGGATCAGCCACAGCATGGTTAAACAGGCCTGATGGATTAACTCTGTCCAATACTGAGATGTGTACACTGACCAGGAGAAGAGAAGAGAAGAGAAGAGAAGAGAAGAGAAGAGAAGAGAAGAGAAGAGAAGAGAAGAGAAGAGAAGAGAAGACATAAAAAAATATATACGGTGTACATTGTCCTTTCAGATCCATTTCCATTTTTTTCAGATCCATTTCCCTCTACTGCATGCCAAAATCTACCACAAACTGATGAGGATCATTTGCCATGTACATAAAACCCCATGAGCTATAACTTTGTGTGTTTTATTATTTTGAGGGCAGAACTAAATCGATTTTTTCTTAATTCTAATTGACAGACATATTTCAAAGTGACACCAGATGATTTTTGTTTCTTCTTCTGTAACTACACAAGATTGTTGACCTACTTTTGATATATATCAACAATGAATAAAAAGTCTAATTTACTGCTGCAAAAAACATCATGTGACAACATGTAACATATGCGTATATATAGAATCTTAGATATTTGATTTTGGTAATATCCTAATAGCCTAACGTGGTTTGTTTTAAATGCTACATTGCAGTTATTGACACTGCACTTATTTGACTGCTATAGATAAACTTGAATTAATAATGGATGCCTTTACCTGCTTGGTCATTGGGTCCACAAGCAGCAATGGAATACATTTACTAAAGTACTGCATTTAAATTTGAAATACTTGTACTGAATGAATGAATGAATGAATGAATGAATGAATGAATGAATTTTAGTTTCATGTTGCCTTACACTTCTCCACCACATGTCAGAGGGAAATGATAACATTATTATTTATATTGCATATGAATGATATACACATGAAATATTACAATGATGGGGACCATTTATTCTCCATAATTAGCACTCCTACTTTTGATACAGGAATAACTTTAACTAATATTATTTTACTTTCAAGAGTATTGCTACACTGTGGTGTTGATACTTCTTTCTAAGTACTTCTTCCACTACGTGTGTGTCTTGAAAGAGCAGTGATTCCCCCCAAAATATATCCACAATGAAACCAATTTTTATCCAAGGTACACAGCTAAAATTAATTATTCATAGCCTACAGGGCCCACATGCAGGATTTCTATGCTTATCTGTGCAGCATGGTGAATAATTTCAACCTGTTAGCTAACAGCGTTTAATATGACAAGCACTTGTAAGCTGGAAGTATAACAGAAGTAAAATTCAATACAGAGCTGGGAAAGCAGCCAGCCATTATCTGGTACCCTGCCATCCATTTCCATCACAGACATCAAGGGCATTGTGGATCACTAGCCAGCAGTCTCCTGCCTGAGGAATATAGATGTGCATTAAGCATACGGCATTTCAACTGTGCGTGACCGCAGTACATGATCTGACTTATGCTCCACAAAGCTGAAAGTATATAAAATTACTTTGGCTAATATAATGTGAGTTATATGATTTCAAGACATATAAGTGATAGGGAGAGCCTCTGAGAGCGGACGCAATATGGCACAAGGGATATTGAATCTGAGTATAACACATTCTAAACAGAGGGATCAAGTTGTTCCTGACAGCACAGGATGTATAGGAGTTTGATATGGCTCACAAAAAAGCACTACTTGTACAAGCGGCACTGTAATTCTTGGAGATTACTCCAGAGTTTGTAGTTCTATCATGCAAGAATTTGCAAAAAATTGAAATGTGAGGTTCCCATCTGAACACAGACAAACATGCACATCTCTGCCAACCTCACACATTCAAGACTTGAACATGATGTATTCAATCGAGCTGTGAGGTGGGAGCTCCCAGATGTTGCTGCAGCTGCAGTGGCGTTATGTAAATCAGTGCAGCCTAGAGATTACCCTGACAGTCACATGGGTATGACCGCTGAGCTCAGGACTCACATCCAAACACAGACAGATACCGGATTACCCACAGGATTTGCAGAGTAATGCTTTTTTTTTTAACAGTTTATGATTTGTGTTTTTGCTTGATATTACAGTAGAAAAACACACACAAAGGCACATGACACCGGCTATTGTATGTGATAAATGAGTGAGATTTGAACCTGAGATGTTGTGGCACACTCGGTGCCTGACTCTGCTGACTCACAGAGTGGCTTTAAGCTGTCTTAATCCTTAAGATAAATGCACGTTGGTGGCGTTTGGCTTGACTTCAGTGTTTTTCTGTTTTTTTAAAAAAGCTTTTATGGTAGTGAAAGAACAAGTTTTGTGTGGCGGTGACAAACAAGCACCTTAAGAAACAAACGTGAGGGTGTTGAGGATGATGCAAAAACATGCAAATACATTTGTTTATTTCACTTTTTCATTCAGGTGGCCAGAAAGAGAGAGAGAGAGAGGTGGGGGGGCTGGCCAGCTGCAGCTATTCTGCTCTAAATATAGCTGCTGGAACACATTGATTACACAGGATCATTATCATCTGCAATTTGCCTCTCTTGCCATCGATGGGAACATCACTTCAGTGTTTTCAATCATGTATAGGATCAATTTAGAAAGCACCAAGTACGGCCACACCTCCCACATACTTAGATTTTCAAAGGTCTGAGCATTTCTCATCCTCTCTCAGTGGTATCATTTATTGTCTATACATTATTGACTGACTGGGACGCACTGCAGCCAAGTCTCAGAGGAGGGAGGGAATAGGAATGGATTCATCACTGGGAGAGAGCCACTAATACTAAGATGACCTCACTTTATGTGAGATGCCTTACAAGAGAGATTCTGGGAGAACGAAGAGACTGGGTTGCATCACTGAGAGTCTTAGAAGAAAGGGATGAAAGGCACCATGAAAGAATGTTAAAGGGTCCAGCTTTTCAGCTCATGCTCCGTTAGGACTTACTCCAGGAGATGAGAAACAAACTCTGTGTGGCTTAAGATATCTAAAACACACTCGAAGTAAGTAGAGCCACTTTAAGCCTCTGCTCTGTTGGCAAAGCGCATTCACTAGTTGAAAAAGTGCCCAGTAAGCAATTTAGATATGACTCATGGCCCTGCATTATCACTATTTGGTGTATAAAGTATTAGCAGTTTGCAATACAGTGGGCAATGTAATAGCACCACTGCAATATATACATACAATAAACTTCTAGTGTATGTTCAGGGCCATTCAACACAACATGAAAAACACTCTCTAACTCACTTCATGTTGACATTTTGAGTAGTCATAGTGGGAAAAGAACAGGTGTTATTACATTAATGATGGCCCAGTCTACTCAAGTGTCCCCATAATCCCTGGCAGTTTGACAGTGAGCCAGCATGAACAACAATACAGGAAACTGAAGCAGCAAAAAGGGAATTAACCCGATGGCCTGAATGTTGGCCTTATTAAGGAGTATTTCCCTTAATATTCCTAGTTCACACATCTTTATTCTATCTATCTATCTATCTATCTATCTATCTATCTATCTATCTATCTATCTATCTATCTGCAGATAGACAGGCAGGCGGGCAGGCAGACAGGTAGGGGGCGTTCAGAGACCGCTAGAGAGCAGCCAGTGTGAGCTCAGAGCTGTGTTTGCTGGCAGGGGGAAACAGTTCGTGGCAAAGCAGAGATGTAGTGTAGCTCGCTGGGACTTCGTTGCCAGCCGTCTGTCACTTTTTACCGGGGATCATTTGTCTGACATTAACACGGAATGGGAAAGGCCGGATTTATTTTTTTCACAGTTCCCCTGCATGAATGTGTCGCGTAATGCGACTGAGGAGAGCTGCCTTCGGGGGGAAACATTTATGGTTCGCGACGGTTTTGTTGGAGTAGCTAGTTGCTAGCGCTGGGCTAGCGACTGTGCTGGCTACTTCGAACGTATTTTTGCAAGGATGCTACGGTGGATACGACAGCAGCTGGTAAAAACACTGCTCTCACACCTCTCACACAACGCTAGCCTTCATTATCTCACATGAGCAGTTACTTAACATGAGGCTTAGCCCAGGGAAAGCTGTATGAACTTTATTTTGGGGTAACATTTAGCAGGCTAACCTAACTAGCTGTTGCCGATGTGTCTAAACGTTGTTGACTGTCATGCAGTGATGACAGGCAGGTGTAGGTTATGTTAGCTTCCTTCCCTGTTAGCTCCCCGACTAAGCTACTTGACCTAAACAACAAACAGAATGGGGGTGACTTTAATTTTAAGCTGTAAGTTCATGTGAAGTTTCCCGTATCTTTGCCACTGTAAAGATATAGTAGTATGTGAGTAACGCTAACTAACTGGGTAACAAGGTAAACCCTGACAAAGTTAAGCAGTGTCGCTAACTCGTCTTCATGTAGTCGCCGTCTCTCTTGCTGCCTCACACCTACCTTAACTTACACGGAGTTGTTGTTTTTTTCTCTCATTGACTTGAGCCAACAAACCAACTTTAACAGCTGTTTAAGTGTTTGTTATAACGCTCGAACATATTAACTTAGGTTAGCACCGCTTATTTTAATTTAACTGACACTTTCGGGTCAGCCTGACGTTGTTTTAATTCATTTCTTTACACGCAGTAGCTAGGCTAAGTAATTATACGTGCTCAGAGAGCATCCTGTATTTGCTGAAACCTGTTGTTTGCCCACAAACAAACATGGCGTGTGTTGACGCATTGACAGGCGAAGGCATAAAGGCAGTTAGGCTACAATAATGGTCCCTGTCAAGCAAATGAGTCCAGCCTGATTTTGATTTAAAGCGAAGCTGCTAGTACGGGGAGTCACAGGGGGGACAGTAGATACTTTGATAGATACAATGCACTGAGTTTGTATGTTTTGTGTTAACTTCTGTTTGTCAGTACTGTTCAAAGTTTGGACAAGAACCTGCCTTGACATCCAGTTTAAATGAGAGTGGTATGACTGGTAGAGGGTGTGTGAGCATGTGAGGGGAGTATACCCATGTGAATGAATGAATGAATGAGCGCATATTATGAGATTAGCCACACTGTCTGTGAAACTGCAGGGAGTTTAATCAATGTTAGGGTGTTTCTGAGTTCCCATGTCTTAGTCAGTGTGTACTCTCAGTACTCAGGCTTGATTAAGAGTGACTTCTTGACTTTTTGTCAGTCTGTAAAGAAAAGTTTTCTTTCTGCTTTTAAAGGTTAATTTTGGCCTTCACCTTTACTTTTGTTAGAAGCACCATAGAGAGTGAGAACAAAAATGGTAGCCTCCTCCTAATGTGAGATAGTGCAGTTCATTTGACTCACCTCATATTTAATTGACCTGCCTAGTTAATTAAAAGTGTAATTAAGGTTAGAGCCTGACCAAAACTGATTAGAGAGGAAATATTCACTGATTACCATATGGCGGTCAATATAATATAGTATTTTTCCATGCTCTAATATGGCTATGTTAAGTTACTCTGAGGTTGTTTTCTTAAACACTGTTTAACACAATAACACTGTTTTTCCACTGAATATTGAATTTAAATATTCACTGTAATATTTGTCTTTAACATGTTAAACATACATGTAGTTGACATTGCTCAGAGTTGCTTCTTCTCTCCTATCTGTGCCGCTTGCCACAATTCTGTAAAACACAGTCCACCTGATGCTACATCGTACTAGACAACATGTATGTTGTTATTGACATGTCAGAAATAGGCTAATATTATTATTGTTAATAGTATTATTCACAGAGTCAAATTAAGTTAAAATGCATCTTAATACAACAGGCCCAAAGTTTGTCAGGGGCTTCAGTCTGACTTTGACATCAGCTGGAAGGCAGAGCAGTGATGTTTATTTTTTCACATATTGCTTTTTTTTTCTTCTGGAGGGGGGAAGGGGAAGGCTGGAGGGTCCAGACTGTAAGTGTAGCAGGCCATTAATATCACTCTTGTTCCATCAGCAGTGCTGACATTCTAGTCAAACTGCATTTACATCATAAAAGATGCATTGTAATTACAGTGCAAGGAACTGGGAAAACCCTTAGACATTTTGTTCTGCAAGCATCATATAGAAACCTTTTGTGCAGAACTTTGGGGGAATCGCGGTTTGCAGTATATATATTATTGCTGACCATGGTCCAAAGCATATCAAGTTTTTTCCATTGATTTCCTACCTCCAAGGCAGAATGTGTCCACATGTTCAGGACACCTGAGATGTGTGATCTGGCTGCAGAACAGCAGCTGTTTTAATGCAAGAAACTACTGAACTCAGTGTCCTTTTCATAACTTTAGGTATAGGTCTGTATTATTACTGCTTGTGTTTTGAATTTCCCAAAGGCAAATGTAAAGCTCTGCAGCAAGGCCTGATACGGCTGATGTAGGATATTGCTTCAATGCACTAAGACACAAAATAGTCATTGCTAGCAACTTCTCAAGGAAGCAGAGATAAGCATGATATAATTTTGAAAAACAAAACAAATATAGATGTTATTAAATGCTCACTTTGATGCACTATCTGTATCTTCATAAGGTTTCAGTCTCAGTCTTATCTGTGTGATGGAAGACGTTGGAGACGATTATGTGAATACGTTTTTTTGTCTAATTTCTATCATCATCCAGGGGCACTTGCTTGTCAGTGCTGCAGCAACCCTAATAATCCATGATAATAAAGCAAAAAACCATTTAATAATCAATTAACTAGCCCATGCCACCCTTCATTAAATTGCTAAGTTCCTTATCATCTCTAACTCTGCTTCAAGCTATCCATTTCATGCCACATGTTGTTGGATATATGATTGGCGTGCCCGTGGCCTGTGGTTAGTATTGCAGTTGTCATCAGTAATCTCATCAAAAGCGGCACCTACTGCGTCTGACAGTCAGCAGTATTGCTCTCTCTTATCCTCCCTCTCCATGTTGCAGTCCTTCTGTCTTTACCGCTTGCTTTTTTTATTCAACTCCCTCGCCCCGTCTTTATATCTCTGATTAGCTCATCCCATTTGATTAAAAGCCTCGTAGTCTATGATACGACTCAGCGCGTTGCCTTGGTTGTGGTGCATTAGTCTGTCGCCCAGCCATTGTTCAAGGCAGTGATTCCCCTAAGGCACTGTGGGACTTGTAGGCCTTATGCAGGGAGTAATTACCTGTCAGGCTTCAAATTGATGGGGTCACACGAGTCGGGGGATAAAATAAAAAGTGTGATTTCAGCTGCACAGAGTGTTTACAAGAGAGCCACATCGAAATTGTTGCCGTACTGTCAGTAGTATCATTTTTTTGTAATTGCTGTACTTCCAGAAAATTGAGAATGAGTCCTGTTACTTTCTTGTGGGTTATGGCCAATGTGAACACTTAACTTTGGTGTTCAGCTGAAACATGTTTGATATACTTAAGATTAAAAATTTGAAATCTTTCTGTAATATTCAGTATGGATCTTTATGGTCCAAATAGTTTGAAAGCTTTTTTATCTCCATTCTGTCTAGCTACCTTTTCTGTGTGATTATACATGTATGTACAGGTAATAAAAAATGGAAAATGGCTTCTGCATGGATTCACGTCATTGGTGTACTTAATGAAACTGAGAAGTGCCTTCAATATGTGCCTGTCACCTGTTCATCGGCCAGATATGACATCAGCCCTATGGACTTTTAAGACATTTCACCAATCTATTATTTACAACTGTAGTCCAAATGAATGCAATCTGGCACTGTATATATCAGGTTAGACCTTTGGCTTATGTTTATTTTTATTTGCTCCTCAAATATGTCAGGTTGTTCATGAAGATGCCTAAAAAAAGTCACAGCCTGCATTGGATTAACCAAAAATCAGTTTAATATTGAGTTTTGCTGAGTGCCATGGTGTAACAGAGGCATACAAAGATGTGGATCAAGTAAATAAGTGCTTTGGCTGTTTTGTACGATGTTTGTATTGAGAGTTAAATGATAGGGTGCATGCCTGTGAATCAGCAATGGGTGTGCCTGTGTGTTTGTTCTTTTTTTATGATTTCATGTTCTTTATTTAGGTGATTTCTTGTTTTTTCCTCCGCAAATATTCAAGACAAACTATAGATTATTTCTTGAAAGTAAATGTATGATGATGCTTTATGTGTAACATGTTATTGTAGTCTTAATAGAAATATATACAGGAAAGACTTTCTTGCCATAAGTGAAATATTGTGGACCAGAATTGGGTAATATGTTACATTTTTCCAACCAGCCACTATCAACAACCAGCACTTGCCAATATACAGGCCTTTACCACACCTTCTGTTTCAATCACGTTTCTTTATTTTTATTATTTTCTATATTGTCGATTAACACTAAAGATGTCAAAACTATGACAAAATACACATGGAATCATGTTTTCAACAAAATAAATTTTATATTTTAAATTCTTCAGTAGTATTCATCTCTTGCATTGATGACTGCTTTGCACACTCTTGACATTCTCTCAGCTCCATGAGGTCGTCACTGGGAATGCTCCAACAAATAAAGAAAACAAACAAAGTTCTCCAAGTTTCCATATATGCTGTACACATGTTGGCTGCTTCTTCTATAATCTGGAGTCCATCCTCATCCTCATCCTCAAACCCATTTTGGGTGATTGTAGAGGTTAGATCATCTGACAAAGCACTCTGTCACTCTCTTCCATGGTCAGATAGTCATTACATAGCCTGGAGTTGTGTTTTGATGGGCCAGCTAAACACAAATGAGATGGGATGGCATGTCGCTGCAGAATTTTATAGTAGCCATGCAAGAGTGCCTTGAATTTTAAACCCGTTGCCAACCAACTTGTCCTCACACCATCACCCCTCCTCCTTCAACATATTTGAGGGTGGGAACCACACATGCAGATACAATTCATCCACCTTCTCTGTATCTGCAGAAACGCAGTCCGGTTGGAACCTAAAACCTTAAATTTGATTCATCAGTCCAAGAAGTCCTCTTCTTTGTGTTGGTCTGCCTCAGTTGTTTGTTTCATTGCAGTAATTTGGCCATGAAGGCCTGATTCATACAGTCTCCTCTGAACAGCTGATGTTGAGATGTGTCTGCTGCTTGAACATTTATGTTGAAACATTTATGTGGGCTCCAAACTGAAATGTTGTTAATTGGTGATGTATGTGGCTGGTAGGTGTGGTGAACGTATGGTCTGCAGCAGAGTAATTCTTGGTGTTCCTTTACTGAGGGGGTCCTTATGAGAGTCACAGTGTTTGATGGTTTCTGTTACTGCACTTGGTGAGATTCAAGTTCAAGTGCATCCAGAGTTTTTGAAATGTTCTACATTGACTGACTTTCATGTCTTAAATAATGTTAGCCTGCCATTTCTCTTTACTTTGTTGAGCAGTTCTTTGGATAATATGCATTACTACTGTAGCTGAATAGGGTTATTTACTGTATGCCAACAATGGTGGTGTGGTGATGGTCTCAAACACATCAAGAAGTTCACAGAGTTAGTTGTGAACATATTCTATCTCTACAGCTGTTTTTCTGTTTTGCTTCAGCTCAGTGTGCAACGGCCCCCAAATGGTCTGAGCAGTGGCTATATTCATTCAGTCACACCAACTGTATAGTGGAACACTGTTTTCATTTGATGTATGGTGCCTGAAGAGCAACATAAAGCTCAGGCAGTTGACTAAGGATTGGCCATAACACGCTGACAATAAATGCTCTTTTAATTGATTTTAAAATATCCATGGCCATTACATCAACACTTTTATTTTATTCCCAAGATAATGCCGGTGTGAGATCACCGTACACTTGTACAGGCATTTATTGTTTTGGTTAGGTTAATGTTAGTTGACCAATATGTCATCCTTGAATGAGTAACAAGGAACAGGAACAGCCATCTCAAGTTTGGTTCTGTAGCTCTGTAAACTATGAATGACTCTTGATACCCTTGATAGTTCACTTCGACAAGATGAACCAGAAAGAGATCACGAGTGTGAAGTGTCATCAGTATTCTCACTGAACGTTAGCGTACAACTAGGGCGTCGCATTGCAAAATGTCAGACACTTTTTGTCCTTTTAAGTATCCACTTTGTTGTCACGTAAACAAACCACATAGCTCTCAGTTATGTGTGGGAGACATAGTCAGTGCCACTCAAATAAAAGATGGATGACTACTTCCTACATTGGTACTTTTTAGATAGAAAACACATGCCAACAGAGCCAAAAGCAAGGAGGTTGTTATGACAGAAACAGGTTTTTGCAGATTAATGAAGAGATATCTTATAGATATTCATATATCAATTCAGCTTCATTAATCAACAGCTCCTTTTCCATAGGCGTGCATAGTTGTGTATATACTCAGCCAGCTGTGTGCAGACATTAATGATTAACCAACTTAACTAATGGTTGACTGATGTGGTGGTTAGTTAGAATCTGTCGCTTCTCAGACCATCCATCCTCCAGCAACCACCATCAAGTTTCCTCCCAGCAATCATGTAAAGGTTTAAAGCAAGATGTTTACCATCCTAAAGTGTAAAATTGCCATAATGTGTCTGCAGGGATGTAATAGCTCGTTGATCAATGCCAGTGACTCAGTCGTTACTTTGTTGGACACGAGAATATGTGGCTTACAAAACTCACTTCCTGCTCTGTCGGTGTGTGCAACTGCTGGTTTGTACAGTTTGTTTTAAGTCCTGTATTACTTAATGTCTGTAACTCTTATAGCAACTCAGGAGGTGTGTGTGTGTGTGTGTGTGTGTGTGTGTGTGTGTGTGTGTGTTAATCAGTGGAGGTATTGGGCGGTTCCTGTTTCCTACAGCAGTAATCTCTAGTTGTAGAGGGCAACTCTGAACTCTGAATGCAGAACTGTGTGCACAGGTGTATGATTGCAATGCAGAATGTTGCTTTAAAGGTTTTTTTCATGCTCAGTTGACCTTCTGCCTAAAATATAAAAGAACACACTTGTGTTCAAAGACAGATTCTCAGTCTTTGAGCAGTGATGTTTTTTCAGAATTAGTTGCCTTAACACCACAGGACACTGAACATTTAACCAGGGCTCATTCATTTACTCTAAATGTGTCAGAGCCTCTTTTTGTTGGCTGTACTTCCCTGGTCAGGTTTTGTCAGTGGGCTGACAAATGCTGCTGTTTGCCATGACTAACTCAGTCAATACTGGTTAGACTGGTGTGGCTGTTGTATATGTATATGTGGTTTTAAATCTAACAGACTAACTCTACTATAGTGTTTGTTTACACGTCAGAGGCAGTTTACTGGTCTCGGAAAATACCACTGTATATCTGCATATAAAAAAGTGCCTTGAGAGATGTGACCTGAGGCTGTGTCAGTTGGGACAAAGAACCACAAGTTGGACATGAAAAAAACATTTTGTTGAGGTAGAAGGAAGTTGACACAGACCATCTTTTGAAAGCTGTGAGCGAAGTGGAAAAGAATAGATCAGTGGAACATCCTCAACATATTGTTTTCATTCCTGAAAGTGGATCAGCCTGACGCAGAGTGCTTACAGCACCCTGAAAATATTCATGTGGTTGAGTTTTGGGAGTAACAGTACGAGGAGTCATGAAGACTTTATGCTCTTGCTACTTTAGTTTTTATTAGGCCTAATAACGTATTTACTAAAGTACATTCAGGTGAGAAAGTAACATCAGTCTATAAAGACTGCAGTAAACATGCTGTTGTTCTTCACGATTAGTGTTAGGTGTGGTGCATTTTCTTAATAAACAATGTGAAAGCAGCAGCAGATGGAGAGTTTGAGAGAATGAAACAGAAAGGCAGTAATAGTTGACACATGTCTCTGAACAGAGGTGAATCTGTGTGGGAGGGAGTGACGTGGCTCGGATACATTCCTCTGTGCATGTGGTTGTGTGTGTGTTAGTTCTACGTCATGTGACATTTGCAAATGATTGTAAGCGCTTGCTTTAACCTTCTTTAATATATCAGTAGGTAGGCAGCAAACAGGTCCAACATTAAATGATTATATTAATAATCTTTCTAATATGAAGCAGTGCTTAAGACATTACCTTACCTTTAAATGTAGCTACATGATATATGATAACCACAGCTAATTTCCTTTCCAAATTAAGGGCATATCAAATGTTCGCATAGATTCAACAGTCACAACCACAGCTTTAATTCCCAGATATCACATTATTTCTGTCACTAGGGTGTAACAGTTGGTGACTACACTGTGATAATCAAGGTGTTGATTTATATCACATACTGTGATCGACACGTTAGGTGGAGTTGCGTGTTTTAACACTTTTTTTGATTGCACATTGTGATTTATTTTGAATGTAAGTCTTCTTCCAGCATAAAGGAAATAGTATTTTCCTGTCTGTTATTTTTGCTTTGCATTTTTATGACAACACTTTTATATTTTGATGAACTCCATTGCCTTTTTAATGCCTTTTTGCCTTTTTTAATGGAAGTAAGTGTCTGACTTCATGCAAATTCATAAATGTATTGACAATCGCAGTAGAAATAGTATTACTTCTACTCCATAATAATAGCTATCTTGATAATAATCAAACAGAAAAAAGTGCAAAATATTAAAAAAGTTAGTAAAAAGTTAGTACTAATATATATTTGACATTTTGGATTTAAAAGTGATTGATTAATGGTTTTGGAATTATCTCTACACTAGTGTACATTAAAAAAGGTCAGAGGTCACAACTTTGCAGCACTGTCCTCAGTTAATTAACTTGTTGTTATGGTAGAGTTGTTAATATGAGTTTGGGTTAAGTGTAAGGATGTACTAAGAGTTGTTATGGAACTAACTGGTTGTCTCCTTTTTTCCCTCCTTTTCAACACTTCACCTTTGTCTTTCTTGTCTGCCCCACCCCTCTCTTTCTCTCTTCTCATATATCCTCCTCAGGGCTTTGACCCCCCTCATCAGAGTGAGACCAGGACAGTTTATGTAGCAAACCGTTTCCCCCAGCATGGCCACTACGTACCACAACGCTTTGCTGACAACAGAATCATCTCCTCCAAGGTACCAAATGTCGGATTCATTTTGTTGCTTATAATCTTCATAATAAAATGAGGTAAAGGTGAACTAATATTATGAATCTTCAGATTTTTGCTTCATTTTGTGACATAATTGCCACAATTATGTCCTTAAATTCTGTGTCAACACCACAAGAGCTCCAAGTGCCAAGCAGACGAGTGATAGAAGCTCTGTATATGTATTTGTTAATTTACAATTTAGGTGGTCTGAGGCACCCACAGCAACTCTAAACTCACAAGCTGATATCTGCCGCAAGCTCAGCCAGTGTTAAAAAATTAATCCGGCACTCTGGTGTGGTGGGAGAGAGAGATAGGGAGTAAATCATGATTTGTTGATAACAGGATCAACTCAGACAAAAAAACTTTTGTGTTGCTGAGAGGATTAGTAGGTCAGCTGGAAGATCGACCGGACAAAAGGGTAATAATCCAAAGAGGCTGCTGCGCGACACCGGCAGTGCTGGCAGGCATTGATTAGACACTTGTTTAAATGATTGACAGTATGTTAAGAATTAAATACATTTAAAGTCTTGTTTATAAGAGAAAGAAACATCTGAAATAAAAACCAAGCTGTCTGCTAATGTGATGACTTCACATGACTCACTTCAATAAGGTAAAAGCAGGAAGTTAAATCGCTGTATTTTTTTTTTTAATAATAAAGAGTTAACACCAAATGCAGCCACACCTTTTCCTTCATCAGCTGTTCGTTCTAGGCCATGCTACACAGGAAGTGATGAAGCGAAACACAAGAACGGAACAAAAACAGTCTCCTAAACAGGAGCCGTATAGACAACATTCTCAGTGCATCCTTTAACAACTTGTTCATGGTATTCATTATAGGATTTCTCATGAAACCTGCTTAAAAAACCTGTTTTTTGTCTTTGTCTTAAATGTTGTTGTTCTTTCTTTCTCTTTCAGTACACAATCTGGAATTTTGTCCCTAAGAATCTGTTTGAGCAATTCAGAAGGATAGCCAACTTCTATTTTCTCATCATCTTCCTTGTACAGGTAATACAACTCACAAATGCACGCACCATTTTTTTGTTGCAGGTTCTCAGCACACAGATGGCGACATGTCAAGTGTGACCTCAGTTTTCCTGCCCTAAGTACAAACGTGTCTCTTTGTGTGTGAGTGAGTGACTCATCAACTGCTCGAGAGACAGGTCTGCCTGTATATTAGAACATTACACCCACACATTAAGTAAAATGCGTGTCTTTACAGTCAGCCCCAGGAGGTAGGCCTTCACGATGCATCCGTCAGCCTGTGCTGAAGTAGGATTTGGCTTTCAAATTTTCCGTCTCCTCCTGATTTATTTGGGCCTGTGTAGTGAAGCCTAAGCAATCGACTTGACTCTGTCTAGAAAGGCTCTCTTTTCACCCACTCAACTTGTCAGTGAAGTTGAAGTCAGCTTAGTCTCAAGTCGCTGAACGGAGGGTCTCTTTTCATCCTGACACTGTGAACTTGACATTTTCCTAGATGCCCAATTTGACCACTTGGGAAGTCTAGATGGATTTCAATGTACCTGTTGAAAACAGGTACACTGAAATCCAGAAAACGTGAAATGCTGAAAATCTGTTGATATATCCCTTCAAAAAGGAAAAGTCTCGGTTTCATTGTTTGTTAAAAAGACATTTTTAAATCCACACAGTATGTACTTTCTCGCTTCATATATAGTATACTTCTTGTTCCCTGTCTTTACCAGAGCATTGCTGTTTTTCTTGAAGCTACAGGGTAACATTTGATTTACACCTCTGCTTGCCTCCCTAGCTAGAAGGAGACTTAATCTCATCAGTGGCCCAGATACAGACAGAATCAGTCACACAACCATTTCCCCATGTGTTAATGATCCATGATAAAGAGGAATCACACACATTTCCTTCACTGTACACATAGTCACATAGATTTTTGTTCATATGATATTAATACAGTTGATACAAGTATTTAATTACCTGTATGTGTCTACTTGGATTTGAAAGCTTGATGCAGCAGCTGCTGGGTCAAGTATAAAAACTAGAATACTGGCTAACTGTACACATAAATGTGCTGTTAGCATTGGAAGTACAATAAAATGTTGTTGCACCTAAACACGATGAGTACACACAGGTCTGCAGATAACTGCTCTATTCAAGCTCAAAAAGATGCTGACAGTGATAAATAGCAGGGCTACGACTATGCACTCCCCCACTGAGCCACTCATGGCAGAGCTGCATAATTTTAGGGTGTAGTTACACTTCAAGCGATAAAATAATTTTTGTCACTTGTCTGTATTGACATGATGTTAAAATGTAATCAAGGAAGTAATAACAGAAACACTAAGAGGGCATATCAGTGTGCTTCCATGTTCTGTGCTTCTCTAAACTATTAGAAGCTAGTCTGCAAAACAGGTTTATATACACCAGGACGTCCTGGAGGCAGAGTGGCCACGTAACAACATTCCGTATAACCACAACGTCGATGGATTGAAACGAGCTGAGGAGCTTTTTTGCACATCATATCCAAAAATAATGGCTGAAAATCTGTTTATAAATGAATTAAAAGCAAAACAGTACTTGATTTATTTGTTTCTTTCTTTATGTTTAGATCTGCAGAGAATGTCTTTTCCTTTCTTTTTTAGTGTCAGTGGAGTTTGAGGGATAATATGTGTGAAGTATTCAGCATGAAGCTTTTTAAACAAGCTGCGACATCTCTGCTGCAACAAATCTTGCTGTTGAATCTTTTAATGTCCTTATTGTGTGTGTAATTCTGATGTGACAGTTTACCTTTGAAGGAAGTTGTGGGGGTTTCCTGTTTGTCACTACTTCTCTCTGTTGTCTCTCTAGTTTAGGCTTGTTTTTACTGAGACTCTGGTGTCATCTTTTTGTCTTTTCTTTTTCTGCTACACTTCCGATTTGTTGAAATCTCACCACTCCTGTCTCCCTTCGTATTTGTCTTTTCAGTTAATGATAGACACCCCGACCTCCCCAGTCACCAGTGGTCTGCCTCTCTTCTTTGTGATCACAGTAACTGCCATAAAACAGGTGAGAACACAAGCACCTACAGACTTCCTCTTTGTTGGCATATTTATTATCAGGTCAACGTCATGTGATATTCACCTTGTTTCAACTTAGTGCAGTATTCAGTTGAATTCAAATTGATTGAAGAAAACCTGAAACATTTCTGTACATTTCATCTGCTGTAATCTTAAATATACAATGCTTTATTCAAGTTTGTCCTTGATTTAAAAAAAAAAAGGAACTATAATATCTGTTAGTCACTTCACTTGGTCAATAACTAGCATTTCATCGCCAGTGCTGCTGGTCAATGTTGCTACATTTCATTGTGAAATTGGAATCTGTCAGCTCCTTTTATGCAATTGATTATTGAATGAATTTCACCACAGGGCTATGAGGATTGGCTGAGACACAAGGCAGACAATGAGGTGAATGGAGCACCAGTGTTTGTGGTTCGCAGTGGAAGTCTGGTCCAGACAAGATCCAAGAACATCAGGGTAAGATGACAAAAGCTGCAAGAGTCCAAGATCAGTGTTCTACTCTTTGTTTAAGAACAGGTACCTGAACCTAAAAATAGCTTTTCACAGCTCATAGCTACCAGCCAGACCTAAGCTTGGGCTGTTAAATTCCTGGAGCTAGTGGTGTTTCTGAGGCTCAGGTCTGTACAGAGAGATAATACACAATAATGTGGTCAATGAAAAGAGAACAGTTTCACATAGAAACCAGGGGATTCACAGTGTTCAGCACAAATTTGGACTGGAATGTCCCATGAATGATGCATTTGTTGCAGTAACACAAGTCTCTACAAATGCTGCTGCTTGTTTCATGTTATGTCTGTGTATGTATTATTGAACTGTATTGCTTTGCACTGTATTTGAGCTCTTTGCATATTTACAGCCTGCTCATTAGCATGAACAACCTTGCTGTTACCTCTCCTGTCACTGAAGAGGTGGCTTTGTTTCCTGCCTGTAACTCAGAACATTGCCATGCACACAAATCCTCTGCAGTCTGGCTTCACAGAGACACTGTAACTATTGTGTCTGCAGCCAACACGACTACCTGAATGACATGTGTCCTTTAGTCAAAATGAACCTCTTTACCTTGTCAAGCACACTTGGTATTGTTTACCCAGTTACAGCCAGGAGACTTTCTGTCTGATAGAGATTTGTGTGTGTGTGTGTGTGTGTGTGTGTGCGTCACCATACATATCTGCTCTGCAAATCAGCAGTTGTATGTTCTCCTTTGAGGAGCAAAAGAAAAAAAAAATATATATATATATATATTTTTAACCTAGTTTAGAATATCCTTCATGTATCTGCCTACATAGATGGACACCATCCATTATGATATAGCTAATCAGATCTTGCATCCAGCACTAACATGAGAGTCACGCAGAGCCAGACAGCAGCACAGTCTCCTTCTTATCTAACTTACAAACATGAATGCACGTCTTGCCCTGTGTCTTAGCTTTTTGAACGAGTGCCCAAACAAACATTCACCACTGACCGGAAAAGTGCGCCGCTTACATCAGTTTGCAGGCGAGATAGCTGCTGTCAGTCAAACCCACATTCCAACTTACACATGGCATGTCCAATCAGCTTAGATGAAAATACATAAAAGACCTTCATTTTTTCTGTTGACAACTGAAAACCTTTAACAATACATCTGAAAAACGCTATTTCACTACTAAACAAGATGATTGAACAACACAAAAGCACCAGCATGTCAGTGAAAGTTTGAGAATTCACAATAACAATTGTATTTCAAAAAATATTAAAAATGCTGGTATAAAACTTGAACAGTGCTGATATGATTGTGTGTGTTTATGCTTGTCCATCCAGGTGGGGGACATTGTTCGTGTGGCTAAAGATGAAACATTCCCAGTTGACCTGGTGTTGCTGTCCTCAGATCGTGCAGATGGCACCTGTCACATTACCACAGCAAGCCTCGATGGAGAGACCAACCTTAAGGTCTGTGTGTGGGAGTGTGTTGCCCTTGGGAGAATATGTGAGAATGTCTCTGTCTGAGTTTGTGATGTGAAAAAGTTTAACTGACAGACTGCTCTTGACAAATAGCAGAGCAAACCATTTGATCGAGTAAACAAGTATCCACATATTCACAACTAATTCTGTGTCTGTGCATGCAGGATTCAAACAAAATGGGGGCCCACTCATAAAATCACAACCACTAGGTACTGGACATTTTAAATTGTTAATTTTATGAATGGACCCACCAGGGATAGAAAAATCTTGCTGAGAGTTACTTAAAAGCTGCTTAATGGAAATAGTTTGCATGTAATGGAAATGAGTTTTTAATTGGTCAGAAAATAGTTTGTTGGGCAGACCTCTGGGCATCGTCACATGATTAATGCCAGCTTGTGTATGTTCCAAGCATATGTATGTGTTGGAAAAAATCTTTTAATGACTTGAACATCATGTTTTGATTTCTTATTTTAGTTTTTAGAAAGTCCTCTCCCCTCCCCTCTCCACACGTCCTCCCAGTCTTGCCAGAGGCTATGTTGGTTAATTATCTCTCAACAACTTACTGCTGCGTCCGTTACAGTTTATTTATACAGCACGGTGGGTTTTAGTGTTGGCCTAGAAATGTGTACGTACAATCTTTGCACCTCTTGATATCTTTATAAATCGGCTGCAGCTGTATGCTGTACTGTATTGTTAGAGTGATACTGCAGCAGTGCACCCACATCATTTCTCTCTTCTTTTTTTTTCTTCTTCTGCCTAAACCCAGCCTGCCAAAAAATACAGTAGCTACGATACAGTGTTATTGGATCAGGCTCAACTGAACAAATACGTATAACAGGTTTGGGAAACAGAAGAGCTCAGCTGTTTTGGGCAGGGTCAGAATAAGCTGTGTTGGTAATCAAGGTTGAAAGTTAACAAACTGAGTCAACACAGATAAAATTCAAGAATATTTCAATTAAGGAAGCAAGTGAAGGTCAAAATGTTACAGAGTGTCACCTAGTACAGCTGAGGTTCTAACTAACAATGGACTGAAGCAGTTTGTTTATATATGAAAACCTTTTTGCTCTGTCTGGCTGGACATTTCTGACCAAAATGATAGTTACAATCATTTTGATAAATTCTTCATCACTATTATTCATTGATTTTAGGGACAATATATATTTACATAAGCAGAGTGCTGTTTTTACTTTCATGTTTCAGTCCTGCTCTTGTGCAGTCTGTACTGTTCTGTTCTGTATTCACAGTGCACCTCCTGGAAGTAAAATATATAAAACAGTTACCATTTTGCCAGTAATCAAATCAACAGAGCACTGCTTTCACTTACACAGGATCAATGTGGTGACGCACTGCACAGCAACGTTAGCAATGTTATTCTTCTTGGCCTTTGTGTATTCATCGTGCTGCAGTTTGTGGTATTTTTCCTGGTTTCCAGTTGTGTTATTCTGCGGCACAGACACAAGTCCTACACAATCTTTGCATATGATTTGATCTTGTTTAAAATCACTTCCAAACAAAAGATGATGATCTGTTTTGAGGGAGTGACTGTCCACCGTCTAATCCACATATTTGATTTTTTCCACTCTGCTCTCTGTTTTTTTTTATTACACTTCTACTCTGCTGCCACAGCATCCAGGAAATCTTTGCAAGATGCATGCCCAGCGGCTTAAGAGCTCCCTAAAAGCTAAAACACCTCAATCACCCCTGAGGAGGAAGTGCTAGATTGGATATGCAGCGTAGTTTTGAATGAGCATAAATATCACAGTTTATCATGGTTATTTAATTGTGGGAAGCCAAAACTCTAAACTCTGCTTCCCTCTCATCAGTTTTTAACTATATTTCATGTGTTGTGTATTTGTAGACTCACTACTCTGTGGCAGAGACAGCAGTGTGTCAGTCAGTGTCCCAACTGGAGTCTCTTCAGGCTGTGGTGGAGTGTCAGCAACCAGAAGCTGACCTGTACAGGTAATTGGCACACACATGTACACACACGTTCAGGATGAGAGCACACTGTGAAGTCATGTACAATAAACTGTGTATAAACACTTATTACAACATTAGAAATCATAATATAATCCTGTAGGAAGATTTTCTTGTTTATTATATTCATTTGTATGTTTAACTGTAACTCTCCAAGAACCCCTTGAATCCTCCAGAGCCCACTTTGTAAACCACCATGACTTATACATGGTAGAAATGCACTGCCAGAGATGTGTTATTAAATGTGTGATGGGGCGAGATGACTTCATCACCTCTTCCACAACCCATGTTCCTCTAGTCGGTCTCAGCTGGCTACTTCAGGATCGATCAGTGTATTTTTAGATCGGGCAGTTTGTTTTCAGTGACATTTCTCTCCCCTCCCCCTCTCTTGGTTGCTGTCACTGTCTATTAACACTCACTCACTTTAAATACACTTCACTAAACTTTCTGCAGTAATCTGATTTCTTCCATGCGACATTGACCAGAAACCTGGTTTACTTAACTGGTTTACAAATGAAAGTAAACCTTGTTAGCATTCTGTTGGAGGAAATGATTTTTTACACTTGAGCAGGTTTAGGGTTCGTACATGTGTGACAAACACTAGGGAAAGTAACACTGTGGCAGCAGTGGAGTAGGATGAAAGGGAACTGTATATGCCAGGATGCATCAATTTTCCCCAAATAAGTTAATTGAAAATCCAACTGAAGCTTCAATTGACAAGTCTAAGTATGTCAGCTTCCTCTGCTGAGAAAAGCTGTGAAACATTAACACACAATCAAGGAATGATATGTCAAGGAAACCTGTGCAGACTGCAGAGCATTCATCTAATCCAGTTCTAATGTGTCAGAGAACACAGGTTTTATAGTAACCAGGTTATTGAAGGTTTCTTGCAGTTGCAGTTTGTGTTTTTTATAATAGCCCTGTGTGCATGTGAATGTCTTTTCTGTCTACCAGACCACTCAACTAAAATGAGTTTGGTGTTTTCCAGGTTTGTCGGTCGGATTACGGTGACTCAGCACGGAGAGGAAATAGTCAGGTGAGATCAGATTTATCCAGCTGCTCTGACTAGTAATTAAATCAATAATCATTTGTGAAGCAGCCAAGACATTGCTGAACAGACATCCCCAGTATGGCCAAGGGTACGCCATCAGACAAATCCAATGGGACGTTAGCTGAGGGTGAAACATGAAAGCATGTCGGTGTGAGTAATTGTTCATGCAGTGCTTAGGATTTTAGCAGAGAAAATGTTACTGTGACTGAGCACTGGTCCAAAGAGACTAAACTGTTTCAGATATTTAATCACCAGAGGGCTGCTATGTGCCGCTAAATGCAATTACATATACAGAAGATATATGAGCCTCATAGACTACTGTTGAGCAAGGTCCTACTGTCTTGTTTCTATCAATATCCTGTAGCCACATCCATCTTTCTCTGTATTTATGTTGTTTTTGTTGTTCATGTCAGACCGCTGGGGCCAGAGAATTTGCTGCTACGAGGAGCCAGGTTGAAAAATACCAAAGAGATTTTTGGTGAGTCTATACACATAAAATAAAAGGTCCTGGAAAAAAATCCACATGAAAGGAAATCACCTTAGGGGGTAAATGGTTTCTTAAAATGGGAAGCTTCCAGTTGAAGTGAGAGAGAGAGAGAAAGAAAATATAGCTGCTTAGGAACAGGTTGCTTCTGAAGTGCTTCCTGTGGATATTGAAAGCATGACAGAGAGGTGACAGCCACGTCGCAGCTATGACACAAGCAAGCCAAGCAGAGGTGACATTATGGTTAGCACAAGCCACTCATTATCATATCGCTGAAGTCTGATTATGGTATAAGGTGGTGTCAGCGATTCTAATCCAATACACTTTTTTGTCAAATTCAGCAAATATGCAAAGATTCTGTCTGTGTTTGATGTTTCTATATAGTCCTGGGACTGTAAATGAGAAACAAACAGTGGTTTGGACTGAGCCAGACAACAATATTTCAGCCATGATTTGTGTGTCATGTAACGTTAAATTACTTGCCCACAGAGATTCAGCTTACTTTTGCCAAGATACGCTGTTGTTGTGATGTTGGCTAACAGCAGTAGACTTGAGTATCTCTCTCACATTGTCTCTGCATGTTAGCTTCGCAACAGCAACTGTAACAAAATGTAATCTAAAACATGTTAGTTACATTACTTGCTGTGACCTAAAACCACAACGATACTTTGCCATTGTTGATTCTTCAGTGACTGCAGATTTACAGAAACAAAGTCTTTTTTACTCCGTTGTGTTTTGGATGCTGTTTGTGTGCTCGCATGTGGTTCTTTTGGTGTCGTTTTGTATTATGTTTGAATGTCTGAAAAATCTTTCTCTAGAATTGCATACCCCAACTTTAAAGGTGTAAAAAGCTTTTATAGCATTGCCCTAATGCTTCACTAGTCATACTGTTGTAATGCTAGCCAACAGTCTTGCATGAAAACATGGTAAATTTCATAATGTTCTCATGAATTCATCTAGAAAACCATCAGTAGTTTAATGGTCTGTTTTCCAACCAGCCTGATTGTTTAATACTTTAACCAACTGTGCTGTTGCAGGTGTTGCAGTTTACACAGGGATGGAGTCCAAGATGGCCCTCAATTATAAGTGCAAGTCCCAGAAACGCTCTGCAGTGGAGAAGTGAGCACTTTCTATTGTTTCTCAGAAGAAGCCAAATATTGCTGTTTTAGGATATGCTTAGTTTAACATTCAACTTTGAAATATTTCTCTGCGTCAGGTCCATGAATACCTTCCTAATCATCTACCTGGGCATCTTGCTGTTCGAGGCCATCCTCAGCACCATCCTGAAGTACGCCTGGCAGGCTGAGGACAAATGGGACGAGCCTTTTTATAACCAAAAGACTGAACAAGAGAGAAACAGCAGTCCGGTCAGTCTGCTTCACATTAAGTGGTAGAAGAATGCATTCTTATTGATTTAATGTAGTAAGTAGTGCAGCCTATCAGGCCCAGAGATAAGATGAAGACGATTCCTCATCCCTCCACTTCATCTCCTCACCAAATACTAACGGTCATTTTCTCTGTACAGCAGATGTAAATTAATAGAGAGAATTAATGAAGATATAAAAATGAACATGTACGAATACACGCAGAGAGTCCTAGCAGGGTGACTGTTGGGCAGTGTCTCTAACTTTTTGTGGCAAGACAGAAAAGAGGAAGTGCCTTTCACAGGGCCAGTCTGCCAGTCTATCAGCATACCTGCCAACACTAATCAGTCACAGTGATCAGTAGCCTCTATGGATTGTGACAGAGGGGGGAAAAGTCATACACTCACTTCCCATCCCCAGTGATCGAAAGACGAATACTAGCAACAGATGAATGGCTGTTTTTTTAGAATTGGTCTTAACAGGTGCTCGGGAAACCTGATGGCCCTGTTACAGCTTATATCCTCTTCCAGTGACTACATGTCTCTTTATCTCTTCTCTTCAAGGAATCTACCAATCCTTCAAAAGTCTGAAGGTTTAAAGCCTAAAGATTCTAATATTGAAGTCCAAAAGAAGCTTGTATTTGTAATATTTTATGAGAGTTTAGTGTGTTTTGTTGCACGTTCCGTCTTCTCCTAGACATCAGAAAATTTCATTAGTTTTATTTCTTTTTCTTTCTTCCTTCTTCCTTCTTTTTTTTTTTAGTTAGTTCACGTTCACTTCCAGGTCTAGCATGTCATAAACTTGGCTTTTGCTATCTCTTAATGTGCCATTCTCCCTCACTCACCTTTCCTGTCACATAAAGTAATTAACTCTGTAATGGGAATGAATTACCCTGCCTGCTATGATTTGGAAAGAACAGTACTGAAGCACCATCACTCAGTGTGTGGCGTAGATGTACATTAAACAAATTTATTTAGCAATTTTAATCTTTACCTCCACTTTCTGAAATAATCAGTTCCATTAAAAAGGCTAAATGGGAATTTGTGCACCTTTGAAGCAAAAAAAAAAAATGCACAAACATTGGGGTGTCGTTTAGCTCAGTCGGTAGAGCATCTGCCTTAGGAACAAAGGCTCAGTCCTTGCTGCAGGGGCCCAGGGTTCAAAGCCGACCTGTGGCTCTTTACCGCATGTCATTCCCCATCTCTCTCTCCCCCCACATTTCCTGTCACTCTTCAAGCGGTCTGTGTCAAATAAAGCTCAAGACGGACCAAAAAATATCTTTTTTGCTGTTGCTCTAAAGTTCACATTATTCAACTCTTTACATTGTGAATTTTGCCAAGTGCATTTCTGCATCTTCAGTCAGATAAAACGTGGCTGAAATTAAATTAAACTAAAAAGAATAACTTTCAGAGCAACACTCATTAACTCATTCATTCATCTAATTAATGTGGATATTTCAAAAGTTGATCTGAAATTTAGATGACAAAATCTGAGACATTTTAAATTAAATTTAAACTGATTAAATTAAACTCATGTTTTCTATCCTTTCTCCCATTCTCCATCTCACTTCACAATGTTTTTATTTGGTACCCTGAAGTTAAGTTGACGTTGGTTTACCTTCCTAGTTTGTTCAGTTACTCGGTCTCTCCTCATTGTTCGTTTATTATTGTTGATTTGCACTCCTCTTGTGTCTCATTCTGATCCAATTTACTCTCTTTTTCTTTAGATCTTGAAGTTCATCTCCGACTTCTTGGCATTTCTGGTTCTCTATAACTTCATCATCCCCATCTCGCTCTATGTTACTGTGGAGATGCAGAAGTTCCTGGGCTCCTTTTTCATTGGCTGGGATTTGGACCTTTATCACGAGGAGAGCGACCAGAAAGCTCAGGTCAACACCTCTGACCTCAATGAGGAGCTGGGGCAGGTATGGATTAGAAGTAGAAGAACATAGCAAAGGAAGAGGAAAGATAGATACATTCAGTACCAGTCAAAATTAAATAAATAATTAGACAAACCGTCTCATCTCATTCAATGTGTTCTTTATTTTTCCTACTTTCTACATTGTAGGTTAACACTGAAGGAATTACTATAACTAACTCTATATATATATATATATATATATATATATATATATATATATATATATATATATATATATATATATATATATATAGAGAGAGAGAGAGAGAGAGAGAGAGAGAGAGAGAGAGAGAGAGAGAGAGAGAGAGAATATTGTTAGTATATTGTTAGTAGTTATATACTATAACTATATATATATATATAATAACAATAACACATATGGAATGACATTTACTCAATCACCTGGGATGGTTTCCCAACGGTCTGAAAACAAGTTCTAATATAGTTGTGGTGGTCCAACCTGACCCAATCTCAATGGGGTTTAGGTCAGGTGATTATGAATTCCAGGTCATCTGATGCAGCACTCATAGCCATTACATAGCCCAGAGGTGTGCTTTGGATCAGTGTCCCATTGCAAAACAAATGGAATGGTTTGTTGCTACAAAATGCTATGCTAAGCAGTTCTGGAATTTTGAATAAATTGACAGCTGTGTCACCTACATCACACCCCTTCCTCCTTGCTTCACGGTGGGAACCACACAGATACCATCCATTCACCTTCTCTCTGTCTTGCAAAGACATTGTCACTGGAACTAAAGAACTCATATTTTACCCATCAGACCAGAGTGCAGAGTACCACTGGTCTAGTTTTGTAACAGGACAACACTGGAATAATTCAGAAAAAAACACTGAATGAGGATGTGTGTCCAAACTCTGACCTGCATTGTACATATAAATACACTAAACACATTTCTGTTCATCTGAATAGAGTTTTGCACTCTTATGTCTTATGAAGAACTTAATAGGATTCTTTTAATAGGGACTTGAACTCTGCCTCACCTTTAGTACTCAACTACATAATACTCAAGTTAAATGTGCATGTGCGTGTGTGTTTCTGTTTCCTAGGTGGAGTACGTGTTCACAGATAAGACGGGTACGCTAACAGAAAATGAGATGCAGTTCCGTGAGTGTTCAATTAACGGAACCAAGTACCGGGAAGTTAACGGCAAACTAGTACCAGAGGGAATGACTGACGATTCTCCAGATGGTTCTACGCCTCACCTGGTAACTCACACATGCATTACATTCATTTTCTTTTGGCAGGCACATACTGTACAGATGCACTGTTCTCACTGCTGCCTTCAAACAAGCACAACAATAACATATGAATGAATTAACCTCAGATGTCAGGGATGGCTTTTTGCCCCCAGCTATTTATGTAATTAGCTATAGAGAATTGGACAATTGCATTCATGCTACTACAAAGTAGAACTATAAAATGCTGGAAGTGTTTATTGTTATGAACTTCACATGCACAAAATGTATAAACATACAGTATGTGAATTATAATTGTACTCAAATGAACCTCTGCTACAGCCAGAGATTGTGCAAACAAAGTGAATCATATCCCATGTGACTGTATAGAATCAGAATTGATGGTGTGTCTTCCTGTCTCATGCTTCCCTCTTGTCTCTCCATGCAGATTGGTGAAGAGTTGTTATTTCTCAAGGCGGTGTCATTGTGTCACACGGTTCAGATCAGCTACGACCAGCCAGACTGCATGGTTGGGGGAGGAGACCCATTCTCCCATGCAAACGGTTTCTCCTCCAATCACATGGAATACTATGCCTCTTCACCAGATGAGAAAGCTTTAGTAGAGGCAGCAAAGAGGTAAAGTCCTTCAAGACATTTTTTTTTGATAAGTGCTGCCCATAATTAGAAGCAGTTGTCCTCTGTGACCAGTTGAAAACACAGAAACTTATCTGCAGCTATATTGTTTTGCTGGTGGTACTTGTATGTATTGGAGTTCACCCACAGTTCATTTTCCAGCCTGGATTGTGTCTGCCCTACCTTGTAGGGGTGGCACATGTGGGAGAATTACAGACCTGATTCTGTCTCTTTATCCAGCAGTGATGGTCAAGTGAAATTTGAATGGAACGTGTAACTGAGGAGGACTTATCTTTATGCGTATTGTTGGGTTATCCAGGATTTGCATAAGAGCTTGTGGTTTCTCCAGATTGCACGTGTCTTTACGTTGTCTATATTGGAGGCATATGATTCATGAAAGCAGAAAGTATGATTTTAATAACTTTCATGACTTTCATTTTCGATAAAACAAAATCTTTAGTGAGGTCTGTACCAAGCAAGCTTTTCTTCTTTTTCTTTTTTTTTCTTTTTTTTTTTTTTTTTACTTCTGGAGGATTTGGACATTCCTCTTGGCCATATTGTGATTTCAGTAATATTTAGTCTGTATGGGGGCCACAGGATTTCAAGGAAACAAAACTTTTAATAGCCATTTGTGATTTTCAGTCTGTTCAGGCACCAAAGCACTGATCATAAAATATATTCCATTTCTTGACATGTTGAGGTTTTTTATGTAAATTATAGCTGTTGACATGATGCACTCCATGTTCTGACAGCTGCTAAGGGACGCTGAAATACTTTTAGAGGTTGGACTGTAGGCCAAACACAAAGTGGAACTTTTTCTTACTTACTCACTTGTTCCTTTCATTGTGACAGAAATATAGTGTAGGCAACAATTTAATGCTCAGGGAGCAGTAGAAAACCCTCAAGCAGGTACGTGTGGAAAAATGGCTCAAAAGAGGGAAAAAATATATATATAATGAGCAGATTCTACTATAGTGGTTTGATAAAGGGTAGCTGAAGATGCTGAAACTATAAAACTCCCCCTGTTCATGTTCATTTTAGCTGCAAATGATGTATCTGTGTTGATTTAAACTGAAAGGAGATGCATTTGTAACCATAACCTCAGTAATCAATCATAACTATGACTCTCAGTTAATGTTATAATTCCATCTAACGACAGAACTTTAATCTAAACTCTCAACCAGCACTGACCGCAGAGAGGTGGTGTATCTAAAGATGTATTTATATCTAAAAAAATTATTTCTTACTGAATTGTGATGCCACTGCTCAGATTACACAAAACATATGTCAGTGTGTTTAAAAAAAAAAAGACTGATTTGCTTGTTATGATACAGTGGTTTCAGTGGTGAATATAAGTCATTCACTCACAGTATCTCTGGTCCACAGCTGCTTTATACTGTATGAAAAGCTTCTCCTACATTTAATTAAATCCCAGCAGCTGAAGGCAGCTAGACAAGTATGCCCACAAATCCGCAACCTCTGATTTGAGAAGTGCCGTGCCAGAGCACAGAGGCATCGTGCACGGCCGTCCACCGTGTTTACCTTTTATGCAATCGCATGCAAATGACACCAAGCTGCTAGACGATTACCAACCACACATCCACATGGATCAGACAGTTCCGTTATAACTCTGTTGTGTCGGCACTATGTTTCATGTTTTATTCTTGAAATACATAACAGTGAAAACATTGATCAACATTCCACCTCAGCCAGACATTTAGCACTTTCCACATACTTGCACCAACAGTGTGCTTAGGAACGCCTACACTGTCTGTGCGCCCAAGACATACTGCTTTGCACACGTCATTGTGTTTGCCCAATTAAACTGGTGCCCTGAATGGCCTGTGGTGAGAGCTATAGTATAGCTAAAAGTTACATTTCTTATCTTTTAACAGACCAATTACTTTCCAAACTTTCCAAACTCTAAATTGGATTTTCACCCAGTGTTTTAAAGGTAAAAAATGTCAATAATTCTAATTTGAGCTGCTGTCTGTTTTCCTCAGAATCGGAGTGGCCTTCACTTGTAGCAGTGGAGATATCATGGAGATCAAAACGTTTGGCAAATCAGAGAGGTACGTCTAACCCTGTGCATTTCACAGGCAAATAACAAATGGTTATTTGAGCTTCCTGTGAAAAGTAGGTGGTCAGTCTGTGAGTCCAGAGTAAGTTAACGAGAGTGTCTCTCTGCACTCTGTCTGTCTCAGGTATAAACTGCTCCATGTGTTAGAGTTTGATGCCGACCGCAGGAGGATGAGCGTCATACTGCAGACTCCCTCAGGTAACTCCACCTTCAACTGTGCAGTATATTTAGCATAATTGACTAAATTGTGACTGCAGCAGCGAACACTAAAACTTTGACAAAAGACAAATTTATCAGACTGTCAAACAGAAGACTGGAAATCAGGAAAAAAAGGAAAATTCTTGATAAATCAATAAATAAATGCAATTAAAAGGGCTGAGAGAGTGAGGATAAATACTGTATCTTGAGTTAATCTATACAAATGTCTTCTATGTCATCTTCTTGCTGTCTCGACTATCAAGGAGGCACAGTGCTGTTCACCAAGGGTGCAGAGTCGTCCATCTTGCCTTTTGCTACTGGTGGTGAAATAGAAAAGACGAGACTGCACGTTGACGAATTCGCCTTGGTGAGATTTTGTTTTTTGGTTTTGTTTTTTCATCTTGACTCATTATGTTCTCCAGAAGCTTGCACTGCAACTGCTCTAATGTCTGTTGAGTGGGGAGTGGTTAGCTGGAGTCATAGTTCTGCTGATATGTTCCCTACAGTTGATCTGATCAGTACATATGTTATTGCACTTTTGCACAGATGCAACACTGTTTTTTGGTGTGTGGTGTGAGTTGAAACTATTTGTGTTCATCTTTTCCCCATGCAAAGGACCCTTCATTGCTTATCCTTCGAGCCACATTGATTAAACCTAATATACCACGCTGCCTCTTTAGAGAATCTTTTCACGGTTCCTCTTCAGTGTTATAATGAAACCTGACTCTGACATGCCTCTTGATGCATATGTTCACAACTGCAGTGTGTAGACCTGGTATTTCCCAGTGTTCTAGTGATTACTTTTGGCTCTGTCAGTCTCTGTTCCCATTAGACTATAAATTCTTAGCCACAACAGCCACATGTACACACATACACAAAAATGCACGGATCCAGCTCCCACTTCATGTTATCAGACGCCAGTACCCAGGAGTCAGTGCTCTGGATTGTGTTGATTTGTGGTCGTCTGCCCCTCAGGCTGGTTCCGTGATTTAAAGCCGAGCTTTAATAATTTGTTTTTTCTGCTCTTTCTCTCTCTGCTTCTGTTCTTCTTCTTTTCTCTTATCCAAGTATTTGTAACTTTTGTTATGCACCAATTCACCAAAGCAAATTCCTTGTATGTGAAAACCTACCCAGCACTAAACCCGACTGATTGTAATTCTGCTTTTTTTTTTTTCTCTACCCTCCTCCTCCGACTGTAGAAAGGTTTGCGGACATTGGTGGTAGCATGTCGCCACTTCAGCCCAGAGGAGTACATCGATGTGGACAGGCGTCTGAACGCTGCCCGCACCGCGCTGCAGCAGAGGGAGGAGAGACTGCAGGAGGCCTTCAGCTACATCGAGAGAGACCTGCAGCTGCTGGGAGCGACGGGGGTTGAGGACAAGTATGGAGACTAACAAATAAATTTAGATATATTGTCCTTTCTGAAAACCAATCCTCATCTCCTCGTCTATCTGTCAGTATATCAGCACATTTCATACAGAAGGCAGTGCAATGCAGTGTGGGCTGAGTTACCCTTTTTTACCCTCTTTTGCTCACTTTCCAACAGTGGGATGGAGTAGATTATGGCTACTGGCATTAAATTAAAGACAGAGGATGGTATATGTGATTGAAGCCACTTCAACTTCACACTGCAATAATATTCAACATACATTATGATCAAATTATGTAACACGTGTTCTTTTATCGTGTTCTGCCTCTGGCAGTGACTAGATAACATAATTACTGTTTGGATAAAAAAACATATGTTTCATCTCCACATGGTTAGTTTTAACATCAGTGTATATAATGTGATACCAGATTGACTTTCTGTTCCCTCATATGCATTTTTAGCAATGCTAGCATCATGACTGTATGGATGGGATGGACTACCGCTTTTGTCCAGCCTGAAATATCAACAATAGGATGGGTAGTCTTGAAATTTGCTATATTCATGGGGCCCATAGGATTAGCCTGCTGACTACTACTGTGATCTCTTGACTTTTCCATTAAAGTCACCAGCAGGTTGATTGTTTTGTGCTTTTAGTGAAAGGTCTTGACAGCTGTTTGATTGATTGTTGTGAAATTTAATTCAAGTAGTCACGTTCCCCAGAAGATGAATCGTAATGACTTAAGTGACTTTTCCTCTAAAGCCGTCATCAGTTCAGAATGATTCAGTACTTTGGTTCATGACCAAACCTGCAGAACTAATGACATTCCCATCAGCCTCAGCTATACCTAATGTTAGTGCTAATTAGCAATAACATCACATATATTAGCATCGTGCCTAGGATTAGCCTTGAAGAGCCATTGGCACAGAGACATTAGCTTGGCCACAAGTCCTGTGAAATGTTTTGTTATTAGAAAATTTACAAACAGCAAACAGGTTTCTGACCAGGATGGGAGTCATTGGGAGCTGGAGAAATAAAGATTATTACATTACAGAAGATATGCATCAGATATGGGAGTTAAAAAGGGGTAGACTGTAAGAAATACGTGACCAGAAACAGACACAAACGCAGTGTGTGGGGAAATGTCACACAATGTAGAGTCAGCAGAAAGATAAGAGATGTCACCTAAATGAGCCTCTCTGGAAATAAATGTTGATATGTGTTTGCATCAACTCACCATCTGCTCCTCGCATAAGTCCCTCATTTCTCTCATTCTGTTCTGTTCATCTCTCCGCTCTCTCTCTCTTTTCCCTCTTATGCTTGGTCTTTGTATCTGGAATGAATATTCCTCCTCAGGCACACATGGTCACAATCACAGGATCTCTTCTATAATGGAAGACAAGACTAAAATATAAAACTTTCCTCTGTTTTGCATCAATGTTGATGGGCATGGAATATTAAATCATATTTATTGCATATTAACCTTTTTTAGGAACATTAACTGTTGGAAATTGGATAAGTGGTCAAAAAGAAATCAGTACTCAGTTCAGTTACTCAGTAATCAGTTTTCACCCTCCTCCTAATCATATGTGGATAACATGAAGGTAACTGTGAGTGAGCCTTTAGTTACATGTGTTGCCCTTTAATGCCACTGGGCACGCTTGTGAAGCGTTCTGATGGCACTGCAGCTGCCTGAGCATCGTGCATTCATTCTAGACAATGCGTGTGATTCCACCAGAAGTGCCACAGCATGTTTGAGAAGTGTCCCATAAGTGGCTCTCCCCTCCCCTTCACAGAGAATACAGAGCTGGTTTCTACAGATGAAGTCAGACACAGAAACAACATAGAGAATCTTTCTGATCATAAAAACAACAACCAACCAACCACACCAAAGAAAAATAACAAAATCTGAGCAAGTTACCGATGTCTGGCAGTTAAAACGCTCTGCTTCTGAAATGTTCTGGTGGGTTATGAATCAAAACAGCCTCACAACTGCAGCATCACAGTGCCACGGCTGGTGGGGTTACTGTTAAAGCAGACTGGTAAAACTATCATTACCTATTCGTCAAATCATAGTGTCCACTTGAATTTACCTGTATGATAAAACAAGCTTTAGGAAATGTTAGCGCCAAAAGCTGTTGAATTCTGGACACTATAGTTTATTAGCAAGCCTCTAAGGCTTCATCACTATACACCCACAGCACTGATTTCTTAGATTTCATACAGTACATATTCTTTCTCTCCCTTGTTTTTCTCAGACTCCAGGACAAAGTCCAGGAGACCATTGAGGCTCTGCGGCTGGCAGGGATCAAAGTATGGGTGCTAACAGGAGACAAACATGAGACGGCGGTCAGCGTCAGCCTGTCCTGTGGCCACTTCCACAGAACCATGAACATCCTGGAGCTTCTGCAACAACGCTCTGATAATGAGTGTGCTGAACAGCTCCGCATACTGGCTAGGAGGTGAGCCTACTTTAGACTAGTCTTAAAATCCATGTTCAAGCCTCGTATCCTGATAACTCCATTAGAAGATGAATTTTTATTGGATTGATCTCTTGTTGTTACTGTCTGCATTAGTGTAAAACTCGTTTTTTATTACTTAAAAATAAATTAGAATACCATTAAGCTTGTAGAGGACAATTTCTGGAAATTAAGTTTCTGCAAAAAGAGAATTAGGTGAGCTAAAACTGCTGCACTTTCCTACAGTGTATAATCTGAATAGGTTGACTTGATTGGTTAAATGCTTTATAGTTACTTTGATAAAGCCTCATGGGAAAGGCCAAAGGAAGAGCTTTTGCCATTATATTTTATTTATATTTAAAGTGTATGTTTCTTTCATGAAACTGGACCTAAATATTTAAATCAATTTCATAATTGGCTCCTAGACTACATCAATAAAACCTAGACTGTCAGAACTTAGAGGTGCTTCTGAATTTTTAAAATGTTTTCAATGTGCCGTAAATAAAACATCTGCCGTGAACGAACTAACAGTAAGCTCTAATATGGCATTGCATGGTAGTAGCAGCTCTTTTCAGTCCTCTCCTCATCTATCTCATCTCATGACTCTCTCCATTTGTCTCCAGGATAAAGGAGGACCACGTCATACAGCACGGGTTAGTCGTGGATGGTGCCAGTCTGTCTTTAGCATTGAGGGAGCATGAGAAGCTCTTCATGGAAGTGTGTAAAAACTGTTCAGCTGTGTTGTGTTGCCGTATGGCCCCGCTGCAGAAAGCTAAGGTACCAGTCCTCCGTTATACACACACACCACCCAAACAAATATATTACCCTCCTGTTTAAAACAACCCTCTGGATGGTGCCACCATCTTTTCAGTGTTGTCATTTTCCTTCCTGTTTTCTTAATAGAATGTGTGCATGTTTTAAGTTATTATTTTTGTGTGTTTATGGTGATGCATTTTCATATTTGAATAAAGGCCAGATGTTAATATTACTTTGTTTGTCCAGGTGGTGCGTCTTTTAAAAACATCTCCAGAGAAACCCATCACACTAGCTATTGGAGATGGAGCCAATGATGTCAGTATGATACAGGAAGCTCACGTGGGCATAGGTAAACACTCACCACACACACATTATAGTCTCTTTCAAGTTTTAGTTAGATTTTGCAGTGTGTCCTCTAATATACATGTGTGTGCACGCACGCCTCCAGGTATCATGGGGAAGGAGGGTCGTCAGGCCGTGAGAAACAGTGACTATGCAATTGCCAGGTTTAAGTTCCTGGCTAAACTTCTGCTGGTCCACGGTCACTTCTACTACATTCGAATAGCAACGCTTGTACAGTACTTTTTCTACAAGGTAAGCCTTGGCTGTGATTACATTTTTGTTTTAACTTTACTTGCACTGCCTTTTTATAAGCAGCTTTAATAATCTTTAAGAACAGTTTAGCAAGCCTCAGTCAGCTTTCACTTTCCATGCACTTAGATACCCAGGCTAGTCTATGTGGAAAGGAAATCAAAGATTGAAGCTTGTTAAAATATTTAAGTGGCACTTGCAGTCACATCTAAGCAAAACACTAGCTAACTTGCAAACTAGTTAAGTGAATTGAACTGAATTAATTAACCTAGTAAGCGTGTGTTTTGCTAACATTACCCAACTTGAGATGTGACAATATACAAGTTTATGACACTTTTAACCATTTTCAAAATTAGACAACCAGTCACAGTACAGAAAAGGAGAACGTTGACAGAGGCTTGCTGTTTAGGATTTGAATGTATTTTCTTTTTTAGGAGGGGCATCACCCAGTCACACATTTACATTATGAAATAAAAAAATTGCAATAAATAAAATTTGACATTAGCTGTTAACACATCTTCTTTTACTGTAGTTTTTAATGTTTCTCTCTTCACTCTGTCTTTTCTAGAATGTGTGTTTTATCACGCCCCAGTTTTTATACCAGTTCTTCTGTCTGTTTTCACAACAAGTAAGTCTCTTTATCTCTCCATCGCTGCACTTTCTCATATGTCATTGTGGATTTGTTTGTGGCTTTAATGTTTCACAGTCTGTCATTCACTTCAGAGAAGGTATTCTTAAAGAATGCAATGAAGGTTTCTCAAGTCAACTGGAAATCTAGTTTGATTTAACATTTTTTATTTGATGTTGTTTCAAAAAGCTGAGCAGGCAAAACATGACTGGTTTTTACTTAATGCTTGGAAAAGCCGCTATAACGTTTAAACAGTGAATCTCAAGTTGTGCATTTAAACTCTTCAAATATTAATGCAACAGAGCTTTAGAAGTCATGTTAAATGATTTATCAAACTATTGTCAGCATTAAGTCTATTACAAAAGCTTTGGTCTGTAATAAAGGCTATCACTTTGGACCTGGGCAAAATTATATCAGCCCTTTGAATTATTTATAAGCTATTAGACTGTATACCTTTTAGACATACAGAGGGAGGGGGTGCCACATTATACCCTGCAATATGGCTATAATATGTCCTAAGTCAGGTTGGTTTATATCAGGTTAGATGATTTATATATATATCAATTAATCAGTTCAATAAATTTGTATCAGTTTGAGCTGATTGTTTGGTGTTAAGTCAGTTGCTGTCTCTGTCCATCCAGACTCTGTATGACAGTGTTTATCTGACACTGTACAACATTTGCTTCACCTCGCTGCCCATCCTGGTGTACAGTCTGTTTGAACAGCTGGTCCATCCTCATGTACTACAGAATAAACCTGGCCTCTACAGGTGAGTTCACATGTAATCTGTAGGTGCACATTATAGTTTAGCCTTAACTGTTTTAGGGAAGCTGCTTCAGTTAGTTTTGATACATGTAACAAATAGTAATATTTTTGTTAAATGGTATATAAACCATGTTCAGCAAGGAAGGCTAATAAGAGTTTTATGTAACATTTTAAAAGATCAAATTAAAGTTGAGTGTCATCTGCATACTCTTTGGTCCATAATATTATAATATCCCCAAAATATGAACTTCTTCACCACTGTGAAACATGAAAGTGCAACAAATAAAAAATAAAAAAAATCCAACAGGGACATCAGCAAGAACTCTCTGCTGTCTTTCCGGACATTCCTGTACTGGACTCTGTTGGGCTTCTGTCACGCCTTTGTCTTCTTCTTCGGATCCTACATCTTGATGGGAGAAGACACCACACTTATGGGCAATGGACAGGTGTGTTGTTGGCTGTGTGCATCATCTGCTGTATGTTTACTCTATAGTAAAATCCATAGAAAAGAAATTGGCTTGTCAATAAGATTTTCCAAACAATATTAGGAAAATGTTGCTTCAGGAAATGAATGGTAGGTTCAAAAGAAATACAGGACAACAGTGTGTGTGTAGGTGTGTGCATGTGCATGTGCGTGTGCGTGTGCGTGTGTGTGTGTGTGTGTGTGTGTGTGTGTGTGTGTGTGTGTGTGTGTGTGTGTGTTATGCTGAGTTATTGTTTGTGATAGGGCTGGTTGCCTGCTAGTCTTTCTGCAGATTCTCTACCCCTAAATTTTACTCCTTCCTTCATAACTCTCTTCCTCATTCTGTCATTTTGTTTAATAGTCTTTTAATACAGTAAGTTTGTTTCTATTATTGTGCCACCATGTATGCTATTCACTTGTTAATGAGTCAGTTGTTGCAATTTTAACTTTTCTTATCATATCTTCTTATCTTCTCTGGTCCTTCACCAAATCTGTTTCCTGCTGCATATCTCTGCTGTCGTTCTCTCCATTTGAAGTTTGGTGTTTCAGAAAGCACTCACTCCTGTCGCTCGCTTGTCTTTTTCTTCTATCTTCTGTTGATTACTCCCTTTTTTTTTTTCCTTCTGCCTTCATGCTGTGCATGTCTTCAGATCTTGCGAGCTAACAGGCAGCTGGTAAGAGTCTGCTCTACAGTTGAATGCATGTCTCCTTGGGGGGTTAATGAGAGGACTACCGTGATGATTCCTCAACATATTTTCGTCTTGCTAATGATGATGTAGAAAACATATGCTCCGTAGTATATTTACATGTTGGCTATCGTGGACTAGGCTGAATCACGAAACATTTTGTTTCCCTCTTTTAAACATTGAAATTAGCAGATGACTGTTATAAAACATGCAGTGGCTCATTGACCCCTGATGATTCTGCTAAATTGTAATGAGTTTTGATTCCTGAGTACTCAGGTCTCTTGCTTGAATGGACTTTTAGTAACTGTTGAAAAACATTTTATTCCATTTTTAATTTCTTTATTTCTGTCTAAAATAATGGAAATTTAATCCACACAGATACCACCCAGCACATGAGCTTCAAATGTGAACTTAATGTGCAGTTATATGCTGTAGATTTGCCTCATAGGCTGACAAATGTGGATATTTATTTCAAGATGGAATAATAACTTTATTTGTGACATATCTGGACGAAGGTGGTGGAAGGTGGTGATGGTTGAAGAGGACTTAGCAAAGAAACAACCTTTGTCCTTTTATGTAAATGAATCATAAAAAGACAAATGAAGTCCAAAGAGCAGAGTTTCTAAAAGTATGGAAAAAAACGTACGTTCAAACTGAGTTATTGATGAACTAGAACAATCTTCTTCTAAGGAGTCAGAATGGCTGTTTGCTCCCCTGAGTGGATGCATCTTAGTCTTCTCACTGTTGGTTTCCCGTGTTCAGACTCCAGCAGGGTCCTGAATTGGCTGGCGACAAAACACAGCCCCCCACAGCTCTCGACCTATAAGTAGAGTAATTCACATTGCAAGTGGTGGAGCACAGTCGGAGGGCAAAGCCTCATTATAGACTCCGTAATACCAGTCGACTTGTTAACCGAGGTCGGAGCCTTGTAGAAGTTTTCTCTCTGTTCCATAACTCAAGCACAGCACCACTCACCTCGTCCCACCTGTCCTGGTTCCAAACTTTCATCAAGGTTTATGGTTCAACTCGGGAATAGTTTATAAAGTTATACTACCCGAGCAACATCATCATTAAACGTCAAATACAGCAGCTGTGCCTGGTGTTAATGTTTTTTTTATTTACCGCAGTGAAATGCAAATAAAATGTTTTATATTTGAATAATTTTCAGCTGATCTAATAGCGCTGAGTCAGGGGAATCTCATTATGTTTAGTTATTTGACAGCAGGAAGAAGAAACTGCATTTAAACAAGTCAACCATACGATGATCATATTGTTATATTGTTAGTAGTCCAAGCATGTAAACATGGCCACAATTTCTCTGTTATGCCATTGTTACATTGTAACAATTGTAATGTACTGTTAACAGTTTCAGTAACGTTGTATGTCTGTTTTTTAGATGTTTGGAAACTGGACATTTGGAACGCTGGTCTTTACAGTCATGGTCATCACTGTTACATTGAAGGTAAACCTCCATTCTAATGAGCTCTCTCTCTGTTTTTCAATGTGTATGATATATTCAGCTGTAAATATGTGATATTTTTCTTATATGGCGACTGTGTAATGTTCGTGTGGGGAGTGGTTTGTACTGTAGCAGCCATTTCAGAAAACTGAACGTTTGATGCCTGCAAAGCACAAAAAATAACTCAACCGAGGGAAAAAATAATTTTATACCCTGGTGTCAGTGAGCAAAATTAATTATAAAAAGAAATAAAGTGTTGGGCTTAAAACCATCAGGTGTGTAGAAACACACCATCAGTAGGATTCTCAGTTGAAAAAGGCAGCTGTTTGTGAACATCGTTGCAGTTGGAAACTGATGAGCTGACTTTATGTGAGCCATATTATTTTTTATGTGTCGAGTTTGTTTTGGGTTTTTTGCGCCCTCTCCTGGTCACAAATAGCTCAATGCAGCTTTAAGATGTGTTTTTCTCTGCATTAGCTGAGAGCTGCGTGGCATGTTTATGTCCACAGAGACACATGAAAGTGAGCATGTTGTGAAGTATTAGGATGATGTCAGTGGCCATTAAGATGGGAGAAGATTATTTGTCACAGTTTGGGGTCAAGGTCTTTTTTTTTACTGCACAGAGGCAGATGGTTTATTGATGCTCTGTGTGTCCCTGTCTCAGTGTTTTACACCTAGATTTCTGTTCTCCTCCCTCCTGTGTGTGTCATGATAGCTTGCTTTAGAGACACATTTCTGGACGTGGATGAACCATTTTGTGACATGGGGTTCGATTGCCTTCTACTTCATCTTCTCTCTCTTCTATGGAGGCATCATCTGGTAAGAACAGGTTTTTACAAAGTCTCTGTTTCTCATTGACGCTAAGCTGCTTTAACACTCAGAGATGATGTTTGCAGTCATCTCTCTGCACAATTTAGTGTCTCAGCTTAACATAACACCTCTTAAATGACCATTACATTTGGAAAATAGATACTCAGTGGTCATGCAACAGGTAGAATCAGTTGTACAGTGGCTGAACAAAGAAAGAAAAAACTAAATTTATATAACTGTATTATTTTTACCCTCTGCTGAATAGGATTCATCTAGCATAAGAGAGGTTTATTAATTGCAGAGGTTTGGGTTGAAACAGGCTGATTTACCAAACCTTTCACTTGGCAGATCAATCACTGAGGCTAAAGGTCAGGTCGGATTTGATTATCTGGGGGTGGGTTGAATTGATCAGATCGATCCCAACCACTTTACCAAGTCCAGTCAACTCACAGGCTCGTACTAAAGGAGCCAACCTGATAATATTGGACTGTAATTGATATTTGTGGTCTGACATCTGCACAGGTTATTAAATTCTGTGGTGCCAGGGAACAATAAAATCTTTCAAAGAGCACGAGTCAAGCAGTGAAGATGGCGGAGCTCGGCTGCCCACCTCTATGGTTCAGTGGTGCCCCCGGCCTAAAGCTTATTGCCTCATTCAGTTCTAATATCAATATAGCAAAAGTGTTACTGTCACTTCCAGACAAACCGACTTGTTGATGCTTTCACTGATAAAATGCATAAAAATGATATTTCTCTTTTTATGTTGCTTTATGTAACTATTGTCTCTTCCACTCCCTTCAGGCCATTTCTCCACACCCAGGACATGTACTTTGTATTCGTGCAGCTTCTGTCCAGCGGTTCGGCGTGGTTCGCCATCATCATCATCGTCATAACCTGCCTCTTTCCTGATGTGGTGAAGAAGGTCTTCTACAGACATCTGCAGCCCACCAGCACACAGAAGAGTCAGGTAACATGGGGTAGGAGGGGCAGAAAGTAGAGAAGAATTTTACATCTTGTTGTCTGGGAACGCTTGTAAAGAAGTCCATCCATTCCTCTAAAGTGGATTAAACTTTCTTTGTTAAAAGGCACAGCTTCTTAGCTGGGATTTAAAGAGGCTCCTCCAGCATTAATCTGTTTACTTTCACATGCTCTGCAACCTGCTGGCCCGGCTCTGAGGTGCAGCGTGTAGTCGTAGGTCACAGCAGTTTTCACAGCTATCATCTCTTTTTCATTTGTTACTCTGCTGTAGTTACTATGTGAACAGCAGATTCTTTGTTCTTCTCCAAAGTTGTCTCATCTCTGCTCTCAAGAGAAATTTTATTTTGGTAATATCAGATTGGTGAGTAGGATAAACTCAAACTATAACTTGTTATTGGAGCAAACAGTGGCTTTGAGACTAAAGCCAAGATTAAATCCATTTTGTCAAGGTGAAAATGATTTAAAGAAGTATGAAAAGCAAGATGAGAGTATAGAGTATAAGATCAGGTATAGAGACAAAAATCCTAAAGAAATCAGCAACAGTGTTGCAGTGGAATCAAAAAGTTTGTCTGCAGAAGCATCTTCAGAAACTTTCATCTTGTCTTAACTTTGTTAGCCTTTTTACTAAAGTCAGTGAAACTGCACACTAATGTTCATTACCGCAGTAAGCAAGTCATACCAATTGTTTTAGTTGAACTAAAAAGCAGCCTCAGTAAAACTCATAGTCATGAAATGGCACAGGAAAAGCTGAATACATTCCAGTAGTCAAACTGTCTTCCATATGCAGTGTTATATTTAATACGTATTCCTACTTGTATCACAAAAATGAAAATTATATTTCCTGTAATGTGACAAGAGCCTAGAGGCACAAAACAAACTAAAATGTCACGGTAACTCAAATTCTAGACAGAGAGAGAAAAGGGTCCACGTGTCGCGATGTTTAAATACAGTAGTTCATTATTTTCTCAGCCTGCGTGGTCTTGAATTATCCACTTCTTTACAGGAACACGGTGGCGTTTGGTTGCAAACACATACCACATGACCTCTTTTTGTTCCAAGTCTTTCAAGTTGAAGAACATACACAAACACACAGCGTGCACGGACACCTCTCAGCAGACCCATGCTGTTACTGTATTGATCTGTCCTGCAGGAGACTGTTTATATTTCTTCCTCTCAAAAGCCTCCTCTTGTTTCTCGGAGAAAAAGGGAAGTGCCTTCTCCAACTCTGTGTGGTGTTTGTTGTTTCTGCTCTAACCTTTGTCTTGTTTTGTCTTTGCCTGCGTGCGCATGTTGTTATGAGTGTGGGCTCAGTATGAGTTGTTTAAATGTGTGTGTGGTTGTGTGAGAGCTGTATATCTAACCTTTTCTGCGTGTCTCTGTGTGTTCTTCGTCCTATTCTCTCTGTGTATTCCCCTGGTGTAGATGTATACCAACCGTGTGGCGATAGGTGATGACTTCATCGCTCTGCAGCCTCTGTCCAGAGCCAAGAGCCAGCTGGGCAAAATTAGGTAGAGATGAGACTGTTTCAGTCCTGGGCTTAAAATACATATAAAAATCAATTCAAATAGAACAAGTATCCCAGGAGTGCTTCATTCAAAAGCAATATTTCTATCTTGGTAGTTTTTTATATGCATTTGTATATCTTTGTGAATAATCAGCCATCTATACTGGCTTGGCTGGCTGTTTCCTGGCATTGATGCAGATATCTCTAAACTAAATTTCACTTCCATTTGTTTGAAAAAAAATATCCATTTCAAATGTTAAAGCATTTTTTTGCAATCCACCACACTTCCTTCTTCTTCTTTCTCAGGACACAGATCCATTTCATCATTTTGCAAAAGTCTTACATTATCTGACGTTTAAGGGTCCAGTGTGTCAGATCTAGGGGGTTATTTACGGAATGTGCCAGAATTGGAGTATAACATGCATAACTACGTTTTCACTAATGTATATTCACCAACAAATAAGAATCATTTTGATTTTCTTACCTTAGATGAGCCTTTTATATTTATAGCCGCCGCAGGTCCTCTTTCACAGGGACTGCCGTAGCCTCATTTAGGCTACACATTTAGACGCATTGTTTCTGCTTTAAAATATTTTTGTCATGTTTGAAGCGCATCTGCACTCATATAAGAAGAAAAGCGGACTGAATTAGTTGTTTAGTTGAGTTAACAGTTTGGTTGGGTTTAGGATTTGGAAAAGATTGTGGTTTGGGTTAAATTAATAATTGATGTTCAGGTGACTGCAGCTTTGTAGTAGAAAGTCCCAAAAACAAACCACATGCAGAAACAACGGGTATAAATCTCACAAAATTTTCACTAATCTATAATTACCATAGAGACATGACCGTCCACCATGTTTCTACAGTAGCCCAGAACACATATGGTCTTTTATGTTTTTCAGCCTTTTTTTTTCACACCACATTTTCTCTTTCACACTAGAACTGAAAGTTACACGCTCTGGTAGGGGTCAATCCTGATTACTAATCCTTTAAAGTGTTTTATAAAATCAGTGAAGCTATGAAGTTATTACGTGCAAGTTTTACCATTTAGTGATGCATTGGATGTTCACATTTACTATAACAGCATATGATCGGTGTGACAAAAAACATGTTACAAACACAACTTTGCATGACGTTCCTTTGGCAGTTAGTCATCCTTCATAGACTATGGTTAAAACATAGGTCAGTTTGTAATCAGAATGTCTTAAATTTTCTGAAACATGTACTTGATGCAACAGTTAAGAGATGTTCTCAGAACAGAATAACATGGACCACCTCCAAAAAGTAGAAACATCGCTTTATGAAACAAGCGCTCCTGTTTATGATCATTCATTTAACACTGAAAAGTTCTTTCTCTAAGGTCTGGACTTGATTTAGTCCTTCTGAGGACTGTTTCTAACACTGGCAGTGCACTGATTGCAGAGATGTGTGCTGTTAATGTTGGAGCAGATTCTTTTGTGTCATGTCTGTGACTGCATGCCCTGGACAAGCCAATCAGCATTCTCCGTGATTGAGCTATGGGGAAGATAAGGATATTTTGGAGCAACATGATGTGACATCAAGTGTTTCAGTCGCTGCATGTGTTGCATTTTAGTGAGAAGCTGATGTAGAGAATGTGTTCTGAGACCTCCACCCTTCCTGCCTGTTACAGCATGGTACTGTCATTACTCCCCCTTACAGCATGAACAAATACATGACAGTCAGTGAATGAATGAATGTCAGATCAACTGGAAATCCTCATTGGCTTGATTTTTACACTCGCCTGGCCCATAGTCCATATTTTGGTCCTAAATCGTAATCACCCGGTCCGACCCACCTCTTGATTATCCCGATCAGCTCGTGGCCTACAGTAACCACAGTCTGGCATGCCACATCATACAGACGCATGGTGCAGCCCTTTTATCTGCAGCATGGTCCGTCCTCTTGACATCTGTCCAACCAAACACCCTTAAACTGGATTCACCATTTAAGACCTCAGATTTGTCTACCTGCATGGTTTCAGCAGACCCACAGAACAAGACAGATACCCCCACCACCCCCGCTGCATGACAAACTCTTGGACTGAACTGGGCTGCCTTGTACAACGGCATGATGCTGTCCTGTCAGACGCATGACAGACTGTGTTATTATCACTGCTGTTTTAGTCTGATGACTTGAAGATCTTGACTGTCATAGCAGATATCACCGCCTGCAAGGGAAATCGTGTGAGCTCTGTGATGAAGGGAAATACCAAAAGCCAGAGATAATTACTGATCTTGGACAGCTCTGTCCTGACTACTGGACATTTTTGAGTTTTGATTTTGCTTAGATGTGAATTGTCCAAGATCATGTTTATCAAAGCTTGTGAATTGTGTAGGCTTTATTTTCATTCTCGTGTGTTTTGTCTATGGCTGATAGATGGAAAATTGCTAAGCAGCTATTATGTTCATCGATTAATTGTTCCAGTCAGACATCCTTTGATTCCCCAATTATGAGAATCTGATGCTTGTCTGTGACACATGAGAGTAAATCGACTATCTCTGGGATAAAACCAAAAATCTTAATGTATGACCATGTTCTCTGAAATGTTAGAATGAGCATTTTTCAATTTTTTCTCACATTTTATAGAGAAACAATTAATTGAGGAAATAATCAGCAGCCGAAGATGCTTAATTTCTTTACAAGGCTAATGTTTGCTGCGTGTATGTCTTTGTCCTTATAGCTATTTGCCATGTTGTGTCTGATGATTCTGTTGCACTTGCAGGGAAATAGCCTAATACTAGCCTATGTGTTTATAGTTGTTAACATTACACTTAGTTGCCAGTGTAAACACAATAATAAAACTAATGCAGTCTAATACAGCAGCCCTCCAATCGTACGTTCACAAAGGTTTTACTGCTTACATTCTGAGAGGTGTTGACTCATTTTAATAGTCATTTTGGAGGTTGTAGTCTGTGGCTGTTGAACTGTATTGAATTAACACTGAGAGGTGTTGCTAATATTATTGTCCCATTTATAGAAACAACAACAACAAACAACAGTCAATACATAGGTAGAACTGAGTGCACTAGGTTTAGCTGGCATATCTAAAAAAAAAACCAAAAAAAAAAAAACTGGCAACTGAGCGTATATTCCATGTCACTAACAATGTAGGCAAAGCCTGTCTCATCCCTGAAACTCAATGAGCAGAAACAAACTGTAGACTGACTCATCGTAAGTGTTTTGTGCATTATGGTATGGGAGGGCACAAAGCACATTATGCAAAACAGATCCTATCTCCTCAGTTTGAGTAATTTGTTTATCGAATTGGTAGAACTACACCAGATGCTCTTACTGGGTTCAAAATCAAAGCATGTATTTATGTTAATGTGTTGTATAATGCGATTTATACAGTTGTGTGTGAATTCCAGAATCTTTTAGAGATGTTTTTTTCCTAATTAGATTAGGGGGAAGTAATCACAAAAGAACCGGAGGGCTCTCCTGGGTTTTTGTTGTTTGTCTACTCTGTAACTCTGATAGATTCATCAGCAGGTTAATTGGTTTGGAGGCTAATAGATTTGCGCTTATCTGCATTAGAAGGATCCTTCTCCCTCAAGACGTCTTTCTTATGCCCGCAGCTTCTTTCTGCTCATTTGTTGCTCAATTTTCAAGCTATTTTCTGAGCTCATCGGCCTTCTCACCAGCGTCTTCAATTAAAGCCCTGCTCCGGTGACCTCATCACCCCACTCAAGTTTTCTGAAGGGCCTCTTCTCAAGCAGTGATTTATGATTATCTCACAGTCCCAATTAAAATGAGGTTCAGGTCTGTCGCGGGGGAATAAGACCTCGCACTGCACGTTGGTGTCTTGTTTGAAAAAGCATGCGGCAGCTGGTTTTATTTGCCTTGTAAGCCAAAAAAAATGATTGTTTGTGAGGTCACTTGTGAAGGGCTTTAAATGGGGGACCAGCATTTATTAGGTCTCTATATACTGTATGCATGAGTTTATTAGAGCACACTGTAAAGTGAGGGTCAGAACTTTAATGCACTGCCCCCCCTGCAGTGCAGCTTGGACTGCCTCGCTGACTGACTGACTGACCGACCGCTTGCTTACTAACTAACTAATGAATCTGCTGGTTGGTAAATGAGCATCACTGAAAAACATATCATCTGAAGTCTTTTAGTCTTGTATTCAATCTTTAGATTTTCTAAACAAAATGTAATTTCACCAAAATAGGCAAGAAATTCATCCCTTCCCCAAACAAAAATCACCTTTTTAATGAAATACTTACTTACTTACTGATAGTGCCTTTTTGAAATATGTACATGTTTTTAGAAAGTTCCAAAAGGAAAAGTAAAACATGGAGCTATCTTGTTTGAAGAAGAACTTAAAGACTTAATACAAGACAAAGTGACTTCTGTAGATATTTTTGCAGTGTGTCGTTAGTGAACGGGCTGGCTTTGCTGGTTATGTTGCTGTGTCGATGTCTGACCTACCAACAGTCTACCTGGCTGACTGATGAGCTGTTTGACCAGCCAGCAGGGCTTACTGTAAGCATCTTGTGTCCTTCAGATGGAAGAGGGTGAGGGTTCAGTCGGCCCAGAATATGACCCTGTTAAAGCCCAGCGGAGCCCAGGGGAGGACAATTGGCACCTGCTAGCTGCTTATCCTCCCCCTGCTGCCCCCGGCCCAGACCCCTGCTCCCCTAGGTAGTACCATACTTCACTCCCATTGTCCCCCGTCGTATTGTCCCAGCATTATAGCCTCGCCTGAGGAAGCCTGTGCATCCTGTAATAGCTGCAGTCAACCACATATGTCCTCATATATGGTTAAAACAACCTGCACTTTCAGTCATTCACCCATGACTGTGTGTCACAGCCGCCCCTGCACTGCTCTGTTGTTTCACTTGTAAAAATACTGTATGACCCCATACCCTCCCACCGAAGTCCCTCAACTCCATCCTTCCCAACCCTTCCATGAATAACCTCATCCTTCCCTACACTGGTATGACTGACCCTGTCCTCCCTTACCCAACCATAGCTGTCCCAATCCTGTCTCAGTTCACCCCTCACTGTTATTGATCAGATCTGGGTTCTGAGTTTAGAGAGAGAGAATGCTGTTGGCATGCTGACTTCATTGTCTTCATGTATTTTTGTTCAACCATCTAATCCCACCATACTCAACAATGCTCTCTTTTGAAGCCTCACTCATAAATCATTGTCTGTTTGTAAGTATTTGATATCTCATATAATCCTTTTTGGGTTTCAAGTATGATTTTAGGTATAATTTGTAAGTTTGTTTCTCTTTTGTTCTATAATTTAAGACTTTGAGTATTTTGTTGTTTCTACATCCAGAGCGTGCTTTGCGAATGCCATATATCATACTATAAACCCAAGATCGTTGTGCTTTCTTATGCATCCTCAAAAAAGATGCTCTTCTGTCTTAGTTGTGTTAAACCAACGCAATGTTGTGCTAAATAAAGAACAGCGAACATGAACTTCATCTGAACTCCAGTAAATCAGCCAGGGGCATGATGTCACCTATATAGCTGTCACTGAGGCCTTGGACATTTTACGAGAACATCTTCAAATCAGGCATCGTTTTTCTCAGAAAGCCTCGGTTTACAAGAGAACTATTAATCATGAGGTTTGGCCTGCTTTTATCCTCGGCTTCGTTTCGCTTCTGCTTCTCCAGAACTAAAAGATAAACATTCGACAAACAGTTCAGAAACTCAGTTGATAATTATTTCTTTTCCAACTATTTTATCCAGCCATCTCTCCAACAGCACTGGACATTGACATTTTATTGTAACATAACTGCCACTGAAAACTGCAGCCTCTCAACTCTTTCGCCTTCCATTGCTGCAGATTTACAAGCTCTGTGATGACTGATTGCTGCTTCAAGATTGATACGAATGGTTACTGATAGATTAATGCAGGTAGAGTCAGAGTTAATGAGCTGATAGTATTTATCACCCATATGGTCACACCAGCAGAGATACGTCAAGGACACCTCACTAACTGATAAACACCAGTCTAGGATACATTACCATCCATGGCTACAGCTGTGGCTTGGCTGCTGTCACTCCCCTTCCTGCGGTTTGGGCTGTATATGTGCTCAGAATAATCACATCATCCAACCTCAACGTTTCTCTTTGCTTTGGACTGTAACTACAGTAACAAGTACCAACCCTTTTCACAAGACACAAAAGCAATATGCTCCAACAGAGAACGCGCAAAACCATGCATTTATTATCCAGGGACACCTGACACTGCCAGAATAAATCATATTCAGTTCGTCCCATCTGTGTTTTGCTGTTGCCGGCCAAGAAGCAGAAGTTTGGTTTCATGCCAGCAGTCAATCTCCAATTTCTGCCGCAGAAAAATGTAACAACAGCATCTCAGTCCTTAGCTCGGGGGAATACAGACTCACACATTCAGCCACAAAACAGGACAGTTTTGAGCTATACTACAGGAGCCATTACTACCTAATATAATATTTAAGTAAAGTATGTCAGTGTTTTCTTGACTGTTCGTATGCTGAAAGAAATTGCAGGTTTTAAACTTTACAAAAGCTAAAAAGTTGTCATACCCCAGAGTTAGTATTTAGTCATAAGAAACCTCTCCATGAATAATGCATGTAGCAAAAAGTGTTCTTTTTTTTGTTTGTTTTTTGTTTTATTTTTTTAAATTAAAGATTAATTGTGCACCTATGATAATAAAACAAATAACCAGGTGGGTCACCAAAGTTGGTCTGAGGTTGTAAAAAAGGAGGATAAACAAGGTTAACTTCGTGAATATAACCTCACATTCCATCTCTGTTCGCTCTTTGCCTCTCTGCTCTTCACGTTCTCTCTTTTCCATCACACCGTGTCTGTCTCTCTCTCGAGTGCTGACTCAGGTTAACACAGCCACCTGATCCTGCAGGTTTCTAGGCAGCAGCTTCATTCAGCTTTGCCCACCAATGCACCACTGGCTCAATGAAAAGTTTGACTAGTCATAAAATATATTCTTATTGTTTAGACAGTGAGAGGTGTCTACATTAATACAGACAATACTTTTCACATATGAGCAGGTTGGACCTTTGGTTGGACTTGCTGACTATTAGTAAGTTAAAATAAAGCTGCTGTAGTAACTTCAGTTCTCTAATAATGGGTTTAACATTATTAGAAAATGTTCAGCCAAACCTGACCACTTTAGCTCTTCACACTGATGTGGTTTCTAAACAAGGACAGACCTAATCTACAGGCACCCTAAAAATGCTGCAAATCATTTTAATTTAGGTTTTTATAGCTTTTTCATCTTATTTAAGGATTCCTCATTCCTACATTTTTTTATGTATTTATTTTCAACATTTCAGCCCTCTGTGTAGCATGTTTTGAATGTTGTCCCTGTACACCATTGTTCCTGTGACAGCATGCAATATGCCATCTTCCAGTCATCCATCATCCTGTCAGAATGTGACTGCAGACCTGTTTTGTGTTTGGTATTAATTTCTTCTCTTTTCTCCACTCACTTGTCCATCTTTCCTTCTCCTTTCTTTTTTTCCCCTTTTGTCCTCCTTTCTCTTTACTTCTTGACATTTCTCCCATCAATACCACACTACTACTTCACTTCCTCCTTCCTCTGCTCTTTCTCTGTCCTTCCACCCTCTTTATCTTCCCTCCAGTCTCTATCAGCCCCCCAGACGCAGGCCCTCAGCTGTGTGGAATCCCTGTGCTGCTACCAACATGGGCAGAGCGGCTGTTCCCGCCTGGCCCACCTCCTGGAGCAAATAACCGGGCAGTGCCAGGCCAGCGCCAACCATTGCCACACATCCAGCCACAACAACAGGTGGGGAGGACGCAGACGACTGCAGGAAACTATGATTATGAATCCTGATGAACCTTCACCTCTTGGTTTCACAAATTTGGGCTGCAGGCCTTAATATGTCTACAACCCTACTGTAAGTGTTCAGTGTTCAGATCTGTAATTGACCATACAGTTGTGGGGGAGCAGGGTCTCAGACGGTTGAAGAAGACTGCTTTTAGCTTGCGGCTTAGCATAACTTTGGGACAACAGCCGAACAAAGAGTCCTACACTCACTCGATTGAGTTTGAGTGTGACGGGCGAGTCTGAACATTTTGATTACCCATAAAAGTGTGCTTAATCTCATATCCACAGTCAGGTACCATCAGAAATATATCAGTACACCTTGTAACCAAAATTATAGAGACCAATGACTGAATAGATTGTGATGGCCATGCCTTCTACATAGCATGCAGATGTGGATATTTGGTAGGTTAGGCAGGGACAATTTGGATTCCAGCAATTGTATTAAGGCCCTTACAAAGGAGACCTGTGATATACAACCACCTAACAGGTCTCAGTATTACACTATGTAACCTGTCTTGCCTAACCCCTACATTAGGGCGGCTCTGTCTATTAGCCCATGTGTCTATGTCCTCTAATCTATGCTATGATCTGTTGTTCTGTCTGTCCTGTCTGTCCACTCTTTCCGTTCAATACTCCCTGAAAATCAAAGGTTTGTGTCCAAATGGGCGGTAGCCGGATTAAGCAGTTTTCAGGGAAAGCTGCCTAATCTGTAATGCACTTTATCAGATGTCTGTACTATACTATGTCAACCATGAAGTTGACTTATTAGCTTTAGGTTGACTCCTATAGGTCGTCTTGTTCATTGGAGGGTTTCTCCACTTGAGATAATGTTTAGCTGGTCAAATCATGTTTGATCCGAGCGCATCTCTGGTATTAACCCGTGATCGAAGAGATGTGAAAGTGCTTCATAAGTGACAGGTTGTAGCGATTTTACTTTCAAGCTGCACTTTGCAGTTTTGCATTTTGGTGGCCCTAAGTGGCAGAGAGAGGTATAAATAATGAAACATGATGTCAGTTTACTGCGCAAAGCGAGCTCTCAGTAAGTGCAGATAAAACTTTTCTTCTTTCCCTGCAACTCCTCTTTGTGATAAAAGATGAGACAACATCAACAACTTAATTTTATTTTTTTTTTGTTTTCTTCATAAAACAATTTGCCTAGTGCAGCTTTAAAGACGACTAAGCTGAGCTCACAGTTTGCTGAGCTGCCCGAATCTGCAGTTTCAGTGTTATTGTGTCTTTTTTATCCTGAGTCTCAGTGATTCAGTGAGGTCATTGATTAATTGACCTGATCAGCCCTTTCTGCTGAGCAATCAATATTTCCTGAAACAACCTGGGACACTCAGTATTGATCACATCAGTAATGAAGATGTAGCATTCTTGTTCTTTGTGTGTGAGTCTATCGCAGTGGGCCTTTCGGAGTCGGGTGGTGTGGCCATGCATGTTTGTTCGTTCATGACAGTGTGTGTTTGTAAAGGTGATGACAGCATGCAGGTCAAATAACGGAAGCACCACCCACCCTCCCCACCGTCCCTTCAGCCCCTCTGGACCTCAAACTGCAGACTCTCTGTGGTCGAGTAGAGGACTGGGTCATCCCAGTCGGTCAGGCCTGGGAGGGTACAGCAGTCTTATGAGCAGTCTCATAACGTAGACATGAAATTCTGACTGACTAACAGATTTTACTCTTTGCCAGGCCGGTGTTCAAATAAGTATCAAATTAGACATCATCTGATCACTTTAAACTGTATGCTGCGAGCATACAGACAGTTGATTTATATTTATTATATTTATATTTATATTGTTCATGGCTCCTCAGACAGAGAAGGGTGGGACATGCACCATGAAATAATCTATTTCAGTTGTTGTTAGGTCACTACACTGGGAGAAAGGGAATTATTCCCATTGCTTTGGGGTCAGATTACCACTAAATGCACAATTCCATTTAGATGAATTTCTTCCTGTGGGAATGATTGATTTGTTTTCCGACTTTGGCACAAAGCAACCAATTGGATTCTTCTAACTGAGCAAATAGCAGCCAATTTGTACTCCCAGGAGGGGGGAAATAAACAATTAGAATCCAGTAAAAGTAAAATGAAACGCTCTGCTGTCGTGTGCTTCAAAAAACACTAAAAGAATTGGACCTGAATTGATTTTTTTAACCCCTCATCTCCTTTCCTTAATATCACCTCTCCTTTCCTCCTCCTCTTATTTCAACGTACCTTCATCTGTCCCTCCCCTCCTTCCTCCTTACCTTTTAGGTTTCAGGAAATAAAGCATAAAACCACAAAGAACGAAAGAAAGACTAGTGAGACTCAGCCCACATTTGGCCTTAATGCTACAATACTGCCATAGGGGAAAGGGCATATATCTACCCAGTCCTATATAACATGCTTAATGACTGGACGGGACATATAGCAAGCATATTTACAAACATATATAATGCATAAAGTATTTATCTGTTATATATCGGAATCCCAACTGTAGCTGGCTGCTTGACTTGGCCTGTTGTTGAATGCTGGCCACAGCTGAACCATGGTGAGGGGCGACGAAGCAGGAACGGATGCGGATGTTTTTCCTAATAAATGACGTACATGCACCCATGCAGTTATCATATCCCGGCAGCTGCATCTCCATCCAAATCACAAACAAATCGCTCTCAACTTTAAAAATGAAAGGGTAGGGGGAGGGGTTGTTTGAACATCAGCAAATAAAGAAGTGTACTTTGGATGCACCAGTTAACAAGCACGTCCACTAAAAATCTAAAAGTACCACTTGTGAGCTGCAACTACATGATGGCTTCATCAACAGACTTCATTCTTTACCAGCAGTTTGTTGGAAATCTAATTAAAAGTTACAACATCTGTTCATCTTCTCTTCTTAACACATTATAACTTATGGGGGGATACTTGGATGGAAACACAGCTGCTGTCTGATACCCCTTGCTCTTTCTCTTAGAACAGGGGTACCACACCCTAAACCAGAGAGGCTGCTGGGAAATATAGTCTCAGAGAGTCTTTTTTTGCTACTTCCTGTATCTATTCGTCTTTTTCTACTGGATCCTGAAGCCTTATATGTGCTTCTGTGAAGAGGCCAACTTTGAGGGCATGCTCGTTTTATAACCAGGGGTGTTCTAGGTGGGTGGAGTCCTCCACAGGTTTATATTACAGTATATACCTCCATCTTGTCCACTGCCGGCTACAAAACAAGCATGCCCAGATTCTGTCTTGTTGCATGGGGGCTGCTGTTGCCTTTGGTACTTTGTATACAATGTAAACCTGTATGTATTTGTGCCCCCTCACACACTCCTCCTCCTCTTGCACTTCCTGTCCTCTCTGTCTCTCTGTGTCTGAAATCTGCATAATGTTGTTTGACCTTCCAGATTAATTATTCATGTGCTGTCAACGTCCCCTGTGAGCTTCGTCTTGTCAGAAATCTGCCTGTTCCGTTCTTTTCTTGGGTTCATGTTCCCACCAGCCTATCCCGAAAGTGTTTCGGTACTAACATCTGTCATTACCCGGGGTGCAGAGATGTTTTTATCACTGAGATGTTTCTGTTTGACCCAAGCCCTGGTATACAGTCGAGCTGGTGATGCAGCACGTGAGAGCGCCTCCAGACAAACCACCATTTGAGTCATCAGCCTATTTAAAGTCCCTGGGTGGCTCTGTTTTCCTGTTCAGCAGGTCTTAAAACGGTTGTCTTCATCTCATAAAGCAGCATTAAATTAAGGGTCACAAGTAGAGCAGCTGACATTTAGGAGGTAAGAAAAAGCAGACGTGGATGGACAGGTGCAGTGAGGGGCAGAAAATGTGCAGTCTTCCTCTCGTCATATATATCAACTCCTCAGTGTGTAAAAGCGGTCCACGCATTTGTGGCTCTTCCTCGTGCAGTCATGTGAAGATCAGGTGTGAAAGCCAGAATGGAGGTACTGTTTGAACTGAGAGCATGTTGAACCACAGTCTCTCTGCTTCTCCCTGCTGGTGCTCTGAGGCACCAGGCTCTGATCATTAACTACTTTGATGAGTCAGCGTGATGGCGGTGGTGGGTTTGTTGTGACCTTTCCATTCCAACAGTGGCAAGCTGCGACTTTCACGGTGTATCCATGTTGTATTCTCATCCAGCTCGATCTCTGGCTTTGATTTTATTTAGTGGTTGACAAGAAATCCAGCTGGTTAAGCTAATAAAAGAATATAAGAGGTCTATATCATAGATTTTATACTGTATGCATATATGTTTAATATTGTGGAAGATAGTATGATGAGAGCTATTTTTCTAGTAAAGAAGTGAACTTCAGGATGTATATTTTAGCAGAAAATCAGAAACTGTTCCTGGTTATTTTGAGAGTGGATACATGAGGCATGAATGTTGTTGATGCTTGTTTATCATGATTGATTTCTCTTTATGATGATGGTATTGATTTTTATCCATGAGTTGAGTAGCTCAAGTCTCATCTCACCTCCTCTAACTAATCAGAGTCACAAAACAAGACAGGGAACAGTTTGTGTTTTAACAAGCATTTACAGCCGAGAAGCTTCAGCATCATATTTGAAGTGAGATCGGATACAAGCAGTCGTCTCTGAACAACCTTTATTAAATCTAAACCTTGAGACTGTGTCTGGATCGACGCCTTTGCATCATTTCCATTTCCGAGCACTCTAAGAACTTGGATTTACTTTGACTCTGCACTGCTGCTTTTTACACTAATGAAGAGATTACAGTGGATAGACCTGGATTTTTTCTTTCCCAGCCTCTTTTTTGTTTGATCCCGATCAGAGTATCAGCAGAATTTTAGAATTGATGGCCTTAGCACAGTAATTAGTGATCTTAGTTGTTACTTACTTAATCCAAGTGTAATACAGAACAGCATTGGAGTTACACTGTCTAATAGTCATTGTACCTGGTAATGTTTAGATGGTAACCCTAGATTTGTACGAGCTGTCTCTGCAAATAGGAGAAGTTTGCCTTCAGGGAGTTCTGTAATCTGCCACCTGTGTTCCGTGGGAAAGTAAAAGTCAACGCTGACTTATTTTTATTTTACCATGATCTTTTCCTAAACTCGGGTAGACTTTTATTGGCAAGACTTAACCATTAATAAATCAACTAAGTTATTAACTGTGGCTTCACATGGACATGAACCCCCGTCTCTTGGTTTCAAACCTGCGTTCAAGCAATTAACTCCTCCCTGTGCAGACTCTGCTGCTCCTTATACTGTTACCTGGCAACTTCAAGAGTTTACAAATCCAGGGTTACCATCTAGACAGACCACCATACCTGCTTTGCTAAACAGATGGACTTTAATGCTCCTCAATAATTAGTTAATTTGTTGTTGTTAGTTATTCTCTAATCTGCATCATCAGGACTGTGTGGGTGTAGCTTCAGCCCCATTTGAACATTTTAATTCAGATGTCACTAATCTCTGATAAATAGGTGACATCGCCCTTTTCTCACTGAGCCTGTCCTCTTCAAACCAAAAAGAAAAAGCAGGCAGGAATAACAGAAATCTTTCATGTCAAATAACAGAAGCGGTTCTAACTTTAAATAATAATTAGTGTTCCTTTTGGACCCTGTAGCTGATTTGAAAAATAGTTCTTCCACTGATAGCTTTGGATTAATGTGAGATGATGAGGAGAGACTTATGATACTCAACACTAACACCATCACACCCATCACTAACTCTTCACTTTTCCATCTCTCACTCGTCCTGTGGACAGCAGTGTATTAGCTGCCCCTCCACAACACATACACACTCACACAAACACACACTCACACTCACTCAGTCAGCCTCCTAACCCTCAGTCACTGCTGCCTGTTTTCAGGTCTTGGAGCGACACGGAAAACTTCTACTCCAACGATCGCAGCATCCTGACGCTGTCGCCCATCGAAGCCACCCACTGCTGACTCCCAGAGCCACTGACTAACACACAGAGCTGGGGGAGAGCTTCCACTGCGCTATGAATCAAAACCACACCGTCACCCTGCCGCCATTTCATAAGCCCACTTCAGTTTAAAGTCAATGCATTCTCGGCTGGACACAGATGGGAGCTGTCGCTTCATGTGAAACCAAAGGAATCGTCTCGGTGCAGCAAGCTGCTTTATCCTTCACCAATTTGTTGAGCTGAATCGATGCTTTGCAGAGAGCTTTCAGATGGGAGCTGCATCATGGAATTAAATAAAACATGAATTGTTGAGCAAGTCAGTGTGGCATGAAGCCGACATCTGTGGAGCTACTCAGCTGAAGATCCTGCAACAATTATCAGAGTCCTGCTGCTGAAAGGAGCATATTTAAATTCAGTACCCTTTAAAAGCTGGAGAAGGTCAGCACAGGTACATACACTCTCATGCAGCTACTTAATCACTTCCAGTACAGTTGCCAAACTTATTTTTTCTTGCAACTGGCATAAACACGACCTTGTACTGTAAGTCTGCTATATTTGTAGACACAGACCGGAGATTCCTAACAATCTGGACTTTTTGTTTTTCGCTCCAGACGTTAGTTAATGTCAGGCATCAGTCCTACTCAAAGCATGGCAGCCTAAAAGGACTTTAACCTAACCAAACAGGTTTGGACATGCTGACTAACCTCAACACGGGACTGATGTGATTTATAGACACCAGCTACCAGGAATCAACCATGTAGCACCACGACAGAAGCTCCGCAAACTCTGACTCCATTGCAGAGGTGACCCAATATCATGCTGCATAGATTTCTTCTTTCTGCCTCTTTGGCCTTGCTGCACCCTCATTTTTGCACCTTTTCATATAGACCGCCCACAGTCCTGTAGCTTCCAGAGCCTTGCTGGTTCTGTTCAAATCTAGACTTGTTTCCTTCGGACCTACAGTACTCCCTCGATACTGTGCAAGGAGATTCATCTCTACCGTGGAACCAAAGACCAAAGGATTCAGACTGGAGTTCAAAAGATATAAAGTGTTTATTTTTGTGCCTGATTGTACAGAAGCTTATATTGTTAAGAAGACTATGATTATTGTTCGTGCTGCTTTTCGTCTGACTGTTCAGGCCTCCGTCTCGCTGGTACGTCGCTCTGAATGGCGCCAGATGAGGTCTGTTAAAAAAGCCATACATTTTCAAGAAGTTCTATTCTAGATGGACTGTTGAAGGTACTGCAGATAGAAGCTGTTTGAGCCTGTTGTTGGTGTTGTTTGGAAACTTGTTCCCCTTGAATGCCTTTTCTCATTCAGTCTGGTTAGCAAAGGCATCTTAGCATTGAAGGCCACGACGCTCGGAATATTTTAAGGAACATTTTTAACATCGGTACAGACAGACTCGGGGGTACAGTCATCCCTCTGAGTTGCCTAAAAATATTCCGGCTTCAATAATGGTACCATTTCTATCTCTGGGAGACAAAGCTGGCTTTAATGGCGAGATGTTTTTTTCCGAATCGCGGCTGATGCGTGTCGACCCGGACAGCAGAATGTTTCTATCTTTATACATATGGAGAGATATAGATAGATATATCAGATGAATATAATTCAGCTTGGATAGAGATGAAGAGAAGAGCAGAGCGTTTGCACAACTCACATATCAAAACCACATTTCTGTTTTCTCAAATCATTGTTCGTCTCTCACCATTGAATTCATCTGAACCATGTTTTTGCTGTTATGTTGTCGTTGCCATGTGTGTCTCTATCCGCATGTTGATGAAGTGTTAAGTGTGTGTGTGTGTGCATTTGTGTGGAAGTGTTGCCGTGTTTCTTGTGTGTCAGCCGCGTTGGTTGAAGGAAGTGCGGTATGCGTGCAGCCTTGTTGTAAGCTGTTATATGACCTCAGTGGGCGCGTGCTGGCTGCAGGTCAAAGGTCAAATCTTTTTGATGCTCGGTGTGTCCTCTGCTCCCCGAAACTGGCGAACTGAGGAAGTTTAACGGTTCTTTGGTTTTAAGAGAATTCAGTGGAGTCCAGATCGTATTGCTGTCAGGAGTGTAACGTAGAAAACTTTCAAGACAACCGTTTTAAACTTGATGTCAACAACCACACAACAATGACCGGTACACGCCTCAGCTCATACAGGGTACATACAGTCATAGGAGTTTCTGTCGCTATGGTTACAGTTTAAAGACATTCAGCTCAAAATCAGAGAGCCGCTGACCTTTCTGTCAGTTCATATATTTTATTTTCTGTAGGGTACACATTGTCTGATGCATACCTGGGCCTGTTATATCCTTTCTGTTCATACAGGTGACAATGAAAGTGTCTATTTATTATTCTTGCCGTACTTCTTCTTCTGTGTTTGTGTTGAACTGTTCTTACATATCAATATACTGTATATGTGTGTCCTGTTCACGCGGCAACTCCCCAACGTGTTTTACTTGATATTGGACGTTGTAATCAGGAGGTCAAACCTCCATTGAAGCTTTCGTTTTGTTTTTTTTCTCTGACCTGAAGGTGACAGTGCAGCTGGGAGCTGTCAGCTGCAAGCCCAAATGTTAGCTTGTTACAGGACGTATGTAAGGACACTTTGAGTTACTCCATGCAACAAACAAACAGTTCATTTTAACCACCTGTGCTCATATATGCTATTTAAAAAAAACTACCTTGACACCTCTGATACCTGTGATCTGTACCTGGATTAGAACAAGTTTAAACAGTTTATTTCACATGTAGAGGTCAGTTTACTCAGCCTGTGAAAACGGGTACGGATACTATAAAAGGATCCAGTATTTCTGCAGCATGAAACAAGAGACATGAATTTAGAATATCTTGTTCTCTGCTGCATTAATTATGACCATTCGGTTCCATGGAACTGTATGTAAATGCAATACTATATCAATGAGGACCCTTTAATACCTTTTAAAAGGTCAAATTTGATGCAGCAGAGGCAGAAATATCCAGACTGAAGGATGGATCCTCCTCCACAGAAGACATTATAATAACTAGCACAGGCTGAGCAGGACTTGACGTGAAATGTTTCCAATATTAATACAGAAAACATCAAATCCAGTTGATAAAAACTTCTTCATCATCTTAATGTCAGTGTGATTGCTCTGAAGATCAGGCGACAATATTAAATCATCACCCAGCCTTAAAGGTGCAGCATGAGAAAATCTACCACATTGGACCTGAAACCAAGACTGGACAGCCGTCCTCTCTGGAAGCAGCAATAAACTCAGTTTTCAGGAGGATTTGGAGGCATCAGAGCTGTGACCCTGCTCAGTTATTACATGACATCAGAGCAGATGGAAGGCGAGCGCTGCCCTGCCAAAGGCAAACAAGGCAGTGATGTGCAGAAACACCTGCAGTGTTGGTGCATTTCTGATGCCCCCTTGTGCTCACCTAGGACGACCCAGAGCGTTCACAATGAAATAATCATTACGACAAATGAAAGGTGTGTCTATTTATGGGGTTAGATAAAAAATAATAAGTGCTAAAAGATGGGGAGGACAAAATTATCAAGGTTTCATTTCAAAATTTCAAAAAATCTTTTTCCAAAGTCAGAACTGGCTCTGCCCTGCTCATCTGGATTAATAGAGTTGGTAATAACCAGCAGCATTATGAAATAAAAACATAGTGACATTAAAATTGACCTGCAATAAAGTGCTTATGTGGAAAGAAGCAGGATGAAGTACAGCTTTGAAAATCTAAAGACCTAGTCCACTATTTCTGATTGTATATTTTTCATTTTGAACTCTTTGGGTCTTTATATAACACACACACACACACACACACACACACAGTTTTCATTCAAATCAGACAGACAGAATATCAATATGATGGTCATGTAGTTGTATATTTTTATCTAAACTATATCCAGGTACAGATTGTTAAACATATCAAAAAGTAAAAGTGGCCCACATGGCACTTTATATTGTTACAGCTGTCCATGCAAAAAACAGATGAAATATATATATATACATATACATATATTTTCTTTTCTAATATCAGACATGCCATTAAAGACCTGGTTCTCCCGAGCATCACAGCACCGACGTCATCAGAGCTTCATGAGGAGAGCAGCACGGTTTAGATGAGGGCTCTGGGGTATTTCTGGAAGCAGGAGGTTGCTTTTTTTTTTTTTTTAAATGGTCATTTAATATTTTATCAAGCCTCAACTAGAGATGATGATCATGTCATCCATCAAAATAAAATTTGATTCCTTATTAAAGACACCACACAGGTGTGCCTTTATACTGGCCAGACCAGAATCAGCCGTGGCGCCTTGTGTCCTTTCTTCAGTCTTTACATCATCCAGCGACCAGACCTTCTGTCTGTGACATTAGCCTCGGAGAATGATCCTGAACTATTCAATTAAAGAGTTAATAGTCGTTGTGACCATAAAAAAGGAAAGTTTGGAGCTGAAAATCACTTCCAAATGCTGACGGGTGACGTCAGTGCAGAGATGCTCTTGGAAAACTCAGCCACGGTTTGAGGACTTGAATCAAATTAAAGTTTCCTTGATCAAATCAGCTAAAACGAGGAGCCCAAATTAAAATGTCAACCGATCACTTTTCTGCAGCAGAATGTCCTGTGACTCAGCATCAGCTCGCGAGGCTGTCATTGCAGAGAGATCTGTTGAAATCATCTTTATTCTCATCAGTAAATCGTGCTGCTCCAGACAATTAATAAACCACCATCACTCTTCTGTTGACTGATATCTGTTGATGTGTCTGTCCTCCCTCCTCCTCCTCCTGTCTGTAAACCTGTCTTATAGCTGATGTTTATGAAGATGCAGTTCTATTTACGAAATAAATACATTTTTAAGAAATGGGTCTTCGGAGTGTGACTGCATTCATTTGACTGTTGAGAAGAGAGTGATGTGAGAAGTCGACATTAACGGACCAGGACCAAACAGAGGAGCAATTTCAGAGAAAGCTAACGTAGTTAATGAAGGAGAGAAAACACAATTAACACTTTGTATGAGGCAGACAGCAACAATTAATGCAACAGACTCAGATTTACGTGAGAGAGAGACGTGTTCCATTGCAGAGTAAAGTATATAAATCACTCCCAAGCTGGCACGTCTTTACTTTTTAAATAAAGAGATGAAATTAAACTAAATTAACAATTGTCTTCATTTCAGGATTTATTCTGTTTTAAAAACCTGAATATCTTGATTGATCATAATAATGAACATAGTTGCAGCCCTAAAAATTTTCAGCACAACAAACTGTTCATCAGAAACAACTGTCAGAAGTGATTTATGTGGCAGGAACGGGAAAAGTGCTTTCCACTGCCAATTAAACTTTAATTAAACTAAACTAATTAAACTAAGAGGAAATAAAAAATGTTTTCCCATCAACTTCTTAATAGTTATTTTGTGTTTGAAGATGATCCTGAAGCCGAAGCTTTTTCCAGCTGTGAGCAGCTTTAACCCTTTCCTTTGTGCTTTATGGGAGGATAACGTCCTCAGACAAAGAAGTGTCTGCATACGTAGAATAGACCTTTTCACAGCAGCCATGTTGACAGGTGTTAACAATGATACTGTTAACCTGTTAAGGTCACGTCTTTGGACTGTGGGAGGGAGCCGGAGTACCCGGAGAGAACATACAGACTCCACACCGAAGCAGAAGCCAGAAGTAACCGCCCCGCCTCCATCAGAGAGCTGCCGCTTCATGAAACATCAGGGTGTGGTCGCTCCTCTGCTGAGCTACTGCATCACTGCATGCATTCACTGCCATTTGATGAGTAGCAGACTGTTTGAGTCACTGATTGATTAGACCTCCACAGTGGAGGATCAATCAGTCCCAGAGTTTGTGCACACACACACACACACACACACACACACGCCTAAAAACAGGTCTAATCAGCCAAAGTAAGAAGTAAACATCCAAACACATTAATCATGACACAAGGCGGTGCTTACTCTTGAAATATTTTTATTACAGTATCTGACCACTCCAATATCATTTAAAAAAAACAACTAATCATCCATCTACAGAATGAACAAAAGGAACACAGGTGTTCAGTTTTAGTCTACAAGGCCTCATAACACACCAGTTAGTCAGAAGAGAGCGATCAGCAGAAACAGTTCACACGTGGTCTGTGGGCTAAAAATCACTTGGACTGATGGAGGATTTACACAGAAAGAGACCATCTGTCCAAAGCCCGCTGTGACCGACATTTCATCCTTTAAGGGTTCTCTCCACGTCGGAGCCAAATCTGGCTGTAAAAGTTGGGAATCGTTTGACGATTCTGGAGTGTTTTAGTGAAATGTTATAATCTCCGCTACAGCAGGCTTACAGCTGTTTTTATAAGAGCAAACACACTCCGGGGGTAGCTGATAAAGTCTGGAAGGACAAAAAGTGTGAATCAACGAGCCCCCAAAATATTTTCACGCCAAAAATGAGTTCACATCCAGCCTGTTTCCTCTAATCATCACTGTCCAGTCAAAGTCACGTAGCTTCATTTTTAATGACGAAGAACAACGGTCTTAAGCTCAGTGATGATGCGTTTTAAATACTGGCAGGTTTAGTATATTTACATGAGAGGACTCTAAAGGAGCGTGTGTTACATGGCTCTTACTGGACTGTGACAATAACTTCATCGCCTCAGACAGACCAGGTTGACTCACTCAGTAAAGGTCACATAAATATGAAGTTCCCCCTCCTACAGACCACAGCATAACTACAGCATGATTCTGCAAATGTCCCAGCTCATTTATTCATGATTATTTATTTTCTTCTACATCACATGTGATCACAAACCACTACTGAGCTGTGTCACTGTGTAAAGATAAAGAGGCACACAGAAGGGACAGTACAAAAGTACAAAACTGTACTGAACAGGAGAACGCTCGCTCTTCAACTAACGCTACATCACTGCCAGAACCCGACACAGACAGGAAACATGAGAGGAACAACAGATACAGAAATGATCAGAGATTTACTGATTACTGCAAACATTTAACAAGACAAGAAAAAGAAAAGCAGAAACAAACATGAAGGTAATATTTGGATTTAAAAAACAACTTTAGAGATTTTTATGGCAGTCAAACCCGGAAACATTTCAGGTCGTTGTAACCGTTTCTGACCTTCCTAAATGTTTTTTGGATCCGGAGGGTGAACGTTAGTTTTCATCTCATCCACTCCAGACTGAACCAAACTGAAGATTGACGTCCTGACTTTAAGATTGACTCATTTCCCTCCAGTTGTCACAGTAACTAGTTCCGTCTCCCTCCTACCTGTCAGTGTGTGTTTGTGGGTGTGGTTGTGTGTTTGGAGTGCGTTCACTGGCTGCTCCCTTCCGCCTCCTCCGCCTCCTCTTCCAGTTCGACCAGCGGAGCATGGCGATTGGCCTGAGAGCCCTCGCTGAAGAAAACCTTCTTGATCACGCCGGATTTGGGTGCCCGGATTGTGTGCTGCCGAGACAAAACGAAAACATTATTACACACGACGGCGTGTGTGAACATGGGATACACCAAGTGAAGGGGAGAGTGTGTGTGTGAGGCAGCAGGAGTCCCTCACCTCCATTTTCATGGCGATCATGACCATCAGCGGGTCTCCTACAGCCACTTTGTCTCCGGCCTTCACCAGCACCTGAACACAACACAACAGGGCATTATTATTGTTTGTTTGGACATTGTACCTCAGATATAATGAGGAAGTAATTATGTCTTCCTAATTAGACTGCTGTAATTCTCTGTTTTAGATTGGTGGCTCGGACATCTTTAAATTCTTCAGTTTCAAACGTCGGTCTGCTCTTATCTTCTGCTGCAGTCGCTTTACACTGGCTGCCAGTTCATTTCAGCTAAACAATAACACAGAGGTGTCCTCATAAAGAAAAATAATAGACGAGGTGAAGGCGGGGAATCACATTTCTTTCTCAGAGGCAGTTAATTTCTGGAGCAGCAGGAGTGCTTATACTCCAGACACTACAGTGAACTCGTGGCATGGTGTGACGTAAAACGACTGCTGCGATGGTCACCTGCAGTTTCAATACGCCCGTTTGCCGACTGAACGCTGAGCATTACGACTAATCCACACAAAGACAGACAAGACAAAAAGTTCTGATTCCTGCACCTCATCCAGTATGTTCATATATTTGGACATCTTGAGTAATATTGCTTACATCAGGAGGCTTTATAGTTCATTTGGAGATTTTTTTAAAAATCATTTTTATATTTAAATATTTCGCTGCTTATCACAGAATGGGATGGAATATAACCTATAGCCCATTAGTACTGCAGTATTTATATATTTGCAGCATTACAAACTGAGTGTGTGTACATACACTGACAGGAAAAATGCTTTATGAAGTTAGCGCTAATGCAAATCAAACAAGCACTCACTGTGCCGTCCTGCTCAGACACAGGCGCATTGACTGATGGTGCACAACTGCCCAAAGCATAATGTTGTCATCGGCTTCATGGCTGCAGGACTCAATACTGGACCAAATTCAAAACTCATTGTCCTCATTAGTAACTAGCTCCACACTAGTACCCAAGTTACCTTCTTGAAATAGAGTGATTTCAATTTAAAAGTCATTATTGAATGACTCTAGAGAGGCGTGTGAAAGCCGGTTTGGCCTGAAGAAAAATAAACACTCCTTCGCAGGACATAAATGAAATCCACTGACAGTTCGACAGACGACCAAACTCACCTTCTCTATGGTTCCAGTCATGGGCGCCACAGCTCCACCCTGAGCTCCAGAGCCGCTCACACCTGCCAGATACTTGGGTACTGGGAGAGACACCTCTGAGCTTCCCTCCTGCGGGGAAGATGTAAAGATGTCAGAGACAGAGATGACAGTTAAGTGGCAGCTGCGCTGAGAGGATCTGAGCGCTCCCCAGATGTCAGACGTCAAGCGTCTGTCCGCAGTCGCATGCCTTCAAAGATGACAGATGCTAAAGACAGCCTCTGCAGTGACAGGTGGAGTGTAGTTCTTGTTAAGTTGACATGTGGTTTTGTTTTGTTCTATGTGATGCTGAAGTGACTGTATTCATACCATGGAGAACAGGTGCACCGTGTTGTCCAGGATCACCAGTTTGGGACGAGACTTCACACCGTTGACAGAACAGTGCAGGAATGACACTCCACCTTCCATCTCCACCTCTCCTGTCACATGGTACACCTCCTCACCAATCTGAAGGAAGAAACACATTTATTAGAAATGTGAAGGAGGCAGATTGACCTACATCTTCACCTCTTACTCCTCATTATTCAGTTTACTGAAGGCTGTGAGACGTGGTTGAAAATAAATTAAAAAAATAGTTTGACTTGTCAATCTACTGCAAATCAGGGGATGTTCCTGTGAAAATCGACAAAAAAAAAACAAAGAGTGATTCATGATGATGGATGTGGATGATGGAGGACATATTCCAGCTCACCTGCATCTCATAGCTTCCATCTTTGTTGTAGACGACGACCACGTCGACTTCTGCAGAAACAAACACAGGAGGAAACATTTTGTAACTCTTAAGTCCAAACAGAGGAGGACTGAAGCCAACCAGAGGAGACAGCACAGCACTTCATCCAGCGGCGTTAGCTGAACATCATCATCATCATCAGACTGACACAGCTGCAGCCGGGGGATTTATTTTTGGCCTCGCGGTGACATTTTTAATAGAAACATTGAATAATGAATATGAGTTCATTAACAAACTGTCACAGAGCAGACCAGCTCCGAGCTTAATTATTCAAACAGTCATTAAATGAATCAGATCCATAGTTATGAGTCGACCCTAACGATACTGATCTGCTTATTAAAATTAAAAGACAATTTCTTCATCTAACAGAAGAGACGATTTAACTCTTACCTCTGTCATTCTTTACCTCAACCATGTTTTTTTTTTTTTGGATTGACAGGCCCAGTGATCAACACAGACACCAAAATAACCAGGTACAGCATTATCTGTATTTATTATAGATTGTTTGCCGCATACCCAACTGTGTGTCTGCGTTTGTGCATGTGTGTGTGTGTGTATACGTATACGTGTACCCACGCCCACTAGGTGTCACCAAAGCTTCATCTTCTTGATTTTAAGGAAAAATGTAATACATGTTTTTATAATTAAAGGCAGCTTCATTCTGCATTAGAAAGTATAGAGTGCTCATTGAACAACGCGGAGGAAAGAATTCATTGAAAAAAAAAAAAAAAAGCTGATGAAGGAAGTACCGAATATAGAGGTATATTATTTTGGTCTATCAGTGGGAAAATAATTTGATAAATTATTACTAACTATCTCTATTTTGCTATTTTGTTACATTTTAAAGAATGAGAAGAAATGCTGAAATTCTGGTTCTCTCTTGGTCTTTGCTTCCTCCTTTACCTCTCCTCCCCCTCTCCTTCCATGAACTAGCGGGCGATAAAGACTCACCATACGTCTGTCACTTACTTTTGTCTCCCAGCTGTAGTGTCATGTTTCTGTTAAACTGAATGTTGTTCCTCCAGCCGCTGCTGGAGCCAAATGGGGAGAACGGGTCTGAAAAAAAAACGACAAAAAAGGACACACAATGTGCGCTTAGTATACCGTCACTTTTCCAAGTCAAATGTGTCATAAATCACTTTATCCACTCACCAGTGGAGGCCTGTGTGAACTCCTGTGTGTGTTTCCTCTCCTGCAGCACCAGGCCCAGGGCGGCCTGGCAGATCGTTTCCCCAGAAGGAGCTCTTGGGGTGGGGAAGAGGTCGGCGTAGTGCTGAGGGATGAAGCTGGTGGTCACGTTTCCGGCCTCGAACTCCGGGTGGCCGGAAAGACTCAGCAAGAAGTCGATGTTAGTGTTCAGTCCTACGATCTGAAGACGGGCCAGCAGAGAGCACAGAGAGGAGGAGTTACAGTTTATGCATGTATTGTACAATCTAAATCAGCTGCTACACTTCAGGGTTCACTCGCTGCCTGCTTACATTGTACTGTCTTAAGCAGTACCGCAGCTTCTTCAGGGCAGCAGATCGATCTTCTCCCCACACCACAAGCTTGGCGATCATTGGGTCATAATGTGCCGACACCTCGTCCCCTGAAAACACACACACACACACACACACACACACACACGCAAACACTGCGTCACTCATCAAGCTCTCAGTATGTTTGCATTATGGTAGTTCTGACGCTGAAACCGAAAAGGTGAGATCAGTTCAGTTCTGTTGTCGCAGTATGAGCGCAGCAGTGCACCAGATGCTGGTGGACGACGATTTTGGCTCAAAAGATTCTGGCTGAATGTGTGTGTCCTTCTCCCCGCAGTGTGGGGCAGCCTCAGAACAAACCATGATACATAATAAAGTACTTGAGCTCTGCTATAGTGTGCCTTTTAGTCAGACCATTGTGCAGCTCTGTAGCACAAGATCATTACTGACATCCGAGTCTGTCTTTTTCTTTCATATCAGAGATCTTTGTGGAATCAGCCAGTACAGAATGTTACATGAAGAAAGGAAAATGACCCATGTAAACACAGAGAGTTAGATCTCCTACCATCCCTGACTCCAGTCTCTATGCGTGTGTGCTGGTCTGCTGGAGGCGTGGAGAGATGGAGCAGAGGTCCCGCCCCTGGAAGGAAGTCGTTGTTTGGGTCCTCGGCGTAGATACGAGCCTCGAAAGAGTGTCCCGTCAAAATGATGTCATCCTGGAGGAGAGGCAGGCGCTCCCCTGCTGCCACCTGGAGGAGATTTTGTGTATTCAGTGTGACTGAGGACTTTGCTGCCAAACAGCATTTCCTTCTCCTCCACTTTTTCCCCCTCTCTCACCCTGAGCTGCCACTCCACCAGGTCTGTCCCAGTGATCATCTCAGAGACAGGATGCTCCACCTGCAGCCTGGTGTTCATCTCCATGAAGTAAAAGTTGTGCTGTGCGTCCATTATAAACTCCACCGTACCTACACAGGAAGACAAACAATAAGAAGGTGTGTTCTGGGACTGAGGCACTGTGGTGAGATGTGTGTGAGTGTGAGTGTACGTCTCACCTGCCCCGACATAGTTGACAGCCTTAGCTGCTCTGACTGCTGCCTCTCCGAGTTTCCTCCGAACCTCAGGACTAATACCAGGCTGAAAGATTACACATAGAAGAGTGAAAATACAGTAAAGTGGATACATACACACTAAAGTGATCATAGCCCGGTATAGAGTTTTCACACTTGGTGGACTGAACTTTTCCAAATACTTTTCCAGGTCCTCTTCCAAGAAGAAGAGGAACCAGCAGCACAGTGGCAGGGTGCACTCAAGTCAACTCAATTTTCTGAAGTGAGGCTGAGTTTACGGAGTTTTCAACTGCATTGCACACATCTGTTTTTTCTACTAAAGTAAGAGCTTTTATTGAATGTATATTAATGGGTGGAATACATTTGAAAATAAGGTACACACTTCTTCTACACCAACAGAGTTTTGGTTGCATGCAGCTAAACAGTCAGTGTGGAGTGGTCCATCATCTGACGACGATCTGGCTTTTTACTAGTTTTTTTTTCTACATTTATATGCAGATATTTGTTTATAGAGATCATCTGAAATATGATTTTCCTGTCATTCTCATGTAGAAAGTCTAATCAGGCTGTAGAGGATGTCTTGGTGTCTTGACCTGGATATCCGTTGGCTACACTGGAAGCCTCAAAACATTGGCTGTCTCCCCCCAGAGACTAAATTGTTAACAGACGATTGCTGACTGGTTCCATGACTGGGTTCCTATTACAGTACTTCCTAGTAGAAACTTTTTTAAATGTCAGAATTCACAGAAACTTTCACAGTTCCCTAATCATTCACTCATATGTGACTGCCATTCCTCACTCACCCCCGGTGCTTCCTCTATGATCTTCTGATGTCTCCTTTGGACGCTGCAGTCTCTCTCAAACAGATAGACAGCGTTACCGTGCATGTCTCCAAAGACCTGAACCTCTACATGTCTACAGGAGGCAAACAGACAGAGTTCATACCATAAAAGTTAATATTTTTATGTGAACATAAATACACATAACAAAGTGCTAGAACAGGCCAATTAGCCGTATGAATAAATGAACATCACCTTGGATCCTCTACAAACTTCTCAACCAGCATGACGTCATCGTTAAAGGATTTTCTGGCTTCTCGTCTCGCCGACTCCAACTGCTCCAAGAAGTCTGAGTCTGACCGTGCAATACGCATCCCCTAAAACACACACACACACACACACATATAAAGACAGTAGGTTATTTTATATTTTATTTTTCCTAAAGTTATTTTGTCAAAGTTGTTTAGATATTTCATGTCCTCTCACCTTCCCTCCTCCTCCACGGACTGCCTTAATCATCACAGGGTATCCTATCTGGGCAGCCTCTGCTTGTAGCCTCTCATTCGATTGGTCCTCGCCGTGGTAACCCCCAATGATTGGTACCCCAGCTGCTGACATGATGTGTTTGGACGTGCTGAAAAAAAAAAAAAAAAAACAATAAAAGTCAAGCGGATTCATTTTTGCTTCTGCTGTGATAACAATTCCTCCACAAGGATCAAAATTGCTTGCGCCAAAAAACATAAGACAATTATTTTATTCTATTTTAATTAGAGACAAGAGACTATGAATGTAAATTCCTTTGTGTTTGTTACCTTTTAATGCCCATGTCTCGGATGGCAGAGGAGGGTGGTCCAATGAAGATGATTCCTTCCTGTTTACACGCCTCTGCAAACTCTGTGTTTTCTGACAGGAAGCCATAACCAGGATGGACCGCCTACACACACAAACGTGTTTTCTTCAACATCACATTTATCAATGAAACCTGTTGGTTTCATGTCAAAGACAAACAGTTCAAAGTGAAGAAGACGTAAAGGGATTTAATAAAAATAATGATCTACCTTTCTTGTTAAAGTCAAGAAGAGCTAAAGGAAAATGAAAGCGGCACTTCTCAGGCCCAAAACACTTCACAACAAGTAGAAGATTACTCACATGTGATCCAGACTTCTTTGCCACTTCCAAAACTTTCTCCATAGAGAGGTAACTCTGCTGTGAGGGAGGAGGGCCGATGTGGTAGGCTTCATCTGCCTACAAAGAAACCAAAGCAAAAACAGCCTGTTTGCAACTGAACACAAGTTTGAAAACTATGAATGGGCATCACATACTATCTCATTGTGTTTGTTTGAGCAGCTGCAGAAAGAGTAGAGGAACACACAGAGCAAAGAAGCAGATGACTATAAACGACACCATATTTTGCAAGAGAGAGCTCTCCAGCATCTCACCATGGCCACGTGCATGGAGTGTCTGTCTGCGTCACTGTACACAGCCACAGAGCAGACGCCCATCTTTTTGGCCGTGCGCATCACGCGACACGCGATCTCTCCTCGATTGGCAATCAGCACCTTCTCTATCCTTCCAACCCCTGGAGACAATTCAGCAGACAATTTTCCAAAATAACAACAAAACATTTGTAAAATAAAAAGTAGTCGTGACCTCTGACGCAATAAATGCAAAAGTTGCAAATGTTTTTAAAAGTTTGCAACTATCATCAATCGTCTGTTTGGATAAATTTTGACATGATCACTGCAAAAAATTGATCATGTTTGGGTTTTGGACTGTTGTTGTTGAACAAGACGAGCGATATGATTGCTTATAACATTACAGGGTGCGTTGCATTTACTCACCTCCTGAAACCAGCCTCACGCCTCTTTTGGTCCATGACAGTTTTCTAAAGGAGAGGAGAGGACAACAACTTCAGATCCATTCATAGTTCTGCACGGCTGTGAAGGGCAAACCAGATGTTTAAAAAATAATAATGTCATGCCATGGAGGGTAACCTCTCAGACAACACGTACACTGACTACAGAGCAAAACCTGAATAACTGAGGAGAATGTTACAGTGTGCATGTTGTACCACCAATCAGCCATGCTAGCTGTCAGTTGGCTACCTTTATTTAACCTTGCTCAGCTCTGATCTGATTCATCAGCGCGTAAAATGAAACACGTTTCATCGACATGTTGGTGTTGAAGGAAGAAATAACATGATACTATCCACGTCATTAACCACGAGGCCCAGCTGATATTTGACTGTGTGATGTGTATCAAGAATAGCTGCATCTGTCAGATTAGCTCATAACAGCGTCAACACTGGTCGGCTTGCTAACTTGATAGCTGCCAGCTAACGTTAAAAATAAGTTTTTTAAATAAAGCTGGTTAGTATGAGATAACGCTGGAGAGGGACTTTTTTCAAAACTATAGCAGTCCATGCCATTGATGTACTCACTGTGTAAATATCCTCAGACCCTGCAGAGTTGGGAAACTCAGAATAACTGCAGCCATAGCTACCAGCTAGCTACTGAGGCTAGCCGCTGGGCAGCTAACTGACTGACCGGCTGAGAAAAAGGCGAAGCGGTATTTAACTAAACAGCTCATACACAGGTCATTCCTGTTTGGACTGCTCCAAATCACTCCGTTTAACCCAGAGATAAATACGCCGAGCCTTAAACTATTACACTCGCACAAATAAACACTGCTACACGCTGATAAATTCGTGTATTATCATTTATGACCTTTCCGTGTACTCGTAGTGTCGACAGCCAATGAGAAGGCGAGATATGGAGGTGGGGAGGGAGCTGCAGTTACTAAAAGACACCAGCAGATGGCGGCGTTTCTACACATACAGTTTTTCTTAATCGCTAAAACATATTCTGAAACTTTTCTCCATTTTCTGAAAACATTAAACACCAAACCTCAGCTTCAAACACCACTTACTCTGACTCCTCTTGCAAAATCAAGCTCTCGCCTCGAAATAGTTTTACCTCTGGCTATTGTATTTTTGTAACTGCAAATTTATTGTACTACATGCAGCTGTTCAACAGACATTTGTAAAGTTCATCGCTGTATGTATTGTACTGCATGAATATGTTTTGTAACTGCACGTGTACTTTTGTAGAATTGCCATAAACAGATTGTCTGGCCCTGAACGTTGCGCTTGTTCACAGCACTGACTGCTCAAAAGAGTTTGACTGGTTGCAGGTTCAAATCAACAAAGAACAAGAATTACGTTTGTCAGATGAAGGGTACAGTACTGTGAAAATAGAGGTACAAGAGGGAGGAAGAGCAAAAAAAAAATGCAAAGAGCAAAGCAGAGTTGTAATTTACAGTACTATGTTAGAACATGTTTTCGTTCATCAAAAGACAATGATGGAACAACATGAAATTTGTTCTGAGATTTAAAATGTACTCCCTTTTTTCTGTTTTTTTGTATTGTTTACTGGCTTGATAGTGTATATCATTTTGATTGCTTTGAGCACAGGTAAAACTGTTTTAAGGCAAAAGTTTGATTTTGCAAGAGGAGTCAGAGGTTTTTTGAAGATGAGGTTTGGTGTTTAATGTTTTCAGAAAATGGAGCAAGGTTTCAGAAATTGTGTTTCAGCGATTGAGAAAAACTGTAATCAATGACATAAATTTTTGCCATTACTATATGTTTACCAGTATGGATGACATGTGCACTAGAGTGCAGAATGTGTTTAGAGTTTTGTGAAAGTGAGACCTGAAAATTGTTTTACCCTGTGAAATGGTTGAAGGTATTGACAACAGACTGCACAGTTATCTAAATGAGTTCAGCTCATGGGTTTTAGTGTCTTAGCAACTGGGAAAAACTGTAATAAAGAGAAACCACGCTCACTGAATAAAGTTCATTTTATTTCAGAAACATGACAACTGCTTGAAAAACAATATTCACACACAGAAATGAGTTCAAAAAATAAAGCATTCAATAACCATACAAGCGACATTATAATAAGTTTGAGTTAGGTATTACATTCACAGTTAAATGTTTTAATGCTCAGTGTAGCCAACATACTGCAGCCAGCCATAGAAATGAAATGAAAGTGAAAAACTGTGATGTTTATTCTGCAGTATTAAACCAGATGATATAAATTACTTAATAAAATACTAGAAGAAGTAGAATTATAGGCTCTATAACAAATTAGCCCACTTCAATATTATTAAATAACTGTTCAATTATTAAACAATAATGAACTAAAAATATCACTGGAAGCAAAATGAAAGTAAAATGAAATGCAAAGAGTAATTCAGCTTCCGAAGGCAATGGAAGAACTGAGAGTGAAATATTCTTTGAGCTGGAGTAAATCTCCATCCAGTTTCAGGGTGAGCTCAGAGCCTGTCATATCCTTGTCTGCGGCGGTCTTTGACCATCAGGTAGGTCAGCACAGCGATCAGAATGACGCCCACCACTGTGGCCCCGATGATGATGGGAATAACTCGCTTGTTGAAGTCAGCCCAACACTCCACCTCTGAATCAAAAGAGAGGAGGAGAGCAGGAAGAGGAAGGAAAAGGAGAAGGAGTTAGGACAGATGAGGAGCTTCATTTAAGTAGAAATACGAACACATGTCATGATTAGTTGCTTTCCGTATATTTATTTTGCTTATGTGTTTCATTAACCTCTTGAAGCACTCGGGTATCCTTGTCCACGAAAGCTGCAGTTCACAGATACAGTAGCTCCTCTGCTTTTAGCTATTGTCTCCCATCATTTGTGGCTGTGCACAGCATCACTAAACCATTGTTTCACAAGGCCTATGGGTCCAATGGGACTTATTATCACACTGTGAAAAACTGTGTCTGATTCTCAAAACTGGGAAGCTCACAGTATATCAAACCCCCAGGCCTGTCTTTTCAACCAACAAAAAAGGGCCACCATCCAGACTTTCCATTAGATTAGATGTGTCTATGAGACAATAAAACCTGATAGAAAGCATGGACTGGAACAACTGTTTATGAACTGAGAGTGAAGCTTTTGAGTCTCTGAGTGACTGATCAGAGTGGTAACTGTCACAAAGCCGTGGCCATCAGTGAGTTTGTGTGTGTGGTTTAAATCTGTCACTGCAACTGGAAAAAACAAGTCAAAGAACTCAAATGATCTGCTCCATCACCCTTTCCATACTGTCCGTTGGACAGACTGAAGGCCTGCATCTGCAGTGGAACCAGCTTGATCCACAGCCTGGACGAAGTCAGAAACAGATTCTCAGATTTGCAGTTGAAGCTCTTTCCGTTAGCTGTTTTGAACAGCCTCTCATGGTCCATCACACCTGAGTAATTCTTATCTGGGAGGAAGAGGAGCACAGTAACAGAGACAATTACACACTACACTCAGTGTCTGAAAACTATATCTTCTCTGTTCTCTCTCTCTCTCTGGGTACTTACTGCCACATTCATTGCAGACAGGCATAGTCAGTTGAACAGTCAGCCTGTTGACGTAGAAAACCTTCTTTTCCTGTGGACACAAATACACAAGCTGAAGCTGATTCTGAACAGATAAAAAGAAAACTCTTTGGACTGCGCGAGAACATGTAAACTTCACACAGAGAAGAATATGTTTATGTGTTAGCATGCGTTTGTACCTTTACGAATTTGAACTGCAGAGTGGCACTGTTGTCGGGAAGTGTGAGGGACAGCATAGCAGAACGTAGTCCACAGTAACCAGTGGTCCTGACCCTGGTGGGATCCAGGCTGAAATACCACCTCTGAGGCACGGGGGAGAAATAACGCTTCGTATCAAGAGGCAAGTCAGCGTGTGTTCTCTCAGAAATGTGACTTAGTGGCAATGTGACATGAATATTGAAGGCACATGAGAGCTGATATGTCAGTTGAATCCACCTAAGTACACACAATGCTCAGCCTTTAAAAAGTGCTGATTGATGTTACATCAGTGAAGCCGACATGTAACACCTCGCAAAGAGATGCTGACACAAACACACACACATTTAGCAAAAAGTGCTGAAATATTAGAAAACTGATCACACACACACACACACACACAGAGTGCTGAGCCGGTCACAGCCTCTAACCTTCTTTTCAATGACAATGAGCTCGACTCCCATGGTGGCTTTGATGCAGGGCTTCCCAAGAAGGCTCTTCAGAACGTAGGTCCCTAAATACAATAATACATTGGATACAATTAAATAGTATTGTCCTAGTATGTTTTAACTTCTAACTTCTTTTTACTCTATGAGAAAAAAATAAACACGGTGATGATTTATAGTTAAACTGAACCAGAGTTCACGTAAATGAACTGCATTACACATAATTCATGCATCATATCAAGGGGATAAAATAGTTTTTATGTCCTTATAATGTTGTACATTGTTGACTTCTGTGCTGCTGGCTGCTATACTGCAGGGATCTAAGACTAGCATTGTCAAAGCTGCTTCAGTCCATCACTAATCCATCCCTTTAACATCTTTAATTCCTTCCACAACAGATGAGCTGTTAAGCTTGTTTAATTGTTTGTAATAAAGTTTGGTACCAGATGGAGGAATGGACTCCGAAGGTTGCAAGATGGCCCGGTAGGGCTTAGCCTCGGAGGGCGGCTCGGAGTCAGAGGCTGGCTGGACAGAGCTGTCATTTCTCTGGAGGTGAACACCTAGTAGAAGAAAAGACATGTCATTCTCAATGTCTGTTCATCACCTGATCTTCCTCATTATTCTATAAAAATGTAGTATTTAAAAATCATAATAATAATAAACCATCACCTAGTTTCTCTCTTGAGAGAGTTTAGATTAACAGGATGCGCGTAGAGTACATCACAGTCTTGGATTAGCAACAAAAAGGGTGAAGCCAAAGGAAAAATCACATCAAAGATTTTGCACTTTGCAACAAAACTGAGATGGATTCTTTTTTATTATTTGTAGTCTACAGTAATAATTAGGCTGTGTTGATCTTGTTCTACCCACACCATGATGTCACAGTTACAGTTATTTAACAATGGCAGCTTGTCTTGGATTTGCATACTATCACTTGTTGAAGCCGGCACTGATGACATGTATTTCTGGACCAGAAGGGGAGATGGCTGTGCTGTATTGGTGATCGTTATTTAGGTGATAAATTTGCTTCACTTCTTCACCTCCACGCTAAATATCCCTTTCCTCAACAACATTTTTATTGTTGCATTCAAGTCAGTCAGTGTGTCCCAGTATTCACAAAAACCCAGCTCCAAACATTTGATCTCTCGCTTTGTCATTGCTTTTACAACACCAGTAGACGCCGGTCATCTTAGAGCAGCCTCGGCTGCAGAATTAGGGGTTTCAGTGCCAGATGAACTGTGGGAGGAAAGGCTGGGCAGAGCTGCTCTATTCATTTCAGATACAGATTCAGTTTTTCAGAGGCGTTTACAGAGCAGTCCAGATACTACAGCTCAGGGGTGTCAAACTCAAATACACAGTGGGCCCAAATTAAAAAATTGCTGACAAGTCAAGGGCCGGATGGGTTCAGTATTTATTGAAAACTTATTGAAATGACCTCACTGCACATATTGAACTTAGAACTAATAAGGCCTATAGATTACAGCCTATAACATACAATATTAATTATGAAATAAATGAAATACAAATAATATATAAATAAATAAAAATAAAAGTTTCATTAACTTCTCATGCCTCTGTCTGCAGTTTTTCCTGAGTAATTTCAAGTGAAAACATTTTCTACAGGCAAACAGCCAAAGAAAAGTCAAATGTCCTGTAAGAGAAAATCTCTTTTGTAGCCTTTGTGTCGTGTCCAGATGCTTGTATGTGTTTGTGGCGCTTCACAGTGTCTTCTCATGTTGTGTTCTTTAATTACAGCCACACACACAGCTTCGCCCTTTACATCCGTGAGCATATACGCTGCCTCTCACCTGTCTTGAAAACCTGATTTCAGAGTCCACCTTTCCTTTAGCCTTTTTTGGGGAGAGGAGTAGTTGAAAGTTGACACAAGTGCTGAGTAATATAAGACTGATGAACGAGTGAGGCGCGTTCGCGGACCAGTGATTGATGTGCCGATGCACGGGCAGTGCATTGTGGGATTTGTAGTATTATGCTGGTGCGAGCGATATACCAGCAGGCCAGCTCCAATAGTAAATTGATTTTATCATGTAGGCCAAAGATGATTCATTCACGGCCAGCGGCGATTATTATTATTATTATTACTATTTCTGTTTTTTCATTCTACAGCACATGTTGGAGACAAACAACAGAACAAAACAATGGCAGCTTGATAAAGCAACAACTGTTTTGTTGATTGTTTTCATATTTTTGACACAGTCTGCTCTCTAACAGCCTCCACTTCAAGACATGTGAACATGAATTAGAGTTTGTAGTGGTAGCACTGCTACATGACATGAAACACATTGTCTTTGTCATACCCCCACCTTTGCTTAAACCACAGGCTGAGAAAGACAGTATGGCTCACAAAAGCTGCGACCACGGTGTGGGAAAGGAAGCCAGAGGGGCTTCTCTTCTGACACAGAGCAGACAGCAGCACTCGTACAAGTACGAGCAAACATCACAAGAGAAAACAAAACATACATTTCATTTCAAAATATTAAAGACATATAAATCATCTACCCCCAGCACTATGGACCTCCCTGCATGTGTGCACATTATTACAGAATGAAGCACTTGAAAAAACATTAGCTGGTGCATCATGGAAGTTGATTTCTACATCTGTGACATAGTAGTCTTGGTTTGGGAGCTCAAGGTGTTAGACAGAAAACATTATCAAACTTACCTGGAATAATAGCCAGGAAGATAAGAGACCATCCACCCATGCGACCCTTTAACATCATCGTTAGTAAAACTAAGAACAGAAAATGACGCTACAGACTGCAGTATGAGTGTGGCAGCTGTGGTTTGACTTGTAAGTGTGAAACTGTTGAATACCTAAAGACCTAAATGAATTGTCTAAAGGAAGTGATTGTTCACAGGAGGCACAGAGGCTTCTACATCTGTCAGCATGACACCTCTCATTGGTGATCATGGCAGTTAAACAGACAAACTGTGGTCCTGCTCTCCTGCCCACACATCATGCACATTTCAAACTTTACAAAACACACTCTAAATATAACGTAAGCTCCAAATTAAGTTCAGATATTGCACATCAAAAAATAATTACACACATCATCACCACATCATGGTCCGCAGAGGGTCAAGTTAGAATTCTGGAAAATACATTTCTTTTTGGATTGGTTTGATTTACAAAAACACAGAACACCAACTAAAACTCCAAGTTACAATAATAATGCACAATAACAGCAATAAGTGCATCCCTGCAACATGATGGCAGCCTTTGTTTATTTATATTGCACCTTTTATGCAAACTGTCCCTAGAAGCTGTTATATTGCCTCCTTGCACAGCCCACATTCTTGCACAACACCAACACACACAAACTGAGCTAATAGTAGCTATAGTTTCAGCAATTAACTTCACTGTCCACCAGGAACTTCTTTGTTTATTTGGCCTACTAGCCCTCTGAAAAAATGATGGTACATCCTTTAACATTACTGTCTTTCGAAGGCTAGTTTTTAAGTAAGTGGTAGAGCCAGTGTTAAATTAATTGCATGATTGCAAGGAATCAACTGATACCAAACATGTCATTTTATTGTACTGGGAAAGTTGTCTTCACCGCAAGAGCTGTGATTGTTATATTTTTATATTCAGTTAGGATATTATCAGAAATATTCAAATCCTGAGCTAATTTTAGGAGACGTGTTTCTGGAATGTCATCTTAAATCTGAATAAGACACAGACAGAGGAAGTTTGTGTAAAAAGGCCCAAGAGATGTACTTTTTTTTTATGCTTGTTTTTTTATATATGCTTTTGGTTGATGTTGCTGACGTAGGGGACTTTTTGCAGCGGTGCCTTCTTCATAGTCAGATTGCAGCAGATGCTTCTGCAAGATCTCATTATCCAGATCATGCTGAAGAGCATCAGGCTGCTTTCTGATTTTGGGAGCATCATTTTCATACCTTGCATTGAGCACTTGGTATGAAATACGGAGCTGTTCCAGTTCACCCTGGAGGAGCTTGTTCTTGTTGCAGACTTGGGTAAGCCTATAGACTCGCCTATAGACTCCAAGATTTAGTGCTGACTGGCACCCTTTTGTGTAGTACAACTGCACAAACATGAACATAGTTTGACAGCATAGGGGCTCCCAAATAGCATCTTGGACAGAGCTTGAAACAGTACCTGTGCAGCTTGCAATTTGACCAGAGTAGAGTTATAGATTTAAATTTTTATCTTGCATTTAAGGCACGTGGGTGAAAGAGAAATGGTCATGTTATGCTTGATACTTGGTGGGTCACCTGGTAGCCTGTATGTGCTCCATACACAAAGGCTCAGGCCTTGCTGCAGTGGCCCAAGGTTCGAAAAACTGTTATGCTATGAAACATTTCATAATGTCATATTTCAATGCTGCGAGCACTAAAGACAAAAAGCAATTCATTTTTCATTGAACTCCTTTCACTACAGTTTATATATCCATCCATCATCTATAACCTACTACTCTCTGCAGGATCGTGGCTTGCTGGAGCTGATTCCAGCTGACATCAGGTGAGAGGCGAGGTACACCCCTGACAGGTTGCCAATTCATAGCAGTGGCTAGCAGCTTTATAGCTTTATATTTAACAAACATTTATGAGCGCTGTATTGATCTCCTCATCTATCTATTTGCAAGAAAGTTTGAGTAATTTGTAAGTAAAGTGTAGGATTTATTGGCATCTGGTGGTGAGATTGCAAATTACACCCAACTAAAATCCTTTGACACAAGTACAAAAACACAAAAGGTACTGTCTAAAGTCTGCGTTTGGTTCGTCCATTCATCATAACATAGTTACGTATTAACATAGTGCATATTATATTCTGTAAACACAGCAACCTAAATCTCACTGGACTAATTAAAAACAAAGTTTATAGTAAAATAAACTTGACTTTTTGCACTTGAGTCTGTTTATTGCTGACCCTATGGTTCCCCACATTTAACTTGACCTGAATGTTAAAGGATCTCTACTTTTAGCTGAATTTCTTCATGGTGCATGTGTAACCAGAAGAGGGCAGAATTATGCTCTTATAAATCTGCTCTGAATTTGACACAATTATTTTCTTTTCTTCATATATCTTAAAGACATATGTAAGAACTCACTTTGTATCTGTCATTACACAGCCACACGCTGGAGCTGAGGAGGTTCTTTAAGTTGAACATCAGCCTGGGACACATGGAAGACTTAGACATGTCGTCATCAGGTGACGGCTAACTTGGTGAACTTGATCCTGTACAGTAATTACACACAGACAAAGCAAACACGATGTCTGTAAGACACATCTACGCATATGGAGTGTAACATCTGAGCACATTTCACCTTATTTCACAGAGGAGCTGTGGGGAAATCACAGTGGTATAGGCTAAAGGTCGACGGGGACAAAGTACCACTTAAAACACACAAAACTCACCAAACACACACACACAAACAAAGAGCACCACCTACATAAGTACAGTCAAGGATGTTTGACCATACAGTCAGTCCAAATCAGCTCTACTTACTACTCTATGTGGTCTAATTTATGAGTATGTGTCTTGATGTGTGTTTATGTGCAGAGTTTGCAAAGTCACTAATGAAGGAAGTTAGTACATCTCCTTACATGCACTCCTCTCTCTCTGATACTGTTATATTGACTCGACAGGTAGGAGGGCAAACAAAAGAGCAAACATTTACTCTCCTGTGTGTGTGTGTGTGTGTGTGTGTGTGTGTGTGTGTGTGTGTGTGTGTGTCCTCTGTGCCCCCCTGTCCTCTGTGTGTGTCTATCAGTGTGTCATCATCTCAGGGTTCCCACCTACAGTTTCAAGAGAACTTCAGTCAGTCGTCCATCCTTCATTAGACAGGAGTCGAGTTTTCCCTCTTTAAGCTCGGCAGGACAGACAGCAGGCCTCCACCTGCAGAAACTGTAAGTACTGTATCATAAGTCTCTGCATTAAAGACTTCTTCAGTTTCCAATGGAAACCTTAAAAATGACAAACCTGCTCATTTTATTACAGCCAGAAATAAGAAATTTGATATTTATCCAGCTGGAAATAGCCAGTGTTAGGATGTGATTTGGACATGAAATGTGTGTATATTTATGAAGTGCTCATCAAATGCTGTGATATTTGCCATTTTCTTTTCGTTGTAGCAGAGCAGAGCCAAACATCCATCAGGATCGGACGATGAGGAGCGTAGTGGGGCTGTGTGTGCTGGGCCTGCTGTGCCTCCACAGCTTAGTCTTTGGGGAGGTGAGGAAAAAGTATCAAAGGCCATAACTTAAAACTCTGATCACTCTATGAGACCAGATGAACTATTAGGCTGCAGAGGCTTACAGCAGTATTTGGGTCCTTTACTTTAGTAAAAAGTATAAGTAGTCATAATTTAATATGACCACTAGTAGTTGTTTTTTGTTTTTGTATATATTATAGAATTTAATATATTCTATATAAGCTTGACATTATTATTGCAGTATCATGTAGGCAGCATTTTAATGTTTTAGTTCGTGCTCAACACTTAGGGTTAGTTTTAGTATTAAGTGTAGTGGTTAGGGTTGGGTTGGCATCATATTTTATAAGCTGATCATATTTATCATAGATACATAGAATTGATTATGGAAAGTAGCCAATAACTGTCAAACTGTCAAACTGTCAAAGTCTAACTTCAGTAAAGGTAATTATTGTCTGCACAAATTTACTCGTAAAAGTCATCATTGTTCAGCAAAATGACCCCTTTAGAAGCTGTATTATTAAGTAAGAAATATTTTATGTTTAACTAAAGTACCTCACATACTTGCAGCACTTTAATGATGGCAAAGCATCATATTTCATTAGATGATCATGTGTTCTGTTGGTAAAATTGCATCTGTAAAAGTAACTATAGTGGTCAGATAAATGTAGAGATGAAAAATACAAGATCCCTCTGAAATGTAGTGCAGTAAAGAAGCAAAGAACAAATCACACAACCTTCACTTGAGTAAAGGTCCTTTGTCACTTTCCCACTCAGATGTTTTCATTAAGGCAGAATTTCATTCTAATTCTCCTCCCTCTCCTCCTCCAGGCCGAGGTCCAGCCTGGAGTCTTGATCTTCTGTGACGACCCCTCCGTAGAGAAGGCTGCCATCAGCGCTGTGCACAAGTTCAACAAGAAGTTGACCAGTGGAAACATGCTGGCTCTCTATCAGATACTAACAGCCAGCAAGGTACAGTGACTGTGAAAAGGGTGTTTCTTTCTGCATATTCACGGCAAACAGCTTTGTCTCTGTACAGTCATCAAAAATACTGATATTCCAGTATGTATAAAAGTGCAGAGTCCTTAACGTACTGTAGGTGTTTCTGGTAAATGGTTTCTTTTTTATTATTGTGATTGACTGTCTTAGCAGCTCCTATGCTATACTATTGTCATCATAGTGCTTTTTCGCACTGACAGTGCATTATATGAGGTTATTAAGGTTCCCCTTAATGGAAGTACTATCAAGAGAGATTCAAATGGTGACTAAAAGAAATGGAACAGAATGTACAGCTAAATGTGAAGACATCTTTTATCTGTGCTAGACATCTTTATTCTTCACTGATTAATGCAGTGGAAAATATTAATAACAGAGCCCTTTCATACCAATTCTACCTTTGTGTATCACTGGTATTACTGCGACAACGCACACAATCTTTTGAGCTTATTGTATGTTTTGCCTGTATGGCCGTAATCTCAAATGAGAGTATGGATTTGCACAAAACTGTAGTTAAATCAACATGAGCTTATTTCAGTTGTGTTGAATGTTTGGATGTGAACAGATGCGATCCACACATCGTCTTTCAGAGCTGAAACTGGAAGTGATGATGAGAAACTAAAGCTGTGGCACGATTACCAAGAAAATTCTAGGAAAACATGTTTAGACACTTTGACCTCTGGTACACTCTAATTGTGTGCGTGTGTGTGTCCACAGTCAGAGAATGGCTCAGACTCGGTGTACTCACTGCAGTTCACCACTAGGAGGAGTGACTGTCAGACTGGGAGCAGTAAATCCTGGACAGACTGTGACTATCTGACTATTGGACCCAAGGTAATGATCATGAGAATGTCCAAAAGCTCAAACCTGGGAGATGTAAAGCAGGTGGTGCTGCTTAAGGTTGGGAGCATTGATGTAAATATTTGGATTATGCAGTATTAATAATTCAAATCATAATCCTGACTTCCTCTATCCTGTAATTCCCCCAGGAGCCAATTTCATGCAATGCCACGGTCTACATGACAGAAACCGAAGCAGACACTGAACAGGTGGACTGCCTGCTCGGTGAGTGAATGAATGAATGAATGAGTTTAGGTGGATGAACCCAGCATGGATTGTTGATTTGTACTGCAACACAATTACAACCATAATAATTAACTGAATAAAATATGTTGTAGAGAGTAAGATGAGAAGACACATGTTTGTAGGCTGGATATGAAGCTGGAGCCGGATAGCAGTTAGCTTAGCTTAGTTTAGCATAAAGGATGAAAACACAGGGAAACAGAAACATGTCCATTAGTGAGCCTTTATGCTAAGCTAAGCTAACTGGCTGTAGCTTCAAACTTGCTGTAGGAACCTGAAAATGGTGTCAAAATTCTCACACTCAATATAGTATATTAACCAAAGGTTTCTCAGCTCTTTAAACATAATTGAATGATTTATGGAGGGTTTTCTTGCAGCATGAATATCTAGCATATTGATTTGATCCACCATGACTCTGTTTATCCGAGGACAGCATATTTCTTATTGAAAAAACAATGAGTCATTGAGGAAAATGTACACTGGTGGGCGCTGGGGATACAGAGGGGGGTCTAATTGCGTAATATATCAACACTATTTGCAGATAGGGTAGTGCACTATTAACTTATCACACCATAAAAGGCAGTGACAATTTAGACTTTAATCTGTTTGCCTAACCAGCTCACTGTCAGCCTACAGTAAATGAGCTCAATGCTTCCTCTATCCAGCATCCAAAGTGTTTTGCAACTCTTCAGGCTTCACTCAGAAAATTAAATTCAAGTAGAATTTAGCTGCTTCAGGAGAGAAATCAAAGTTTGAAACGTGCTGTTAAAACAGACGGATGCAGCATAAGCAATACAGCCCTCATACTCCCTGCGATGATGATGATGTGAATGATGTGTAGTCCTAATATTTCTAAATAAATATATAAATGAAATGTTCTTTCAAAGAACAGCACATGCCCAGCACACACACACACACACACACACACACACACACCCAGCAAGCAAGACAACAAGACAGTCATTTGAGGTCACTGGACTCAAAGTTTCAAAAACATATCAGCAGCTTCCTCTGAGAAGTTTCTCGGCACGTCATAAAACAGAGAGTTTATATTCCGCCTTCATTTTTAGCATTATGGATTATTGTAAAACGCTTTTTCCCCAAAAATCTATAAACTTCAGTTCATTTTTTTTTCTGCACCGACTGTCCATATCTGTCAGAATAATTTTTTTAAGTGCATTATTTTGCAAAATGAATGAATTAATGTTAAAGTCCAACACACCATTTTTGTGAGAATTCAACACTTTCTTTTGCACGTGTCTGTCAGGATACAAAAAAACATTTGTTTTAAAGCTGTTTCCTTGCACACAAAGAGATGTGAGCTGGTTATAAACACATAATATTGATTGATTGATTGATTTTGTATTTTTCCTGCCATGTCTCATATTAAATGTTTTCTTTCTTTTGCAGTCATACTTTCTCTCAGTTTCATTGCTTCTCCACTTTTCATGATCTTTCCAGATAATTACATTGTTCCAGAGAAAGCTCCCTGTTTGGGCTGCCCGGTGGAGATTGATCAGTACTCAGATGACCTTAGAGGTCCTCTTACCGCCTCCATCTCCAAGTATAATGCCATGTCTGACTCTACTCACCTGTTCACCCTGAACAGCGTCGGCCATGCCACCAGACAGGTAGACATGGGGTGATATGAGAGCAGAGGAAGTGGGAAGAATGTCAGCTGGAGAAAACTTTTGTACCTGCTTTGTGTGTGTTTCCCTGTAGGTGGTTGCAGGTTTAAGGTTCTGGATGAGATTTGATATGAGGAAGAGCATCTGCGCCAAGGACGAACACAAAGACATCAACCTTCACTGTGTCCCTGATGAAAACAATGTGGTAAGCACAAAAACAAGATATGTCTCACCTCTGACATAATGCCATCTTTTCAAATCCCGTTTGACCTGATGTGCCTGTTTGACCTGATGTGTGTTTGTATCTATGTGTGCAGGAGTTTGCCAACTGTAACTCTACTGTGGATGTAGCACCATGGAGACACGAGCCCCCGCAGACCCAGATAGAATGTGAATCAGGGGCATTGGCCTCGGTGAGACCTGCTTTTCACAACAAGTCAAACATGAGACGGCATTTTGCCCCTTTTAGAAACCAATCCATGAGTGTGACCCCAAACTCTGAATATATAACATCAGTCTTCCTTGCTCTGGTTTGTTCTTACTCTTTCTCAGACTTCCTTGCACTGTAGTCGTCCTGACAGGCATTTTCTAACATCACTGTCAATCCCACATAATAATGTAGTAATGTTTAGGTACTGCTGTAAATATTAAGCTACTATGCACACAGCTTTGGCATGGTGAGAAATCCTGGAGACACCTGCTTAATTATTACTACTTATCTATGATAATGACAATATCTGTTTCAATGCTGATGCTTTGTATGGTTTTGGCCTCTTGGGGGCAGAAGAACAACGCACAATCCTGACATGTTGTTAGCTTCTTGTTATGGTAACACGTCTCTATTGAAACATCAAGCACATAGTGAGAATTCATTTGGAGTCATGTTTCTCACCAATAGCGCTCTTAGTTTGGTGCTTCATCCGCTAATTGTTGACTTTTGTAAGCCAGTGGCTAATATTCCTGTCATGAGCCCCGTATTAATTTGCCATTTTTCATATCTACTTAAATGACTAACATTTACCGTTTCTTACATTCCTGTTTAAGATTTTTGAAGATAAATAGACATCCTGATCACAGCACAACAGTGTGCTACCATAAAAATACGACATAAAGCTTCCTACTTCATTCTTTTAAGGCCTTAAAAAAGTCAACCACTCTGGACATTTAAACACTGTAATTCACCTCTTCTTCTTCTGTTGGCTTGCAAATACTTTTATTACATAAAACATTTTATAAATAGAAGTTTGGATTACTCATCAAACAGGTTTAAACTAAGGTCCCGCCTCTGACCGGGCAGATAGCCCGGCAGATCATAGTTCAGGATTAAGGGGTGGCACCTGGGGTGGCCAATCAGATTTCAGGGGTGGCGAGACTTCGCAGGCCACCCTCTTGATACGCCTCTGTTTTCTTTTTGTGGCATTAATTCTGCTCCAACCCTTACGAAAGTTGGCTACACCAACTTTTAACCTAAGATTTAAAAATTCTGCCATCAGTTGTAACGTGTCAGGCGTATGTCAACGAAGTCATTTATCAGTCCATCCATTCATCCACACATTGTGCTCTGTATTCTTTTCCTCAGGCGTTTGTCAGGCGCCGTCCTCCTGGCTGGTCTCCACTCAGGAACTTTCTGTTTGAGGTTGCCCCTACCCCCTCACTTACCACCACAGCAAGCCCCCCAATATCCTCCTCCGCTGCGTCCCCCTCCCAGGCCTCAGCCAAGGAAGAATCTTCTGAAGAGGACACCACAGCCGCCAAACCGTCCGGCTCCCCTGATGTAGTAGTCTCAGCTGTAGACGACAGCCCCTTCCACTGCCCGTCCAAGCCCTGGAAACCGTTCAATCCAGTGGACGTGGTGGCTCCTACAGAGGCAGCCACAGAGGCCTCCCCAGATCCTGCAGCAGACGGGAGCTCAAGTGATTAAGACCTGTTAGGATAAATCTTTCCACAATCACATTCATATTCAAAGATTCATTTATTTTGTAGAGCAGTCCTGTGCATTGTAGGGATTTGAAGAATCGTCTCTAGGAGTGCTACACAGATTTAAAAAGCAAAGAGGGTTAAGTTAACAAAATAAGTAAATAAAAAACAACAACATATTTTTGAGTCCTGTAACTCCTCAGAAAAATACTGCCAGTTTCACATCAGATACCTTCGAGTGAACCTGTCATTCTCAAAGGAAGTGATCTGCAATAAAATAAAATAAAACCTTGTTCTGTGTGCTGGTTTTATTTGTCAACAGGCTTCTTTCTTGTAATCACCTACTGTCACAGACAAACAGTATTCAGCCGTTTTAATGGAAGATAGAGAGCCCAGTGTGAGACACAGTGTCCCATGACTTCTTTCATGGACCCAAATGATCTTCCTGCTCTTTTAATATTAATAACATTGCTGCTTTTTTTTTAAATAATGGGATAAATCTGATTCACTTGACAGCTGGACTGAAACAAAAAAATAAAACACTGAGCCATTTTCTTCTGATATTACATAGTAGTTTGCATCTTCTCTGTATGGATTTGCACAAAACTGTAAAATCTGAGAAATTCCCATTTCAGGCGTATGTCCTTAAAAAATATTATATATTCCAAAGATTTATAAAATATAAGAAATGGTGGGAATCCTGGAAAGGTTACACACCTCAGTTACACACTACATTATTCAATAAAGTAAGAATATGTCAAGAGACCTGCTGTAAATAGAGGACAGTGCAAACACAGCCGGGTGAATGTTTAACAAATTTATTTGTACATCTTCACAGAACACTCAGATGACCAGTCAGTCATTCAGGGTACAAACCTTTAACTCTGTGACCAGGGAGCCAAAACCGCAACACAATGTACATTTATAAATAAAAAAACGCAGGTTATTGTGAGGATGAACGTGTCCTAGAAACTGTTCCTACAGGGAGCAAACTTAAGGCATTCATTTAGAAACATCTGTATGGCTGCTTAGCAGACTAAAAAAAAATCTCATGCAGGTAGGCTGTGAAAAACAATACATTGGCCCATTGTACATTCATTCATAGTATAGTTCTGACAGCATGGTATGTTGGAAATATATTAGTGACACACTAAAATGGAGTTTAGAGCACTGCATACAGAAAAGAGCATGAAACCACAGACCAGTTAGTCATAAAGTGAAGAGTTTGGGACATTTCAGAAGCCTCATAACTGATCGCAAATGATCAATAAATCTAATCTTTTCTCTTTGATCTGATGCTAGTTTTTTTCAGGCAAATGCAAGAGAATAAAACCTGTTGAAATTCATCCAGTTCAAAGGCTTTCCAAAAAAACTGAGATTTGACTACTTTACAGAGAGACTTCACCAAATATCAGGCTTCATATTCATACAAGGCGGTGGACAGAATAACGAGAACAGAAAAAGAAAACACCTCAGAGTAAAGAGTTGTCCAACGCTCATCAAAAATACTAGACTAGCTGTCATAAAATAGTATTTACTGCACAGGTATTGCATTGAATTGCATTCGATTCTGTTATAATGTCCACTGTTTGTTGGAATCAGATCAGATGATTGTATTATGGAGGGCGAACTGAAGAGCAGGACTCTCCTCCTCTTAAACTTCACACATCAGTACTTCTCTGCACGCGTAAATGAGATCGTCTTCAACTTCACCTCACTTAGTTACACAGCAGGCACAAAGATTACATATCATTATGTGATATTCAATCTCCTGCACATTGTTGATTCATGCAATCAGATGAGCTGGCGTAGCGACAAAAGACATTTGTAACTACAGGCCTGCGTTTTCATCGTTAAAGCCTTCACTTAAGAAACTAGAGCAACAATTCAGTGCTGAAGTTGGGGAGGACTATCACTTAGGTGCTGGACGTTCTTATGACTTTGAGGTTGAGGATGAAAATGTAACATTAAATCCTGTATGACAGTTTTCACTCTGAAATTCAGGACTGTGGCATCAGTAACATGCATGACCAGTATCAAACAAGCAGCCTGTACATTATGCGTCAACCTTCGGTGCTTGCGTACAGTTAAATACTCACTCTCTCTCACACTCACACACACTCGCTCTCTCACAATCAGTACTAAATAGACACTAGACCCCCCCCCCCCAACTTTAAACCAACAAAACACAGCTGTGGTTCTGATTCGTGACATTTCAAGTAAAACATTTACAACTCATGTATGAAAAAAGTTTCTCCGTCTTCTCTCGTTTGTTTCCTTACAAACGGTGCAAAAAACTTCAGCATATTTTTTTTTTTGTTTGTCTGTTCTTCCTTCTCTGGCACAGACCAGCCAGTGAACAACGAAAAAACGAAAAAAGATTTACAAAACACTGAGAGACACAATCACTTCAACAGCTAAGTGTCATCACACACGGACACATGGACGTGTACATACAGTACATACGTAGTGTGGCTATTTCATTGGGGCCTGCCAATGAAGCTCTGCAACCTGTACAGAAGGACAATTAATGCATATGAGCGCACGCAAACACACTGGCGCACACACACACGGGCTATCGATTTAGAGAATACATGGGAAAAGATATTAAGGAGAACAACAGCACGGGTTTGTTTGTCACACATGAAGCCTCCCATAGAAAAAGACTTTTGACTGTAACTGTACATACACACTGGTAATGCTGCTTGAGAAACATGCATACTAAGCTAACTCTTTTCTTACAGAGTCCTTTTGGACAAAAAGGCATTGAGATCTTGTTTTTTTTTTTTTTTTTTGAAGTGCATACCCCAACCTTTGTCTTTTTTCTTCTTATAAAGTCTGTGACTGCATGATGCACTTCCAGCTATAGCTTTCGCAGGCCTCGGTGACGCCTGATTTGGCACGTTGAGAAAAAGAAGGAAAGGGAGAAGAGCTCTCTGCTGACTACCTACTGTATGTTTAGTGGCACTGCATCCGATTTAGGAAGATTAGGAAGAAAAACAAACACGAACGATGCAAAAACATAAAAAGATGAGTGCACATAAAAGGTCCACGTTAGCAATCCAATACATTCTAGCCGTTAATGCTGCAATGATACGGTATAACACACGTGCGCGCATCGGAACAGACCACAACTTTGGCTTTTTGATACAATCAACAGTTAAACTGGCAAAGTGCAGACTTTCTTTTCCGCTGGCAGATCGAGTTTTGTACTGAAGGGTTACGAAGATAATTTAGCTACGCACACATCCATCTGTCTTCCTAGGAATACTGTGAGGGCGTCGGGGGGTGCTCGTGAGGAGGCAACGTCTCTTTTAAAATACTACATTCTTTCCTCAGCAAAGCACACAGTGCGAGTGGTTCTCAATGCCACTGAAATATCTGTAAAACTGACACTCAAGAGTTCATTAAAATACCTGTTTCAACAATGATTGTTGAGATAATTCCAAAATGAACATATACTTCCAGAGATGAGCCAGCTACGGCCTACAAAATGCATTTTTAGGTGTTTTATTATGAAAATCCTTCCCTTTTCTCTTTCTGTGAAACTCTTTTGATAACTCATCTTCAACACAAATGAATCCAATGAAATGTGACTGTAATGATTATCTAGCCCATCATATAAAACTGCACTTGACTGTTAGCTAGTGGCTCATATTAGCTAGCAGAGTGAAATGACAGTAGGACACGTGTGTCCAAAGAATGAAGCTTGTTTGTTTGTAAATTATATTTGTATTTGCTAAACCACGCCTGTTTTTAAATGACCCAATCAAATCTGAAAGATCAAAGGTTCCTGTTGGAAAAAAAGCTTTAGATTTAACAAAAAAGGGTTAGAAGGTGACTTTAACTGTGCCTGGCAACAGGAAGCAAGGCTCCAATACAGCCAGGGTTATGGGCTCAATGTGTAGAAAATTCCACCACAAGTGCAAAAAACAAGTTTGAACGCACGCTGTCCACGAGTCAACACGCTAAACACCATCAACCTAACATCAAACCATACACAATGAAGTTGAAAGCTAGCCCCTTCATGCTTTTCATGTTAATAGTGCCGATGGTTTGCTTACTACAGCTCGTTTAGGCAGATTTTGTTGGCCTTAGGAGTGTGCAGTGCTGTGGAGTGCTGTGCTGTGACGCCAAAGCATTTTATCAACAGGAAGACACGACTTTCCTCTGGGCCTCTGCTCACCATCGAAACAGACAGCCAGGGGCTTAAAATAGGTGCCGTTATTCATAAAATATGAGACTGGCACTGACTCTTGATGCCATTTTGCATTCCCAAACATATTAATCTTCCAAGAATTCCAAGTAGGGCTGCGAACTAGACACAATAAAACAAACTGGCCTACTGCTGATCAGGTCAAATGAGATGTTTAACTTAAAAGTGACTGAGGCAAAAAAAAAGGGAGGGATCAGCAGTACATGAGCAAAACTCTATCATGGAAGAAATGGGGGACTTGCACTCATGGTTCAGAAGAAGATAGGTAAGTAAGATAGGTAAGGCAAACACAAATACAAAAAACTCTAAATATATTTACACAAACGAAAGCTGTGTTTCCAGAGAGCTGAGTTAGCGTTTTGCCTGTGTAGAAACTCAAAGACTAGATACATAAATAAATTTAAAAAGTCATAATAAATTTGTATATTATTCTAAGTGCTGTTTCTCTGATGGAGAGGCATCATCACCCTGAAGTTTACGCAAGAGTCTAAGAGTTGCACCACCGCCGCCAAATGTTCCAAACGGCAGGCGGCGCGCTTTTCCATTGAGGCCGTGGGAGACTGCGGAGCTGCACAAAACAGCCCAGAGACTCGTCTGCAGTTTTTGAGCTTTTCAAAGGGTTAAAAGCTGACACCAGATCAGCTCGGAGGGACGAGACTGTGCGGTGGTAGTCATCACAGGAGCCGAGTCCCCATACTGATTTGATAACATTTATGTCAGGTGAGAAAATTTAGACAGTTCCTTGTGCCCGCTATCTTCTCAGCAGTGATACGATTTTAAAAAGTAAAAATAATTTTTTTTTTTTTTTTTCCCAAGCACCTCCTTTTCAGGGCTGAGCCACAGTGCAGCACTAATACAGCAGAAGAGCAGCAAGTTGAACTTACTTTGTGGCTACATTTAGAGATTGGCAGATACATCTTCTTTACGCTGCTTTGCCCGTTCTGTGTTTTTTCTGCAAGAGCAGCAGGATAAGGGGTTTCCTTGGTTACCCGGTGGAAGCTTAGTAGCCAAGGACACAAGCATCAGCCAGGTAAAGTACATTTTCACAGGGACATGAAGACAACACTCTGTTGTGGACGCAGAACAAGGAGAGGGTAGTGCGAGGGCATAGACCACACCAAAAGGCAGATGAAGACAGGAACCTCGTTTAACAGAAATGGTGCCGGTGTATGTAAAACACAAAAATGGAAATAAAAGCTGCAAACTTCCATCATCAGTGAGCTGTTCGTGGTGTCTGCCGTAATAAAGAACTGAAATTCCTTGAACGACTGATGCTGCATGGTTCAGCTGGCTGACAGAAGTCAATCCCCCCACCCTGTGGGACTGGTGGCTTTTGTTTTGTGTGCAGGAGATCAGTTTAGTGCATGCTGCCTAATTGTGTGGAATATCCAGTCCATCTTGGTGGTCCATCCTCCATGGTGAGCATCGTTCATCTGTTTCATAAAGTAGTCCAATGCCTCCTGCACAAAGCAGAAGAAGATAAAGGAGATAAATTAGTAAATGAGAAGATCAGAACAGAGAATATGAACGGAGGAAAAAAACTTGTTACCTGTTCACTTTTCTCCAGGGCCAGAGTCTTCCTAATGTAGGCAATGTCATCAAATGATTGCAGCTCAGGCATGCCAGAGCCCAACATCATGGAGAACAGGTTGATGAAGAGATTGGCATGCTGCCGGATGGCCAGGTAGGCTTTATAACACATCTCCTGGAACCTTGAAGGAAGATGAAAAGGGAATGTGAGGAGGATGAATAAAGAAAGAAATAGAGAAAAAAAATAAATAAAGAAAATGGTTTATACACTTTGTTTGGTGGCCGTGGTATCAACTAGAAAAAAAAGAAAGTAACTTTCAAAAACTGTGACAGAAATCAGTTAAAAAAAAAATAGAGAAAAGTGTCAAAATGACAGCAAGTGGAAATTATCTCATGTTGCAAATCGCAGTCTGCATGTTGGAAACTTTGTGGTTTGCACCCGAGACCTGTTTCCCAGACAGGAAGGATGCTAGCCAATTGCTATGTGATGCAAAATTTTCCCACAGAGTTCTTGAAGAAGAGTTCACATGGTCGAGTTGAGTTGGGCAAGTTAAGTGAAATAATTACCCAACTGACGGAAGAGAGGCAAGAAGAATGCTCTGTGCTTCCTGAAGTGAAAAAAATAATACAGTATATTCTACTAAATAAAGTCAAAGTGTGTGCTCTCCAGTTACAATGGTAACAACATCTTTTAAACCCACTCCCAAAGAACAACACACCTATAGGGAATGATAGGAGAACTCGACCAGCCACCAAACCAACAGACTCACTGATAATATTTGTGGGTAGCAGATAGAAAAATAATAATAATAAGATGAGAGAAACAATGATAAGACAAAAGAAGAGGTAAGATGCTGCAGTACCTCTCGAACTCTTTGGTCTTCGCACACTCCTGGGATCCCTTGCTGATGACGATGAGGAAGTCTTGCGTCAGTACAAAGGGCACTCGCTCTCTCTTGTAGCCAAATTTCTTTTTCTTATGATCCAGGAAATGGCCAAAATCTATATGAAACAACTGGAAGAGAGCGGAACAAAGAGGGAAACAGGAAGTAAAGAAACCTTCTGTAAAGTCACCTGTATATACTGTATACTCTAAGGAAAAAACAAGACATCAACAGCAATCTCGAGTTATTTCAAAGAGATGAGCACAGACATTAAGTCAGCTGTGTATGGTCAATAAGAAATGATTATGAATTCATGTGATAATGAAATAATAATATAATTTCTTCAACAGAAAAACACAACAAGGAAATGATGGTGGTTTTATTGTGTACGCAAAGCTAGGTGTGTAGTCGCCTGCCCCTGATTGGTGCCAGCTGATGAGGTGTGTCCACCTGAGTCATCCCTTCCTGGAGACCTGGGGGATCCTGATTGAAGTGGCACCCATTTCCAAGAACTACATTATTTTAATTACAGCAGGCCGACAGTTGTGGCCCGCTTGGTTTTTGTGTTGAGCTTGCCAGTGTGCATCTTTGTGTTATACTCACAAATCAGTTGTGTTTAGAATTACTAGATTCAGAGGTGCTGCATCATGTTTTTGGTCCCTAGATAATAGATAGATGTTGAGGTTTTTCTTTATGGTTTAATTTCATAGTCAAGACTCTGAGTACTGATTTTTAGAGTACTCTTTTGGTTATATTTATTTTTTTGGCATCCACACACCCTGTGTATCCCTTGTACACGCTTTACTTCTTTTTGTTGTGTTTTAATTAATCCTAATTTCTGGAAATAAATAACATTGTTTTACCAAGTACAACTGTTTTATGTTACTTCCTTTTCCCTACATATGTTTGGTTATAATAGACAAGGACTTAAAACATTGTGCAGTCATTATTAGTCATTAGGTGTGTGAACTCTGCATGGATTTCATTCAATTGTATCTCAGAAATTGTAACCTGTCCATCCTTGTCCAAAATTGTGTGTGGTGTATTTATGTATGAATAAAACTCACCTGTCCATCATCTTTGACCATAATGTTGCTGTTGTGCCTGTCTCCTATCCCCAGAATAAATGTAGCTACACAGTAGCCAGCACAGGACCTCGTAAACAGATCCACAGCCATGTCATACCTGCACAAACACACACACACACACACACACACACACATAACACAGTAAGCAGTGACACATTAATTTTGTGTTTTTTAAAAAACACCTTCAGAAAGCGTTTGATTTTTACAAAAAGCATATACATGAAACTAAATCCAGGCAGATGTAAATGGGCTGTAACTCTAAACAACACCAGATTTCCCTGAAGACATTTCTCTTTGTACAGACTCTCTAATGGACTTTGCTCTGTACTGTCTAATGATGTGAAGATGCTGTAAAAGCAACATCAGAAGTGAAGAACTCACATCTCGCCCTTGTTCTTGTCCTTGAGCCACTGATGCAGAGTGTTTGAGTTGAACTGCAGGGCTCCTTTCAAGCCTCCTTTACACTGAATCTGCATGATGGTGTGCGAGCTGCGAACCACCTCAATGAGCCCCACACAGTCTCCTAATGACAGGCAGCCGTAGGGAAGCATCCTGAAGATGCACAAAACAGACTCTTAGCCCAGCTGTACTGAGGCAGCAAAGGAAGCATTGAAGCAGAAACATACAGAGAGAACGAGAGTTAACAGGAGAGAGAGAGAGAGCAGTACCGCAGGTCCAGTCCCTGATTCTGCCAAATATTCTCCATGATTTTAATAATCTGCAACGTCAGCATATCCTGCCGCAGGTCTACAACACAAACAGACACAATGAAGAGAGTTCCAGTTAATAACATCCTGTGATACTGACAGATTATACATGAGTTAGTGTTATTACAGCAGACAAACATTACCAAGAAGCCCTGCAGCCTCTAGAAAAGCACTTTATAGTTGTGTGTGTATGTGTGTGTGTGTGTGTGTGTGTGTGTGTGTACACTGTGAATTGCAATCTAAGCTAAAGCTTTCAGAGTTTCTTCTAATGGCACAGGGTGGTACGAGTGAGAGAAAAAAATATTAGTATGTCGTTGCCCACATCTTTGCAAGAGTGTGCCATTGATGCATTTATGAGAAATGTGGTCTGGCCACTAACGATACCACATATACCTCATTAAAGGCAAGTGTCACAACTCGCTGGCAAATAACACACATCTTAAATGCTATGAAATGAAATAAGCACAAGTTGTGTTTAGATTTCTTGTTACAGTGTGTGGAAAGAATAGAAATGTTTCGGTTTCCTGCACACTAAGAGGTAAACAAAGGTTAAAACGGGGTTTAACAGGCCATGTGCATTTGTATGTGTATGTGCGTGTGTTACCATCTCCATTTTTGAAGATGATCTCGTTATTCTGAAAGAGGAGTTCAGACATGATGTCAGGATTCTCCCAGTTGAGCCACAACGGTCTCTTAGCTGATGACATGATCCTGCATTCATCTAACCTGTGAACAAAAAAAAAACAAAAAACTTTATTGTCTTTCTCACATCACCACATATACACACACAAACACACACAATAGCTCATTCACTGTTGCTTCTAACCTCAGGTTTCCCAGTTGGTGTGCAGGGTTGAGAGGAGAGGTGAAGTTCTGCAGGGCATCCATGTAGTCCGGTCTCTTCATCTGGTCCACAAGAAACCGCATCTGGACCTCCACAAGACACACACACGCAAACACAACAACACACACATGCATTTACACAGAAATGTGTGTGCAAGCACCCACACACACACACACACACACGCATCCACAGAGAAATCTTCTAAAAATGGCTGCATTTGATGATACAATGCTGAGTGTAAATCATGAATTAAACACAATGAATGAGTGGTCTGTCATTTGTTGTTATTTTAAGAATGAGTAACACACCACAGATCCCACGGAAAAGCCAGAAAAGGCTGGTTTTAATAAGCCATTTTAATACAATGCTTCCTTTGCTGACAAAAGCATAACACACGCTTATTGTACTTCAAGACTTACTATGATTAACACAGCTATGTGAGGAATGTGTGTGTCTTAGCATGTTGCAGTTACAAACATGCAGACCGCTGGCCTATGAAGTAAAACACAACATAAACCCACATGACGTCTGTGGAGCACTGCAGTGTAGGATGCTGTGCAGCACAGACTATCAATGAATGAAGCCTTAAGACTGGACCCCACCGGGCACATCTCTGTCACATCCTATCTGTTCTCCACGCTTCATATCGCACTAGCAGCATTGCAGAGGTGGAACTTTACCTGCCAGACTTTCTTTATTCATTTGACGTTTGTCTGTTTTTACGATCAGAACAGTTACAAACATTGACTGCAACGGCTGCAACCTACTCCGGAGTGTACCTGCAGTGTAACTGGAACATGTCGCAGCTGGTGCATTTATCATTTACACCAGTTTTGAGACATGAAACAATAAAATGTGTTTCTGTGTGTGTGCTGTCATCCTCCTTACCTTTTGTGTCTCATCCTTTTTCTCCTGTTTCAGGATGTCAGTGAGGTTAATGAGCTTCTCCATGGCTTCCACCTGTCTGCTCAGGTGTTTGAGGTACATGCCACAAGCCCTGCAGTAAGCCTCTAACAGCAGGCCAAACCTCTGGCTCACTGTTTTATTGTGCATTTCTGACCTGTGAGGAAGCCACAAAGAGGAGGGGGAGACAGGGAATAACAAACATGAAGGCGAGATGAGGTTGTTTTTTTTTTGGTGGTTTTTCGCTTTTAGGAAAGCCACAGAGAAAGGAAAGTACATAAAGAAGAAGAAAATGCAATCTGGATGGGGTCTCACTTCAGATGCCAGAAGAAGAAATGTCCTATCCTTTGATTGGTCAGGGCTTTTTTGAGGAGAAAACGGGCCAGGGGATTGTCAAGATACTGCTCATATTTTAATACCTAGAACAGGAGGAGAGACAGAGAGGAAAGAAGGGATTGGAAGGAGAGAAGAAGAGGAGATGCAGAGAGGAGGTTCAGATTAGTCTTTTCAGACTTCACACCATGGAGTTTCTGTACACAAAATGCAACCTAAGGCATCACAGACCGGAAAGACTTAACACACAAGTGCAGGCCGAACAAAAGCTGCTTTCCAACTGGAGACTGGCAGCCAAGAGAGAGAGGTAATCCACAGTCCACTTGAGTCATAGTACTCTTTGTCCCTCATTGTCTTCCTTTTTACCCCATTCTTTTGTCCATCAGTTCCCTGAACCCAGTAGCCCTGATTGTAGGTTAGACCTACCTGTACAAGCTGGATGAGGTACTGGGAGAGCTTGTCATCAGTCAGGTATTTGTCAAGGCAGCGTACAGCAAAGTGCCTGACCATGGGGTCTGGATAGTTGCAGTCCAACAGCTCCATGGCCTGCTCAGGACGGATAGACGGCCATTCCTTCAACAGACAGTACATCTAGGAAACAAATAAACAAGACATATGAATTAATACTCAGTATACAGTCCCTTCCTAACAAGCTGACATGAGTGGAAATGCATAAAGATGATGGAATATTCATTTGTAATCCCTTGGTATTTTGGGGGATTTGGGAGACCAATTACCACCATGGTGGCTAACATAGTGAATTTTTGAGCTGGAATTAACATATACATTTTCTATGTGGATTTTGCATAAATATGACCATGCAAATGTGTCCCGAAGGCAACAAATAACCTCATAATATGAAAGCTTCTATGCAAAAGCCAGAAAACCAACAAATTACTTCTATTTTTTGTACTTTGGGAAACAGCTGAGCTGCTTAAATCTTTCTTTTATTCTGTTCCTCTCTCCAGGGATGCATTTACATAACAAGCAGGTATGAAACGGCACCTTATTACCTGTGCTACTTCATCTCTGGAGTTCCATTTGACAGCGAGAAGGATCTTGGGAAGGATCTCAGGGATGTTCATGCAGTAGTGCCTGGTAGAGAATGAGAAAGGGGACACCTACTGTGTGTTGCATTCCGGTAGTGCGCAGCATGCAGAACTTGGTAACAGTTAATCACAGAAATATATTTTGTTTTAAAAGGAAAAGCCAATAACTTACAAGTATACACCTGTATTGGATCTGATCAGGGACTATGCAGGTAACAAAGTAAATTTACAAGTGTGTCTGACCTGAGCATTCTATCTAACCTTTGACTACATAAAGTGGTTCTTTTGGTGTTATATGATAATATAGTTATAGATAGATAGTGGTATACGGTTATATTTGCTGGTTGGTAGTTTACCTGTGTCTCCAAAGGAAGTCCTTCTCCTGCTCAGTGATTTCTGAGAGAGGGTCTCTGTTGCTCAGCTGTCTCAGCTGCTCAGTGTCGCTCTCTGTCAGTGCGTGATCTCTGGCCACACGGTTGCTCTGAAACACAACAGAAAGAAAACAATTCATTATAACATCATAACCATCACCCATGCCACATCCCTCTTTAATAAAACACAGTGTAACACAATAAAACACAAGTGGTTTATTATTAGCCTCTTTTATCACAACTAGCAGCTTTTCTTTATCACTTCTTGTTAGAGCTTCCATTTCTCTATCTTCATACCAGAAATCTAAATATTTGTTATTATTCTATTTGTCTGAACATCCAGCTGTGCAGTCATTAGGAGAAGAAATAACTTAGGGCATTAACATTTGTAATCCATTAAGACGCATTACTGTTAGGAGAGCATCACAAACAACTCGAGTTACAGATAAAGGAATTACACATACACCACATTACACTATCCTCATGAATAAATGAACACTGGACAGTCCAGCTCTCTTGCATTGAACAATTTCACACCGTAGTTTTGGTCAAGGCTTTAACGGAAATTCTAAATCAGTGCATAAGATAAATGAGCTAAGATAACCACAGCAGCAGTACTCCAGAAGTTTAGTATTTCTTTCACATTCACGCCTGTTTTTTTTTCCTATATCAGGACATCCTCGAGTCTGGAATCATGTTTATAGTTGGCAAAATGAGAAGCTGTGTTCAAATCATCATCTGTTTTTGTCAGATCAACTTGCATCTCTAAAGCCTGAAATACACTTGGGAATGTATTCAGATGTCTTTATTGTATTTACTGGGTATTGTCTTGAAATACATTTTTAATGATGCATTTCCTGTGTTGACATTATCCTTACAAGTAGTTTTTCCTATTTGTAGTTGGTGAGATGGAGGGAGGCGGCTTGTTAAACCTCTGCTGGGTCTCCTCGTGCTCTCTGTAATCACAGCCATTGTGTTTTTAAACACAGCACGACCAAGCTTCTGTGCTGCGGATAAAATATTATTTTGAGATCATGACATTGTCGAACAAATTAAACATGAATACGGGTTAATGACAGGAGCTGTGCTGCGAGATGGGCTACACTGACATTTAAAACGAGTGATGACAAATGAGGGTGCAGAAGGAACAAAAGGTTGTCATATTTAATACAGCCAAAATGCATCTGTTCACACATCTTAATGAGCTGCAGACGTGAAAAAATGTTGAGAAAACTATTTTAAACTATAAATGGGTCAGCAGGATAACACACGTAACAAATCCACGTACGATCTCTATCTGTTTAAACATGATGATTATATATGTTTAGATATGATGCTCTGCTCGAGATCGCATATCCAACTATATTCAACATCAAGCTGGATGAAATAATCATCACACCATGTATTGACTTGGGAGCTCCTTACATTTGACGCACACATCATGAATAACTTAACATGTCGTCTCACACTCTTCACATCCTCTCACCTGGCCGAGTAACTCCAACCACGAGTCACATCAGAAGTCATGACCTCTGATGCCATACATCATCTAGAAATGTGATAAGACTCCACCACCACCATCATAAATAACTGAGCACAATAGCCCACAGTGGCAATACTAATTCACATAAGAGTGTTGGGACCAAGTCAGTTGACAAAGTTAATGAACCACGTTCAGTGAATCACTTATTGACCTAAATTAACTCACATCAACATTTTCAATAAATAAAAGAGCTCACTAACTAACTGCCATTGATCTATGTTATAAAAATGTAATAATACAGTATGCAACCTCGCACAGCTCCATTCTGGTCTCTGAGATGTCACCTTAACAGATATTTCTCTTTCTTGTGTTTGTGAATTTTTAATTCAGCTTGGGTTAAAACACTGGGCTGTCTTTAATGCAATCAAGCTGTGTGGATAAACACAAGTACAACACCAAACAGGTTATTACCTGTCCAGAGAGGGTGTAGTTAAACCCCAGTTCCCTGGAGATGGTCCAGTTTGCATGATCCTCCACTGCGTTCATATCTGGGTATTTGACTGGACTACTAAAGTGGTCAAACTCCAGCTCCAGACATGGGGTTTCCTGGATGACAAATCCAGAACAAAAGAATATCACAAACTGTGTCACAAAAAAAAGAAAAGAAAATCACACTTTCTCTACAGTGTGAAAGCTGAATGGGAATACCTTATTAGGGTTGGATCCAGTGACTCCTATGGCATTGAGAAGGTCTTCAAGACCATGAGGGACAGGCCAGAGGTTCAGAGCCATCTTGTTAGCCACCAAGGTGTGAGTGTAGTCAAACAAGTTGATATTACCCCATGCTAGTGGACAGTGCTCCTAAGATGGTCAGACACAAGCAGAAAAAAACAGAAAGCCAATGATTGCAAATGTAATAAGACTTTAATGTAAGAAGCTCACGAGTAAAACACAAACACAGATGGTCAAAGACTATTTCAATACCAACATACTCTGGCACTCTGAGTGTTGAAGTATCTGATCTCATTAACGTTTCCTTATGCTAAGAACATATTAAAAGCACTACTTCAGAAAGAAGTCTATATTAACACAATATGAATACCATAATCAATTGTATTAATACAAACAAAAAGGTAATTTTGCTAATTCAGACAACATATCGGCAGGTTAAAATGTAGAACTCCAGTCGAGCCAAACTCATTTCATGTTAAATTTGTTTGGATGCAACTTAAAACTAATCATGGACCACTCATTCTGATGAAACTCGACTGGTGAGGGGTGCAGGGTGTTTCCCTGAGCCACAGGCTGAGTTTTATTTTCAGTTAAGGAGACAGAGGAAATGCCCTCCGGTGGATGGTGCTTGTATGCCTTGAATGAAACAAGTTACTTCAAGTTTTAAAAGGATTTTAAGAGGTTTAAAAGGTTTAAGTAGGTTATAATGATGCTGATGACTAACTTCTAACTGCTGTATTAATTATTAAAGTTTTTGCACGGTAACAGTATGCCATGTGTACATGCCTTTATCCTGAAAGGTTAAGTAGGTAAGTGATGAAATGTGGCTCCCTGTCATCTGGTGCTATATACAACAGCACAGCCTGTTTGTTGTTTCTTGGAAATATGTACATCTCATCTTGAGATGTAAAGGTTATCAAGCAATCCTTGAACTGAAGCACTCCTTCTACCAAAGCTCCCATGTAATCCTTCACAAAGGCTAAGGAAATGTTTAAGATAACATCTTGATCTTCACTAAGGGGCAGCAATGGAACCAGGTGACAAAGGGCAGCATGGTGAGGCGGACAGAGTTACATGCAGACGGCCAGTCAAAACGCACCTATTTATAGTAAGTGCTGGAACAAAAGGCTGCTGTGGAGAAGTGTTTATCTTTAATTCAAGTGGGGCATGAAAGAGCATCCGCTAACCTGACCTCAACCTAGCATGGCGCGGTATGGGACGGGACTCACCCCAGGTGTCTGTTACAATATCCATGTCTGGCATTCATTGATATACTCACACACGCACGCACGCACACCTTTCTTTCTTTGAGCTTTTCCAGCAGAGAGAGGGAAGAAAAATGTGTGGGAGTCTCTTAGAAATATTATGCCCCAAAACACTTTAGGCCACATGGTTTCTGAACAAATGGACAGTCATTCTTTTTAATGTAAAACTGATGTGCATATGAAGTTAATATTATGCCACACAAATAATTTTCTGATGGTAAAAAGGGTTATGCTTCTAAAGTTTTAAAGTTATTTTTATTCATTTTCTTTTTATTTAGATTTTGAAAATGTTCTGCTTCTGTCAAAGTTCAAATAATTTGGTATGAGTTTGTGTAAGAACAATTAGCCCCTTTCATAACCTTTCTTTATTGTGGTCGGCACACGCTAAATATATCCTAACATTAATGGAAAAGTTCCTCCTGCTGATTGTGTTTCTGTTGAGCTTTTCTGCCAACACAATGCCCATGGCTGATTAGTAATTAAACAGAGCCAAAGACGATACCACAGCTTCCATTCACCTTGGACACATATACTCAGACGGACTGACACATAGAGTAGGGTAGGTTCATGTACCAATACTGACACATGCCAACAGACACACACACACAGCCATACACAGAAAAGGTACCTATACCAAGTAAATCCCTTCAGGTTGGGTTAGCGTTCCAGTGTTAAAAGATTTAGACACATGGAGGTCATCTGCTTTGTGCTATCTTTAGATAGGGACAACTGTAGCGCTGTTTGTCGATCTGTAATATGCCATACTGCCATACTGCCATCACTATTTGTATCAGGTATTACTTTATTTTGACTAACATGAGTTTTTTTCCAGCCACGTTATGATTATTTTTTTACGTCACAAAATGTAATACACGGTTGCATTTTCCCTCCATGAATCTGTAACAGTGTTGGCTAATGGCCTACTGTAGAAAGACACTTCCTGTTTTTGCATGTCCAACTTCCTGACAAGTAAAGTTCCACTGCAGAGTTTTTTCCCCCTCGCTGTTTTCTATCCTACCTCTTTGGCTCCCTTCCTGCCCTTGACAGAGCAGATGGAGAGGCAGAGTCTGGCTGCACGGGGTATGTCTGGGATGTACATGTCATATGTGAGCCACTCATTCCACCTGTAGGTAAAGAATAAATCACAGAGATCATATATGAGACTCGAGCCACCAAAAAGAACCAGAAACTCAAATGTAGGCCTAGAGGGAAACGTCCAGCCATAATATATCAAAAATGCTTCCAGTAAAAAAAAAAAAAAAAAAAAAAAAAAGAAAAAAAAAACTGAATGCTCAGAAACCTTACAGTGCTATTACAAGGCTGAGTTAGGTAAGTCTAGACTTTCAGCAGGAATATTCATATGGTGACACAGCAAAAGATATTACAAGGCCAAAACTAAGTTGAGACTGTTCTGTCAGACAAAGATAGTACAGACAGCATCTTTTTACCTCTACAGAGGGTATTAGAGTAGACCACGGCTTAGGTTCAACAGTAATATAATACACCAGTTTAGTGTTACTAGCCAGCACTAAACTGTTAACTTTACCCTCCTGCCTTGCACTGCTTAAAGTAAATTAGCAAGTAAATTGTCTTAAGCACTATTTCAGTGAAATTAAGAGAAAGTGAATTGAAGTCTTTTACATTATCGGGAACCATGCGTGATTTTCTTTTATTCTCTTTTCTTTCCACTGTCTCTGAGAGCTGCTGTAGTGAATGAAGAGTTATTGTAATGACGAGTGGACAGTTACCTGGGGTTAGAGCAGGGTACTCGCTGTGTGTTAACATTGTCACACATCTGTTCACCTCCATGGTAGATCCCTGTTCTCACATATATCTATAAGTATACAAAGATGCAAAATACATAAAGCAAACATTAATAAAAAATGTGATGTACCTTCACTCCAACATCGTTAAGACATCGGCCTGTTGGACAACTTATCTCAGGAGCACATGATTAATAGTGTGTAACAGCTGTCATGTTAAATGATCATTACACTTCGTGCAGTCAGGCAGTTTTGTGAAGACTGCTAACATTTACACAAATGATTCATGACACTAACGCAAGCTACCAGAACTAGTTTTGCCTGGCAAAGATCTCTGTCCACATGAGACCTGGACAATAAGTGTTTCCACTCATATTTCCCAATTCTAGTCTTCTACGGTCCATGTAAGAACGGAGTCAATGAACTTGTTGTGTAATTTGACTGATCAACACAGACACTGGTATATTGCTGTAAGCATTGTGTGTCCCCACCTTGTCTATGTCCCGTATGTTCACGTTAACGTAGGTGGCACAGAGGATTCGTATTCGCAGAGTTCCGTTGATGGTCCACAGCGACTTGGCAGCTGCCTCGCCATTCATATAGGATGTTGCCGTGGAGATGCGTCGAGAGTATGATGGCATGACAAAGTTATCTGTAGGCAACTGGGTGTAAAGGCTGTCCTTAGCCATTAGCATTAGGTTAGGCATCCTGCCCAGCATGATGCAACTACGGATATACTAGAGGGAGAGAGACGGAGAGAGGGAATGACACAGAGGAGGACAGTTAGAACAACAAGTACACAAGGTTGCTTGAGTTACACCGTGCGTAAGTGTAATCAGTGATGCCAACTGGTCTTTTTCCAACTGCAGAGTAACCGTAGAGCAAACAGTGACACTTTGTGCATCTTCTACTTTGATCTGGCTCACGTCGCTGTGCATGGTCCCAGTGTTTTAATAAAAGAACAAAAAAGGATGTTGTTTTGACATTTTCAAAATAGCTACAATAAATACAGGATCTAAGATGGATCAGGCTTCAGAATTTGATCCAGCATTTTAGCTGAAGACTTACAGAATCCATGTAGGAATGCTGCAAAAAGGCATGGTTGAGACTTCTCGATATTTCTTCTCTTTTTCCATCTTAGACTTCCTTCTTACATAATTTGATGCAGACATGCCCAATTAATTTGTCACACTGAGTCATGAAATTGGGTCTTTCCTATTCTGCATTCATTAAAAAATACATTTTAATGGTATTTAGAGTTTGAATTTTCTCAAATTCAATGTTTCCTTATACATTTTTCATAAACTGGGGAAGCCCTATATAGATTTTTGGCCACATGTCCCTTACCTTATACTGGCTGATGGGGTACTTTTCCAGCAGGTACTCGTCACAGCCACAAACTTTGAGGATGTATTTACCCTGATATTCCTGAACACACATCTTCAGCTGCTCTGGGGACAGCAGCATGCTGCGTGTCTTCTTACGGATGGCCTCTGCTATCACCTTTAAAGACAAGATACGTACGACAGCCTACATTAGACACCCTTCGATTTCCTCGTGTTGAATTTAAAAATTAAGGCGCTACACAGCATGGCTCATGACTGATTCATGGTCTTGTCATTTTGGTGCATATTCACCTCACCTGCTCAGGCACGCAGTCATGGTTGATCTTCAGTGTATATTTTTGTTTGTCGTTGTTCGGAGAAACAATCACCCAGATCACAACAATGATCTGACCTACAAAAGATACGACAGAAATACAGACGGCGGCTGAGGAAAAAACAATCAATAAATCTTATTCTACTCGAGCAGAAACCAGGAAACAATACCTACGTCTAATTATTCTGAGGTTATTATTGGGTGCTGTGCTTCCTTTCTAAGTGCTGTTTTAATACAATAGCATCACACTAATAGCACTTGTAGTTTCTATCCACTGTAAAGGCTGGCTATCAGCGATTAAGTATTGATGTGAGCTAAAATGTTCACTTCTTACTCCCTGTTGGCCTCCTGCTTTCTTTGTGTTTTATGTTCTCAGAAACAATACACACAGGCTCAATCAGACAAGCAGTAATACAGTCCCGTGATACTCATTAGATTCCACAGTGAACAAAAAACAATAGGACTAAGACTAAAGCCTACCTTTGTCCAGTTTGCTATAGATGTGTTTGGGAAGTTCCTCTGTGGATTCTACGTTGGGTGGGTAAACGTACAGCGCTCTACTGTGGGGCCCGCTGGCATCTCTCAGTTCCACCGAGTCTTTACAAACATTCAGGATGTTTCTCCTGAAATCCTGGACCTCGGGATCCTTCACAAGGTCAAACTCACACACAGGCATACCAATGGCGAAACCTGGCAGGATAGAAAGCATAGAGCTTTTTTTGTCTTTTATAGCAATGTTGGCACAGTTTAATGACACATACACCTCTAGCGCCTTCGTGTAAAGATACACATTCTCAGCTTAACTCCTAGATACAGAACCCAAATTGTAATTAGCTTGTTTCAGCTAGTAATCTAGTAATGGTCATTTGCTGTCCTGAAGCTCTCACCAATCTCTCTGTTGAGGATCTTTTCCTCTCTGTTGCCAACTGGTTCAATGACCTTGAGGAAGGGCTGAAAGAGTCGGAGGTCACAGAGTCTCCGGGTCTCGTCATAGAATTCCTCCCGCTCTGCTTCCTGCAGGCAGGACAAAAAAAAAAAAACAGAGGCCGTGTTCAAACTATTCCACTTTTCATGAAAGCCAAAGGTGAGTTGCAGTGAGGCTCATGGCCTTCCTGCAGGTGAGATGCTTTGGAAAAATGCAAAGCATGGTGTGTTTTTACATACGGGGAAACATTTTCTAAAGATGTGTTCAGCTCATTGAGGTGTGATTGCAGTAACTGAAGGTCCAGAGAACTGTCCACTTCCCCACTTCCTCCTTTATAAACAACTGATTGGCATTGTTCCATCAAGCTTAAACTAATGGATTTCCATCTGCCAGCAAGATATTCAGACCAAGATTTACAAAGTTCTTACCTGTGTAACACTGACAAAGATGTAGGACGTCTCCTCCTGTAGGAGGTGATGGAGGGGATATTTCCTCGCCTCCTTGAACAGCTCATGTTTGATGGTGATGAGCGTGGCCTCGCGGAGACACTCCAGGGTCAGAATCATCCCATTGGGCAGCAGGCAGTCCACCAGGATCCTGCAAACAAAGTCAGCATCATTTTAAAATATTGATCACTTTTCACTTAGTAAGGCATGTCTTAACATTCAGTTAGTAATATATATACTAAATAATATAATACCAACAATTCCTACATTTTATATTAAATATATAAGCCTGTCACTTTGGGGCTTTTAATTTGCAATAATATTAATAAACAGCCTAATCGTTGCTAAGTGTACATGAATTTGTATCCACAGTGGAATCCAGCGTGTCATACCTGGGAGGCATCAAGTGGATGCCCCATAGCTCCCCTGAGGATGGCCTGGGAGGCATCTTGCTCTCTGTCTCCCAGCTCAGTCACACAGTTAAGCTGCAGAGCACAACCTGAAAGATAATAACACTTTTAAGCAGGTTCTGATCCTCACAGTGTGAAACACAGGCTGCAGAAAAAACAACTTAAGAAAAACCGAGGTGCAGTTAGTTCTCTAAAGTTTATTTGATTCTTCTGTTCAGAGTGTCAGAAGAAGGGCTGACCAGCTGACACACACTGTTCAAAAGGTGCATGCGCTACACTTTCAAGGTGACCCAATGGGTGTACATGAAACCACCCCACAGTGTATGCCAACAGAGCAGCTGTTTATGTACCCTGTGACTTTGCAAAGATTAAACAATAAAAAAAATAAACGTAGCAGCCATATTAGGCAATCGCGGTTTCACAGATTTAACAACGACTTTCTAGTTCTGGTAATGTCATTTTTAAAAATTTTCCCTATCAACAGATCTGGTGACTTTTGGCTCAACATGAGCTATAGTACATTCAGAGTCCTGTCTGGTCAGTGTGGATGAGGTTCAGCTGTGCTCACTGACTTAAAAAGAACAAGCATGTTCAGTTAACCACACAGCAGCAAGACTGAAACAAATAGAGTCACTGACTGCAGAGTATCCACAGCATGTGTACAACTTGGAGACCACACATGTTTAATCAGAAGTTTAATCAGAAAAAAAGACTTGAGACCCAAATTAAGTGACTCAAAAGTGTATGCATGTATATATATTTATTCATGAAAAAAACCTTAAGACCAACACTTTAGGGTGGGTTTACACCTTTGTGATGTTACACGTGTACTTTCTCATATCACTGTCGTCACATTGAACAATGTAACTGAAGTTACAAACAGACAAAATAAATTATAACTCATCCTTAAAATCATGTCTGTTCGGTCCAACAATCCCATGTGAACTAAATTAAATATTTTCACTCATTACTTAGGATGACTTCAAGTCACATCACTTCGTCCAATCATTCACCACAGTATTCAGGCTGGAATATCATTTACTGGTAATAAGCATCACCGTGTGGCATGACCCTGCACCTGTACGACTGGTTGACAGATATGGGGAGCTGTGCATGAGCCGTATACCCAGCTGATGTTGACCCATCTTCCTGCTTAGATCCAATTCAATCTGAACAAGTCCTTTGCCCACTTAAACTTTGATGGGTTCTTTTGATGAGCAGCACTTGGCTTGACACATGACACTAAATGCAAAGACAAAAGAAGTCACTTCCTTTTGGGTAATTCATTCCAGTCAAGTGCCTAACTGATACTCCAATGGTGAGATCAAATCCAGTAAAAGACCGCCCCAGCCCATCCTCTCATATCTGGGCATTAAGTATGTTATGTGTCTCTTATTCTACTTAGATTATTGTGTCATAGCAGAATAAACCTTAAATGTAATTTTATCTATTCTCAATGCTACAACACACTCACACCAGTGCCATCTAATGACTAGTATTCCTGTAGTTCTTATGGGAAGGTGAGTTCATCTTTTCACACAAGAGCCAGTTAGACCTGCATTCAACCCTCGTCGAGGGTAGAGAGGCCAACACTGCTTCCAGACCTCTACATCACTGCCAACAGTCTTTTTCTCAGCAATCCAATAAGAATTAAATGGCAGTTCAGTCTGGCAGTTCAACACAAAAGCTCTTTCTCTGCAGAAATAAGTTGGATGTCATTTTCTTTTTAAATGGATATCATATCAGTACAGCAGTTATCGCATAAAGAGCAGCATGACTTTTATTTATACCGAGCAGGGCACCAGAATATTGAAAACTAAAAGGCCTAAACAAAGAGACCTGAACCTGAGGAGAGAATGGCCTTCAGGTAGTCAAAACAGGTCTTTTACAACAAGCTTGACAGTTTTACTTTCACTTCTCAACACAGCTAAGCTCTCCCATTTAAAGAACAAAACTGTTCAAATGCAGACCCAAAACAGGTTATATTGCTTCCTTTTTGTTAATTATGTGTATTTAGATATGAAACTTTTATTCTGGAATTATTAAAATGTCAGTTATTACTACATACAGACTTTTTTTTAACTAAACCTCCACTGATTGGTGACAATTTATTTATTTCGTTCACACAGGAAAATTAGCTGCATTAGCTGTAGCTGTTTTACCAGTCAAAATTTGCTCATTCAGTTCAGGAGTTCTGGAAAAGGAAAATAGCACGGTCATGGGGGACTTGTTGGTCACAACTATTTTGGATAGACTGCTCAGGTCCAACACTCACAAACACAGAAACAACACAGTGACTCAACTGTGGATTGTGACACAGTGATGGGAAAGAATGTGTTTGTGTGGCCTCTTAGAAAATTACCATGAGGCCCTCATTTGAACTAAAACCAACTTATGGGCATAAACAATTCTCAGAAATGATGAGAAGGAAACCGAGAGTGATTATTATCATATTACATCATTCATCAGTCCAATGTATGCTACATTTTTCACCCATACTCATAAGATATTTTGACCACTGGCATGTAGTTTCTTGCTGTTTCCTCCCTCTTACTGGGTGTATTAAAACTAAATAACGTCATGAAATCCTTAAAGAACATACCACTGATTACTCAATCATTTAACTACATTACTGCAACACTTTGACACATTGACAGAACAGACCGAGGAAGTATTGTTGCATTTGAACAATATCTAACCTTTTCATCTAGGAGTAGAAGACACTTTCTGAAATGTTCTTGCTATATTGCACAAGCAATATAGCAAGAACACTTAAAGAAGTTATCGCCTAACTGCAATGCAGACCAGTTAATACCAACATTTAAGATCTGTTGATATAATAATCAAAATCCCTCCCTGTTGTCTCCTTTTAAAACATCAATACCAGGAGTCTAGGCACCCAAATACAAGGCCCCTGGATCCCAGATCAGATGGAGTGGGTAAATCACCTGGCAGGATGCCCCCCTGCACCAGAATTCGGAAATGTTTTGGGAGTTTGAGGAGGACACCACGTGGCATATTCATGACATGCTGGTAGGTTTAAATCTCCTTGTTGGCTCTGAAGTGCTTTAGCCTCTGGATCTCCACCCACATTCTCTTTTTTTTCAGTAATTCAAATAGGTGTGGTGCTGTGGTCACTGACAACTGTTTCCCTGGTTCGAAAGGCAACGAATCCAATCAGAGCATTTTGAAGGTATGATTAAGAAAGGGGGACATCCCCCTCCTGGGCCAGTGCCAGAAGTCTACCGACAAAAATAGCAACAAGCATAGATGAGATTGACACAGCTATGTTCTTACAGTTGATTCTCAGAAAAAATATCCTTAAATTTGCAAATTTCTTTGATTAATTTGGTCTGATTATCCAGCTATGAGCAACTGGCTACATGGCTACCTGATGTACAAAGAGAAAAAGAGAGAATAGTGCCATCCAAAATTCTGACATTAATCCCGCGACTGGTGGAAAATTGTTCACCTAGTTAAAGTTCAGAGATCTGACTGGGACAGAAGTGCATGAAATTGACAGACAATGAGAAAGAAAAACAAGAAACTTTGTTTACAAAGGAGGGTAGCACTGAATGTGTACAAAAACAAGCTAAAACAGAAAACCCTGAGTTAGAACAAAGCACCCATTGAGCAGTTCTGTGATCTGTGACCCTGATCAGGATGCAGCTAAGCACTTTAGGACAAAAGAGGAAGCTTCCTCACAACACAGGATGTGGGGAGTGGGGAAACATTGGCCTAGACACAAGCTTGCTCTGAATACTGAAACACAACTGGTTGTGTAGGCTAGCAGCGGCAGGTTGGCAAGATCAAACATATGCTCAGTCTCTACAAGCTCATAATACACTTGCGGTTAGGTGAAGGTTTGGCCAGTTGCACCACATAACACAACAAAGAGGCTTTAAGAAGACACTTGTGAAACCATGATCGATTTTCAGTTTCATTTCAGTCCATTAAATTACCTTTGCAATTTGCAAATCAGTGCAATCAGTTACAAGAAAGAAGACAACATTAGATATAAAATGTCTTATTTGGGGAGTCATCAGAAGATTGAGATGGAGAGAGAGAGAGAGGAATTTGTGAAGCATACCCAAGAGAGAAGTCCTCCTATTGCGATGATGGGACAGTTCCGCCCTTCATGTTTCAAACCATCTTCACACTGTCACAGAAATATGTGTTTGGGAGGAGAGGCGATTACAAAAAACACAGAACACAACATCACACTCACACTGCATCTATAGCGTGATTCACACCGGCTAGCAGCAGGTTAGCCAACGTTGGCTGTTTGGGAATGACAGCTCAGAGATGACAGCTACACAGTGCTGTGAGCTCACGATACAGACACACAAATGAAATAACCTAAATGATAATTTAACAACCACTCTCAGCATGTTGGCTCTGTCTGACCACAAATATCTCTTTCGACTGATGTCCACCAGTTTGGGAATGGTTATCGTTAGCTAGCTCTCTTTCTTATTCAGCAGCTAACGGCTAACACTGAGCCTGTCATCTCCTTGTTGGAAAAATATATTAACGTTAAACAATTTGTCCGCTAAAAGGTGCAAATATGACTATTTTAACACAGCAACTTACCCCTTTGAGTTGGCGTCAACGCAGTGAAGTGTTTGAGGATGCTGCTCCAAGAAGCTCTCCCAGGCTAATACCAGTTAGCTCGCCTTCCCTGCTAACCAACCACCTCCAGTCCCCTCCGGCCGGCTGGTGGCTCCCGGTGCCGGGCAAAGCAGGCTGACGTTTATCAGCCTTTGTGCTAGCTATTCGTGACAGAAGCCGTTCTTCCACAGCGACAATAAATCCTCCTGTGTTGTGAGTTGTGAGATGTGCAGTGAGAGAAGATGTGTCCAAAGTGTCCAGTCAGAAGGGCTCAACCTGAGGATGTTATGAGCAGCTGAGCCGCTTGGTCGACTGGACAAGTTGACTTGCTGCGGCAATGCAGCCACGCTGTCTGTCTGGGGCCCTCCTCCCTTCCTCCTCTCTCTCTCACACACATACAAACACACACATACAAAGTGAAACTGTGTGACGGTGTGATATATTGGTAGCATAATATGCCGCCATAACATGTTTTCAAACCACACACACACACACACCATATTTTCGGTTCATTCAAAGGTTACCACAATGACGCAAAACGTCTTTACAAATACTGTGCAGTGTTTGTGGGTGTGACACTGAAGGAGCCCACAATGAGATGTGATATTATTGATCGCCACGGAGGGAAATTCACACTTTACAGGGCAATAAAAGACTGGCTGGAGGTCTGGAAATGGAAACAGCTGTCAAAATTACAGAAATAAAATGATACATTTTACAAATGAGGCAGTGCAGTGACTTGATAGGGTCATACTGATGTAGAAACAAGTAGATTTTAAAACCAAACTGTAGATGCATAGAGACAAATATATATATATAACCCTATATGGGCAAAATATAAAACATACACATAATAATACACACACACACACACACACACACACATATTTGACAAACAAACCTTTAACCACGTTACAATAATAGTGGTAATATGGAATATGAAAACATTTGAATAGTAGGCTATAGTGTTGCCAGCTACAGTATAATGAATTACTACTACTACTACTACTATAATAATAATAATAAGAAGAAGAAGAAGAAGAAGAAGAAGGGCTAATAATCTAATATAATATATGAATAAAATACTTGTTTTTACTTGTTAATTTAGTTTTCAGTTCTTTTTTCTGTTCTTTTTTTCGTAACACTTTATTTTATTTTCATAAAACGTTCATCACTTCACCGGCTGTTTTCGCGGCACATTTGAGACTCATAAATAGGGGTGATGCGAGCGTACCACAGAGGTGTAACATATTTATACAATGTGTCATGATTACCACCCATGCAAATCAACAGCGGTGGCATCGGAAATGGACTGTACCAACTCGCGGAGGGATGCGAGGGGAAGCTCGGCAGGGTTTATCTCTTCTTAAAAGCTAGTATCTCGATTGAGAGCGTGCTTGTCGGCGTTTCTCGCATATACTATGTTTACATAATGTGGGTTAACACGTTTTGTCTCTGACTGTCACTTCCTGTTTCTCGCCCTTCTCTGGGAAACACCCCTTCCGTGAACGCCACACTGTCTGAGCGTGTGGTAGGGGCTGTCATCCTGCCCTGGCCGCCCGGTTTTTTGGAGAAGAGAAGTTGGCAAAGGGATGTGACTGCGATGATGGCGCTGCAGCTGAAGAACGGGGATGCAGCGTACTACCAGAGTGCAGAATACTGCAGAAATTACACTTCGCCGCCTGTCACCTACGGTGACAGCAGCCATTATCTTGCCCGATTGCCAGGTAAGGAGAGGCTTGCCATACAAGATCTCCCCCCCCTCTCTGACTGTCAGCGGTTTTATGCGCTAATGTGCAGGGATGGAGAAAATCTAACCAGAGACATTTGCAGATGGCACAGGGGGAAGGTGGATGTTGAAGCCGGTTGCCCTGGTGCTGCTGTCATCATCATCATGTCATGTAGCGGGGTGCACCAGCCATCAGTTGCCATCAGTATGGATGCTGCGATGCAAAATCTGAGGTTGTCGAGATACTCTTATGGTCTCTTGTACTGTCGGAAAAGCTCCAGGTTTGGGCTGATGTCTGACTGTAATTTAAAACAGTTTAGAGCATCTGTGCAATGTCTACTTTCATCTCTCGGGTATCAATCAAGTAGTCTGTCAGAGCAAGTGAAGAAATAGAAACTGAGTCGTCGCTGCTCCCTTCACTCTTGCCTTTGCACTGCTTGATCTGCACAGCTGATGGTGGCATGTGGCAATTACACAGTAAGGTGTCTTTTCGGTGCACCTGTACAGTCTCTGGCTTTCTTTTAGATTTTAGGGACTTGAAGCCAGCATGTGTCACAGTCATGCCCCTGCATAAATGATCCAGGTTTACAGCATGTGACTGATTCAGTTCACCTAGAAATGTTCCTGCCATTAAACTGTCATGTCACACGACCTCTGGCATGTTGAAATAGACTGAAGTCAGTGGAAGTTATTGTAGTTGATTGGAACATAGTGCTTAAACAGTAGCTGATTAATCAGTCAATGGAAACCTATGATGACATCTTTGTAAACCATCACCACATTTAACTCAATAGAAAAGTAAACTGGTAAATTTGAGTATTATCCATAATCCATAACTATCATTATTCAAGGAGGTAGTTGTCTATTGCTAGTTTATATGGTGACAACTGCTCAATGCATAGGCAAGGTGACTAGTCCTTTAAAGGAGGTCACAACTCACTTTATGGTAACTACTACTGTGAATAATTTCTGAACCTTCAGTGAGACCGAGATGTAAAAGTAGAAGCCAGGCTTTACTTTAATGGCACAGGACGTATCTGGTCTTTGTGCGTTCGTTCAGATGGAATTAGCGCAGGAGGCATGTGCTTCTCATCGCTCCATAATTGATGTGATACAACACAGTATGGCGAGAAAAACTCTAGAGAGAACGAACACTTGGCCTATTTAGAGATTCTCAGTGGAGGCCATGAGATGATCAGGCTGCAGGACAAGATTTATTTATTTATTTTCGTGGCTTGGTTCGAAATCAGCAAACCAAGAAATTTTGAGCCAAGCTCAAAAATATCTATGGAACTGAGCTAATAAATAACTTCTGATCAAAATATGCTACACATTGCTCTGTTGTGATCTACTGGTCACTTGCTGCCTTGTGAGTCAGAGCAATATTACATGAGCCTAATTTTGACTTGCAAAGTTGATTATGTCCTTTCCAAAAACTCAAATGCAAACCAAGGGTTTTTTTTGACTTTGCAGCAAGGTCCACTGATGTGAACATGTATTGGTTGCTGCAGCTCTGTAGTCTGCACTTTGCAGTCCTGGATTTGGGTCTCTGAGGAAGAGGACAAAACTGCCCTTGGCCTAACTAGCTCACATTAAAACTACGGAAAGGTAACAGCCAAAATGAAAGTATGTGCTTTTGGCTTTGTCACACCTCTGTTCTGGTTCAAAAATCAGCACAGATTTTCTTGTTATCATGTGCAGTGGCATAATTAGAAGCTGCTCTGTTTGCTGTCCTATGATGTTCCTGTGAGCGGATCCTATTTTGTATCATAATAGGGGGAAATGGCGGTATCGGGTACCACATTGTTGACTAAGAACTATTTGCAATCTGCATACTAACAGCTAATAATTAATGTTTTTGTGGCTGCTGGTTTTTTGAGTTGCCTCCTGAATAATAAGGGCACATTTTGCTTTCTTATGCTGTCACCTAGGTAGACTAAAAAGATTTAGTCTATTATGGGCCATCACATTTGATATAAAAAGCAAATATGCTCAGAAATGTGATCAAAGGAGCGTCATGATTTAGCCCAGTTTCCCTCCCTCAGAACCAATCAATCATTGCTCACAATGCATGGGGTGTCATGTTATGAACAGATTGATTTTTGCTTAATACACTGGAGCAAAAACTTAGACAAAACAGAAATAATAATAATCATAATATATCTGTGCAAACAAAGGCAATTGTAGATCCTTTATCTTGTTCATCTCATATCTATAGCTCTGAGACAGGGAGGAATTAATTGAACTGAAAATATCAGCACGTACATAGAGTTCAAAAACAAATTAGACAGGTTTGCTGTAAGGCTTGAAATATGTGACCTTGTTTTAAGAGTTTACTTTGATGATGGAGCCTTAGAAGTGTGGGGATTTGAGTCAGGATTGAAGGGAAATAGGTCTCTCAGTTAAGCCACAGACAGAGGGTGTGAAATACAGAGAAAATAAGACTGGAGCTCATGTTGAAATATATAAAATGCAAGACTAATAAAGTCATGGAAGTGAACTCTTAAAGAGGTAATTTAGGAAGAATATGTTGCTGAATGAGATTGTATCAATCACTGTCATGCCAACGGCTCATGCAGTCCCTGTTTGACCCCTGTTTTTTTGCAGACACAGTGATGGCTATGTAATATCAAGATGCAAAGTACTTTTGCATATGGTAGTGTCACCAATAGATGAAGAAGAACGGGTCAGTGTTGGGTAAACAGTTGACAAGCTTACATTGTAACTGATGTACAGCAAATGCCCATGTATTTAAATAGTCATCTCTTGTGCGGTGGCACAATCTGCTCTCTGAACTGCTTAATGGATAATATCAAGCAAGAAGGGTCAGCCACCCTTTTTGCTTATAATGGTTGCTGCAGCGATGTTTCTGGCCTGCTGTACAGGCTGTCTCAATCAGGGTTGAGTGTTCTCTTGAGGCTGCTGCTGCTGCTGCTGCAGCTGATGATGATGATGTGCAGTATGTTATTAGTGGATCTGGTTCTCAAAGGTGTTAATCGGAAGAATGTGTCTGATTCAACAGTGATAAATATAAACATATGAAGCAGAGTCTTCTCAAAATTTCAGAGCATGTCGCATTAAAACCATGTTTTTCACCATTTTGCCTCCATCTTTATTGAAGCTGTCATTGCTGTAATGCTCCTCCAGTGCACGTTTTGTGCAGTGAAGCCCGTGACTTCTTTTTCTTCAGATGTTCTGTTAATGAAGCTGTTAGGACTGCTTTTCTTTGACTGGCCAACACTTTCAACCCATTTTCTCTGCTGTTTATTACAAACAAGTCACTGTTGCTGCCAGCAAATATAAAACCTGAAATGAGCAAAACACGACACTCACAACACTCGCAGTGTGAATGGAGCGGCAAAACTGATACTTACTTATATGCAACCGCTGCATAGCATTTCTTCATTGATCTATAGGTTACTCATCCAGCTCTGCTGAATCTTCCACGGTCTCGTCTTGCAGGCAACATAGCTATAGTAAGGTCAGTGCCTTGTCCGGCATGCCTTTCTCCTGAGGTCAGCCAGGCCAGGTGACAGACAAGCAACTAGACAGATGAGACAGACTGACAGCGACCAGCAGTTGGAAACACAAACACTCCGAGGTGTTATTTTGGGTTCATGAATCACTGCCATTGGGCGTCCAGTTGGATTCCAGATAAAAGCTTCCAGCACAGTGAGTTTTGACACAGCTGTTGGCCTATTACTGACCTGATAATATATGGAGTTATACACACACACATACGCCACATGGTGCATTAGAGTGACACAAATGAACACACACAAATCAGCACAGGGCTTTCTTTCTGTTTTTCTTATACATGCCTACCATGAACATACATGCACACACACACACTGCATCAGCCTACTCAGGCAGTCACACTTCAGGCTGTGATCGCTTCTGATCGTGGGGAAGCTTTTACTGTCAGCGCCTTTGTTTGTGTGCGTGCACACGCATGTATGTAACATACCGTATGCATGACTGCAGGCGCTGCAGGCCCGGCCTAATCTTTCTGATGCCCACTGGAGTGTGAAGCTCCTCTGTCCGAGAATGTGTTTCCATTCACCAATCTCTTCACATCTCTCCTGCCTCAGGGCGCCACGAAGTAAATGTCTTCTCTTAGTGTCACTGTACATCGGTCATTGGATTTTCATTTGCTTTTCAGCATTCATTCGATGTGCAGTAGCTGAGGCATCGTCAACAATCTAATCCACTGCAAAATTACATGCTTATGTTTGCCAATGGAAGTATTTTGCATCGAGAAAGTGTTTGTTTTTGTCAGTCAGTAGCATATCTTAAAAACATATTTACAGTTTTTCAGTGAAAGTCACGTGTAATGATAAGAAATGTGGGCTTGGTTTCTGATTGATTTATAGAGCAACTTCCTTTTTTATACGAGACTCAAAACAAAATTCCCTGGATGCCTTGCTTGAAGACAAATCTACTAGAAGAGATCACACCCATGTTAACTCAGTGGATTGAGCTCTTTGATTGTAATGATTTTCCCTGGTTTATCCTTCACAGAATAACACGTTTAACCAATACAGTGTTGCCAGAGTGAGGGCGTCAAAAACACTTGTGGACACTTTATCTGGAAACCATGAATGTCTGTACCAAATTTTGCGCTCCATCTATTTAGATATTTTACTGAATAAGTAAAAAATTTGACATGTTTGTGGCACTAGATGGAAAGTCAGGAGATCATCGAAGTCATCAGTCTTCTGTGGAGAGAATGAATGACAAAATTTCATGACAATCCATTTAAGAGTTAGGACTGACATGGCGGTCAGATACCACAGTAGTACTTCTGTTCATACTAGTGTTAAAAGCCATTAAAATCTTTATCGCTGTGCAATATAGAGTGAAGTTGTGCAAATGCTGAGATAGTTTTCATTTCCTTGTAATAAATGTGTTTGGTTTGTTATATCTGTCTATAATTAAATGTAATGTGTAATGCCTCTGATGTCAATAGGTCCAGAGACCATGTTGAAGCCTCCTCTGAGTCTCTTCAGCCACCCCCAGCAGCCATTCCAACACATGGATTCTCTGCACCAGCTGGGACCTCCGCCAATGGCGCCTACGCAGCCCCTTGGCCCACCACCTCTAGCCCCTGCTCAGGCAATGGGACCCCCAACTATGGTTCCCACCCAGACTCTAGGGCCCCCTCCTATAACTGCAACCCACACGTTAAGGCCTCCCCCCATTACCCCACCACACAACTTAGGCCCCCCTCCAATGGCCCCAGCACAGCCACTGAGGCTTCCACCGATGACACACACGTTGGGGCCCCCACCTGTAGATCACACACAAGCAATAGTGCCTCCAACAATGGACCTCACACAACCGTTGGGGCCTCCACCTTTAAACCCTGCACATGCGCTGGTGCCCCCACCTGTAGTGGCACCAGGAGCTGGCCGATTTCCTCTCCCTCCAAGCCCACTGTCCTCCCCTCCTGCTCCAAGCCCAGACCCCTCACAAATGCCCCCAAGGCCCCCAGGACCAGCCCTCATCCCTGCCCCAGTGTCCTGCCTCATCCCTGGTCCTCTCCTAGGTCAAGCAGCCCCAGCCAGCGAGCAGCCCCAGGATGAGGGCTCCCCACTGGGTCTGGAGGAGCAGGAGGACTCGCTGGGGCTGGGTGAACTGTGTAAACCGCTGTACTGTAAACTCTGCAATGTTACCCTCAACTCCGCTCAGCAGGCACAGGCTCACTACCAGGTCAGTTAAAACACACATTTACATGTGTACAAAACATGTAACATTTTAAACAGACATTTCTACTTCCTTATCTGTCTAGGGGAAGAACCACAGTAAAAAGTTAAGAAATTTCTACGCTGGCAGTCAACAGCCTCCAGCCATAAGGATCCCTGAAGTCCTCGAGGCGGCTGGCCAGACATCCCTCAGCTCAGGATCCAACGACAGTGACGCAGGCAGGCAGGTCAGATACAAACTTAGCAACTCAGCAACCAACCTACCTAAATGTTACAGTTTTAGTTTAGTCAGTGGGTGTACTGCTGCTGAAGTGGCCAATCTGCTGATAGAGGTCATTTCCCTCTGATGGGGAACTGCAGAGTCACTCTGCTTTATTTGAACAGTAGAAACTCTCATCATCCATTCACTGCTAGACAATTTACTGTCTCTACACACTCTCTGTGCACTCCCTCTCCCTAATTCTCTGTTTTATTCGTTGCTACCAAGATCTAAAGTGACTCATGTTTTCATAATCTTATTAATATGTCAGACTAATAATATGGCTGTTTTGGCTTTTAGCACATGAATGTGATTCCTTCCATGATGTAGTATCTCTCATCAGTGTGTATTTTCCAGCAGAAAATCTTAAGCAGTTGTTGTTCTTTTCTTCTTCCCAGCGGACCGAAACATTTCTTTCTCTTGCTCACTGTTTACTCCCTAAGTCGTCTCTCCACAAACACTGCATTGCTTTGTCCCATGCCTGCAGGCATTGTACAAGGGGGCGACCCGGGTCATCTTGGCCACAGAAAATGACTATTGTAAACTGTGCGACGCCTCATTCAGTTCACCGGCAGTTGCACAGGCCCACTACCAGGGCAAGAACCACGCCAAGAAACTACGGCTCGCTGAAGCCCAACAGAACGCCGTTAACATGTAGGTCTAAGTATAGAAAGGTCTTATACAGAAGTCTCACTCTTATTTAACTTTGTATCGGCATTAGCATTTGTTTTGCAGATCTAATAAAAGCTTGAGCTGAAGCCATGATTTAGATTTCATAAATGAATTAAAGGTATCCCAGAAAAATATGTGTATTAATGTAAATCAGAATGAGCAAACACAGTATTTGTCTCTAGATTTAAGTTATTCACGAGTGGATTGGCCTCAAATTAACTTAATAACTAAACATGAACACATAGCTGGTTTTGGCTTTGATAATTACACAAGTAGCCAAGCTAAACCTGTGGAGACCATTTGGATTGTGTGAAAATGATTTTGACTCTGGCTCTGTCTGTTTCAGAGAAGGCAGCAATGAAGCAGCCCCAAGACGAAACAGGAAAGATGGCAGTGAGTACAGGCTGGTGAAAAACCGCCGCAGCCCGCAGCTACCTGCTTCCATGCCAGGTAAACAGCGTAAAAGCTATCAAAAAACACACACTCATCTCTCTGACATGAATTTAGATGCAAATTTCTTGATGCAAAGAAGCATCTGTTAGCAGCTGAACTAGCCTCTTTTCGTTATTAGAACCACAGAAATATCATGTGAAAACATACAAAGTGAGCTCAGAGAAACAATCAGTAGTCAACTGTGTCTTTGTTCCTGGTGACACAGGCTGTTTCTTTTGGATTGTTTTCAAAGAAAATGTAGCTTGTCTTGACACACTCCAGTACTTCCTTTGCACTGGAATCTACAGGATCCAGCAGTCCCCCCTAAAACTGACTGGGCTGTAGTGGACTCCCCGAGGGAAAGAAAAAAGTCAAAAGTAGTTCTTCCATCCACTGATGTTGAAATATGTCAGTGAGGAAGTGCTGCAGCTGCCCAAAATACATAGCACTACCCTAAGAAGCACTAAAAATGACTAGAGACTATAGTGTCTCAGATGAAATTACACATATTTTATGGCTATCTTGGCAAATTCAGCTTTGTATTTGATGCTGTACTGGCTTGTTTAAGTGCACTCTACCAGCAGTTACATTACTTTCAACAGCCTGTGAGGCTGTCTTTGCTGTAGCAGCTGTTAACACTGTGCAGAAAATCTGAGAAATAATCTTCATAATATCGTCTTTCATTCAAAGTCATTTGATTTTTTACACTTTCTGGAGCACCCACTTATATTACTTATGTTTTTGGAAAAGCTCACACAATGCACTGAGGGTTGCACACATTTTACCAGGGTTTAAACTGATGTGTGGATTCACACATAACATCTTTGGCTGAAAGCTTCTCTTAACTTTACCATGTTTTTGGTGTGTTAGTGTCCGCTTTCACCTTTGTGTGTGTGTGTGTGAAAACAGATACAGAATAGGTAACGTCAGACTTTCTGCTGACGTCAGACAACTATCTCTTTCTTGCTGTCCTTTTGCTATGTCTATGTCTGTCCATTGAGTACCTCAGCTGCAGATGAAGCAGGATAAATCATACAGTAGAGCCTCCCTAGCCATTCCCTTCCTCTTTCAAGCTGTCTTTCTCATCCACTCAAACACACACACACACACGCACACACACACACACACACACACACACACCACTACGTTCTGCTGATTTAATCAGTTTTCTTGATGGACAAACCCCAAAAATAGCTTCACTCTCTCCTGCGGTTTCCTTCTCTCTGTCTTTTTATCTCTCTCCCTATCTTCTTCTCGTTTTTCTGCTGTGTTAACATGCACATGCTCACACACACACACACACACACACACACACACACACACACACACACACACACACACACAAGCAAGCAATACTCTTTTTCAAATGATCCACCTAGTTGTAATCCCAGATCACCGAAAGTCTACAGCCTTGCAAGCAGCTCTATGTACAACTAAAACTCATAGCTGTTAGTTTAGAGTTCATCCTGAGGATGGCATGAATGTCAGGACCAAATCTCATGTTAATCTACCCAAAAGCCGTTTCAAAAAGACGTTTCACTCCAAACTATGAATGGGAACCTCATGGAGGTCCTGGAGGACAGCAAAATTATTTGGATTTATCCTCCGGCCATCATGGATATCTGTTCCAGATTTCATGGCAATCAATCTAATAGTTATTGAGATATTTCAGTCTGGACCAAAGTTATGGACATTGCCAAACAATGTCAGGATTGTCTGCTTCTCTGTTTTATATAAGTATAAAATGATTATATTTTTTAATTTGGTACCGCTAGCTGGACAAAACAAGCAATTATAAGATCTTGGGCTGATTTTTTACTATTGTGTTGACTAAAAAAAATAGGAAAAAAATAATAATTTCCTGGCCTTCATCTCACATAATCCTTCCCAACCATTATTCCTACTTTGAAGTATCCTTCCAGCTGTCATGAGAGATAAATCTGGTATGATTCAGCCTACTGTGTAGCTACCAATAACATTTTCTCTCCCGTCTGTCGTCTCACCCTTCAGGGCCGTATTACAACCCCAGGCCGAGGCAGCGCATCCCCAGAGATTTGGCCATGTGCGTGACTCCCAGCGGACAGTTCTACTGCTCCATGTGCAACTGCGGAGCTGAGCAGGAGACGGACTTCAGGCAGCATCTGGAGAGCAAGCAGCACAAAGCTAAAGTGTCAGAGTTGAGATACCGCCATGAGATGGAGAACCTCGGCTACAGCTAAGAGACATGAGAGGGAAGGGGGAACAGAGATTAGAGTAGGACAGGATAGACGGTACAAGACCAAAGTGCAGGAAAGCAAATACAGTACAGGCCCGTGTTTGTGCGGCATATTTAGCAAAAGGATTAGCTCTAATGGCCTCAAGATCTTGTTGCAATTCATTTGATATACGGATCAAACACTTAAATCCTCACATTTGACATAATACTCTACCATGTGGAGTCATAATTGGATTTGATGGATTTATTTGATGTGGGTATTATTCAGTTTGTATAGTGAAGCATGCAGCAACATGAAGAAATCTGAGAAATGGTGGATTTTTGAGTCAGTTTTTAGGCTCTGATTCAGATTGCATTTTAGACCCACCACCTTTCTATTATTAGATATTGTTTAACTTTCCTTGAAGGCTTTGCATTCTGACTCAGAAGACAGAAAAATGCAAATTAATTGCACGTAAGTCTTGAGCTTGTTTGTGCTACAGGTAGAGGTCTAGTGGAGCACAGAGAGCCAACATGACAAGTGAGGATGCACAGGAACATTTGGAGAAGACTTTAACGTGCAGGGGGTTAAAGCGTTAAAAGAGAGTGCAAAATGTGGAAAACAGAACGTATGTGGTTTGAGGGAGGACATAAGCATAGAGATAAACACTCAGAACAAGTCTCATCCTTGGGAAAACAATCATCGGCGATGACGAAGTTTGAGACTTGTTTTTCACTTCTTGTGTGTGAATAAGCCGTACAGGTATTTTTTTTTTTTTTTACAAGCCCGACAGCAGGGACTTCAGGGCCACTTAGTGACCACAGAGCCACACAGGGCACAAAAAGAGAGCAAATTCAACATCTATCTTTTCAACCTGACACAGGTGATAAAATCCAAAGCACTATTCGCTAATTTAAGAAAACAAAGCACAACAAACAGCACTGTGTGATAGAAACAGTGTTACGTGAACCTGTTAGCCTCAGCTGACCTCTTAGCGGTCCTCTGGTGTGTAACGGGCTGAAGGCTACTGCCTGGCCAGCCTTGTTTGTGCCTTTAGTGAGAATTAGGCTAAAGAGTTAGCTTTGGCTAGCCATTTTGGAAATATAGTGGAAACCAATCGATAGTATCGATTGTGTTTTTCTATATTCTGTCACCTCTCTTGTTGTTTTGAATCCACACAAATATTATGTAAATGTTTCCAAATTACATTATAGATGTAAACATATTATCATATAAATGAATATGATTGATTATTTGGTTAATGTTAGCATAGCAAATATTGTAAATACTTAATGATTATCAGGAATCTTGTACAAAGTGTGCACTGACTGAATGTTTATGAGCACTGTTTGTTTGTGGATTTTACTGTAGGCCCTCCATACCACTTCGAGTGATGCCCTTGTTTCTTGGTGATTCTAGTACCATCCGTCTGTAGCTAAAAGTCGTCATTTCTGACTGTGCTGGAGGATCACAGGCAGCATATAAGCTGAATCTTTGTCTCGACAATACAGCCAAACTGGCACTGTGAGGACGAAATGTGCAAACGGGTTGGAAACGCGTAGTGATGCGTTCAGCCAAAAGCATTTAACTCCAAACTTCTAATTAGTTCGCAAATGGCAAATGAACGTGTGCAGAGCTCGTGAATGTTTTTGGTTGTAAGACATCGTTTAATTCTCCCAATCAATCTCAATTCCTAGAGGGGACATAACTAGGTTTTACTGCAGTGTGGAGCAGCTGCACAGGAGTGACATGCGTTTTGTCTGGATTTGCAGACAGATTTCTTTGTTGTTGTTGTTCTGTTTGCTGTTTTTCAGTCTTTAACCCATCCTGGAAAGATCAATTATATAATTGAAATCAAATTTAATTTTCTCTTTCTGTTTATTTGATTTTCTGTTCCCGCTCAGTGGTGCTCAGCTGAAAACAGTGAAGTCACAAGGCATTTGGAGATACATCCAGTCATATGTGAAATGACTGAAAGTGTTTATTGTGCCTTTAGTTGCGTTCAGAGAAGACAATGGGGAAAAAATACAACATTTTGATTGTTTGAAACACAAAGCTCTTTTTTGATTTTTAATCCTTTAAATTGAAAAACATTTTTTATTTCTGCCTCAAAATCGTTTCATGTAGCAGTGAAAAGGATATTCCATGGAGATTTTTAGATGCCAACGTGTTTCACCTTTCCAGTGTACAGGAATAGTAGATTTTTATCTCAAAAGGGGAAAATGCATCCTTACTTCACTTTTAATTTGCTCTTCCAACTTTGTGTGCATGCACACACACTCCCACACAGTTCAGTCAGTGTCACATAATTAGATGTGTGTAGAAGTGAAAAGGCATCCTGGTTTTCTCTCCGGTTGGTTTAGTTAGCAGTGGGGAGAGGCAGCTGTTCACATTCTTACATCTGTCTCCAGAGCACAAACACATCTGATCACACACACGAGGACACTCAGGAGAAAAGCACTGTGAGGACAAAGTACTGTGGTGGTCTGGGATTTAAATGTGAGAGAGGGACAAATACAACAGAGAAAATAAAATGCTAGGCTGTTTTATTAGCTCACCATGTTCTGTGGTTTAATCAAAAAGGAACAAAGAGGAGCTGATGAAAGCAGAGCTGTAACCAAAGCTGTGGGTGAGACAGCTAGTCGAGGAGTTCTTCACATTAGACAGAGTTGCAGTCTGATAATAGCACTCCTCCTCCTCCTCCTCCTCCTCTTAGAAAAATAACACGCTTTGTATTACATGAAAGCATGAGTAGCATAACCTTTTATTATGTTGACAGGCTCCTGGATTCAAAATGAGAGTCACACTCCAGTGCAGCTACTGAAAACCTTCAGCAAAATGCATGAAATTATAAGCTCGATAGGAATGAAGGAAATGAAGAGATCAACTTTAAAACTATTTCTCTCTTTGCTCAGTCATATATTTGGACTGTCAAAACCAGTGGGTCACAAAACTTTTGGCTGGGGACCTCTTAAAATGTGGCAACATCTACTTGAGAACCTTCATCGCTTACCTGTGTGGTGTGTGGACAACCAAAGATTGATGTTATTCTTGCCAGAGTGTTTCTTTGAACAAGATGGGCAACTGCCCTGGAGTCCCAAACCCCCAGAGGTCCCAGAAGTCCCAGGTTCACTGCATGCTGATTGGATTTTGTACTTTGATACTTACTGAACATTTGTTAGGGAGTTTGCACAGCTAAAGTACATCAACTAAGGCAGTTTTGAATTATTAGCTAATCTTTGTGGTCCTGTGTCAAAACCTAGTTTTAAGACCTTTTAATACATTAGTTTCTCTTGTGCGCACGTGTTGCATATTCCTGCATAATGTTTGGTTTAATCAAATTAACTCAGACATTTTCTTTAATATTATTTTTTGGCAGATTATTGTGGAAAAGCAGACAGGAAACAAGAGGAGGGAGAAGGGGTGTGACATGCAGTAGAGACCCTAGCCATGTTGAGGTTATGTGACATGCACTGCAACTATTTAGCTACCATGGTCCTCATCAGGTGGTGTCATTCCAGTGTGTATCGGTGGCTGGTTTCTGGGTCTCTGGACTAACAATGAAGCTACCATAGGAACCTTACTGAACAGAGGGTGGGAGATAGGGGGCCCCAAAGCAACATCTTAAGATTGAGTTCCGACGTTAAGGTACAAAAATATGACAAAAAGTACGTAACAGATCATGATTTTGTGGTAGGTTCTTCAATTAAATGTTGACTCCTCACACCTACATTGAGGCCCCAGGTTGGAGACTAAACTAAACCATGTGTTTTTGTGACCACATATCACAGCAGTGGCCCTAGATTGGTTTCATTTTTGGAAACATAAAAGAGTGCTGCTCCTCTACTGTATGAGTCAAGACACAGGCTCTTACGTGATTAAATTTACAAGCATTTATGATAATTAACATTTCACCCAAAGCCTCTTAAAGAAATTAAATAGCCTGAAATAACATCGTAAATGCAATTTGTAGTTAATGGGCTAAAACATGCCAAACCACCAGTAAACTGGTATTTTTCTACAGAACTATTTTTGGATGGATATTGTTGCAGTAAAACAACATTCTGCATCTAAATGATCTTCATTGGTAGCGCAAATGTTTTAAGTAGTCCAAAGTCAACAAAATCAAGAAACCACTGTGGTAAATAAAGGCATCTACATATGGCCATTTACTGTTAACAGGTTTATTATTTTAGCAATTGGCACTTTTGTTTGCTCTGCGTTCACTCAAAATGATTAGATTCCTTCTAAGAAAAGACTGTTTCATTGTTGTTTGGTCTGGTAATACGTTGAAATAGTTCAGATACCTGGGGTACCATTTCTGTTTGTTTCGTTCCAGCTGTGTTTACTTGTAAGACACTATAAAAGTCGGTAACTATAATATACTGATAATTATTGGTTTCACTGTTATTAACCATGCTGCTGATGTGTTCCAGCACCATAACTTCTAAGTTGAACTTCAGTACTTTGTTGTAAATGACAGAGAAGTGTTACATATTGCACCATATGAAATGTATCTGGTTTATTTTGTGCATGAGTAAAGTCATATTTAATAACTGTTGAGATGTTTCTGCTATTGAGAGAAAATATGACACTGAGGATGCTGTTCAAGAATGTTTTTCTGAGCTTTATATGACTGGTCGGTTGGAAATGTCTGTATGCTGTGCTGCATCTACAAAAGGGCATTGGAAAGAATCATGATTTTGCACTGAATATACAGTAGAAAAATACACTTGTGTTTGTAAAGAAAGTTATGCTATCATATATTGTTTAGTTCAAGTGAAGACTTTGCTACCATTGTTTTTGCCTCTCAATAATTTATATCCTAATGTTTACAAGGTGAGAATTTGGAGCTGTTATGGAAGTGTATCATATTTGTAATTCTGTGTGTTTATCCATGTGTTGCACTGTTGGACTGATCAGACCAGGACAGATGGGAAGCACTGTGAGGTTAGAAAAAAAACACTAGAAGCTGTGAAAATAGCTTCACCATAAATTATGTCAAAAGTTGCTGCCAAGGTTTGCAACAGCACAAGTTGTTCTCTGAAATTGTAAAGGCTGCCCAAATCAGTTGTCTGGTGTCTGGAGAAAGTTCAGTCCAAATTATTGGGTCATCGCTTTTCTGTTTATCTGGACAGTTTCTTCAGTCCAGCTGTTGTGGGGAATAGTGATGTCCGGTAACCATTTTCACCAGTAGCACATTCGCTGTTAAAATGAAGTCATGTAAGAGTGCTTGGTTACAATCACGTTCCCGCGATAATTAGAGCTGAAGAAGTCTACTGGCTGAACAGCGAAGTGTCTTCAATCAAAACTCTTGTTCAATGATTTTGATTTGGTGTTCTTCATGTTGTGCCACTTGGGTGATTGAGAACATTCACTTATATTGCAACTGCAACCAAAACGCAGGCTTTGCAAAGTAGCATGGCACAGGTTCTTTCTTGCCTAGAGATTGGTGAGAATATGAGAAGAAGATTGATATTACTCTCAGTACTGTGCGTTGGTTTAAGTGTGGAGCTAGTGCCAGCAGGTGATTAGCTTATTTTAGCGTAGCTTAGCATAAGCATAGGCTCTGTCCAAAGTTTAAAAATATGGTGAATAACTTCTCTAAATCATACTAATTAGCATGGATCTTGTTTATTCGTGGGCTCTCTTAGTTATGCAGTGCAACTATTTCTTGTTGAACACTGGGAAGTCGCTGGTCCCAGTGTTTCTTCAACAAGTAATGGTTACAACACATAACTCCTTGTAAAGCCACAAATAATTGACAATGGAGGTTCATTCTTGACCTTTGGATAGCCATAAGCTTTCAGCCAAAAGCTTCAAGAAATGTTAAGCGAGTGAACACTAGAGGTTTTTATATGTCGTGGATAAATGCTTGATTTTTATATTACTGTTTATGTATGAATGCAAACAAACAAGCTACAATGGCTTAACTACTAAGATTCAACAACTCTTTTTGTATTTTAGAGAGAGAGCAAGGCTAGCTGTGTCCCTGCTTTTAGTCTTAACGCTAAGCTAATAGCCTGTTTATTTCCAGCAGCCATTTTGGCATGAGCTAGTCAGGTCAACGCAGGTGTTATCAATGATACTAATGAAGGTTCAGTTCCATTTATTGCAGCAGAGACTTTCCAGTGAGCCAACATGCACCACAGCAGCACCGTGACTCTGTTTGACCTGAAGGGACTGGAGCCTTAATTATTTTCATGGGTAGCATCTGCGTTTACTCGACTATTTCATGTCAAAATGACTGCTGTGAAAAAGATCCATCACCTCTTGGCTTCATATTAGACCCACAGATATGAGAGTGGTATCAATTTCCTCATCTAACTCTTCCAGAAAGAGAATAGAAGTATTTCTTTCAAAACTGTCTGTTTTGACTGTCCACTTCAACTGTATTGATTTGAACAGGTTGCCTCACATCAAAGCCCATGTATCCTGGTCTACAGACAGAGTCAGTCTTGTACACTGACAGAATTCAGGACCCCTCAGCTCCATCTACTGTCAGGGGCCCCAAACCTCCTAGCAGCGCCCCTGTGAGACAGTATATACTCCTGTACTCTGTACTCTCTGTGAAAACCTCAGCACACTTTCAGTGCCTCTGAACAATGTTGCCAATATACCACTGACTGACTGAATGGATGCCTGGACGACTGATATACTGATATACTGATTTCTGAGGCTGTGTGTGTGTGCGTGTGTGTGTTTTCTGACAGATGAATAAACGTGCAGATGATATTAATAACCGGGCTGAGTTGATGATCATTGCACTGAATGAGTGTCTCATGTGTTCTCTTCCACAGCTCAGCTAATTCTGCTCCGGGGGAAATAACCGCTCTGTTAGATGATGCTGTTATTGGCTCGCGGGGAGAAGACGCCCTACATAGCCTAGTTTCCACCGCACTGATAACCAGGCTCTGCTCGATATTCTTGAAATTACTTCTGCCAAGAAAGCTGTTCTTCTGCCCCTGGTAGTTTGCTTGTTTGCCTGTCAGCAGGATATCTCACAAACCTTATGAGCAGATTGCCTGAAATGTGGTGTACTGGTCTCAGGTTTAAATTTGTTTTAGTGAGGATCCTCAGATTCAAATTTCCTCCATTTGTTCATTTGCAACTATGAAATCAGTGCCGAAACTGGGCACCAGTATGCAGTACTGGCACATTACATGTCTGTCCAACTTCCATATTACTGCTAATATTAATACTGCAACTTTTTAATTAATATATGAATGTACTATTGGTGTATTTATAGTAAGTGTTGAGCAAAACAGAGATCACAGATCTGCTGGTTTAAAGATTAGATATCTGTTTTCATCTTCAAAATGCTCTGTTCATAGGTGTCTTGTTATCAGGGCTACCAGCTCACAGTTTTTACCACTGTGGTCCAGAAACACTCATTAAGCATTTGCTTCAAACAGACAGTCCAAGCCGATGACTGACAGTTGCTTCTTTCACCCTGACATCAATCTTAACCCTTTCTACACAGCCAACTGTACAAACACACACCCACTCTGAGCTGTCAGGGGCTCTCAGTTCATCTGATTTGTTAACTGGAAAATGCAGCAGTTCTTCTGGACAAACGTATTCAATTATTCAGTATCCGTACAAGTAGATTTCATGATTGTACTTCTATAATTTTATGTAACAATTAAAACTTAACATAATTTTAATTTAGAGTAGGAAGTAGTTGATGGAATTGCTCAATAAGAGCAGAATCTATAAGAAAGAAAGGCCTGAAAGCAGCTTTAGACTGGGTTTATGTAGGCTGTTCATGAGGAGTCTGCAGAGATATCGAGTAACGTCCCCATTGAGTCACTTACTGGTTGGCCTTTTCACTTGTCACAGTAAGGAAAGCACAGCTGTCACTAATAACATTAAGAGTGGCCAGAATTCACAGCACTGGGATCCTGAAAGTGAAGCAGCTAAATAGAATTCAGCCATATTTTTTACTTTCAGTTTGACATTTATACAGGATATATATCAAGAGATGAAAAAACATTATACAACGCTAATGATGCACTAAATGGAAGGCAGTCTTTAATAATGTTACACCTGGGTGTCTGCTGCAATGACATGCCAAAGTGTGGAAAAAGACCAGCTGTTCTGACACTGCGTCACTTTCTGTGAGTTCATGCATTAGCCATGCCCCAGTCAGTGACTCTCTGCTGGTGTTTTGCCTTTGACAAATGGTTTTTCGGGTCACAAGTACACTGAGTTTGAAAATGTAGCTTTATGCCCCTGTATAGTTCAGTTTAGATTTAGAAGCCATTTACAGGGGGTAGGAGTTATGTCTGTAGGTGTACTACCAAGCTAGGGGATTAATGACAGTTTGCACTGTAGTACATTTGAGCGATATAGCTCATCACTGCACATAAAAATATGGTTTGGAGGAGTGATTTTGAAGGGATTTAGATGTCTGAAGGGGGGAGTTGGGATTTTTCAAAGCTAGCTATTTCTCAAGCTGTCTCCAACATACCCTACCTTAAATATTCTTCATAATCCCTACAAGGGATTGAACAGTCTTGGTATAATATTAAATTTAAAAATATTATATAAAATATATATTATTGCAAGAATGCAGCAGAAACACACTGACACTACAAACAGTATTTACACATATAGCACTTGATGGACACACACACACACACACACACACACACACACACACACACACACATATATATATATATATATATATATATATATATATAAAAGCAAATATTCAGGTCACAGAGATGAGCATTAGTTAATTCAATTAAAAGATAATGAACACCACCAGGATGAAAAAATATTCCTGCATAATTAAAAAACATACAAAGTTGTTTCGTACTCATGTAGGCACTACTGTCTGCCATATTCAATATTCAATATTTATTTTGATTGACTGATTGATGAAACATGAGAGGCACAAACTGGGGGTTACACAGCTACTATGCTCCAATTCAGATTGTCACACTGTTTTTACACTGTCATTTCATACAATTATTAAAAAAATATGAGTTAATATAGTCAATAATGGAACATTTACAGAGAGCAAAAGGAGCTCTTGCACTATTGCATTATTGTTAGCTTTATATAACTCATAGCTCATGGCTTTCATTATTTTATAAAACTCACATCACTGCTTTGTCGCAGTATGCAGTAGTCAAAAGGAGCTCTATATTGTTTCTTAGCCCCATTTTAACGTCCAGTTCCAGTTCCAGTCCTCCAGGCCCTACTACAGAACTGTGAGTTAGAAAAGCAAACAGTTGTTTAGACATTTATGAGGAAGTGATGACCCCTGTGTGGAAACTGGATTTTTCTTGGAGGAGATATAGTGAGACACAGAGAGAGAGAGAGAGAGAGAGAGAGAGAGAGAGAGAGAGAGAGAGAGAGAGAGAGAGAGAGAGAGAGAGTAGAGGGCCAGTATTTTTTGGCTTAATATAAAAGACAGCTGCAGTTTCCCGATCATGTCTCAGACAGAGCCTGGGGACCTGCAACAGTGGTCTTTGTTCCACTGTTATGACAGAGCAGTGGAGGAAGGGAGGGAAATGTTTCAAAAACAGGAAATCAGTGAGAAGATGCAAAAGAAGAAAAAAACACCCAAGAACTACCCGCAGGGTGACCTTTGAAGGAACTTTTGATTTTCTTTATTTAAACAGGAAGACAATGCAGAGTTGCAATATAGCAGGTTTTAGTAAATTGCTATTTTCTTTCCATAGTTCCTGGGTTAGTAAAATAATAAAACATTGCTAATTTACAAAAGTGTGCTGTGTAAGCATGCAGTGTTATGTGAAATGGGAAAAATTTGAGTCTGAAAATTTGTTGTTGTTAATCAGTTCTTTTGGAAGGACTGTATTTGTTTTATGGCCATGAAAGTGAAAGATGATTGGCCATGGGAGGTCTTTCAAGAATACGGAGCTGGATGTGCAGCCATATAATGTAAAAGCTTACCAGTTTGAGGCCGGAGGCTAAAGATGACTACTTTGCACCTGATATCTCTGACTGTGCACATTTTTCCTCTGTGCTTAAAACACACAAAGTGACTCAGATGACAAAAAGACAGTTAAGCACACAAAGATGCTGTGATTACAGTGGCACATGAAATTTATTTAAAATACTATACATTTACAATGCAGTGCACCTCTTTAACTCTCTAACTCCGGTGCTGGAGCTGCAACGCTTAGTTACTCAATCGATCAGTTGATCAACAGAAGAGAAAACTGCAACAATGTTGATACATGGTTTATTGCTTAAGTACTTTTTAAAGCAAGTTTTACTGGTGTCAGCCTCTCAAATAGTCTGATAAGACAGTAAACAGAATATGGTAGCATTATAGATTATTTTATGAAGAATGAGTTTACATACCAATAATCCAATTAATGATCACTAGATTGATCGAAAGTTAAAACAAGAAATAAATACTGAACAATAAGTCATGATGTAACGCAAAATGCATTTCTTGATAGAACCAAAAGAAGATCTCATTTAAAGCTACGCCAGTGTGTGTCATGCTTGTTATTTAACGCCCTCTAGTGGTCATGGCACAGTATGTCACATGGTTCTATTTTGTGAATGACTGCAAAGCGTCAGTGGAAATCAGTATTGTTAATATGTTAAACTTAAAATTAGAGATCTCTAAAGTCAAAGTAACATTGCATTTGTCTGTCTGTTTTATAAAACAGCAGCCTGTTTAAAGTGTGACTAAACCGTACATGTAACAGTCAATAAATACCATATAACATATACCATCTAATGTTTTTAGTGTTCAGATGAGAAAGCATGATTTTTAAGTTATTTACATTCATGTGTCTGTTAAAAGAGAACTGAGCATAAATATTAGAGTCAGACTGATATGAACTGATATGAAAACTAGGTGTGTGTAGGTGTGTGTGTGTGTGTGTGTGTGTGTGTGTGTGTGTGTGTGTGTGTGTGAAAGATCTCATGATATTTCTCCCCCTCTAAAATCTGTACCAGTATCAGCTTCAAAAATCCCATAACCGTTGTATTCAAGAGGACTATAGACTATTCGTACTGGTACTGGTTGCAGGTACCCTCCTCAAAGTGTGAGCCTGGACGAATTGATGGCAGTCTGGTGGAGCAAAGCCAGCAGAACATCTGTCTACACCGAGAGCACGTCATCATGTTACATCCTCCGTTCTTCTACAGAACACAAAACACAATAATGTATGTATTAGCAAAGACAACACGACACAACATCATGAGTTTCTGCATGTGCCAGTAAGTAGTAATAGGTGAATAAATAAATACCTGTATTCTGGAGAAGCAGTGAGGGCAGGTCTTGCTATTTAAGATTTTCCAGTCCTCACTCAGATAGTCTGACACAGTGTCCTGCAATGTGTTGCGACCGTATCTGCTCTCCAGGAGCTTCCGCCTCTGCTCACTGCCAGTGTTATAGTCGTCCCACAGAGCCTTTATCCCCTCTGAGACACACACAGAGCACCGCTTCAGAGACACATCGAGACACATCTGCATCCACTGATCATAAAACAACTACTTTCCTGCTATAGCATGTTGTTGCAGAGGTTTATCCAGTCTGAGTAATTTGGGAGGAGAAGCTGAATTCTTTTTTTTTTTTAACTTCATATTTTGTTTCTTAAAAATTATGTTGAGCTTATGTTATAATGAGAGACTCATACTGTAACATTAATGCACAATTGTACTAGTAAGTATATATATATTTCCCAATTTGCACATTTCGTGCAAATTTTGCAAATTCTGAATTAACACAAAAATACAGACACGTATGGTTGTGTACCTTGTGACTGAGGCAGATCCACACCACTTCCCGCTATATCTATTTCTGTCACTTTCTTCTCTCGCTGACAGTCCTCTGCTCCATGGTAAGTCTTTTTGCAGACGACACAGAAGGCATAGCTGCACACGGAGCACATTGCTGCTTTGCTGGACTTCTCCTGAATGACGGCCGAGCCACAGGAACGCCGAGGACAGTACACAATATCTAAGAGGAAGGGGGATAAGAAGGAAGGGAGAGTATTAAAATGTTATTTCTATGTGTTTGTTACTTTGTAATAGTCTTTGTTTTTACAGTTGGTTTGGTTTTGAAATGAAACAAACAAAAAAAAAATAATACACTCCAAAGCAGTAACTGATTCTTTGATTTCCTCAGACACATATATGTTCTTATTCTTATCTCTGGTCATTTTGTCAGGGAAACACACCAGGCATGCAGTCCAGAGTATTCTGTAGCAGGAGACGATCGTAGCGGCTGAACAGCTCCTCTCCTACCAGACTCCTCACCTACCAAACATAGACATAGAGAAGAGGGCAGGAAGAGACAAAGAGTGTGTCAGGGAAATCAGTTAATAAACATTAAAATACAAGAGGTTTCTTTTTCTAATTAATAGTTACAATATATTGCTCAATATTAGCTTATTGTAGATATGTTGGTATTTAGGGGTGTCACAATATTGTATTCTATTATTGTAAATTGATCTAAATGAGTGTTTTGGGTATCAAAATTAAAAGCAGGATTGATGTGCCCCATTTTTTTGTGGGTGAGTGGTTGTAAAGTGTATTTGTTTGTTGACAATGGTAAATTATTGTTATTTGAATAAATTATTCAGATTTGAGCACATGGTCATTACAAAAAGATATGGCAGTTACATTGGTTAAGGTGCTTCATATCATGCAGATGATCTTTTAAAAATTAAATGACAGGTGTGTCTTAAAATCAAATCATGAGAAGGTGGACAGTGTCCACATATATGTGGCCAAATATTGCATGTGAGAATATAGACAAAACATATAATTTTACAAAATATGAAGCACTGTTATAGATTAAAATGTCCATATGTAAACAGTAATGACCCTATTATATGATAACATAAACTTTATTATATATTTAGTATTATTACTTTTATTACTTTAAGTTCATTTAAGTAATGCTTCTGTACTTTTCCAGTGAGTTATTGAGGTTGGATTTTTAAAGTATAGTATTGATACTTTTACAGTACATACTTCTTTCACAGCTATAAAAACAAACAAGAAGAATGGGCCCTTTAGAAAGAGGCTGCAGTTGGCAGACAGACAGGTCAGGAATGTACCTGTGCAGGCGTTGGAGTGGCAGTGCAATCTGCCTGAGGACAGGTGACGCCCTGCACGTTCCCCTCTGTTATTTGGAGCTTACAGAACTGGCCGAGACAAGCCTGGCAGAAGATGTGGCCACACTCAGGCAACTGCACACAGTCCGAACCGAGCCAGGGCATGAAACACACACCGCAGTCAAACCCTGTGGTGGCAAACTGTTTCTGTTGCTGAGTGGCGTTGTAGATCAAGAGCTGGGACAGGAGAGCTTGTGATGGAGTCAGGCAGAGACGAGAGGGAGTTTGGTCTTTGTTTGGAGTGGATTCTCTGGGGTGGATTGGCAGAGAAGAAGCTCCTTGCTCACTTTGATCTAGTGGACCTGAAGAGCTAGAGGGAACTGAGACACTCCCTTCATTTAAGAAATCTGCAGCATTTAGTGAGTTCTGGCTTTGGTCTTGGGTGCTGTGTTCATCAGAGGGAAGCTCCAACAGAGTATGGATGTCCAAAAACCTGAGGGCATCTTCTTTAAGAAACTGCACCCAGGTGAAGAGAACCACAGTGCCTCCATTGGCCTGGTAGAGATCAGTGAGCTGGCCAGCCAGTGCAGAGAGCTACAGGAGGAGAGGACAGACAGACTGATGCAATCTTCGTTGACCCTCTGCAATCTGCATTCATTTCTTTATCTGCCTTTGCGAGGCACACCTTGTAAATACGACCAATAATGCTTTCACTGACCCACATTTTGCCTGTAATGATTACCTGTGTGTCTGTGAGCCAGCTGCATGTGAGGGTGAAGGAGGGAGGGGAAGAGGATGGGTAGTCTACAGGGAGTTCAAAGGTCAGAAGCAATGGAGGTAGGAAAGATATCTCATACTGCCTCAGGGAGTCACCTGCATCACGAGATAACAGAACCAAAGCAAATAACCCAGAAACAACCTTCTTACATCATACACCACTTTATTTTAGTTTTTATTCATGCATCATTTTGTGAGAAAATTGTTCCAAAATATTTTGTCAACAAGCCATACAACGTGTTTCATTTAGTTCCCCAGATTTTTTTTTATATTCACAGAATCAAAATTCTTCAGTGACATAATTTTTTCTCTAGTCGCTTCATTTACCTTCTTTCAGAGCCACAGTGAAGCCAGCAGGAAGCTCAACACACACTCGGAATCCTCCGGCAGACTTCGTCTCATTCAGGACGAACTCCTCCGGACCAAAGATACTCTGGAGAACGAGCAGTTCGTCTTCCTGCTCCGCGCTGTTCGCGCTCATACTTCCACTCCCAAACTTCACCTCCTCCTCTTGCGTGCTTCCTTGCTTCCTCGAAAATAAACTTTGTTTCCTGGTTGACTTTATACTTCCGTTCACATTTGTTCGTCAAACCTTCGCCGCCAGCCTTCACCTGTTCCTGGTTCAGGGTGGTTGGTCTCTCTGTTGACTCATAGGTGTGTGATGTAAACTCTCAGGGAAACACAGCAACGTCAATCTGCTCTTATGATGTGAAACACTGCCAGTGATAGTCATGCGCCCTTTGTGTTACGTCATCACGTCAAATACAACTTTCTTGGAACAAACAACATTTGTAAATTAATGTTGTTGAAAAGATTAAACCCTGAGTGCAGTCTGCAAGGAGCCACATTATTAATCACACACTACAGTACATACACTGACACTGTTTCTGTCTTGGAATGTTTTTATGATGCAAGTGTAATGTAACTCCTGAGGGTGGTGCTACAGGAGAGGCCTACACAGTTCCTACAGCTGATTGGTGGCTCATAGACTGAGATTGGTCATTCTGTTTATGGAATATTATGCTCAGTACATTGGATTTTTATATTTGTTGTGTCTGGGTGGAAAATGTGGCACTAGAAAACATCCACAGGGTCACTTGAGTCATCATGAGTCACCCTCCACAAACGCAGTAAACGTCATTCATGTAATCTAGCCAGTAGTTTATGGAGGCCTGGCTCTGAACCAAAGCTTTGTACAGATAATTAATCAACAACCTGAAACCAGCTACTGTGCTAGAAGGGCTACAATGCGCCTGACAAGTGGTGACACATATGATATCAACAGTAATTAGCCTAAATGTGTGTACTGCCACACTATACATTTACATTATACATTTATAATGCTAAATTCCGTGAAGCTAGTGTAAGGTGAAACATAAGTATATAAATATAATAAGTCCATCAGAAACATGGATGAGACGGACTGGGCAAGGCAAAAAAAAAAAAAGGATTCCATCGTACCAGTGAGCAGAATACAAACAATCATATAGATCATACATTCTTCAGCTTAGAAGTCATCTTGATTTTAGAAACAGTAATTTGACTCAATGAGCACTTCGAAGCATTCTGGAGCTTTCATTCTCATCTCAAGGTCTTCATCAGTAACTGGAGTTTACTTCTGTTGGAGTTGTCATCACACGTATGAAACATACTGTAGGATGCCAGCTGAACCGTAACAGGTGAGATGACTCTAACTGCTGAAGACCTTGAGATGAATGAATTAAAAATACTAAGAATTAGTATTGTGTGTGCTGCCTCTACCTTAGACATTTAGTGTTCAATATTTGTAGATATAGATAGATATAGATGTTATTAGAACAAAGTGTAAACCTACAGGTATAAATAATGATTATGGCACAAAATATTCAGCCAAATATATAAAGTTAAGAGTCAGAATCAGAGAACAAAGTGATGTGACAAAAGTGTATAATAATGTTAGGTGGATAAAGTTATTTAGTGTATGAAATGTTAGTGTCCATCAGTTGCAGCTGTAGTTTTCCTTCAGGTTGACTTGGCTCTCCAAGACCTTCTCTGCCATGCTCAAGGGCTTGGAGACTCTTTGGGGTTTCAACTTGACACTCATGGGCCTGGGTACTGTTTTGGATTTCAACATGGCAGTCAAGGGCTTGGGGCCTCTTTGGGACTTAAACACAACACTCTTCTGGATCCCATCAGCAGATGCTGGATTGAAAGAGACAGACAGACAAAGTATTTACATGCTCTGTTCATCCAAGAGATAAACACAATTACAACGATTCAAAACACAGTGACAAAGGTACACATTGTCATTTTATTAAAAGCTTATTCAGTGATATTTCTGAGCATCAGTGCTCCTGGCGTAGGGTTTTGTATGGCGCTGCTGTTTTTTGGGTTGGATGGTAAGGTCCTCATTCCCACCTGACACCCGGATACACTCGTCCTTGTGTCTTTCGTCCCATGCCTTCAGCTTGCAGTTCCTGGAGCAATAGAAGACCTTGTGGCAGCGACTACAAGCGGTCAGCTTCACAGACACAGAGCGACCGCAGTGATAGCAGAACTTCAACACTGGCCTCCTGACAAGAGATTCGCACACATAGAGTTGAAAAAAGGCTCCAGGAAGATTTGATTTTCCTTATTTTGTCTCTCAGCTCTGTGTGTTTACACTGTGTGTATGTGTGTATACCTGTGTTTTTCATGGATAGGTGGTAGACTTTCAGATTTGGGGAGTGGCACATTGGAACCTGCCCCTGTGTACACAAACCTCTCTGTGCTGCTGGTACCTGTTAGAACACATACAAACACACACTATGATTTACAGACACACTCACAAACACATGTTTATGTTTCTGCTTTCAAAAAACATAAATCCATTGTACTGACCATTCAGTGTGAGGTGTTGTTCTCTCTCTATATTCTCTCGCTCCCTCTGGACAGCAGTCTGTCTAAGCAGATCTCCCATCATTACCAGGAGCTGGCGCCGTGCTTTGAATGTTTCCCTCTCACGCATGTTCAGAGCATGGAAGGGAGTTTTGGCAATACGTGAGTCCTAGATAGTAACATATGACATACAGGCAGCTAATCAGAACCTGTGTCCAACACCACTGGCATGCATGGAGGGGGCAAAATATTATAAATACCTGTCAAGATAATACAGTCCAGAGAAACTTGAAACTTGAATCAACACAAACTAATCCAAAAATCTGATTTATTGCAAGACATTGGTATTTGTATTCAAATGAAAAGGATACAACAGATGCTGTGTTACCTGGTTGAAGGAGTAGTGCGCATAGTCCACTGCAGTTCCCACAACATCACCCACAGCAACTGGCATCAAGATGTCGGCACCGGCCTTGGCTAACATGTCCAACTACATCAAGGACACACACACACACACACACAGACACACACAGGCGCGATTCAACCCTATACTGTCCAATGACTCAAAGAAACAAAAACATATGTTTTCATTACTTTATAATTACATATACGCATATTCATTTCTGAATATGTAAGTATTATATTCTGTTTCTTCCAGTACATACTCCGAAATGTTAAGTGTTGGTAGATAAAAACCCATTTCATTGATGGTTTTTGAGTTCAATTAAATGTGACTCATTTGAAGATCACATTTATCTGTGTTATTTTGGATGGCAGTAAATTTAAAAAAAATGACTTTAGATCTGGGCATTTCATGTATTCAAAGAATAAATGATCTTTAGACACCTGTACTGTAAACAGACTAAAACAAGTTTGTGTTTGAGGACATAAAACAGAGTGAATTCATTAGGCAACGTCACTTTGGAAATTTAGAAATGCCTGACAAATGTTGCTGTACCAAAAGTCAGCTGCTGACTGTACGTGCTGGAAAACTAATTTCCTTTTTGTGTGTTTCATGTCTAAAAGATGAAAACAGTACCTCTCAAGGATAAATTCCTATCTCTCAAAACCCACATACAGTGTATGGATATTTTTCTGTGTTTGTGTGTGTACCAGCTTAGTTCTGTTGCCACCTAAGTGGTAGTTGATGTTGGCGAGGGCACAGAGGGCACTGCCCACCCTGTGACCAAGGGGGATGTTAGGATTTGCACCTCCATTCAGCAGCTGCTCCACTGCCTGCACAGGGAAACCGGTTCAAGTTCAAGGTTTTGTACGTTTGTGCGTGTGTGCGTGCAAGGAAGAGTGAGAGAGGACTAAGGTTACCAGATCATTTCCACTTGCTATAGCCAGGGAGAGTGGTGAGTGTCCACTCCAGAGGAGATCTGTGCTGGCTCTGTGCGAGAGCAGGAGGGCTACCACCTTACTGACATTCTGTGGGAAAAAAAACAAACAAACACACAGATCACTTTAATGGACAGCACTGATGTGGCATTCGTGTTGGTGTCGAGCATCTACTGACCCGGTAGTCGCTGTCTCTCTGGCAGGCCACGTGCAGAGCTGTATGGCCTCCTTCTTTGAGATGTGGGTTCTTATCTGTGCTCAGTGGTTCCTGGTCCTTCATGGAAATCTGCAACCAAAAGAAATTGACTGAAACTCTTTTATTGCAATTAGTAGTAATTATGCTTGAAAAACCTTATAGGATAAAACCACACACACACCTTATCCGGTTCATAGATCTCGTTCTCATCGCATGCCTGTGCGTCTGGATCAGTGAGAGCATGAAGCAGCATCTCTGTGATTTTAGGACCTGCTGGACCTGGCAGAGCTGCAGCCACATGCAGAGGATACAGTCCTTTTCTCTGCAAGAAAGGATGAGAAGTTGAAGAGAATTTCATAGTTTACCTGAACTATGAATGAAGGATTGTGGAGGCATATTTTGTTTTGTTTATGGGGTTTTGTTGGATTGACCTTTGAGGCATCATTCATTTATTTATTTTGAGGTTCAATAAACGTGCATCCCCCCTCCTGATAATTTTGTTATTATTAATAAAAATATGTATCAAAGGAAGGAGTCAATATCCATAGTAAAAATAAATAATTTCCTGCCTCAGGTGGAAGAGGAATGTCAGTGCGAGCTCCAGATAACAGCAGCCTCCTGACGGCCTCAGTGTCAGCTGCCATGATGGCTAAAAAGAGGACAGGCATGGGGACCTTGGATATGTTGGGGTCAGCTCCTCGTTCCAGTAACAGCTTCAGGGTGCTCAAACGAACACGGTGTCTGGACAGACAAGCACACAGCACATCGAATTTACAGAGAAGCACACAAACAACAGAACAGAACAGAGCAGACAGCACAGCAAAAGAGAGGGCAGAACTGACTCAGTTTTCATGGCAGCCATTTTGCGTACAGTCTCCTGTGTGTCAGAGCGCTGAGGAATCCCCGTGTGACTCAGCGCTTCCGCTGACCGTTGCATCACTTCCTCTGTGACCTGGATTTTGTAGCTGCTGACGGAGCAGGCAGAGTCAAAGGTCGGGTTTGGGGACAGTTCTTTGTCTCTGACCTGCTGCAGATGAGTTGAGTGAGACAACAGTGAAAACAAACAAATACTCACTTATCAAATCTATTACATTCTGCACTTCATACCTGAACTCTCCCTGCTGCCTTAGCTCGACATTCCTTCCACTGCACGCTGCCCAATGCGATGTGACCATCCAACACCTGAATGGAACGCTCCACACGAGGCATGTCCTCACTTCCTCTCCATTCTCTCTCCTTCACATCCTCTTCATGAGTATTCCTTACTCTCCCTTCCACATCTTCGTCAGCCTCCTCTGTCACTTCTATATCTTCTCTTCTTGACTCTGTCTCTCTCCTCTCACCAAGCTCTAAATCTCCATTTCTGCATGTTTGACCACATCTGCTCTCTGTCTCTCTTTCCGCCACTTTGCTCTCTTCCTCCAACTCCCTCCTGTTCCTTTCATCTCTAACCCGTCCCTCTTTCTCTGTCTCCTTGCAGTTTCCTTCCCCTCCGTCTCTCCTCTCCTGCAGGTGTTCAGTGTCTGAGGGGATCTCATTTAGGCCAGACCAGTGCTCAACGATGAGCTCACTGTCACTGGACACTTTACTGCTGTGATGTAAGATGTGCTCAGATAATTCTTCTGCTGTCCTAAAAACACCACAACAGAGAGGAAACTTAAGTTAGGACTTAAACCAGCTTGTTTTAAAGATACTGCTGAAGGGAGCATACATGCATGTTATACCAACATATTCAAAGCACAACTATCCATAGTATGACAGAATTAATAAAGTTTCTGCTGAATGATATGTTAGGGAGGTTATATCAGCTACATTCTTACAGGTCAGAGATGGGACTCCTGTTGGTCTGGCTGCTCAGCATTGTGTTAGTGGTCTGAGGTCTGTTGTTAAGTCTGGGTGTGTCCACTTGGCTGATCTGGAGACTATTCCCGCATGTAGATGGGGACCTCAAAGTGTGTTGACACATTACAGGGCATGTTTCAACTGTCTGTACAAAACACGATTTCATACATGTGAACTACAGATGCAGAGGAGATGAGGAAACATAGATAAAAACTACATTCGGCAGAATCTTACTTGAGTTTTGGCAGGTGCTTCAGTGAAAGTGGCGTGCAGAGAATGAAAAGGGTAGTAGAGGACATGACACACAGCCAGAGCAGACATGCCTTCACAGTTCAACTTGTCAATATCAGCACCCATATCCAACAACAGCTGTATCACATCATTGTGGCAGTTTACCTGTCAGGTACAAGAAAGAAAGCAGTCAGAGAGACAAACCGGAGACTAGAACCAAAGAATAATCATTTATTTCTACATCTGGGCATTTGTTGTAATTGTTTAACATGATTGTTGAATATCTGAGTACAGTGCAGGTTTTTCGATATAGAATGGGAGCCAATCAGAGAGCAAATGAATGACAACTATATCAATAAACAAAGGACAAAAATAATGGTAATGTGTTACTGTGGCAGCAATGAGTGCAGTGTGTCCCTGTGAATCTGCTACATCAGGATGGACCAAACCAGTCTGGAGGATCTGTGACACAGCGTGCAGTTCTCCTTGAGAGGCATGCTGGATCAACAACTCTGAACTGACTTCCAAAGGTCCTTTTGGACCAAAACTTTCCCTGTTCAGAGAGAGAACAGCTGCCACGTCCCAGCCCAAGGTTTCAGCCTGGAGTCTTATAGAAATACACACACAGATACACACATTATTGACATATTTTCTTTTACTTAGTGTTTTGGTATCAATAATCAACACTTTTTTGATGTATGTCTGACCTGTGTTTGTGTATGTGAGCCTGCATGCGGGCCTGTAAGGGCAGGGTGGATAGCGGATCTCGCTCACAACCCTGGTGCTGGTAAGTATCTGGCTCCCACAGCTCTCCGTAAAAGTGTTGATCCAGCTCTCTTCTTCGACCGGGGGGTAGCGGTAAATGTTCGCCATCTGTTGAGTAACTCTCAATGCCAGCAGGGAGGATAAAATTCTCATCTGACAGCAGATTTCTGTCCGTATCCACCTGAGGAGGACGGGGGATTTAACGGATCTGTTTTAAGTCAAGTCACAAATCTCATATGGTTTTTCATTGTAGCAGTACCTGAGAGTCTGTCCTGGCTTCTGTCTGTAGAGCACTAGTAGAAGGCTGGTAATGAGAAGAGAGGAGCAGAGAGGTCAAGTGGAAATATTTTGCTAATTTATACTTAGCTTAGTGAATTCACTAGACACATATTTTACAGGTGTGACTCCAGCAGTTTTAGGTTCTACTTCCTGTTATGTTCATACATTATTGTCCAGCATGGGGGAAAGACAAAGCGAATGTTACTTATGTTGTGTTATTTAATGTGAGAACATTAAATAAACAGATCCTTTAAAAAAGAGCAAATACACTGATTTGCTTTATAGAGATGATTTGGGTCAGTACAATAGTAGCAGAGACATGATCATGTTAAAGCAATGCTGTTTTAGGCTGCAGTACCTCTCTATCTCCCTGTTAGTGAGATAGTGAGTGGTGAACATGTACCTGAATGGTGGTGGCTGGGTCCATGTAGGCAGCATATTCAGGAAAGCGCTTCAGGCTAAAGCCCTCTTCTACGGAGGCACAGAGCTTTAGCAGGCGCTCCCCGAGCCACAGGCCCACGTCCTTACGCCCATCTGGATAACTAACCACGCCTGGACCAAACCTCTGGTCTGCGTGGTACAAACCCTGAGAGGAGGGGAGAGGTCCATTGCTACTTTCTGATTTTAAAAGTACTTTCAAAATGCATTATTCACGTCATTCCTCCATCTGTTTCACCTGAAAGGTGGTTCCATCAGGGAACAGCTGTTGTCCGTATCCTTCCTTTCTGTTAAGGTAGAACTTGCCAGTGAACTTGTGGCCTGTGGGCCAGCAGTACAGTCCATCCCCATGTCTGTAGTCTTTGTAGAAAGAGCCCTCATAGTACTAAACAAAGCAGCAGACAGGCATTCAAAGTGACATCCACACAAGACATACCAGAACAGAACAGAAAGTGTCTATGTTGCAATATAAATTCCTAAAATGAACTCTTGCCAACATAAACTGGAAATAAGGCCCATATACTATAACATGAATATTTCTTATGATTTTAATATTCACACCACCTCTCCATTCCTCCAGCTGTATTTTCCTCTGCCGTGTTTGAATCCGTTCACAAACTCTCCCTCGTATCTGGATCCGTCGGGCCACTCCTGAACACCGAGCCCTCGTCGTCTCTTTTCACCGTCTTGAGCTCCTCCGTGGCCGTCGCTCTGCCTCCCTGCACCCGGCTCCGGACGACCTCGCCCCGGTGCTGCCACCGCCGAAGCCACCGCCACAACACCTTTGCAGGTCGACAGCATTCTAACCGGGCGTACCTGTTCTTAAAACAACTCACCTGAATCCATTTCAGCACAGCAGCTGGTGCAGTATCTACATTATGGGAATAATTAACTATTTAAAGTATTTAGAGGCTAAAACTTTAGCTGAGAGAAGTCAGATTTTAGTTTTGACTCGCCCATAAGCGCCGGTTGCCATGACGACAATGGGATCCGTGTGAGCAACCACGCATGCGCAAAGTCACAAAGTAAAAGAGTTTAAAACGTTTAATTTTTAGGCTCTCGGCACTATTTTTTTTATTATTATTATTTTAACCTAAATTACTAAAATGTAAGGTTCCCCTCCCCATATAAATATATATTAAAACAAAAACAAAAAATGAACACTTTTCTGAATCATTCATCAAGAATTCCACAGCTTCAAGAAATAAGGATTGATATTAACTTATGAGGAGTATTAAAGGATTTTAATGGCCTTTTATTCATCAGTTTGAGTCAAATCTGTTCCATGTCCTTCAAATAACCTGTGTTTAGTTACCTTCAATTTTTAATTCTACTCAGTTTACTCATTGAAGGTACTCAGTTACCTATTAAGGAGTTTTTCCAATTAGAAAGAGATTTTAGATAGCTGCTATGCAGAATTTTGGATCATTAGAAATTAAACATTCACAAATGAATTTATGCTTATTTGGAGATTCCTGACTGCAACAAGGAGGAAAGCGCTTACAGACTGAAGGCAGATTGGTAATGAAATATGAATAGTATTAAAAAATAAACTTTTAGTTTAAAAGTTGGTCATTGACAGAGAGAAGCCTTGTTAACCCTTGTTAAGTCTAAGTGTTCATCTATATAGGGTCAGTGAAGCAGGACCACCCTGTGAGTGTGTCTGAGCTCATATGTCACCTGACACTTTTTCCTGTAACTGACACTGCAAAAGTGGGTTTCAGCCTTTATGTTACAGCAGTTAGGTTGTGGAGGTTATGGATGGTGGAGGATGGAGTTGACATCCCATTCATCAATGTAGCCTTATTAGAGCTGTGTGGAGAACTATATTCTATTGTACATCATCCAAGATGAACTACCTCAGTTATTGATGTTGCATAGTGTTGTGTCCAAGAAGTAGAAACAAGGCTGTAAACACTGAATAACTCTGGATAACTTTTTTGCAGTAACAATAAATCAATAAATCAATAACAGCCCAGTGGAAAGTCTGCAATGATACTCTTTAATCCTGTAAATGTGATAAATGATAGAAGAAAAAACATCTGGTTATACTGTTTCCTTTTTAAACTCACCCACCAATTTAAAGCAGGCAATAAAATAACAGAAGCATCATTTCTCTAACTTAAAGCTTTTAGACTGTACAACAGCACGGTTTAGTAAATGAACAACATATTCCTCATCCTCAGCAATTAACTATTTTATATTTGAATCATGCAAAATGTGTCCTGGAATCAGAATAAAAGCTATATTCAAATAACCTTCTTCATAAAATCCTTGTTTGTGTGTACGCAGTAATTCATTTAGCGTGATTCTGATTTAAAGGTCACTGTAAAAGAGATGCCCTGTTCTCATGTTTAATCACACCTGACGCTCTGATATGCTCTCCTTCCCACAAACATGACACCCTCACAAGTATCGTGTTTGCATTTTGCTCACACAATCACAGATCAGATCATGATTTGTGTCCTGCCCATAAATGAAATTAAACATAAAGCAGTTCTCTTATCTGTACTAATCACACACTGAATAAACACATCAACACCCCGTATGGTTGTTTAACACACTTTAAATGAGGCAGCTCTATTACAAAGCCTTCAGTTCATTCCTCACCTTCCCTACTGTTGATATTCAGTTACACTATAAATTGAGGGAAAACATCCCTTTATTCATTTTCTATAAATCTAATCTACTGTATAGTGTTTGCTCCATGAATTTATGGTACAAAGGCTCCCAAACACTTAAAGATTCAGTACCCCTCTCATGTTTTCCCTTTTCATACACACAGGAAGCATGTGCACTTACCTGCATTGTGTACAGTCTCCACTATGTAGTTAACAATTGACATGCCGTGCAACTAAAGCATAATGGCTGTAGAAGTAGGGCAGATGTGATCTATAATATTACAGCAACCGCATACCTTCACCTATTGTCTGTTCAGCAGGTATGAGCGCAGTGTGTTCATTGGACACCTGCTGCTTCTATATTTGTTTTCTGTTTAGAAACAGTCTGTTTTGTTACATAGCAGTTACTCAATGGACAATTAATGCATCAATATGTCAGAGATATTTGTATACAGCTGACTGAGGTCACAGCAAGTTCAATAAAGTGCTTCCCGTCAATGTATTTTCCTCGCTTTGTTCTCTGTGTTTCACAGTATGGGTATTTTTAGCTCTATGGAACATGGAACATTAACTGTGAAGATTTGAACCACTTCATTCATTTATTAGTCAGCTGTTCAATTCAAGAAAAAAAAAAACGTAAATACTCTGTTAAAAACATTCTTCAAAATTACATAAAGTGTTTACAAACAATAGTGACAAAAATATCAGGAAGACACAGCAGGGACTGAGTGCTTACATACAGTATATACACATTTCCACCATCATTCTGCCTCTGAAGTTTCTCAGAGGTCGTTCAACATGTAACATAACGAATATTTTCTTTTATGGACAAAGGCAAACACACATTTGACAGATTAGACAAGGTTTACTTAAAATTCTCATAGCGGGTTGAGGTCAATTATTTTTTTAATATGATCTATATCGTCAAATGACAATTATCCAACTAGAAATTCCTTAAGGCCATATTCTCCATGAAATGACCAAGTTAAAAGAATTTGCCTCATTCCTACTGCAAATGTGCACCAGATTTGAAAAGAATGTTAAAACATGAAGATAAGTATACGGTAAATTCCCTTCAGTCTTCCCTTCAGGAAGTTGATTTGAGTGCACTGTACTGGGAGACAGAAGATGTAAAAAGGCAGGGGAGTTTTCAAGCGTTGCTCCTTTCATCTAATGTGAAAGTCTCCATGGGGCCTTTGCTCAGAGCCTTGATGTCTTCCAAGAGACTGGACGGGGTCAAAATGTGAGAAGACCCTGGAATCAAAGAAACATTAACAGTCAACAGGATTTCATAAGAACTAAAGAAATGTTCCCTGCACAGTCAGTAAACGACTCAGAATAAGTGTAATCAAAGTTCTGTAAGATGCAAACATTTATATGTTCAGGGGAGAAGGTGATTTAATCTGTTTAACCTCTGTTCATGCTCACCTATGATGACCTCACAGGACTTTACTGCCTGGGTGACCTCGTAGGCAGAACGCATCTCAGAGAAGCTGATCCCCCCTAGAACAAAGATGATGAGGCGAGAGCCACTCCGGCGTTCATCCTGAGAACTGGCTTTGTGCTTCTGTCGGGCACTGTGGAGCAGAGGATGGACACAAGAAATATAGACAGAAGCATTAGAGGGAAAAGTTGGAGCTAACAGCCTGAGCTTAAAGTAGTAGCACACATGACCAGTGGAGGGCGCTAACTGATTAATGGTAATGTATAGGGGAAACTAAGCTCTGTGGCCAACAGAAGTTTATGATACTTACACATTTATTTAGCAAAATCATCTTCACAATCACAAATAAAGAGCACTTTCATGATTTTGGGGGCATAAAATGCAATGTTCAGAAGCAAGAAGAAGGGGTGTCGTTTAGCTCAGTGTTTGGTCTAGCCCGTTTAGAGCAGCCACCCCATGATCAAAGGCTCAGTCCTTGCTGCGGAAGCCCAGGGTTCGACTCCAACCTGTGGCTCTTTACCGCATGTCATTCTCCATCTCTCTATCCCCACATTCCTGTCCCTCTTCAGCTGTGTCTGTCAGAAATAAAGTTTGAAAGGACAAAAAAAAAAAGAAGCAGCAGCAAGAAGAAAATGGTATGCTATGCCACAGTCACAAGACTGACCACACTAAGTTTTAAGTGCATCCTCTGTAGTCTCATGTAGTCACTTTCTTAAGACTGATAAAAGCTTCATGACATTTTATGTCATGGGAGAAAACTCATCACAGACCGTGTTACAGGCATCCAACCAAAAACTAAAAAAAACCTGCTGACTTCAGGACGAGGAAAGTGGAAGTGCAAAGGTGACTCATTTGCAGGTTTCAGGACTCTATCCTGCAGCAGTCTACTGACCCAGTTCTAGCAGGATGAAAAATAAATACTGCACCTGACAGCACCGGAGCCATTCCAGGCAGCAGGACACTCAGACTGGTGCGGCCATTCTTTGGTGTCCAGTTTGTTCTCCACAGCATCCTGAAAGTAACACGTTTTAAACTTATCTTTTTTACAGCAGTTCAGTCTTGAACCACACACAAGGTCATTAATGAAAGTACTGACTTTTGCTTGCATTTAAAAAGAGACTATTTACAGAATGTCACAAATTAAATAGACACCACAATACACAATTATGTTTTCATGTATAATCACATGAAAATAAGACTTATATTTTTGCTAGGAGTTTTTTATACCTCCACCATAATTTCTTCTTCAAACCAGGAATGAGAGGGTGAGGCGAGGCAGCTGCAATCAGCAATCCTATGAACTGTTCCTTTAATAGGAGGTATCCTATTGTATATCTAGGACCTCTAAGCAACATTAAGGGATTTCTAAAATGCTGAATGCTGAAATGTTGAACTGCCCAGTGATCACATTACTACACTGTGAAAGTACTTAATTAATAGCTTAATCATTGAACTACGGATAAAGCACAAAACTACAGGACACTTCTGCTAACTACACGATGCATCAGGGGATGTCAAAACACAGTTTAAGATTAGTCACTAGACACTAGTCTGTTTCCTGCTGCAAGAGCTGTTTCCAGGAAACCAGGTGCTTAGGTGGTCAAGACTGCTCGGAAGTGGCCGTTTCAGGTAATAACGGGAAGGAAGTGAAAATGAGGAGAAGACACTAAAGAAGGTATTATGTTACAGATCAGTCAGATGACTTTAAGGGACTTTAAAGTCTCCTTTGTGGCTGAGAATTTCCTCTTGCCCAGACATGATTTGATGTTTAGAGTTTCAGCTCGGTGTGGAATTACAGAACTGAGATCCACACATCAGGTCATAATTCAGACAGAACTTTATGTTGTAATCATGGGGAATTTGAGTAACTGCTTGTTAGTTCCCCATCCATTTCTGAGAACTGGACAGCAGACTTTTAAATGAAATAGCTTGATATATATTTTCCTCATTGTTTTATGGATTACAGCTCAATTTACCGGAGTCAAAACAAACAGCCACAAGCAAACTTATTCACAAAAGAGAGTGAAAAGGTAAATTAGAGTACTGCATGTCTCTTTTCAGTTTAAACTTTAAAGCAGCAGGTGACAGTGACATCCAACCACCTTTTACATGGAACACGTGTAACATACAAAAAGCATTTGAGGACCGGTACAGACGGTTCAGGCTGAATCAGAAGCGTCATCCCCTGGGGATCAACACACAATAGGTGTATCATTGTGCCTTATCAATGCTAAGACGTATACAAATACATAAAGCACACAACACAAACATACAAGTGACGCAGCTTATCAGATGACCTGGATCTGAAAACCTTTTGTGCTGCTTTTACTGTGCAGACCCTTTCTCACGAATACCAGTGGGAGTGGGACCGTGGGGTAAGACTGTGACCTACATCGAGTTAAATGTGAGATTTAAAGAATAATTTATATTAACTCCCAAACATTTGCTTCTATTCTACATCCTATCCATACCCACTTCAAATTATTTCGACTTAATTCACTGTCCATTATTGATAAACCTCCCTTTAAGCAAAAACAAAACAAAACAACAAAAAAATATTTTTTTTAGTTTTGGAAAAACTGCATGAAAATAATTCTTCTCACGGACCTCCATCACGTCTTTTATGACAGGAGTCCATCTGGAGAGATTGTACGTCTGCTCCTGGGAACGATCCCGCCTGGATGGTTTACGTGAGAAGAAACTAGGCTGGAAACAAGAGTACGAGAGAAGAAACAATAAGCAGGATTTAGAGACTGAATGACAGAACTGAAGAAGATCAACAAAACAATAATGTGACACAGAACTAAAAAATATAATAAAACCCAGAGGGAATCACGGAGAAAATTCCAACGAGTAGCTACAATTTATCATCACTGATAGTTTTATATCGTTGATACACCTGTCTACATTCAGTCAATCAACCATTTCCCCCTCTGCTCATACCGATGTGATGATAGGAACTCCGAGTTCTTTCCAGTTCAGGATGAACTCTCGTTCGTCTTCAATCTTTACATGCTGGATGAGTTTGCTTAAGTTCTCATCTGTTGTTCCTGTTCACACACAAAAAAACAAACAAACCTTTCTTGTCATTCTCACATATCAAGTCGAACTGCAGGGGATGTCTTGACCTGGATATCTGTTATCTGTTTTCAGAATATCCACTGGCTACATCAGAAGCCCAGATACATTGACTGTTGCTGAGATTGTATTCTGGCCGACTGATTGTTATTGCCTTTTACTGATTTCTGATTGTCTCCTGATCACAGCACTCAGAAAAATCTTTGGAAGAAGAAACTATTTCAGAGAGTGCTAATGAGCAGACAGTAAAATGAGACCTGGTTGGTGTACCGTTGAGACTGAAGATGTATAGCAACACAGCTCTGATCTTGTCGTGGGTGCTGTATGGGTGGAGCAGCACAGGCAGCAGGGTCCTCATGGGATCCTTCACTTTCATTCCATCCACGTCTGAGCCCACTGCGAGGTCCTACGCAAAGACAAGCATTTTTTATCTTTTGGTTAGGCTGGGAATATTCTGAACGTTTGCAGGAGGTGGTCACAGAAAGGTACTCTAGAGCTCATAGGGAGTGTCACTAAATCCCTACCAGATAAGGGCCAATGTTTGTGGTCATGAGACCTTCTACCTGATAAATGTCATCTCTACTCACTAAACCACCATCCACTCACTGACTTACTGAAGCAGGTTTAAGTGGTAAAGAACAGATGACAGAGCACAGACACACCTGTTCAGCTTTGCAGAGTTTCTCCACATTGTTTGAGAAATGTTTCATACAGTCCTCGGCCAACTGCAGGTGAACGGTTTTCTAAGAGTCAGACAGAGGGACACATAAACAGTACATTATAATAACACCATTATATACATAACATAAACAGAGAACAATGTGCTGATGGGGTATTGTTAGTGGAGTTTTTAAAACGCTTCCCATTAATGAGAGAGTCATATCACAGAGGCCATAAATCATGACTTTCCATTGTATTTGTTTTACTGCTGAAGTCAGCCTCACATAATACCAGTCCTTAAAGGCACCACACCCAACCTCAACAATGATCACATAGCTCTAATTACTCGTAGGAAGCAAATAATATTAAAGTTGGAGCCTCATTTGACTCTGGAAAAAGTTCTGTTAATAATCTCAACCTTGAGTTGAAGAGAGGACTTTAAGATGAGGGCAACATACTACTCCAGAACAACTGAAATATACTGTGACACCATACCTCAGTCAGCTGTTTACGGAATGAGGGCATCTTCTTCATCATTTGGGCCAAATTGCTAATTGTGATCTGGGAAAAAAAAACATATATTTTAAGTATGAAATACACAGCTCATCAGTTAAGCACCTAGAGAAGAAACCACAGCTCTGTACCTTCCCATCGGGCTGCTTCTTGCTAGCTGAGATTTCCTTTACCATCTTGGGGATTTGCCTGTTGTAAGAAAAAATGCAATTAGGGTTGGCACAAAGGAGACAAGAGCAGGACACCTCCATCCTTTAGGATCTTGCACACTTACTCTGAGACCTCAGCGATGTGCTTGTGCCTCAGCTTAACCCAGAGCATGTCGTCCTCATTCAGCTGGGCCTGCTTCTCTGAGCCATCTTTAGACTTGTACCTGGCCACAAAAGTAATCAGATGATTTTAAAAATAGCTGGTCTGCCATATGAACTTGGTGATATGGTGCAATGAGCATATAATGGATGTGTGTGTAGCGTGAGATACAGCAGGAAAAGCTTGTATTACTTGTAGATGTCGTTCTGGATATCAATGAGGTCATAGGCCATGGCCTGGTAGGTCAGCTCATGCAGGATGGGGCTGACAGGGTCAAAACCTCTCTCCACGATCAGCAGCTGGGCCTGGGTCTTTCCCTTATGGTAGGAGGGAAACACACAGATAAAAAACATTAAATAAAACAGCAATTAATTTAATACAAACAGCGGTTATTCATTCTGACACACTGCGTGACTGATACTGAGCAACCTCTGCAAACAGGTTTCTGTAGAGGGGTAACATTAACTCAATCTGCTTAAGGCAAAGGATTATGTTGAGCTATCTTTGTGAAATAATGCTATATGTTCAGGTTCATATTTACTCCCTGGGCTAAGACTTTGCTTGTTCTGTCAACAGTCTTTGTTTAGCAGGCGTCTCACCTTTTTGTTGCCGTCATCCAGCTTGTAGTGTCTGGCCAGCTTCTCGTCCACCAGCTCCGCGAAGGTCTTGGCGTTCTCCATGTTGCTGTCTCTAGTTATGACAGAAATTGTTCTCCATAAGGGATCAGTTATGTTAATAGATTTCCTGCATGTGCTTCTTTTCTAGAAAAATGGCCCCAGTTGGGTGTTTCTAACAAAAGTTCCTAAAGCAGCAGTTTTTAGAATGAGTCATTTATGGCAGGGTGGCTGTTTTATCTGGTCTGACTGTTGATTTTGTACATGTGTGTATGTGTGCTGTACTGGGTGTATATTGTGGGAAAAAAAGTGTATTTATTGTAAGAAAACAGAAGCCACACACTGCTCTCGTTAGGATTTACATTAAATTATAGGTTGTGCTAAGCTGGGTGACATTTGCAACGGTATTTCAGCTTGATTTCATTTCTGACGCAGTAACATGTTCTATAATCTCAGCTGAAGCTTTTCTCAAAGGTCTCACTCTGCTTTGGGGCTAATGTGTGCTGTAAGCTGAGTACTAAGTCTGCTTTTGCTTACTTCTTGTATCTGACCCCTGGGTACTCATCTAAAGTGGCACAGAGCGTGACAAGCTGGTCTGCGAGTGTCTCCAGGGTCCTCTTTTTGTCTTGACTGTTGGGACTGTAGATGCTTTGGAAAGCCCCCGGATTATCACACGTGAACACCTGAAAAACATTCAAGACACCAAAAAAACTATTGTTTAAGTCAAAAATAAGCATGAACTACTAGAATGTAGAATGTAAAGCAGGTGAACCATTTTAGTTTTTAATGATTTACTTTGTAAAAATGACGAAACTGAGAATCATAAGTCCCTTTTGTTTTTCTCCAATAGCCACTAGGATAAACAAAGGTGGTAAATTCCTTGGTTCATGGTATCATTACATCATAGCTAAAAGCAACCAACACCCATAAAGGATTCACTCAAAACACTGCAGATCTTTTCCTCCCAGTGGCAACATGACACTGAACGCACTCAAAGAAGTGAAATTTTCCACAGTTAACAAGTAACAGTCTGGATTTAAAAAAGAGGAAATGGAGCATTGCAAAAGAAGCTAAAAGAACACACTCTGCAAACACTCACTTGTGCCTCTTGTGGCATGAAGCACATGTTTATTTCCTTACAGACTCGGATGTACTTTGCACAGTGCAGCTTGATATTGTTGAAAAGGTCATCCTTACAGTCTGTGGGAGGAAAAATGTTTTAGCTAGCATCTTATCCTTTAAGCAAAACAATAAAAAAAAATCATCAAGAAAACATTTTGATCCAGCTGAATAAATGTCAGTTATTTTGCTGTTATAAAGAAGTGACCTATAAGTTACTCACAGTCAGTGAAATAAACATATGCCGATTTATATTTGGGCTTGGGTTTGAAGTCAGCAATAAAGGCATCCACATTCTGTGAAATAAAATCAAATTTGAGATATTACGACAGTATTTGGCAGAAAAACTTAATATAAAACTAAATAAAAATTAACATCACCAGCATGAAAACTCATTTTGAAGAAATATATGCAATATGATTATTACAAGGTCATAATGCCAAACCTTAGCAGTTGGTGACATGAAGTAGATGGCCTTCATTTCTGGAACAGGCTCTCTGCTTTTGTACAAATCCTCCACGACTAAAGAAACAAAATATTTATTTTACTGAGTGGTTACAAACATTCACATGCACACTTCAGTTTATTTGGTCTATTGCCAATATTATGTGTTTCACTGTTATGGAAACCTACTGGTTATTTTCTCTGACATCAGGTCGGACATTTTGCAGCATGATGAGAGGAGCTTGGTGGTGAACGAGTCCAGAATCAATATCTGTGTAGGGGATGAATTGATAGTTACCAGTTGCTAGGTCGTGCTAACATGCAAACATACAATTCTTGTTTGAGTCGCAAGAGTTTGAGACTGAGTGCTGAGCAGATGGAGGGTTGCCTTACCTTCCATACTTCAGACTTTCTGCAGTCTGCAATAATTGTATCTTTTATTCCTGTAAGAGACACAGAACATGACTCATGAAAAACAGCTGAGACAGAAATCAGAAGAAAGGTTCCTGCTCATGACTGCACTATTTGAGGTACACTTTGATTTGTTAAACACTTGAACTCGATCATTTAAAAAAAATACACATTGTTTGGGTTTTATGTCATTTTAAAGTGTGCACACTCATCATTATTTTACTACTAATTAATTACACCAACTATACATATGAGTAAGTAGTTTGACAAAGTACATATTTCTACTAACAGTCTTTGATTAACAAAATAAAATAAATATAAAAATGTAATGTAAAAATCAAGGCAAATGAAATGTCTTTATTGATATACACAGAATTGTGTCACCTCACTAAAACTGATTCAGTTTAATAAAAGTAGTTAAACATTTCCTTCATGGAGACACTAATGTTCATTTATGTTACAAATATGCTATTTCAACTTCAAGGTAATTTTGGAGACCTGAACATCAACAAGAGCTGAGTATAACTTTTATTAGAGGTCTTTTACCAGACTGCATCTTTTTTAATGGCATGTAGCTAAAAGGTCGACAATTTAGTGTGACTTTTAAAACCCAAACCAGTCATCTCTGGACCATCTCAACCATATCCTGACCCAAACACAAGCAGGTAGCACAGTTCGGCTGTAAACAGACGTTAGTTGACGTTAGGTCGGTGTCATTGAACGTAACGCTTCAAACGGTGTTGTGCTAACGTTAGCCTGAAATATGAGGTGGGGCTGCAGGCGATACAAAGTGACCTCACTCCGACTATTCTCTGCCAAAGCGGGCTACAAGTGTCCATGACAGTAAAGTTACCATAAACAATAGTGCCAACTGTTCTACTGCTCTACACACACTTCCACCAAACAACGATAGCAAACTTCCGCTGCGATAAACAGCAGAATGAAACTTCTACTGTCAGTCCAAGATGCAAAGTCACAAACGAAGGAGCAATTAATGAAAACAGCACATGATTCATGTCCCTTTGAGTTATGAGCACGCTATGAAAGTGTCACGCTGCTTTACGTGTACAATAAAAACTCTACAAGTGGAGTTAACTTACTTTTCCAAACAATCCTCTTCAGCCCGTGTTCTGAGCCCGCTGCCATCTTGTTTTTTTTCTTCCTTCTGCGCCTCTTCCTGTCCCATGTTTTCGCCTCGCACTCTGACGTCATCCGCGTCAACAAGTGTGCGACGGAGCGCCGCTGTAGTTTTTAATAACCTTGCGACAAAATATAACTTAGTTACCAATTTTACAGCTTATCTATCTAAATGTACCATTGTTTATCTTGTGCACACAAAACTAAAATAAAGATGTTGAAATTCAAACACTTACAGAGTGTGTCCTTTCAATGAGATATTGTTCAGGTTGGTCAATTGCCAATTATGTTTTGTTTTATTTATTATATGTGAAGAAGCCAATCACAGTTTCACAGTTAAGTTGCATTACAATAATAATAATTATTGGGTTGCCCGGTGCAATGTTTAAGCAATTTTATCATGACTTCCATTTTGCCTTGCTGCTGCAAACTATTTTACAATACAAAAAAAGAGCAAACAAACAAAAAAGACAAAATACAAATAAAACCTAACTAATATTAAGTCCCAAATGTGACGTCCACCAGGCTGAGTTTGGTTTAATCTCATAAGGATGATTTCATCCTTTTTTTTGACTTGACCAATGCCCACTGTCTCAGTTTTGAGTATCTTTATTTTGCCATTTCATCAATTTTATTCCTTTCTTGGAAGATGTAGTCTTTTCCAACTGAAAATGTATTCATACCATTCACACCTCAGTCGCCTCAGTAAGTAAAAGGGACTGGTTTAAAGCCTCTAGACATAGGAATCCAGTTCCTTTGCCAGACCCCTATACATGCCACATTTGTTGGACTGGACTACATCCTTGAATATAGAATATCTTGCCTACAGCTACAAAGGTGTCTCCATCTCATGCTATCCAACCTGCACTTGCCTCAAGCTGGTTCACTGTGACTGGACATCTGCCTCCAGTGGGAGGAGCCAGATTCAGGTATTTCAACCAGCACATACCACCAGGTATGTAAAGAAAACGAAAAAGAGTGAAGAGAGTCAGAAACAGTGAAAGGAGTGTTTTAAGAGACAGACACCAAGAATGGGGACTATGAAGTGGCTGGTGATCTTTGTCTTAATGGGCATAAGCTCACAGGTACAGTAACGAATTATTATTATTATTTATATGTATTATAACAGATAGCCTATTTGAAAAAACACAAGCATTTTGTTGAGAGAAAGGAAGAGTAATAGAAAATGGAACACTTAACCAATGAAAAACAAACCTTAAAAGTAGTTAAGTTAGTTAATAATAACTTTGATATAATTTCTTAAAACTTTGTTAATATGTTCTTTGTCTAAATTTGCAGGCTACAGCTCTGACAGGTACAGTATGTTCTCTTTTAGCATGTCCATATCACATCATTGATGAGAATGAAGGGGCACAATATCTTGATTATATGATACATGTATGTGTAAAAGAATGCATGTCTCAGAGTGTTCAACGTCCGCTTCTTTCATCTCTCACCATCAAGTATCCGTGTTCTCATCAACATCTAAGACCGTGTTTCTGCAATGGACCAGGGTCGCTGGAGCAGCCTCATACGAGATCACTGTTGCAAAGAAAAGCTCACCAAGCAACCCAATTGCTTTTGCCACATACGGTCCAAACACAGTGATGGGATCTATCAGCCCTCTGGACCCAGGCATTGTGTATGAATTCACAGTTAAAGCTCTGAATAATTCCAACACAGCTCTGAGCACATCATCTTTTGAGTCACCTACAGGTAAGGTGAACTTCTGTCCATAACTGTGCTGTTTAAGCAGTAAATAATTTATGTTATTTAGTGCTTCATTGTTGTTTAATTTTCCGTTTTAAGAACAGCTGTGTTTTACTATGTATTCTGATGTATGTGTTCAATTTGAAAATACTTAGTGAAAATTATTTTTTTCTGAAAAGGCTGTGAAATCTGTACAGTACAGTTTCATGCTACAATGTACAATGTTACTTTGATGATGCACAGTTCCTATTGTACACTTAGGACCACTGAGGTGGAGGCCATCTCTCACATCTCACTACCATAAATTTCATGGATGGATGGAATTTTGCAATATATGTTCTTTACTTGCCATCTCTGATCTCAAATGATTCTGACTATTTTAGCCCCTGACATGATGGATCCCATTCAGGATGTGAAGGCAAAGGATAGCAAAACTTTGATGGCGAGTTTCAGCTTGAAGACTGGAGCAACTAGTTACATCATACGAATCCAGAATGCCAATGGCTTCTACAGAGAAGACGCAGTGTCTACGTCCCCTGTTGAGATTAAGTCACTCATGCCATACACTGAGTACACACTCAGCGTCATTGCTGTGAACAGTGTAGGCCGCAGCCAGCCGTCATCTCCTGTGACAGCAAAGACAGGTACTGTCGTCTTATATTATCTTTGTGTGCAGTATATTAGATTCTCACGTTTCCATGTCCACAGTTGGAATTCAATCTGGAAAAGAGTTACACCCACAGGCTGGTTTATGCGTATAGAATCAGAGCGAAACAAAGTACTTTACTCACCAACAACCTGATCTGGAGAAGATACTTGATCTGCCTCATTGTCAACAGAGCCACTGTGCACCTGCAAGGTGAACAGTGAGTGAAAGTATACACAAATTGACAGCAGTCGAATCCAGGTTTGTCTTACCCAATAGATGTCTCAAGGCCCCTCAGAGGCTTCCTAGTTCGATGGTAACTATACCTGACATCTCTACGTTAAACACAATGAGCTAGTCTCATCCCGAGAACATAGCTGTCTCATTTTGAGTCATAAAATGAGGACTTGAGAGACCTGACTCAGGCTTAACTGTGAACCAATGAATGGAGTGAAAAAAAAATACCAAGAGATATCACTTTTAACCACCTTACAAACAGATAATAATATGTATGTGATGTGGTCAAGGAAATAGTTCAAGCAGTCATTTTTGGACTGGCCCTCAAGAACACAAGCCTGACTTAAAGTAAGACTTGCTCTGATGCACCTGAGACTTGGTTGGGACTTGCCCTAAACCAAGAGCTCTAAATCCACCACCACTAAAGTGACTTTGTGTCTGTATTCATTTGTATTTCAGTGGGCTAAAATAAAGGCAGGCATCATCTTTGATGGAACTTGTAGGGGCTTTAACCACAACCCAATGAAGTTACATACCATGCAAGAACTATTAAAAAAATGTATGGATTAACTGTGCTTGTAAATACTGGTATAAAACATCTCACTCGTCAAACTTTCCTTTCCTCCACAGTTTTGCCTCCTCCCGAGATCTCTTCCACTTCCTCTCCCAGCAATGACAGCATCATTGTATCCTGGACACCTGTTGCTTCAGCTGTCCAGTACACCATGTCCATATACAAGTTGGGCTCAAGTGCCCAAACGAAATACAATACCTCCAACACCAATATAACTGTCTTTGGTCTGGATCCTGGCTCAGTCTATGTCATCAAGTGTTACGGCTGGGATCCTGAGGGCCGACAGGGAGAGAGCAGTCCGTACGTCAACCAGACAACGCGTAAGAGGATGCTCTGTGTCTCTGTATGAAGTGCTGTGAACAGATCTTATACAACAGTGTGTTTTTATAATACTCAGAACAATTATACTTTAATAAACAGAGACCCAGAATAACTAGCCCTACAAATTTTGCACAACCTCACATCTAATGTATCAGACAACTTGGAGTATTGGAAGCGTTAAAGTGCTACTGGAACTTGTAAAATGTAAAGATCGAAGACATGACAGAGCCCCAGAAGTGAAGCCAAAACATCTTGATCACCCTCTGGTGGTTGGCTGTAGAATAAGTTTCCATGTTATCACATAAGACATGGACCAATCTAAGGAATCAAAATACATGTCTGATACATTTTCCCAAAAATAGTTTCAGTGATTTCAAGTCATTTTAGACAGTACTTATCACGCCCATTTATGTTTAAATGTTCATTTTTCTGACAGTATGCAATGCATCTTTTTGACTGTCCCAATGGGTTTGCATGTGTCTTGATATGTACATCACTGGATTTTTTGTTCTTGTGTGTTTCCACAGGACCTCCAACACCATCTTCTGTCAGTGTCTCTATGGTGACAACTGGGCCTGGAATCTCTGTGTCCTGGGAAATCGAGGTCAATGCATCCATTGAGTACCGTGTACAGAGCGATCCTAACCTCATGTGTAGCTCCAAGTCCAACTCCTGCATCCTATCGCCAGTGGACTGTGGAAAGGTGTACACCATCCAGGTCAAAGCTTGGAACGAGGCTGGGCCCAGCTACCCATCCAGCCCTGTGGTGTTCATCACCTGTGAGTGGTAGAGACTGGATGGGGAATCCAATCCACACATTTATTAACAGCCAACCCTTTTAACCCTGTGATACTGATTTTGACTTTAATACTACACAGATATCAATGGGATCAATTTAGTTAAGAAATGTTAGACGCAGAACTATGGCAAATGGTAAATGGACTGTACTTATATTGCACCTTTCTAGTTTTCTGACTACTCAAAGCACTTTTACACTACATATCTCATTCAGCCATTTGCACACATTGATGGACACTGGTGGCATCGGCTGCCATGGAAAGTGCCAAATGCTCATCAGTTTTAGGAGCTAACCATTCACATGCATTCACACACTGATGGTGCAGCCTTTGGGAGCATTTTGGGGTTCAGTGTCTTGCCCAAGGACACTTGAAGATGTAGACTGGATTAGTGGACAGTCCGCTCTACCTCCTAAGCCACAGCTGCCTGTATATAGTTTGCGTCATGACGTTATAGGACGTTATGAACAATAAATGAACAAACCTTTTGGAAGATTTACTATTTTTGCATTAATATGATGATGTAATTCACTTATCAGGTATTTTATTTACTGGATTTGTCATAAAGAAGCAGCACCAATGAAATGTACATTACATAAGAACAAAAAAGTAAATGTATAGAAGCAGAGTCAGGTCAAAACCAGGTAAGGCAGTCCAAACAAGCAAAATAATTAATAAGGAAGTAGGTAATATCCAAGTTCAAGACAGGCGAGGTTCAGGACCAAAGGGCAAAACACCCCCCAAAAAACACCAGGGAACAAAACACAAGGAATAGCTAAAACACCTGAACATTGTATGAAGACAAACTGACACTGCGACAAGGGAACACAAAGACTAAATACACTAGTGAGGGTAGGATGACTGAACAGAGGTGAAAACTAATCAGGGTGGAATGGATTATGAAAAGTGGGAAATACAAAAGGCAGGAAGAAAAGTCAAAGATACAAGGAGAGGGCAGTATTACAAAATAAAACAGGAAACACTAAACATGAAGCCATTCCCATATTTTTCCTCTCTAAATTACCAGATACTGTATTATATCACAACATACAGTGTATTCCTGTTGTGAAATTACATTTATCATTTAATTGTAAGGTGCCGTGTGGCTTTGGAGCAATGTTTTGACCAGTTTATTAACAGGTTTGGTTAAAGACAATGTCAAGTATTTGAATGTCAGATATTAAATCTCTAGTGCATCACCAGGCACATAAATTAGATCTAAACTGTAAACATAAGACGTGCCTCATATTGTTGCATGTTTATGGGCTGCAGAGCACAGTGCATATTTGTTTCTGAGACAGCTAGCAGTTTATTTTGATCACATTGTGATAACTCGAGAAAAAAAAAACATGTTACACTTCCACATCAGACGTAGTTAAGGATCCAAAATGACACCGCATGTCTGACACAGCACAGTCGGTACATGAGTGTGGGTAACACTCCACTGTCCTGTCCTTGTAGACCCCTGCCCACCACAGTCTTTGGCTCTTGTGGAGTCGGAAGGAAACTGCACGCTGACATGGGACACAGTGCCTTATGCTGAAAGCTATGGAGCCTTCATCAAGAGAAGTGACGGCATTGAGAGGCTCTGCAACACAATCGGCAACAACTGTACCTACCAGTGCCCGTGTGGCTACACGTTCCTGATGTCTGTGTCCGCGTTCAACCAGGCTGGCAGCAGTCCTCAAGGACCAGTTCTCAATCACACCACCTGTAAGTAGCAGCTTAGGTGACATGATTTAAGATTTTGAGTATGATCACTATAATGTTGCATACCTTTCACCTCTTTCAGTACCCTGTTGTCCAGAGGGTGTATCTGTCTTAAGCGTGAGTACTGACACTTTGGAGATCATGTGGACGGCCTCGCGGGGGGCAGAGTTGTACGAGACTCGGGCTGTGGACAGTTCAGAGGTCATCCTGTGTAACGACACGGCACCGGTGTGCGCCCTCTCTGACCTCACCTGCGACAGCTCCTACAGCGTGATCGTGACACCATGCAATGACATAAGCGGGTGCAACCGTGCTTGCCAAACACACACCAAAGACACAGGTAAAAAAAAAAAAAAACTCTTTCAACTGAAAATCCATATAGCATTCAATACATATACTTTTGGGGGTATGACTTCATTTTATATAACATATAAGAGTTCAATATGGAAGTAGAAAACCCTTTTTGTTTCATATTTACAAGCTAAAAATATGTAGTTTGAAAAAAAGGATTAGTTAAACAAACAAACTTAATGACTGAACAATTCACAAAATACTCGTTAAATACTTGTTGCATGCAACTAGAATAAAAGGTAACTCATACATGAGAATGAGAAAGTAAAGAAAGGTGTGTTTCTGCTAATCTCTAAAAACAGATATCAGCATTTATCTGCAAATCATTATTATTAGATGACAGCCAGTGGGTTCCAAGATTGCATTTCAGCTAATTTGTAAATCCTCATCAGAGAGGTGAAAATTCTAGTCTGGATTACTACTGATAACATGACCAGTGAGTGTGTAATGACCCTCGAAAATAGACATATAGTTGTATACTTGTATGTATAGTACCTCATTACCAGAATATATAAACTTCATATATAACTTTTACTCCCTTTTTTTTTCCTTCTTTCGTTCATCCTCATCAGCTCCCTGCCAGCCAATGGATCTGATGCTGAAACCGAAAAACTCCACCTGTGTCACTGTCAGCTGGACAGCAAGCAACAGGGCTGCTACTTATAATGTGAGGGCGTCAGGACCTGACGGCGCACGTACCTGCACCACCAGTGGAAACAGCTGTGACATCACTGACCTTCCCTGTGGCTCAACCTATGAAGTCACCACAGTTGCAAGTAGTGCAGCCGGTCAGAGTTTGCCCAGCTACTCTCAATCGCTGGAAACAGGTGAGTACTCTTAGGTTGGTGCAGATGGGTGACATCAAAAAGAGAAAACTTAAGTCTATATATTTTGCTCTGATACCCTGTTTCTTGGTTCTAATTTTTCATCAAAGGCAAGAAACAGAAACAGATGCAGATACAGTTATTAGTTTTCTGTTAGATTCCACAAATACCATCTTCTTTTACAGAGCCCTGTTGCCCAGAGACTCTAACAGTGGAACAGGTGACTCAGGCGATAACCAACGTCTCATGGTCTCACGCCAAAGGGGCACATTCGTTCATCACCTCTCTGACATCAATTCATGGTCACGCCCGCTGCCACACCCAAGACCACCACTGCCTCATGGGATGCATCACCTGCGGGACCAACTACACCGTTACCATGAAGGCCTACAGCCCAAGCGGGCACATGTCCAACTGCACCTATCACGGCTTTTCGTCTAGTGAGTGATGATGTTTCCTGGAGAAAGAAACTTGAATTTTATATGCAGCTTCAGAGACTAATTAAAAAATAAATCAGCAGCAGTTATTCACGTATTAGTAATTTAAGAGCTTTCCATTAAGTGAGACTTTTAAAATAGTCCCATATCAAACCCATGAAGTAGTCATATCAGACTACGACTTTTATGCAAGCATTACAATTACACCAATAAAGAGGTCATGACATATTAGCTTTTCTCAGATAGATCAAAAAGTTACAGTCAAGAAATTAAAAATTTGTTTGATTTGTTAAATTACACTTTAAATCTATAAAACTATAAGATAATTCTAAATTCTAAAACTGTGTAACAGTAATTACATGGATATGACATATTAACCATTGAAATTCTACAGCAGCAAAACTATATTCAATTAAAATGAATGTTTGTGACACAAATTAAATTAAAAATACAAATTTCAGATAACTTATCATCATTTCTCTTTGCAGGTGCCTGCTGTCCGTCAGGTGTCAGGATCTACAGTAGGGACAATAACACTATGCGGGTGTACTGGCGCAGCGGTGGCAGCAGCCACACCTACACTGCAGATATGTTGGGCACCAGCAACAACTACACCTGTACTGCGTCTCCCGGAGAGAACAGCTGTGATATTGGAAACGTCCAGTGTGGGGAGATCTATAATGTAGTGGTTGCACCACACACACCAGAGGGCAGCAAAGTCAATTTCTGCTCCCAAAGACAGTACTCAGGTATGACAGCGGGATCTTTAATGTGTGGTGGTAAATGTTCCTACCTTTGTTTGTAGTTAAAACTGAAACACCCTAAGTATACTGTGATAGGATAAGACAAATTCGAACATTTTAAATAATCAGGAATTACAGAAAACAAACAAAAACATAATGCAGCCGAAACACAAAAATGGTTGAACTTTTTTCTGTTTCTGTTCTCTCAGTTACCTGCTTAGGGAATAACGTTGGCACAGGTGAGTGTGTTACTATCCTGAACCTTTAATCTGCAAAAAAAGTCTATAAAGTTATTAAATCAAAATCACTGAAGCTATCCATCATGTTTTAGTAAGTAAAGTTAATAAAATTTGAAATGTATGATCTTTCTAATATTTGTACCTCAACCCATTTTTTTCCAGTGCTTTACAGAAGCAAGAGAAGTTTGGACTAGCAGTAAGTATATATTCAATAAATAAACATTAATGTATTACATGTGGCCTGTGGTGGAAACTGATAATCTGATAAACTGATTGACTGAAGACACACTTTGATGTTGTCAGTGAGAATACATACTTCCTTAAGGTCATAAAGTCATAAACTTATTTTATTTGATTTTATTTTATGGTCATATCTTAAAAAAATGCAATGATCTTTTATGAAAGACAAATTTAAAAAAATCACATGTTCACATAATATCATTATATAAAATTACATTAAATCAAAAAAGAGAGATTAGCCCAACATACATTCACTTCATCAGACACAGTAATTCTACTGAGAGGCCCTTGGCTCAGCTGAGTTTAATCATAATCTGTGCCCATGAATTTGTATCACTGATCAGGTAGCCAGTAGCAGACGTGACTTTTGTCCAGAAGGTGTCTCTACACAACAAGAAACACATTGCAGATATCTATACACTAATAACTTCATAAGTGTTACATCTTATGTCTAACATTCTAAAGAACAATTTCAAATATTTAAATAAATCCATATACAAATGATACCACCGCTGGTATAACAAAAACATAAATTTGGCGTGGATTGCAGATCCAAAACACTAGGCACGGATTATGAATCTGCGCAATTTGAATGGATTTGTCTCAGCTGACATTTGTTACACAAGTTCAGTTCAGTTCAGTTTGATTTTCACAATGACACCATTTCTTCCGTCTTCTTCCATGGTTTCAATCCCAAGCCTGAGATACAGCATAGTCATCCCGCTCCTGTATATTGTGTCCTCCACTATTGGCCAATGAAACACAATGTAGAATTTTAAACAAATTGCTCTGCATAAAAAATGAGTCAGTGTCCTACAATAAATATATAATCCCTGCAAAATGAATGTGATTGAATCTTTGATGTTTTGTCTTCTTCTCTGTAGACACACCAAACACTTCAATCTTCTTCATCCTCCTCCTCCACCTGCATCACCCCTACCCCTGATGGAATGAAGCTGTGCTCATAGCTAAATAAAAGAATAACTATTAACCAAAAATAAACTATCTGACCTAAAACTATGCTATGCTATGCTATGCTAAAGATGTGTTGTCAATGTGCCTTTGAATTATGTTCATGTATCATGGCAAAACAAAACCATCATTGTGCCCTTAACAATCACGAGAAAGCACTTAAATATGATTTTAAAAATAGAAGCAAGTGAACAACAAGAGCACATTTTATGCGTGCTGCTCAGAATGTGTGTCATGAGACGAAATCATGGAATGGATTTGGTAAATGTAAAAATGTTTCTCATGATAAAACTTTCAGAAAACACTAACACAAAGACACAGACCTAAATTTGTAGTAAGAAAGTTGTGTCAGTCTACTTCAGTCAGTAGACAAAAAGTTGGCAAAACAGCAACAGTGCCCCGACCAATATTTAAATGCCCCTTTGTTGTTTAAGACTTATTAATTGGAATATTAACCAAATTGAAAAAAAAGTTTTGTAGCTCCAGCCCCAAGTAGGAAGCCTCCTAATAAGTAGCAGTCACTGATCTGTTCATGTTCATCTGATCGTGTGTCAGTAGCATACAGTGTCTACAGTGTGCCGCTTGTTCTCAGGATGTTTTTAACTGTTTGTGTCACTGTGGTTGTATAAACATGATGCATGTTACAGTTAATAAAGAATTCCCAGCATTATTTTTTGTGTTTTGTGGTTTGTTTTGCACATAAACGTGTGCTCTACAAAATAAAAGAGGAAATTCGTAAAGTCATAATACTTTACGCTGTCAGTACTCATCCAAATCATGTTTATTGTCTTTTCCCGATTACAACAAGACGTTTATGGGGTCATTACAAAGATCTCATTGGACAATAATGTTCTTTCTTTCTTTCTTTCTTTCTTTCTTTCTTTCTTTCTTTCTTTCTTTCTTTCTTTCTTTCTTAACTAAGGAGTGAGTAGGCCCAGTCAATCACATCTTTCTTCTGCTTCAAAGGGAAAAAAGTTTTTTTTGTCCAGCCAGTGTGTTTGAGCCTTTCATAACTTTTCTTTGTGCTCAGACACTTTGGTGAAAAGTTTTGTCCTAGTTTCATTATTGTGGAAAATGAGTTAAGCCTACCTGATATGAGGAAACACTGAGGATAATTGCCGTTATAGTCGCTGCACATGTGGACTAGAAGATGAGCATACATCATTTTTAAGTCCCTGCACTGGCTACCTGTTGCTTCAGAATCAAGATCACTGTATTGATTTATGAAGTTCTTAATAGTCTTGGCTCCACATATTGATTAGATTTACTTTTAACATGAATCCCAAAAGTCAGAACAAAAACCAACAGTGAGATCAGGTCGTACGGTCCATGTATAAGGATATAAAGCTAAGGATATAAACAGTCCCTAAACAGACAGATACTGTAGAACGATGTAACACATGCACTTCTTTACTTGACATGATCAATCGGTCCTTATTATCAGAGTATGTGATTTTCAAGATAATTTTCAAACATGGCCCTGTGAAGCCTTAGTAGTTTATTTGTGTTGTTTTCAGACTACATACAGTATTTGTCCTTTTTCACTCGCAAAGGTTATGGGCTCCATCCATTTCCCCTAACTGCTTATCCTCATCAGGGTTGCAGGGAGTTGGTGCTCATCCCGGGTAACATTGGGCAAGAGTCAGGGTACACCATTGGCCAGTCGTCAAGGTTAAAAACTCCACACAGACTCACAAAATGAAGGGCTCTAGTTGCGTAGGGGGCCTCAGGACCCTTCTTGCTATGGGGTGACAGCAACAGCCACTGCACGACCATGCTACACGTAAATGTGGGATTAAAACCATTTGATGACAACAACAACTAGTTGAAGGTCATCAGCATATTGGTTGAAGTTTACATTGTTCAGACGGTTGCTTCCCAGTATTTCCAGAGCTTGTGTGCACTTATCCTGTATCTACTGGAACACACAGGAAACAGGGAGGAGGAGAAAGGAGTTATTAGTGCCTTTCTATCCCTCAGTACAAGCATTAACATCAAATTTACCTCAGGGTATCAAATTACACCAAAAAAATGTCACTTACTTTTACATCTGTCGAAGAAAACATGCCTAAATTTTTTCTAAAACACACCCAGGCTCCAGCTTTACAGGGCACCCTTCCCAGAAGCATGTGCTGTCCAGCCTCCTTTTCACAACACAAGTTTCAGTTGGCTTAAGTCCCTTGAAAGACAAAAGGAATAGCTCTGGTATTATCCCCACTGCACTGTCAATGGGATAAGTTATCAGTAAAGACACTGCGGTTTAGTGGCTCTCTGTGGAATACATGCAACATGACTCAGCCAAATGAGACACATATATCTTGAAAATCTCCCCACCCAAATCTGAAAATCTTTTAGCAGTTTACATAACATCCCAAGTGGGATTGTTAATCTAATGTTTCTTGCCATGACTGCAGACACTTCACTGTATAGTTTCCTTACAATCAGATGCACACGTATATAGTCCATACACATGATGTCCAACAGACATGACCATCATTCTTTTTACTGTCTGAAATCCCTACTTTTCCTGAAAACAGATTTGTTTAATCTGGTCTCATAACGTCATGGTGAGCTGTGAATGATGTTTTATCACAGAATAATGAGTAATCCGATCAGATGTCTCTCACAGTGTTGGGCAATTACTGACATATTCGTTGTGAAAATTATAATAAGAACAATCATTTTTGAGACATCCCTGTGGCGTAGGCTTTTAGGCAGGTCTTAGGAAAACTAAAGGGGATGGATGGTAATGGTACCTCCCATTCTGGCCAATTTGTTTAATTTTGCCACGTGTTCTCAGGAGTGAATTCTGGGAACACAACCCATCTATTTCACAAGACATCACCCAGTGGTCTACCATTCAACATGACACTCAACAAACACAGGCAAATAGGACAGCTGATTGGCTAGGTTGATCATCCGGGTTTGAAACAGACCAACACTCCCAAATCTACTTTGGCTGCGTATCAGCTGGTTGCAGGTAGCAAAAAATGTTCTTGATCGCAGAAATCACTGTTGGTGGTGGCAGCCTTATATAATCTGTTACTGGCAATATCTGGACCCTTTCCACAGTATAACAAAATCTGCCCCTCACCTGACATCAAAACACCTGGAATAGCCCTGGAATTTTAAAATAATGCTCAGCTACCCTGGGGACTTAATCCCAACACCCCAGAGAGAAAACACAAGAGAGGAGAGTGACTTAAACAGAAACAGTCCACTTGATATCTTTGCACAGTCATGCCACATTTACCCTATCCTTTTGGTTGAACTTTACTGCAATAGCATATTTTGTCCACGCTACCATACTAACCAAAGTCAGTCTAGCTAGATAGCTAGTCAGGCCTAGCCGAGAGGCAGGACAAGATCTCTAAACACATTAATGCAATTAAACTGTTAAACAGTCTCAATAAACATTCACCCCTTTGGTTTGTGCCTAATTACTTTTGACAGTATATTCTAGCCACAGTGTTTCTAAACATTAGTACAGCAAAATATAATTATATAATTATATATATAATTATAATTATTATAATTATAATTAAGTGAATGAAATACGTATGAAATCCAACCTTGTGGTATGCAATGTAAAAACTACTACATACATTCATACATACATATACATACATACACTACATATAAGTCTGGAGACTTGAAATATCTAACACAGTAGCAACACACAAAAGGATGACTGAGCCATTGGCATCAATTAGCCCAGATCTGCTCAAAAATTGTCATTCAGTAGTAGTGGCGGAGTCTGCCATTTTTAATGGCCGCAGGAAAAAAAAGAGCAGAAATTTGTGATGCATTTGTGGTGAAACCCTGGTTATGATCAAATTGTTTGTATGTGAATATAACTATTACACCTCCTCCTGTAATAAAACACACTAGGAACTATAAACTATTTTACTGGAAGGGCACTTTATTATATTTTATGTACCGCAGAGGACTTTTTTTTTTTACTGCTTTTTTCAAACAGAAGAACACCAGGAAGGTAATCACCTGCATATTAAAAATTATTTTAATAGTGATCAAGTGGCAACCTCCATGGCTGAGAAATTAAGCCAAGTGGAAGTGCAGATAACTGCAGTACCTTGAGTGGCCACTTGAGGCTGGCTACCAAACAAGTCAGTCTCCATAAGCGCCTATGTTAAATTGTTCAACTTCACAGCAGAAATAAACATGTTTACAGCCTGGTACAAAAACAGTTTTGGTCTCTATAGCGAGTCTAAATTTCTATATAACTCACTTGTTCTAAATTTTATTAAGGCGGAGATACTTCACTAATCTCTCAACGGGGAAATTCTCGAACACACATACAAGGGCTCATAGACATGCTCATAGACATTATTAATAGTGTGGCCACTTTAACGGAAAGGTGGGTGCCGTTTACTATTCAGCTAGAGTCAATCCCTCTTTTAGATTCACAAGAGCACTTTGAGGTTCTTGAATTTGTTGTGAAACTGATTGACATGGTTACTCTATTTGTATTTGGATAATGCTGTAGGTGAGTCAGCAGATGAAAAACCCAACCAAACCTTTTTATCTTGAAATTATTTAAGAAGCAGGTCCTGACAGTGCTGTGACTTAAATTTGTGGGAAGACGCATCATAAGATGCTCAGTACCTGTGACCTGTAACAGTGTCTACTTCAATATCACAGCCACATAAAAATACAATGAAATATCAAGATGTTCACATCACCTGTCCTTATTCACCGCCCTGCAAAATTGCTCTATTGTTTATGCAGGGCAGCTAAAGTTTCCTGGAAGGTTTATGGCCCATATCCACTTTCATGTTGACTTCCTTTTTTCTAATACACGATGAGGTACAAGGAGGTGATAGCCCTTTATTCTCCTGTGATAAAAGATCCCTTTCAGTGTGTAGCCTACATACAGGCAGCTGAGGGATTAGTCTCAGAAAAAGTTAACTTAATTTTTTAGCAAACGTAATGAACAAACCCTCAAATCCACAAAAACTGTTTGAGAAAGATTCAATTTAGAAAACTTGATATGTGTGGTAAGTAGTCTATTTAAGATGGAGTCCCCATTCCCAAGTTTCCATTCTTGACTTTGGTTTCAGTGGCGCTTGTCTTCTTTGCTCGGATGACCCCTCCCAAGCCTTTATCTCTTTGGTTCACCTCATTCATTGTGTTCTCATGTATTGTTACAGGAATGAAAAACAGAATCATGGCCATGTGTGAACTCACGACATGCCATCAGAGTTTTCATATATGACGGGAAGGACAGAAACAAAATGTGGACCTCTGACTAGAAATACAGAAATAAACAATAACTCAGAGAGAAAGAGAAAATGAGAGGATGACATATATAATGTGCTGACAGTTTTTATTTAGCATGCTCTCTTGTGTTAGTAGGTCAAAGAGGTTGAAGCTGAAATACAAAGGTTGCTGCTGATTGCTGCGTTAAGATCAGTGTGGTCAGTTTGACCTGAATCACTGTAGTTTAAAGTGGATCAACTCATGTGTTTTACCCTTAAGTCCTTTGTCACCAGTTACATTATTGATATGTATAGCTCACAGATTGGAGTCTATTTATTTGGATATAAGATTACTGTGACCAGTAAATGATGGTAAGATTCTTCAGCTAACACAATCTTTAGATGTTGACATTAGAAGAAAAAATCAAAGAAAATGTCACAACAATAATATTACTATAAGTATTACTCGTGTTATAGATGTATTCTGAAGTCTCATTAGATGTGTAATAAAACCTGTCTGAAAACAAGCAAAGACAAGATTTTTTGTTTATATTTTTCAGGAATACACAAAGGAGAAACACACTCTGCTGGAATCTTCTACAATAAAACACTTCAGGTATGAGACAAAACACCTTGATGGAGGTTATGCAAAGTGATAGATGCGTGAGAGCCAGTGTGTGTGTGTGTGTGTGTGTGTGTGTGTGTGTGTGTGTGTGTGTGTGAGAGAGAGAGAGAGAGAGAGAGAGAGAGAAGGGCTTTTAGAGGAACATTCTTGCAGGTGAATTCTCATCAATCCATCCCGCCTCCAACCCTCCCTCCTGACTGCCTGGGGCTGTTGGAGGGACACCTTGTCCCCATTTGGGCAATACTGATTGGTTCCCATGCATGCTGGGTTGAAACTCAAAAAAATCCAGAGCACCTTTTGTATTTGGCTCCCTTGTATATTAAACTAATTGTAATCCGGCACTCAATGTCAAAGATGGGATTGTTGGGAGCCATAGGCTTTTCTTTAGCATTGGTATCTCTAACTCAGGTAAATATCACATTTTATGTTAAAATCTGTAAAAGTCAGTAAAAAGTATGGACATCATTTTGTTTCAAAACATGTCTAGCATGTAATTTATTACTATGTTTTGCTCTTTACAGATACCTCACATTAATGCACAAGGTAAGTGAACCAAAACATTCACTGTTTGTTGCATTCTCTTTAAAGGACTAAGAAACATTTCATCTGTACTTGTGGTATTTTTTTCATTAACTCCTGTTTTCAGTGCCATATATTTCTATCTCTTACAGACTGCAAAATTCTGTCAGTAAAGCCCACGGGCCCCTCATCGCTTCTGGTGAAATGGGAAAAATATACTGGGGCATCAAACTATTTTTTGGACCTTCGGGACAAAAATGATACAAATACTGCACCGGTTGTGGTGAACCTGCCAGCGTCCACGACAGAGAAGGATGTCAAGGGTTTGAAACCAGGAACTGATTATAAAGTGACTCTCAAAGTCTTTCAGTTCTACTATGTGATATGTACGGCTACATATCAGGCATCCACAGGTAAAGAAAATTTAAAGACCATTTACGTAGAATAGTTCTAAGATCTCTTAAAATGCCATGTGTTTGGAATAATTTTGTTTGGCCATGCCAATTCGCCCCCCAGGGGTCAAATTGTGACATTTGTTCATATATATAGATTAAGCGAAATAGACATAAATACACAACGAAATAGTAATAAAACGAGCTTATTTAAACGAAAAGTGTTTCATGTTCATGATCAGACTGCATCTTTACGCACAAAAACGCGCCATTACGCACAGACACAAGGCCGCTATGCAGCATCCTAAATGCTTCTCCCCTGCTCTCTCTTCTCTTAGTGCCCGACACCTCGCAGATCATATTTGGCCAGGCAATGTCGAGTACTTCAATCATGGTACGATGGACCGAAGTACCCTCGGCGGACCACTATTACCTGATGGTGCGCTCTCGTGAGACCGGGCAGACGTTCAACAAAACCCAAACAAAAAACTTGTCCGCAGTGGTGACAAACCTGCAACCTGCCACCAACTACGACTGCTATGTGTACACAATTAACAACGCCGGCAGCGGAGCTCCAAGTAAAGTGAGGACCATCACGACCTGTGAGTGATCAGTTTCAGTCCATCTGGAGCCAGAAAACCGTTTAAGAAATTGTGGATGAGTGCTCAGTTGTAGACATGTTGATGCATGTTGATAGCTTATTGTTCATTTTTATGTATATAGGTAATCACTGGCCAAGGGAAAACGCGATTCAGCCCAAATGTTCAAATGATTTTATTAGTATTAATCCTCTATGTAAATTTTGATTTCCAGGCTGGGAAAACGTGCAGTTTCCCAGCCATAAATCCCAGCCGTAGTCACGTGGCTCGATCAAGGCAAGATCAGGTTACAATAGTTCACTGTGTTCTATGGTCAGTGACTATGCAATTAAAATTCACGTATGAATGTAGCTCTTATGAAAAGTTCTTCAAAGTATGGCTCTTGATTTTCAGGGTCAGACTAAATTTGGTCGTATCAATGCTACACTTCAGCAAATAACAATTCCTACTTACAGATTCTTAGATCAGAAGGTGGGAAAATATTGTATTATGTCCCTTTAACAAGAATTTGTGGTTTAACACAAAGACGCACATTAACACATGTTTTTATTTCATATCTCAAGTTGTACTTTATACAGACAGGCATGCAGGCAGTGTTGAGTTCACTTTTACATGATTCTTCTCTTCATTTCAATATAGTTAAGATGAGTGGAATTTTGTTTGTGGTGTTCAAAAACCAACAGCAACATAACAAATGTGACAGGTGCCACCTGAAATGACTTTCTGTTTGGGTGGCAGGAGCATATCTTTAAACCTTGGCCTAGCCTAGCCTAAGAGAAATGCCTTGAGTATTTTCGAATATATGACTTTTTCTGATTTACGTGAACTGATCCTTTAACATTTCTGAACTTGTTGGCTGTAATAGTGTTATATGAATGTATAAACTGGATGCTAACAGTGACTATCTTTGGTTCTTGAAAACTAGTGTATAGCAATAATTCAGTTATATAAATTATCAGATTGAACGAAGTCCCTTTTGTCTGTTTGTAGTGGTGCAGCCTCCAGCAGTCGTCACCGCAACAGAAATTGGCCAGGGTACAGTGAGGGTGACGTGGGAGCCGGTAACAGACGTGCTGGTGTACAAGGTCATCGTCAGGAATGTTGATGAACCCACCAGCCAGCCATTTGTGCAAAATGTCTCAAGCACAATGCTGGATGTTAAAGACATCCTCCCATGTACCACCTATCTTATATCCGTGAGCTCATACAGCATGTTCTTGGTGCCGAGTGAGCCCAGAGACTTCACATTCACCACCAACAGTGAGTCGGCACAGCCAAACCAATATCAATAACTTGGTGATTAGGATCTAGGTCAGCTTTTCTCTCTGAGGCACTCTTTTCAGACATGCAGAATATGATCCTTAGGGAAAAAAGGATTCAGATCCCTCAACAACCTACTTGTTGTCGAGGCTGTCACGAAAACATAAACCCAAGAAAAAAATGTTTTTTACAGTATATTAAGAGATATACATCACATATGTAGTGATTTTGATTTTAAATGGAACAAATTCATTTTTACTCAAAAATTCAACAGAAAATGGTTCATGAATTATATAAAGCTTAAGTACAGCTAACAATTACTCCATCGATATATTGTCTGATATAAAATGTATATAAAATGTCAGTCTACTACTTTGTATCTTCTGTTTTGGCCAAGTTGTTTCCTCATTACTTCAAAGCACTGTGTTACTTGCAGAGCTGAAACCAATTCCAGACGTTTCTGTGGAGTACGTCTGCACCACTGACATTGCCATGGTGCTGTGGGTACCTGTGTTTGGGGCCGAGTCGTACCTCGCCACAGCAACAGCCGACGATGGCACGCAATTGTCATGCGCCAGCGAGGCCACCAGCTGTGTGCTCACCGGACTGGGCTGTGAAAAGACCTACATCGTGAACGTAACGCCCATATCAGGGAGCTGCAGGAACATGTTAAACACCACCTCGGCCTCGTTCCACACTGGTGAGACACACTGACATCTTCTCCAAAGATGTGTCCCCCTCATAACCATCCTGCTGAGTCATTGTTGTAGGCCTTTTTTCAATGGGAGTGGATGGTTTTTCCTCGAGTGACTCAGCTGTATCTTGTTCTCATTTCAAACAAGGAGAGGTCAGAGCCCTGAAATTCAGTTAAGTCCAAACCTTTAAAAATAACCTGCCGGATATTATTCCACCAAACATTAAGTGCTGGACATGTCCAAAATGTATATACATTAGAGACACCGTGTTCTTCACATCTTGGGTTTAAAATCTTTGTCAAATCATTTCAAAAGTATTGAAAAGTTTGTGCCAGTCATATGTTGCCGTAGTGTATCTGAATCACCTTCCATTTCTTTTTTAATTGAGACAAAGCACATACATACATACATTAGAACAAGTGAAAAGAATAAGAATAATAAATAATATATATTTGCAGCTCTTAACAATTTTCATAATGCAACTCCATGGCATTTTTGTTCAGACCCTCACTGCTTTATAAACAACCATGTCTTTCAAACTACTTTGTAACCGAGGCGTTCTGTTGTAAATGTGATATAAAGTTTCCCTCATGACCTCAGTCTGACAACATCAGGGTTATTGTATTAGACTTTGGTACGCCCCAAACAATATTCCAAAGTGATTGTAAAACATCTCATTTATGGTATGTATCTTTGGATTTACTCCACTTCACAAAGGTTTGAAAAAATAGCTAAATGGTAGGAAAACATGGATTACACTTGGCAGCTCTGGTTTGTTTATCACAGAAGACAACCAACCAGTCACCAGCCTATCAATGCCAGTCGACTGACTTAAACTCTCAGTGTCTATTTATTGTAATAAATAATTTTTACCGCTCCACCCTGCCATCTATTTTGTGCAGGCAGATAATCCTCTCATCTCATGTATCACTCTATTCTGTTGGAGAGACTGGTTGAGATTTTCTGTCCAACCTTACCCCTAGGGCCTATATTGTGCACTGATAAGCTGTTGTAACTTGGATGATGCTGAATATGATTTTATGACAAGCGATTGTTAAATGTCAGCCATTTAATACGGAAAAGCATAAAATCACACCATTAGGTGAAATAAAACCTTTTAGCAAACGCCTTAAGGCACAAGCAAAAGGAAGCACACTGAAGACATGAGTCACACATGAAGACATTTTTATTCACAGAATACAGGACACACATCTGCATATAAATTAAGGCATTAAAATCACACAAAACTGGCAACATTACATTTGGAATTGGACCTCAAGAGTACATATTGTTTTGTGAGTTTTAAGATGTTATATATATGTTAATATAACCATGCCGTTTAAATTCTTATTTTAGGATAAGACACCGTTAATCTCTTTGTTTTTACTGCTGCATGAGAATTTAGGAGGTCATATCAGCCAGAAGACATTTGGGATTAGCTGTTTACAATGTCTTTCACCCTTGTTTTGTTTGGTGCCTAAATTCACACGTTTATTTGAGTGCGTCAGTAGGTGTCTACCGTGAAAACTGGGTCTTCTATTGAACTCCGCTGTCTATATCATATTGTGTTGTGTTCAGTCTGCTAAGAATGAGCCTGTGTTTGTTTAAAACCTGAAACCTCATAGTGAAAAGCAACCCTGCATAATCTTCAGTATCAGGGCGTTTTAACCTGAAAAGGGATTTGAGACGCTCGCCTTTGATGTTGATATTTAACCCCATTTATTTCTTCTTCTTAACCTCTCTTGTCCATAATGCTATCTATTTATGTATCTATGTAGCCTACATATCTATCTATCTATCTATCTATCTATCTATCTATCTATCTATCTATCTATCTATCTATCTATCTATCTATCTATCTATCCATCCATCCATCCATGTCTGTTTATCTGTCTGTCTGTCTACAGTCCAGATTAATGTATAAATATCTATTTCTTTCAGTTCCCTGTGCTCCCAAGGACCTGCATTTGTTACGCGATTGTTCCAGTGAAGTTATCGTCTTTTCCTGGGAGCACACAAACAATACAAACCACTACTATGCCAAGGCAGTTGACGCTCAGGTGTGCATATTCTGCTCTAATGACTTGTGAAAAAAAAAAACTTTTGGATGTAAAATATTATCTAAATGTATCTGTAAGAAAATTCTCTCAAGTTAAAAGGGAAAAAAAAGGTGTTTTCGATGAGGAGATTGATACCACAGCATGTAGTGTCTGTAAGTTAAAGACTGAAATGAAGCTACAGCCAGTTAGCTTACCTGTATAAAAATGACAATGATTGTGTGATTATGACAACTGTTTCACATAATTAACTGACTTCCTGCAGTCTCCATTGACATTTTTTTACACTTCAGTTTTTGTTTGTGATTCAAACAAACAGGATATAATGATTTAAAAAGTTAGAATTTGTTAATTATAACTTCTTTATAAGCAGTCTTTGTGCTAAATTAAGCTAACTGGCCGTCAGCTGTAGATTCATATTGAACATTCATATGAGAGAGTGGTAATGATCTTCTCATCTAAACCCAAAATGTTGAGTCTAATTTAGTACACATGTGAAATATTTTGTGATTCCTTTGTACTCAGGGAGGAGTCCAGGAGTGTATGACTGAGGACAACTCTTGTTATTTCACACACACAGTGTGTGGACAACACTATTACTTCTCAGTCTACGCCATCACAGGGCAGTGCAGAAGCCTGACTAGCTCCACTGTTGACATTCGCACAGGTATGATGACCTTACCGCTGCAGCAGGACGTCACACAACCATAAATACACAACACAGTAATGTCATATAGCATTATTTTGCATAACCTTTATTTCTATTATCGCTATTTCTAGTTTACCTAGAATTATTTATTTATCTGCTCAGACCATTAAAAAGTACATAAATAAAACAAGCTGAGACAGAAATATGACTTTTTTACAACTCTAATTTAGGTACAACATAACTGAGCTCTTGACAGTTATCCATCCTTCTGTGAGCACCATCTGGTGGATAAAGTCTGATCCAACTAACAATGATGTTCATTGACATTATTTCAGCTTGCAATTTTGAGTCACTGTCTTATAAATTACAAAGTCTGAAGAAAATCTGTCAAATAACTGTATTATTAAATAATTGGATTCATTTTCTTTCCTCCAGCACCCTGTATTCCCCAGAATCTGCAAACCTCAGCTGACTGCAGCTCAGATATACTCCACAACACTTGGGACCACGCTGCAGGGGCTCTACGCTATGTTGTGGAGGCCTATGGCAACAAAGGAAACAACAGCTACTACAACTGCACTACAACGTCCAATAGCTGTGCTATAGCTGGTCTTCACTGTGGAGAGTACTTGAGTGTTTTCATCACAGCTTTTGATGACGAATGTTCCAGCCCAAGGTCACTGGGGCCTGTTGCTGAGACGGGTGAGCAAAACCTGCTAGTGTCTTTTTGTTTGATATCAGCAAAGGTGGAAGATGTATTTACTTGCTCCTAAAAAGACTTCCTTACATAAGAAAATGATCAGGCACTTAAATTGTCAAAAGTAAGAGCAACAGAGGTGGGATCCCTGTCTCAGGACAGACAAAGACCAGGTAAATAGTAAAATTACAGAATGAAAAATACATTATACAGATAAATATATGTGTAAGCAGCAAGTGTACAAAAAAACTAAACAGTAAAGTACAATTTACTGTCACCACCACTGCTAAAAGTTCACAGGACAAGTAAAACTGTAAATTCTACAGTGACCAGAGTTTTCAATCATCCTCCTGTATGGAAGTTCAAAAATACAATTGTCAAACAAAATTCACTCGTACATTAACAGAAATGCATCACAAACAGTTTTAGTATTGAAAAGTTTTGTCACAAATCTGTCTGTGTCTGGATTTTAGACATTTGGTCGTATAGAGAAACACTTTAAGGCTCACTTTGAGGCTTGGAAAATCGCTTTAATCTTGTTACTTACAGAATAAACATAGCATAATCCAGTAGTCAAAAAAACAAAATCACTATCAAAGAGGACAGTTTAGCATCAATCAGATATGACTGTGAGTAAGTGATTACCTTGGGATGGACTGGCAGCTTTAAATTCTGATCGCCTGCAACGGTAAAATGCTTTGAAGGTATAATTTATTTAGATTTTGATTGCTCCCCTCTCCTCTAGTCCCGTGCACTCCTCACAATGTATCAGCAGTGAAGCAATGTGACAGTAACTCCATCACAATGACGTGGGCCAGCAGCAGTGCATTATTCTACGTCGCCATGGCGAAGGACAGTAATGGTGTCATTCACAGCTGCAACTCCATGGCTTTGACCTGTACGATCACGAACTTGACATGTGGAACCAACTACACAGTGTATGCCATTGCCTCCAACTTGCTATGCAACAGCACTGAGAGTGAGATGATGACCGTAGCAACAGGTACTGTGAGGTTGCTTTTTTTTTTTTTTTCTGGGTGCTTTATTGCAAAACTGCTTTGCTGATTTTTATTATTAAATTCTGTATCAGTGTCAAAAGTCTAACAATGTTTTTTTTCATTCTACTTGTTAACTGTCTCTTTGTCTTATTTCAGTTGCTTGCCCACCGGATGAAGTCACCGCCTCTCTGGACTGTGCAGCCAGTGAGGCTCTGATTTCATGGCGCGATGAGGCCAATGTCAACTCCTACACTGCCGCCATCGTGGATAAAAATCAAGGACTTCTCAGCTGCAGCTCCACTACCCCCAGCTGCAGGGTACCCAATCTGAAGTGTGGGCAGCTCTACACTGCCACTGTCACCACCCATGATGGCATTTGTCAAAACATAATTTCTCAGCCCATCTTAATGGAGTCTGGTAGGCGCACGCTCTGCTTGCTGATTCTTCCATGCATGTCACTGTGAAAATCTGTGAAAATGTTGAGGTGCTATCAACAGCACAACTAGCTTAAAATATGGCCTGCTGGATGTGTGTCGCACAGTCCGACAAAGAGCTTATTATACTATACAGAGACAATATATATATATATATATATATTATCCCTCTACAAACATGGCTTTGGTGACATCCTCAGGCCAAACTTGGCATCATTTCCTGCTGCCAGTAAGTGCACAAGAAGGTTGTCGTGTTTTATCCGTCCTGCATTTGTATTTTTTGTTGTTAGACACATTACTGCCCGATGTGTAGTCTTACAATAAATATAGTGGCAGCTCACATGATTGCACCAGCATAGCCTATCATCAGTTTTGTGTAAAATATTGTTATTGTGTCTATTTTACATGCGACACATTTTAATTTTTGGAAGAAAAAAAACCTAAACACGACCAAACGATAATTTGCTCCATCCTGCAGTAACTCTGAGAACCCACTAGAGGTAGCCAACCTCCTGTTGAAGATCCAGAATTTAGACTCAAATATCTCTTTTCCCTTGACATACATGTAGAACGTCAGAGATATATTCACAGATGTGGTGTTTTTTTTTTTCAGTAACCACAATAATGAACTATCTTCTTCTTTCTGTCTTCTCTCTGTCCAGTACCTTGCGGGCCTCATGTGACCCGCAGCACAGGCTGTCACTCACTGACTCTCAACTGGCCTCCAACGAGCAACGCAGAAGGCTACATAACTGCAATCTCAAATGGCGACATGCAAATGAACTACACCACCTCAGACCCCGCGTTCAGCATCAACTCACTGGACTGTGGATATAATTACACAGTGAAAGTGATGTCCTTCAACGGCACCTGTACCAGTGAATCCACAGTACTACATGTCAAGCAGAGTAAGGCAGACCATAATGACTAATGTGCTTTAGTAATGTGTCCTTCATCATTTTCTGAAAACATCATCTGCCCAGATGTGTAGACAGTTAGTTAAAATGTACTGAGTTGATCTGAGGTTTTCTTTCCTGCAGCACCGTGTGTGCCCACTGACGTGATGGTGACGAAAAACTGTAGCCAGAATTTTGTGCAAGTGACTTGGCAAGCAAGCCGTGGCGCCCTATCCTACAAAGCAACTGCAAAGGATAGCAATGACCAGACTTTTGAGTGCTCTTCTGACGAGCCGTCATGCAGTTTGGAAGGCCTTGCATGCAGCCAAGTTTACAATGTCAGAGTGACTGCCATGGACGACACCTGCACCAGCAATGAGAGCTCTTCGGAGATACTACGGACAGGTAAAAATAAGCAGGAATCTGTTGGTGATGCAGTGTTTTCCAACTCATCCTCTTCAAGTCTAATTCATACCACCCATCTATTCTGTGTCCTTTCTTTGCAGTGCCCTGCCCTCCCTCTCAGGTTAACGTCATAATGCACTGTGTCTCCAACTCTGCCATGTTAATGTGGAGCCGCAGCCCCAATGCAGTGTCCTATACCGGCAAGGCAGTGAACTCAGATGGACACAGTGTGACCTGTGATGCAGGAATGAACCTTAATTGTCAATTGAATGATCTGCAGTGTGGCAAGGAGTACACCTTCACTGTGTCAGCTTCAGATGGCGACTGTGAAAGCCCTGACAGCGATCCAGTCATGCATACAACTGGTGAGAAGAAGTAGCATCTCGCTTACTTCCTCAAAACCTGACAATACTGTTTTATTATGTGAGCATAGTGCAATGCCATTACTTAGAGGTAGAGGTGTACTGCATAGCTATGAGTATGCTGTGGAGCTCTTCTTCCCCCACTCTCACTGACTCTCACTCTTTGCCACCTGTGATAGCCCCATGTGCGGTTCAGAATGTGATCAACACCCTGAACTGTAACACCAACACACTGAATATCAGCTGGGCACCTGAATCCATTCCAGTCAACTACAGCGCCATCGCCGTGTCTGGTGCCGGAACTGAACTACACTGCCAAACAGAGGATTTAAGCTGTACACTGGCTAATTTACAGTGTGGGCAGCAGTACACTGTGACAGTCAAAGCCATCAGCAGCACATGTGAAGGAGAAAGCAGTGTCCAGGAAGTAGTTAACTCCGGTAAGTTTGTCGGCTGACGCAAGAGAGTATGTTATGCGTAAATACAGAAAATACAGCAAAGTAAAGGAGATTTTCTCACTAACGTGTTTCTCTGCTTTTTCCATTCTCTCCTCATGTGCCTCTGTACCACAAACATCATTTATTTTCAGTTCCTTGTGTTCCTACAAACGTTCAAGGCGTTGTGGAGTGTTCCACTAACAAGTTGGTGGCTACCTGGGATGCAGCTGCTGGGGCGGCATCCTACATTTCCACACTGAAGGGAGCGGGAGGTTTCTCTTCTACCTGCGCTTCCAATGACCAAAGTTGCATGTTCCCTGACCTGCAGTGTGCTCAGACGTATATGCTCAGTGTGGTGGCTGTAAACGATAGGTGCAACAGCTCAGAGAGTGCCGTAATCTCAGCGATAACAGGTTAGCATTTATTTAGTCTCAGTGCAGCTGAAAAAGTGAAACTTGTGCTGTAAAATGTCAAAATATACTCTTCCATGACTTCCATAAGATGATAATAATACTTTCTATCCAGTCCTAACCTAAATAGAGTTGTAATGCTCATCTTCCCCTCTCTGCATCAGCACCCTGTGACCCTACAAATGTGATGGCCGACCTCCACTGCCTTACTGGTGTAGTGACTATGACTTGGGGGGCTAGCGCTGGAGCTAATTCCTACACAGTCCTCGCTGAGGCCAATGGACACTTTGACTCCTGTCGCACCACCACCACTTCTTGTCAGCTGAGCCAGATGCACTGCGGGGAGGTCTATACCGTGACCGTACTGGCAGGGGATGGAAAATGCAACAGCTCCATACTCGCCAAAACCAATGTTACAACAGGTAAAGAAACAGAGCAGATTGTCATAAGTGACTGTGGTCTAATGGTGTTCGTACAATGTAATAATGTGGGAACTTTTAGGAGAGGAGGTTTTGCATTGTGTATACCCAAAATTCAAGTTTTTAATGTGTGGCACTCCTTTGTCCAGCCCCCTGTGCTCCAGTGATCCAGGACCACACTTTGGATTGTGTCACCAACCACGTTGTGGTCACATGGGTTGAGGACGAAGATGCTAAGGTGGTCATGGTCAATGCAACCTCCAACCTGGGACACTCGACGTCCTGCAGCTCCTCCACCAACACCAGCTGTGTTTTGAATGACCTGCAATGTGGAAATACCTACACCGTCCATGCTGTCGCACGAGGAGACAAGTGTTTGAGCAAACAGAGCTTGCCTTTCGAGATTGTCACAGGTACGTCATAAATTTACATTATCTTTGTGGTAAGGCTGTTGTGTGCAAAAGGCAGCATGTTATTAATTATAGTTAACTTCTTGGTGCCCTATAATTTGTGTAGTTTATTTTTTATGTTGTTTAAAGTGTGTGTTTTTTTGTTCTGTGTGAGATGCTAAGCATTTGGTTTGTATGGTATTATTATATGGTATTGATGTTGTGAGATATCCAGGAGGTCCTCGCCTAGGAACTGACTGTACTCCTCTGTCATCCAGGGCCCTGTACCCCTGCAAATGTGGAGTACTCATACTCCTGTGAAACTGGCATTGCCTTACTGAGCTGGGATGAGAGTTTGGGAAGAAAAAGTTTCTACGCCACAGTCACTTCTGGAGACAACATAGCCATCTGCAACACCACCCAGACCGACTGCTCTCTGCCCTCACTGCTCTGTGGTCAGACATACATGGTGAAAGTGATAAGCGTAGCTGACCACTGCAACAGCTATGTGCCTGGTGAAACAGAAATACAGACAGGTAAGACATCAGATTGATATGAAAAGCCCATATACCAAAATATACTTCCCAAAATTTGACTGTTTAACGATATTATTAGTTGGATAAGACTGGATTTTGGTTTATTTCCAACACATAGCTTGAATCTGAAACCCTCTCAGTGAAAATTCAAATTCAGGCCAAAATGTTCCCAAAAGATGGAATTAGGTGTGAGTGAATATTTACACTTTCACATAAAGAATAAATTGTGTTTCTCCCTTTGTTTTCCCATCAGCTCCCTGTGCTCCCAAGAATCTCAGTACCTCCCTGGTGTGCAACAACAACACTGTGGTAGTGGGCTGGAATCCCAGTCCTGGTGCAGTTTCTTACCATGTGATGGCGAACGGCAGAGACGGCGATGTCAAACAATGCACCACAAGCAATACAAGTTGCTCCATACCTGCCATGCACTGCGGCGTGACCTACGTGATCACTGTCACCCCCTTTTCTCAAAGCTGCCAGGGTTTCACCAGCTACCCACACACGTACATTGCAGGTGAGGTGAAACTGGAATATGTTTGGGATTACCCAATATTATTTTACATTATACAAGTAATGGAGTATTACAAAAAGTAACTTTTGTTTTGCTGTGTTAATCATTCATACTGAATGTTGCAGTTCCTTTCGATATCACTAGATGCTGCCTCTTGACGGTTATATCAAATCGTTTGCTACATGCCACATTTGTCATAATTTGTTGTTATATTAGGATATCAAATATCAGTCCCCCGTCATTATTTGTCTTTCAGGCCCCTGTCCCCCCTCCAACGTTCAAGTGTTACTGCAGTGTGCTGGAAACTTGGGCCATGTGACCTGGATTGAAGCCCTACAAGCAGATTCCTATGTGGCCACTGCGGTACATCCCCATACAGATCACCACAACCACACCTGCACGTCTAGCGGATCAGGCTGCACCTTCACAGACCTCCACTGCAGCGAGCTGGCTGAAGTCAGGGTGGTCACCATAGAGAGGGGTTGCACGAGCGAACCTAGCCAGCCTTTTAATTTCCGAACAGGTCAGAGAATGTATTCAACATTTCTTTTTTCTGACTCCTTTGTGATACCGTTTCATGAGCTCATGAGAAGATTAATACCAACCTCAACCTTAGTGTAGCTTACCATAGGAAGACTGGAAGCTGGAGAACCAGCTAGCCTGTCTCATTCCAGATTTCAGAGTATTTCTGCCAACATCTCTAAGGCTCAAAGAAACAGCACATTTTGTAGTAACTGTTTCTGAATGAGCAACATTCATATAGCCAAAATAAGGAACTTTTCCTGTTCTTCTCATTCTGTCAATATTGCAAGATTACAACACACAACTCAGGGTCTGGGCACATATATATAATATATATAATGTGGTAATCTGTGAGTTTTGAGGTGCTTGTATTTCTGAACTTTGGACAGAGCCAGGCTAACCAGTCCCCCTGTCTTCCAGCCTTTATGCTAAGCTATGCTAATCACTCCAAGTCCAAAAATTGATTGTTATACTACATATTTATCAGTATTGAACAATTATATTACAATTACAATTATATTACAAATAACAACTAATGTTAGACTGAATTGAATGTCATCATTGGTTTTAATTTGCGAACATCTGTATTTAAGTCTGTTCATTTACCTCTCTCTCTCTCTCTCTCTCTCTCTCTCTCTCTCTCTCTCTCTTCCGTGTCTTGTGCTCAGTTCCCTGCCCACCGTCCGGTTTGACCGGAGTGACAGCTTGCGCGAACAATGACATCACAGTTAGCTGGGACAGAGGTCCAGAAAGTGTTGCTACCTACTTCGTCCATTCTCATGAAGATGATGGGGCCAATGCCAGCTACACCACAACCCAAACGTCCCATGTACTCACTGGGCTGCAGTGTGGCGAGTTGTATATGTTGACAGTCGCTGTCAATGACGATCAGTGCACCAGCAACATCAGCGAGCCTATACAAACTGAAACAGGTTAATACATGGATATATCACCTATAGCAATGCAGTGGTGTTATAGTGAGAAAAAAACACTGAGTACCAGCTATCAGTGGTCAGTGAACATTTGTCAACCAACATTACATCGGAAAAAAGTAAAAGTAATATATAGTTTTGTAGTAGATCAGATATATTGATATATTGGAATTATTTTTGTTTCTTAATGCTTCCTCCCTTACATTAATAACTAGGCCATTTGTGAAATGTGAAAAAGTAATGCATGTGAATATTTGATTCATCATATTAAATTAGATTTAAACTCCCAACTTATTGTCCATTAATAAAAGGAACTTGCTTATGGTCTGTAAGTGCAGTTTATTTGCTGCATTTCTCTGATGAATGCGGACTCATTTGTCCCTAAATCTCTTTCCCGCCAGCTCCGTGTCCCCCAACTGACCTGACTGCCAGAGCTGACTGTGGAACCAACTTGGGAACACTGAACTGGTCGCCAAGCGTACATGCTATTTCTTACGTAGCTACAATAACTGGCACCCACGGCCACGTAGTTACCTGTTCTTCCAACACAACGATGTGCTCGGTGAAGCTGGACTGTGGACACCAGTACACAGCGGTTGTGATTGCTTCCAGTGCAACGTGCAACAGCAGCACGGGAGCAACCTTAACTTTTGACTCAGGTAAATGACACCTGCTTCTCCCTGCAGATGTTTGGGTTGCCAGTCAGTGTTTCTTTTTTCTTTGAAGCTCAAAACCAATGCACGCATGATTCGATCATCAGTCAATCAGTTTTGTGCTCCTTCCTGCAGCTCCATGTCTGCCTGAAAATGTGATGGCAGTGCTGGACTGCAATGCTAACACCTTTGACGTACAGTGGGACGGGGACGCTGGCAATTTCGACTCTTACACTGCGATCGCCATTGGCAGTGATGGCAGCCGTGTTACCTGTGACTCCACTACCACAGAATGCACCATCCAGAACCTAAAATGTGGCCTCAACTACAGCATTGCCGTCACTACGTCATCAATTAACTGTGGCATTATCGAAGGCTCCGATTACACAATACTATCAGGTAGCAAAAGTTCAAGTTTCTTCTTGAATTTGTGCCTTTAACTGAATAGTTACTAAGTGGGCATTACATTACTGCTGCATGCCCGTGTGCCATATGCCTATATACCCATAATGCCTCTGTGTAAAACTAACAATCGTCATCTTCATCATCCTCCACCTCTTTATCCTCAGCTCCCTGTAAACTAGAAAATGTGCAGCCAAATCTGGAGTGCAGCACTAACATAGTCGCAGTGACCTGGGAAAACTCTGGCCCAGACCAGAATGATGTGGTGGCCGCAGTGAACAGCAGAGGAGTTACCACCACCTGCAACTCCACCACCTCCAACTGCACCTTCGAGAATCTGTCCTGCGGAAACACCTACTCCATCAACGTGGTCGGTCACACAGACACATGCAGCAGTCAACCAGCTTTTGCACAGAGGGTCAACACAGGTACTAATAACTAATAAAAGCAAAGAAACACGGTGCTGTGAAAATGGCCTCCTGAACTGAACTCTCTCTCTCTGTCTCTGTCTGTCTCTCTCTCCACCAGCTCCATGTGTTCCCACCCACGTCACAGCACGAGTGGACTGCTCGACTGGCATCACCGGGGTCACATGGGATGCATCCAGTGGTGCCACATCTTATGTTGTTAATGCGCGGAGCGATAACGGCAATGATAGAGAATGTATCAACACCGACACCAACTGCGATTTTCTTAACCTGGAATGTGGACGGGTCTACACCATTACAGTAGTGGCTCGCCATGACTCCTGTGTCAGTCCAGTCAGCGAGTCCGTCAACATCACCACAGGTAACAAAAGAAAGCAAAAGATGATTTGATGGGCGAAAGTAAGCTTGAAACATTAGGGGTTGTGCAGAAAGATGTTGTTCCTGAGGGCTGCCATTAGGTGTTGCTAAAGAGGCTTTTCCCTCTCTACATCCTTCTCTGCATAGTTCCTTGTCCTCTCAGTGGCCTAAAGGCTACGTTGGACTGCGAAACCAACACAGCAGTGGTGTTATGGACACCCGGTCGCGGGATCCTTAACTACAACGCCGTGGCTGAGAACTTTGCCATCACACCTCAGCAGAGCTGCTCCACCAACGGCTCGTCATGCAACATTACCTCTCTGCGCTGTGGAGAGAGCTACGATGTGAAAGTCAGTGGAGTCGGACAGAACTGCCCAAGTCCCACTCATGATTTTCAGAGAATCGTCTCGGGTAACTTCCATAGATTTTAGAGTTTTATTTTCAGTTACAGTTACTGAACTAAAGTTTTATACAGAACCAGCAATCATTACCTTGAAGCCATTATTTTGAGTATGCATCATAAAATGTATTATATACTATTTTTATTTTTATTATATTATATTTATTATATTGTATTTATTTTAATGTATGAAAGGATGCATGTGAATGATCGGACTCACTTTTGTCCCTCATGTCTCCCCTAGCTCCCTGCCCTCCAACCCAGCTGACAGTCACCTCTTCCTGTGAATCAAATGACATCTCAGTGTCGTGGCAAGCCTCGCAGGGCTCGGTCTCATACATGGTCAGGGCCGTGGATGCAGAAGGCAACCAGTGGACCTGTAACACCACCAGCACCACCTGCCAGATATCTGATCTACCGTGTGGACAGCAGTACCATGTCTATGCTGTTGGTGTTGATGAAAAGTGCACTGGATCCAAGAGTAACATTGAAATATTTCGCACAGGTATATTGAAACCAAAGACGTATTTGTCTCTCTTGAAACTGTAACATATTTACTTTTCAAGCAGCTCAAACCAGATTCATTTTTACAAAGCATACTGTAAGAACTTGACATGCCATCGGCTACCTGTTGTTGCAATCATTTTATCAAATCTTACCCAAGCAGCAACTTACAGTTCAGCATCTCACATGCTTGTTTTCTCTAACCACCCTCTCCAGCTCCTTGTGTGCCACAGAACGTACAAAACAAATTGGCCTGTCTGTCTGGTGACCTCAATATTACCTGGGAGTCAACGGGTCACGTTGTTCGGTTCCACGCCTCCGTGATGAGCAGCCAAGGGCATGTAAGCAGTTGCACGACCGATAAGAATTACTGTATAATACCCAATTTGCAGTGCGGCCTGACCTACGGTGTCACAGTGTTGGCTGAAGATGAAGCCTGCAACAGCTCCACCAGTCCCACTAAGGAGGTCGTTACAGGTAGGTAAAGCTTCAGAGCTTTTTTGAATGTTGTTGCTGTGTGAAATCCTTGAATTTCATTCATATATCTTCCACTTTTCCTATCAGCTCCCTGCCCTCTCACGACCTTCATTGCCATTGTCAACTGTACCACCGGCATTGTATCTGTAACCTGGGACAACAGCGTACCAGGAGTCGTGTACACAGTGTCTGCAGTTGACGCCACAGGTCACTATCACAACTGCAGTGGCACAAGCAGCTGTAGTCTCAGCACACTGGAGTGCGGGACCAAGTACGAGGTCACCATCACACCATCCATGGACGGATGTGTGGGCAGAGACAGCCCCATCCAAACAATCACCACAGGCAAGGATCAATAGTATTTTAGTTTTAGTTCAATAAAGAGGCAGATGTACACTTCTGTGTGCACAAATACTGTCACTTATTCGTCTTATTGTTTATGTCTTGTCTTTATGCTTTTCTGTGTTTGTTGTGCGTATTTTGAACATTTTAACATACAGTATTTAACACAACAGTATTATGCACCTACAACTTTTTTTCATTTCAAATTTCTTTTATGATTGTTACACTCCTTTCAAGTTTGATTTTCTGCAGTTAGCGCTAATTTCTATTTCTCTTCATCTAGAATATCTCTACTGCAGCTTATGCAATATTTCACATTTCATGTTTCACATTTCGTGTAATTATTTTTGCTCAGGAAACACACATTGGTTCTCCCTCTAGCTTAGGTTGGTTTAGCTTTGGGGAAACAGCAAGCCTGCCTCTGTCTAAAAATCACAAACATCCACCTACCAGAATCTCTATAGGTCATTAACTAACATGATATATGTCCTTTCTATCTGGTAATCTGAACAAATACCATGGTGCAAAAAGCAATAAATAACAAATTTATTTTGGAGTGGATTATAAACTTATTATTTCTTGGTCAGTCACAGTGACTTCCTTGAGTCTTGGTGTCGTCATGAGGTTTGCAGGTAACCAGGAAATCATTGTTCAAGAAATAGTCTGGTACATAATTCCCCATAAAACCACAATATAAGGTGGTTGTAGTTGGTGGACAGTTGCTTGGACAAAGCCAGGCTTGCTCTGTTTCCATTTTTTTGCTGAAGTAAGATAACTGGCTGCTGGGTGTGACAGTGATATCAATATTTTTATTTAACTTATGTAAAGCAAATAACCATATTTACTAATGTATCCGACAAGTTTTAGTACAATTTCCAAATTTGCATTTCAATTTCATATTTAATTCAGTGCTCGGTTATCAAAAACTTTTTTACATGCCAAAACAGCCTGCCACCTCTCTCAAGAAAAATCTATGGCTACGCAGAGCTAATATTCTTGTTCCTTGTTAACCTCCAGTTCCCTGTGTACCTCACCTGAATGAGGTGGAGATCGACTGCCTGACAAACTCGGGCTGGGCGCTATATGAGGAATCTGCCGGGGCCGAGGGCTATGTCGTCTCTTATTATCCACATAGCGAGAGCACTATCATCTCATCATTTGAATGTAACTCCACGAGCGACAACACGTGTAGTGTGCCTCCACTCACATGCAGTCAAAACTACACCTTCACCATCCAGGCCGTCGACAGTCAGTGCTCCAGTGCACACAGCAATGCTTTCACAACTGAGACAGGTAAATAAAAAAATCATTTTAGTATTCACAATTTTACAGATGTCCAACTACATTGCTGATGTAAGGTGACTTGAATTTTAAGCATTATGAGTGCCTTTTGTTTTGATCTGAATCTATTTTTGTAATATAAGTACAGATCAGAGGTTTGTGCCAGGTCATTTTAAATTGACTTCACTTTTCTTCTCTTTTCACAGCTCCTTGTGCTCCTGTGGGTGTACAGAAAGAAGTGATCTGCGACAATAACACAGTCAGTGTCTCCTGGTCACCCGTTCCTGGTGCAGTAACCTACACTGCGACACTGGAGAACGTAAATAACGGTACTTCCTGCTGCACCACATCGGACACCAGCTGTGACATCACCGATCTGGAATGTGGAGAAATGTACATTCTACTTGTCATGGCCGAGGGGCAAACGTGCAACAGCTCCCAGAGCGACGGAGTCATCGTCAGGGCAGGTATGGTATATACAAGAATTAGGAGCACAGAATAAAATACAGTCACTGCTGAAGTGCAGATTACGATGGAAAAATGCATAAATACATTTCTAAATTGACCTCTCCCCCTCAGTGCCTTGTATTCCTCAGAACCTCTCAGTCAGTGTGAACTGTAGAGACAATGTGGCCTCAGCGAGGTGGAACTACAACAAAGGACTAGGAAATTTTTACAGAGTGAAGGCTGTGGCCGATGATGGCCACATGCATGAATGCAGCTCCCCCGAGAACCATTGTGACCTGACAGACCTGCACTGTGGAGAGTATTACACAGTAACTGTGCAGGCAGAGGACAGAGACTGCACGAGCAAACCAAGCAACAGCGTGAGAATCAAGACTGGTATGTGCAGACTTTCACTTTTTAATTCTGCAATTGAAAACTGAAAGTTTTTATAAGCGACATAAGTTATCAAGAGCCTTTAGGCATAGCCCGGCTAGCTATTTCACTCTTTATGCTACGCTAAGCTTTTTTATTTCTTCTCATCAGTGCCATGCACCCCTGCAAGTGTCACCTCTGTGGTGGACTGTGAGGCCAATTCTCTGATTGTGTCCTGGTCTGAGAGCCCAGGAGCTGACTCCTATATCGCCACAGTGGAGGACAGTAACACTCAGGTCACAACCTGCCAGGGTACAACTGAGGGCTCCTGCAGTGTGACAGGACTCGGCTGTGGGCTGACCTACCATGTATCCGTGGTCTCCTCAGATGGTTATTGCGACAGCCAGCCCACTCCGGTGACTGACATATCTTCAGGTGGGTAGACAACCTATTTTTGTCTTTGTTTTCATATCTTATACTTGAGATAAAAAGTGTTCAGTGAAACGTCTTTATTGTTTTGTTCTTGCTAAAAATGACACAAATCAGTTCTTGTTAATGCTACATTTTGTTGTGTAATTATATAAAAGTATTTATTAAATTAGATTTTAGTCAAATGTTTTGTCTCTCTATATTGCATTTGTACTGTTTTCATGTTAATGTATTTCCCTGAGAGCCATATAATATTTTTTAACACTGAATACAAATAAATGTGTGCATTTTTAAGGAAGACCAATAATTGAAATATTTTTTTATTTAATTTTTGAGTATAATAAGTCTCTGAATTTATTCTTTTTAATAATGTTATTATTCTGAAGCTAACCAATAATAAATAAAATAGTTCTTAACATTAATGCAACTTCTGGTGCTGCATGGTCCCAATTGTGCACCGACCCCCATAGCAACCTCTGTGTTTCGGATATAGACACACATGCGCACTCACGTACTGCTGAGTGATGTCTCTGGTCGGTAGCTCGTCAGCAGTTTCGAACAAAATAACATGAAACTGCTTACTCTCCAACTGATTTTAATTGGGACATTTTACATCGAACATAAAGAGATTAAACGTGTGGTACACGTTCTGAAGGCACAGAGGAGACCAAAGGGGCTCTCTCCAAGGGAAGGGGGAGAGGGAGATGCCTGGCCAAGGCTCCGTCCAGTATGGACTAGCCACATCTGGCTCGCGGGCCATAGATTTCTGACCCCTGGAGTAGACAGTACACTGTAAATTTATCATCATTAATAGGCTTGTCCTTCTTCTCTAGATCTTTTCAGGAAAATGTAGTTACTAATCCTAACCTACATAATTGACTTAATTGTCTTTTCAGTTCCCTGTAAACCAAGACATATCAAGGCAGTGATGGACTGCAACACGCGGACAGCCCTGGTGGGGTGGTTCTCGGGTGCTGGAGCTGTGTCGTACGTGGTCACGGCCATCTCTGCATCAGGCTACAATGACAGCTGTGAGACCGTCCACAGCAACTGTGAACTGGAAGAGCTGCTTTGTGGCCAGAGCTACTCTATCTCTGTCAAAGCTATGGGAGAGACATGCAGCAGCATCAGTCACATGGAAGGAGAACTGGTTACCGGTGAGCAACAGCGTGCAGGTGTAACAAACTGCATGCAAGTTTATCGCCTCTCTCAACTCAGTATTGTGTTCTTATTGTCACCTCACAGCGCAGAAAGATTTGTGCAGTTTGTCATTAAACATTCATCTTCTGAAGGAGAAGAGTTTCGCTTTGATCACCATAAAACTGTGCTTAACGTGTGAATGTGTGATTATTATTTTGTGACAATACAACTAGTCTGGAAGCCAGTCATGGTAAGGAAACTTATGGACGTGTGATGTGGGAACCTCCAGTTCATATGCATTGAGAATGGAATTTTCAAGTAAAGTAAAAGACATCTTGTGTTTTGTAAATATTCTTATTCAGAGCAGAGTTTGTCTCTCTCTCCCCATATTTCCTGTCACTCGTCAGCTGTCTCTATCTAATAAAGCTTGGAAAGGCCAAAAATGTTAAATGTATATTTTACAAAACATAACTTCATCTATCCTGTAGTACTTAAATGTGGTGTCACAAACTATGTTAGTTACAAAACATCTTGTTTTGTGCACATCACGTTCAGAAAAATATGGTCTCCAATAGAAATCAAGTAGAATTTGCTAGTATTGGGGGACTGTTGAGCATGTGCCCCGTGTACAAAGGCTTAGTCCTTGCCGCAGCAGCCCAGGGTTCGATGCTATTCGCTGTCTCTCTCTCTCCACCTTCCTGTCAATCTTCAGCTGTCTCTATCTAATAAAGTTTGAAAATGCCCCAAAATATCTTTTAAAAAAAGACTAGAATTCTTGCATGATTTATTTGAATGTTATTAACAACATGAAAAGTTAACTCATTTACTCATCAGCGCTTCTCCTCTATCCTCTGTCAGAGCCATGCATCCCCGAACATATCACCGCTCAGTACAGCATGACGATCGGACAGCTGCAGTGGGACGTGACAGCTGGTGCTGACTACTACGTAGTTCAAGGGTTAACCTCTCAGGGCCAGATGGTCTCCTGTAACACCAGCGACACCTCCTGTCCTGTGTACAATATGGGCTGTGGCCAGATGTACAGCTTCAGTGTCACTGCAAACAATGAAGTGTGCAAAGGATTATCCACCTCGACCGAACCAGTTTCGTTGATGACAGGTGGGAAATGTGTTTTTTTTTATTGTGCAGCATAGATGGAAAAATATGATCAGTGTCCATTTTGCGTCTACCAACCTGTCCTGTCTCTTTTTCTGCCCTCAGAGCCTTGCCCACCCCAAAATGTGGAGACCAACGTGCAGTGTCAGAATGATGTAGGAACTGTGTCGTGGGAGACCAGTATAGGGGCAGTGGCCTACGAGGCTAGTCTTGCCGGCCGTGATGGCCACACTCTGTCCTGCCACACTAACAAAACTTTCTGTGACGTAAACGGCCTCCACTGTGGAGTCATCTACTACGTCAATGTCGTCGCCATCGGAACGACGCTCAACAGTAGTGCCTCCAATACTGTATTGCTGACTGCAGGTATGGTATACTATATACTGGCCCTAAGTTAGAAAATGACCCTCAAGACATAAACACATTCAGACAGAGGGCATGCTCTGTCTAAAAAAAGTTCAAGCTAGAGAACTTGATGATTTGTCTCTCTCAAGCACTGGCATGCAGTCCCATGCAGTAACTCATAAAGAATTGGTGCTGTTAATGTAAGCGCAGTTTACATGACATCATGTGACATGAAATATTGCCAACAGAGCAACTTTTTTAAAGGGATTAGACATTTTTAACATTTTATGGATTGACTATGAAAATGATTGCCAGGAGAACACATTTGTTTAGATTTTGCTTGATTTCCCATCTTATTTACCAGGGTGTACAAGATGTATTCACAGAAAACGTTACTTCAACATAAATTTTTATATGGAACTCAAAATGATACAGTCTACTTTCCAAAATAGTAGGCGACACTGGTACTATAGGAAGTTCAACATATTTAACTTGAGTTTTTCTCAAATGGGATCTAAGATTTGCAGCAGTGTAACTGAATGTGTGAAGATGATTACAGCTTCACAGTGTGATTTATGAAATCGCACCCATGTACGTCTCTTCTGTCTTTAGCACCCTGTATTGCTGGAAATGTGGCAGCTCATGTGGACTGCGACAACAACACAGCCGAAATCACCTGGAGCTTCTCCAACGGAGTAGACTCCTACATGGTGACAGCTGTAGCGACAAATGGCCACCGCGCCACATGTCAGACCGAGGAGGACCATTGTGATTTGAATAATCTACAGTGCGGTGAGACATATATGGTCAGCCTCACAACCATCGACGAAAACTGCCAGATTGAGACACACACTAATGTTACCTTCAGCACACGTGAGTTGAGCAGCAATGGAGACAATTAAATGGATCATTAATTGTAAATTTATTTCTGAATTTTGAAATGTGTTCATGAACATTTACCCTTGATTCTCATGTAGGGTGAATTTTTCAGATATGCCGACTAACTAAACTAAACATGTTGTACAGGGCCCTGTAAACCTTTGCGTGTTGGAGTGGACATGGTGTGTGGATCAAGTACAGCCAACATGTACTGGGACGAAGCAGACGGGGTGGAGCTCTACATGGCTACTGCCCATCACTACATGGGAATGATTTTGCAGTGCAACTCGACCACCTCCACCTGCCAGTTCTCCAACTTAGATTGTGGGGAAACCTATGAGTTCTCTGTGACAGCATACGGTAGCATGTGCTACAGTGAAACCAGCGACACTGTGGAAATTCAGACAGGTAGGACTCATTTTCATCAACTAAATATCTGACTTAATATCTGGATTGGTTTTTTGATTGCAAAAAAAAAAAACAATTTCACTGATCAATTTAGCTCATTAAGTTTTTCTAATTAATAAATAGTTTCATAGTTTCATAGTTCTATACTGCATATCAGACAAATACATGCCCATACCAATATATCTGTGTCAGGCCGTCATTGTCTGAAGGGCATTGTGTGATGTTTGTTTCTAACTCCTCTTCTTCCAGGACCCTGTCAGCCAACTGGTTTGTCAGAGAGTGGGTCATGTGACAATGACACGGTGGTGTTAGATTGGTTGGCGGCTGATGGGGCATTACGCTACGTGGTTACAGCCACAGGAAACTTGGGATACGTTGACTCTCTCCAAACCACTTGGACAACAGCCACATTTGAGTTGCCCTGTGGACAAGAATTTACCTTCACTGTAACGGCTCAAGATGATCGCTGTGACAGCACTGTGAGCACATTTAGTAAACTCAAGACAGGTATGCATCCTATTTAAATTGTTGACTGATGTGGTGTACAGTATAGTGAATTTGTTATAATGCAACACGCACTTCCTCCTCAGGTCCCTGCGTGCCTCAGGATGTACAGACCTTTACACACTGTGAGAACAACCTGGGTATGGCCAGCTGGGCCAAGAGCGATGGGGCGGAAACCTACATGGCTGTAGCAGTGGGAGAGGACAGCCACACCCATGTGATCATCACAAACACCACCCACTGCACCTGGGATGACCTGCACTGTGGTGACCATTACACTGTTCACGTCATTGCTGTCGATGAAAATTGCACCAGCATGCCGAGCAACAGCACGGCACGGATACGAATGGGTAAGCCAGAGAGAAATCAAAGTATCCTCGACCATAATATGAAAACTTGAAAGTTTGTATGGTGAATTTTATTGATCAAACATGCCAATGAACAAATAGAATGCCACAGAAAATTAAAGCTCAGACAGGAGTCCAACAAGAATGAAGAAATAAGTGAATCTACAACAATTTTGATAGTTGATTGTTTGTTTCTAATTTTTTTAAGCAAAAATGTTAAACATTTCCATGTTCTGGCATTTCCATCGTAATGATTCGTTATTTTGTTATGTTTCATATCACCGTCTATCTATCGATTCTGAGCTGTTTGAGGCTTTGGAAAATCATGATGAGCATTTTATATTGTTTTTTGACACTTTATAGGTCAACTTGTTGTAGCTCTACTCACAACAAAAGTTTTGTCTTCTGTTTTTAGCACCCTGTATTCCTCAGATGGTGGAATCAAATATGAACTGCACTATAAAGGTGAACATTTCACCTTTCTTACCATTTTTTAAAATCTATTTAAGAGAGGTATATATATTTTAACCTATTTTAATTCACATTTTTATGTAAAGATTAAAATATTATATTGTTATTTGTTTCTAAGGTGGCGTCAATGTCCTGGAACGCCAGTGAAACTGCCACATCTTACATTGCGATAGCGCAGACCAACAGTGGCCACAAATTGGAGGTGACCACCGATGAGACCTGGACCTTCTTTTCTGAGCTCCAATGTGGCCAGGAGTACTTCCTCTCTGTTCAGGCGTCAGACTCTGAGTGCACAAGCCAACCCAGTCAGCCCTCAAAGCTCTATTCAGGTAGATTCCTACTCCATGCACCTTAAAGCACAAGTTTCAGAAGCCTTTTATGAACTCTGATGAAGGGAACCTTGAGTTAGCCTACCTACATTAGGAGTGCATATACTCCTTGTAATCTATCCCTTCTCCTTCCTTCAGAGCCCTGCTCTCCCACTGGTGTCTCCAGCAACATGAACTGCATCTTTAACATTGCCGCGGTATCATGGACTGGCTCGGCTGGGGCGGATTTCTACACCGCCACAGTGACGCAGAGGGACGGTCAGTCACTAAGCTGCTACTCTGACGATGAACAGTGTGGCATTCCCAACGTACAATGCGGACAGAATTACACCGTAACTGTTGTCGCCACACGTGGGGACTGTCAGTCAGACCCAAGTGAGCCCGACATGCTGCAGTCAGGTGAGAGTACAATAGTTTTATTATATTCTAGAGACTTCTTGGATCCACTTAATACCTCCTTAAAAAGAAGGCTCTGTATTTCTCAGGCTTGTTTAGTTGATCTCAAACGTCTTGTCACTATAAATTAAACTAACTAGAATCTCCTCCTCATGCCCTTTTCCAGTGCCTTGTATTCCTACTGACGTGTCTGTGAAGATGGACTGCTCTACAGATCAGGCTATCGTGTCCTGGAGTGCCAGCAATGGGGCTCTGCTCTACAACGTGACGGCTTTGAGCACACAGGGAGAAGAATCCCAGTGTGAGACGTCAAAGCAGCTGTGTACCTTGACCAAACTGGTCTGTGGACAGTCCTACGCTGTCCAGGTGGTGGCATCGGATAATATTTGTTCAAGTTTACCCAGCCCAGTAACGCATTTCAACACAGGTAGAACAGCTGCACGGACATGAATCTCTTTTGAATGTCCTAATATTTGGACTTGCTCTTAATGTGTGTTAAGTGTTACTCCAGTCCTCCGTTTCTTGCCCCTTCCAGCTCCCTGCACACCTATCCCTGTCTCAGTGCTTCTGGACTGCTTTACCAACTCTGCCCTCTTTGAATGGACCTTCTCTGAGGGTGCCGTGAACTACACCACAACAGCCCGGTCCTCCCACGGCCACGTTTCCACCTGCACCACCAACCGAACCAACTGCGAGCTACCGAATCTGCACTGTGGCGAGACCTATGATGTGACCACTGTGGCCTCAAATGGGGAATGCAGCAGCCCTCCAAGTGCTAGTTTGCAGGTGGAGTCAGGTGAGCACCCAAAAGAGCACCTTGAATCAAGAAATTGTAATTAAACATGATTGTGGATTTTAAGTCACTTTTAGGTTTGTTTGTTTGTTTTTGCTAATTTAACACCTTCTGAAAATCGTATTTTCTGACCTGTAGTGGCTTCTGACAATGCAAGCGTGTGTTCAGCAGATGCTTGACATCACTGTTATGTATGGTTACAACTGCAAAACAGCTACTACTATATTGATAATATGGGGGGCCAAAAAATCTAGCATCGGGTTCATGACACAGCTGACATTGATCAAAAGCTTCCTTTCTCCTCTCACTTCCCCTTTCCTCCTCCAGTGCCTTGTGCTCCTGAAGGTGTTGAATTTCAACTGACCTGCTCTACCAACAAAGCCCGTGTGCAGTGGGAGGCCAGCAGAGGAGCTGACTACTACATTGTCCAAGCCTTCGGTGTGGAAGAAGATGAAACCGGTTGTGAGACAAGCTCACAGTCCTGCATGCTCCCGGACCTCAAATGTGGTTACACCTACAATATCAGTGTGCGTGCCGTTAACAGTGTGTGCAATGTCTCCATGAGTGAAATAAAACAGCTGCAAGCAGGTAAGGATGACCTTTGGAAAAATTTTTGGATATATTTGGATTTATATTGGTTTCTGGTATCAGAGTCAGATTAGGAGAAGATTATGCATATGTCATAAAAATATGTTATAGATATTTTTTGCATTTGTATATTATTATTACATATTGATATATAAATCAATATGTAATATTGATCCTAAATCATAATTCAAGACTAATATTTCTCCTGCTGTGTCTGTGCAGTGCCCTGTGTACCACAGCAGGTGGGGGCCTGGGTATCTTGTGAGTCTGGAGTTGTGGCAGTCTCTTGGGAGCCCAGCAAAGGTGCTACATCATACACCACAGTTGCCCAGGGTAACGGCGGCTATGCATCAACGTGCAACAGCAATCAGACAACATGCGAGTTCGATGACTTACTCTGTGGCCTGAGCTACTCGGTCACTGTTATTGCTTTGGATGAGACGTGTAGCAGCGCTGAAAGCTCTGCTGTGGAGATCAACACAGGTAGAGTCAAGATTTCATTTGTTTTAATAATGTGCTGCCTTCATTGGACATTTCTTATTATTTATTTATTTATTGTCTGTCTGTCTGTAGTGCCGTGTGTACCACCAAACGTGACAGCAGAGATGGAGTGCAGTACTGACACTGGCGTTGTGTCGTGGGAAGAAGAGGAGGGTGTCTCCTCCTACATTGTGCAAGCTTTTGGGCCCGATGGTCACAACCCAACATGTAGCAGCACATCAACCAGTTGCCAGCTATCCGACATGCATTGCGGCCAGCTCTACAACCTGACAGTGATAGCTAAGGATCCACAGTGTGACAGCAAAGGTGCCTACCTCAACCTGCAGTCAGGTAAGCGTTAAAACAAAGCAATGATTTCACTGAGTGTCCATGTGGGGTGTTATTAGGTTTATTTCTATCTCTATACTTAACCCATTAACAGCTGGTTTGCAAGTGAAATAAAGTCAGTCCCAAAGAATAATACACTCATAATAAACTCAGCTAAGATTTCTGCTAATTCATGATTACAATATCATACAGTATTACACTTTTATTGTCAGGACAGAACAATATACATGAGTTATAACGTGAATTCAGAAAACACAACACAACCCATAGCAGCCAGGTGATATTACTTACTAGTCCAACAGCAAGAAGCCCAGCTTGTCGTTTAGCAAAGCTCTCGCCAGAAATTGAAAGTCAGTTTCAGATTTACTTTTGGCCGGTGGCTTCTGGCCAGGTCGCTCTCTCCTTTTCTCTTCTTAACTTCCTCAATCGTCCTCTTTGGTCCCTTTGCCTCTGCCATATCTGCAGAGGTTTCTGAATCCATTCACGTGAACAATTCTGCCACAACACTGATGTTGCTCTCCTGTAAAACACACTCATCCCAGTGGTTCAAAGCCTATGTTATATTTGTTCTGACCCTTTTAATTTAGTTAGCCTTGTAAAAGAATCTGTCTGTTATCACTCTTTTAAGGGTGATGTTCACATGTGAAACGTCTTATTGCCACAGGAACTCTGTTATCTCACGGCTCACGTCTGTCCTCTTTTGTCTCTCAGTGCCTTGCAAGCCCACCAATGTTAAGGCTTTCCTACAGTGCCACTTAAACACTGCTGCAGTGACTTGGGAGCCAGCCAGTGGAGCGCTCTCTTACCTCGCAGTGGGTGTTACAGCAGACGGAAGCCACCGCATTGAATGTGTAAACACTGAAACCCATTGTGATCTGAGCGATCTGCAATGTGGACAGACCTACAATGTAAGCGTGTTCAGCAAGGATGACTCCTGTACCAGTGTGGAGAGTGACAAGGTCTATGTGCGAACAGGTATTGTAAACCATGGGGGACCAAACTCAATAGAAATAGTGATGACAGTATTATTTGTTGTTATAGTGAATTGGGTGGATTGGCTGGTTTCAAAAGTCCTTTCTTTTTATTAAAGTACTTCAAAAGTAGCTACTGACTTAGCTTATTTGACTGCCAGCTTTTGTTAGAGTAGATAAAACTATACCATATTACCCTGCCTCTTTTGTTCTCACTACCCCTCCCTTCTCTTTATCCTCCTCAGTCCCCTGTGTACCCCACAATGTGGCTGTTGAATCACAGTGTGCTGCTGATGCCATGACCGTGTCCTGGTCCCCCAACCCCGATGCCCAATATTTCCATGTGCTGGCAGTGAGCAACACCGGTGCAAGACTCCCCTGTAACTCCAGTGACAGCTCATGCACCATAAATAATCTACCATGTGGACAAAGCTACAACATTACTGTGCTGTCTGTAAGAGATGGCTGTGAGAGTAAGCCGAGCGCTGTTGTAGAGACTTCCTCAGGTAAATTTTAAGTTGGTAAATTGCAGAATTTATGTGTAGCAATATGTCAACCAGTATTCCCCGCTTTCTGTATAATAAATTCACATTTTAATTCCAAGATGCTTCATCAGGGAACTGTTCCCCCCTTATCATGCCAGAAATTTCAAATTGTACAACCACTTGTTGCTATATCACACAGTCTTTTATGTTTTTGTGACTCAAGTGTAAAAAAAAACAACTCTTTTCTTCTTGCAGTCTACGTGTTCATTCTTTTTCTGCTTCACCTTCCACAGCTCCATGTCCACCCAAGAACGCTAACAGTCGTCTGGAGTGCGTAACAGATGGTGCTTGGGTGACGTGGGACATGTCAACAGGAGCTGTCAGCTACTTTGTGCATGCTGAGGAGGCTGGAGGTCACAATTCCAGCTGCACCACCACCAAATCTCACTGCCTCGTCTCAGATCTGAAATGTGCAACGCGTTACACCCTCAAAGTCTATGCTGTCAACAATTACTGTCGCAGTAGCCAGAGTAACAGTACCACCCTTGAGATTGAGACAGGTATTCAACAAAAACCTATGCTTTTCTTTGAAGTGAAGAACTTGTTTTCTTGTCAAGGTTGCAAGCACTTTCCCATATTAATGCATTAAGTCAATGGTTCTCAATCGTAGGCTATGCTTTGTGCTTGTGACCCCCTAAAATGAAGCATTAAGCTGCATTAAATCTATTGGGGTGACAACAGATCAGCAGCATTATGAAGTATTACATACTGCTTTTCTGAAGCTAATTGTTGTTTCCTGCGTTTCCTGTCCTGTAGGTCCTTGTGCTCTAACAGCCGTTACTGCAACAACAGAATGCAACAGTGACACAATCTTTGTTGAATGGGACCCAACACACGACACACCCGTCTACCTGGTGAATGCTGATGGCCATGACGACACCGTTATCTCCTGTAACAGCACCACCACTTCATGTGAACTGTCGGACGTCCGCTGTGACATGCATTACAGCATCATAGTAATAGCTTCTTCTGATAAGTGCAGCAACCTCAGGAGCCAAGCAAGGAAGCTCACTACAGGTATTTTTCAGTAGGGTCAGAATCCATGCTCTATGAAATCATCAAACAAGTTATCATGGTTGATAAAATGGACACAAGAGTGGCGAATGCTGTAATCTAGAGACATCTGAGATTTTTTACAAAAGATACTCTGAAACGATTAATTCGAACATTGGTTTTCTGTCATATTGATTATTGGCCAGATTGATTATTATTATCATCACTACAGACAGATCACTAATGAGAATCATGTATTCATGGTCATATTTAAAACAGACTGTACTGAGTAGAGAATCTTTGGGTTAGTTAGTGATCAATATTGCCAGGTTACAGGATACAGATGTGATATTTGTCTCGGTATTTATGGTTATTCTGCTCTCTTTAGCGCCCTGTCCCCCACAAAACGTGGCAGTAGAGCCATCATGTGAGGAGAATGGTGTCACAGTATCGTGGGATCAGTCCCATGTGGCTATATCCTACCAGCTGGTAGCCACCGCAAGTGATGGACATAGAACGAGCTGCAACACCACAGTGAACAACTGCACCCTGTCAGACCTGCACTGCGGACAGATGTACTTATTATCCGTTGTCGCCAGAGGAGAGAACTGCACGAGCGAGCCCAGTACTTTGTTCTTCCAATCAGGTAGACAGATTTCAGATTTCTCTTGAGTGGAATTTTAAGCGCTTTTAGGAGACCAAAACTGTCCAGGACATTTATCATAAAATTAATTAATTACTTATTAAGAAATTGTTTAATTGAATTCATTATTTGACAGAAGAAGACAAAAACAATTCTTAATCTTTTGTAACTTTCAAGAAATTTAAATGTCTTTGGAGTTTTTCAGAGCAAAGGCAAGATGGACGCTAATTCATTAATAATCAAATTCTTGGTGACTGTGGTCTTTTCTCTCTCCTCACAGTACCCTGTGATCCCGCCGGTCTCACGGTGACTGTTGATTGTATGACCAGTTCGGCCAGTCTGTCTTGGGATGCCAGTCAGGGCGCAGTGGAGTATTTCGCCTGCGCCCAACCTCTTGATGGAGATGCACTATACTGTAACAGCACTGTCAACTCCTGCACCATCGAAGGCCTGGAATGTGGTGACATTTACAATTTCTCTGTTGAAGCCTCTAACGGCATCTGCAACAGCTCATTCAGTCCACCTGTGGAGAAGGGAGCAGGTGAATATTGGAAGCTAAAAATTAAACTTTACATACAATAAATTACATAAATTTACTTGCATAAATTACATACAGTGCCAACCTTGCATACTTTTGGTATTCTCTCAGCTTGATGAGGTTGTCAGGTCATGACTTCCCATATAAACTGAGCACTTGTTAGCTACTTTTCCTTCACTCTGCAGTCTGGCTCATGCAAAACCATCTCAGTTAGGTTTCAAATAGACCTTACATAGATACCACCCCCCCCCCGACCAGAATATATAGGATATACAGAATATATATATTCTGTATATCCTACCAAGAAGACCACTGAGCAAGTTATTTTATTCTTTGAAAATGTGTCAGGACAAAACTTGCCACTAACAAAACGCCCTGAAGGACAAGAGAAGAGAATGTAACTGCGCTATTTCCAGTGGTGAAATACTCTTTTAATCTCTAGTCTCTTTCTTCCTCAGCTCCATGCCCTCCAACTGGTCTAAAAGTCCGAATGCAGAGGATAGATCAAAATCACTGGGGCATGATGTCATGGGACAGTGTCAGTTGTCCTGATGCTGAATACCTTGCAGTGGTTACTGGTAAAATTCAAAACGACCCAATGGCCCTGATGGAAATCTCTTCTTACTGGCTGCCCAGACCATACTTTGAGTTTCCAATGCCATGCAGTACATCTTATACCTTCACTGTAAGGGCCAGAAACTTAGCCGGGGAAAGTGAGCCATCAGATCCATTTAATGGAATCACAGGTAACTTCTCACTGCACTCTTTACAAAAGTCAGAGATGAGTGATATTTTCTTCACATACTGTAGAGCTAATCCCTTTTTTAGGTTTGGATAATAAATGACAATAAAGTAAACCAGAGTTGAAATAATATGAATAATATGAGCATAGAGAACTTATTTTTGTGCATTAATAAAATTATTAAAACTCTCCTACATTATTATTTGTTATTCACTCTTAATAAATGTCCCCCCCGCCCCCCAGTTTTTCTGTTAAAAGCATTGTCACCTTTTCTTTCCCAGTCCCCTGTGCTCCAGAGAATGTGAAATACACTGGTACCACTCAGTCTGCTACATTTTCCTGGGATATGTCGGTGTTTGCCACGAAGTACACTGTCTACAGTGTGTTTGGATCAATGCGTGACGTACTTTGCAGCACCTCCATGCTCTCCTGCCAGGTGACCAACTTCGATCCTAACACCATTGAAGTGACAGCGAGCAATGCAGTGGGAGAGAGCATCCCTACTGGAATAATCACAGGTTAGACACATGCATACATGCAGACATACTGCAAACAACCAACCACTGTGTGTATGACTTTTGAATGAATTCAAAAGCTAAACTACTATTTAGGCTAAATCTCCTGAATCATCAGTGATCCATATGAAATGAACCAGAAGAAACAGGAAATAATGTAATTATATAATTGTTTTGTTCCAGATCAACTAAACTAAACTACAGGTGTCAAAAAATTTCTAGCTAATCAGGAGGAACAAACATTTATTTGTATGTCAGAGTACCACTGGAGCCATGATACAGCTTGCACTATCCAACGCTGTTTAGTAACGATATTAGGCAACATTGCAGTGCATTAAGTATTTAACAACTACAGTTCTTTCCCTGCTGCCATCCAGTTTATTTGTACTTATTAATATTTTTCACCTTCCTCAGGTCCAGATGCAAGACGCAGAAGAAGAGATTTGCGAGGCCCTGAAGTCTTTTCGCAGTTTGACAATGGTAAGTATAAAATACTGACTACTAACTGAGAGATAGTGTTATGCATAGTTATGAATCTGAAATTATCATAGGTCATAGACCTGTGCTGCTATAAAACAACTGTTAATTACCCATCTCTCCGTTTGTCTCTTTATCTCTGTGTGTCTCTCAGGTCTTGAAATCCCCACAGTGCTGAATGTAACAGGAAGTGGAGTTTTCTTGTACGTGAAGTGGAAGATGGTGAAGGATGCAACTGAGTATTCACTCGTGTTTGAGGAGGGACGGAGAGAGCAGCAGGCCGAACAGAAACCGATAGTGAGAATTGTGGAAGGTGATTTTTACATAGAGACTGACCTCAAGCCCTGGACCACCTACTGCATCAGGCTGGCAGCCAGAAACACCATCAACCAAAGCAACTACTCTCAGCCGATGTGCAGAACCACTGGTGCTTCCTAATGAAGCACAACAGATCCACTTAAATAGACACTGGACTCAGCAGAAATACCAGCATATTGGTTATATGTTTGTCTTTTTCACTCTGTAGCATCCATAACAGATTTTTTACTGGTTCAATCTCTAAAAAGGTTAGGAGGAAAATTGTAAAAATAAAGTAATTATAATTATAAAGCTATAACAAAATTCTTCTCTTTGGGGGTATGTCTTTACATCTTACATGTCACAAATAAATTATGATCAAACATAAAGAGAACCTTAAGATTTGAATGCTTATGAATCTTTGTTAGGAGTAGCATATATCCATGTCATAACTGTGGCTGGTATCAGCAGCATGTGGCATTATAGCTGTCTAAAAAAGTATTGCTGATATTATATTTATCAAAAATAGTTTTATTTTTAGATAGACTATTAGATTCTCTGGATGATTGTTTGACTCAAAACATAGTGTAAACAAATAAACTGATAATTTATCAAGCAATATTTTTAAAACCATGCAGTATATTTTCTTTATGATGTACTATGTGACTTCTCATTTTGTGAACACTGGCAGATTTTTTAACAATCCCAGGAAAGAAGGAATAAAACAAATCTGTGAAACATTAAAACACCCCTCTGTGTAAACATTAGCATTTTTTTTAAACCAGCATGTGTGTGTTTATCAGGGGTGTCATGATTCTTCAAATACAGGAGTCGATTTGACTTTCGATTTTAACGTCACAATTCATCACAGCTCTCTCTTTGTTAGACTATCAAGTCTTAATTAAGATGAACAAATAATTGGTTTTATACTTGGAAAACACGGACAGTGACAAATTCTTCTTTAAAATGATAAGCTGCACAGCGTACCGCACTGTCGAAACGACCGATTTAGCAGAGTCACTAGATGACAGAAGCGTACTTTACAACAACAGCTCATCTGCAAAAACTCGGGTGTTGGGGAAATTGTCAAGTGACACCCATAGTGTCTATCTAAGACATAATTAACATCATAGATTAATCATGAGTTGTTTTCTGGATTAATCATTTGGTCTATAAATTATGAATGAAATCAGTTTTCCTTTAAATTATTAAGCAAATAAATACATATAATAGCTGCCTAGTTTTTTCATTCACTGTGAATGATCTTTTCTTCTTTTAGTTTGGTGAATGGACACAAAAGACCAGTGTGAGTTTTTGTACACTTCTATAAGGTTTGACTTTTATTCACGTCACTAAAGAGATCATTAACATATATGTCATTGATGTCCCTTTTCAGTCAAAGCTGCAACCTACATCTTACTATGTGCGAGTTGTTTTGAATACCTTGTTGCATGCAAACCACAGTAACATACAAACAATAAAAGCATTAAAACAAGGACGACACACACAAAAAAAATTAGACAAATTACTTTTCTTTCTCCATGACTCCTCTGAGAGTAGAACTAGAAATGAAATGTTGGTTGTTCTGACAGCAAGTTTGTTCCAAATCTACGGGACGCCAAAGGTACCTTTGGGGACCTTTTCTAAAGTAAAGATGTTCCCTGGCAAAGGTTGTTTCAAAAGTAGAGCGGTTTACATCTTTAGAATGTTTCTTTTCTTTCAGCATTTATGTCACAAAATTGTACTTTCACAGTCTTCATGAAATATTGTGAACTGAGAGAGAGTACAGTTGACAAAAACAAATAAATGTACTTCATCATTGATTCGACTGAATTTACCTCCATGAAAGTCAGTACATCTGTACAGTACAGATACTAATTATCTTGACATTATCTTGGCCTCATGGGAACCTGGCTGCAGTATCTGAAGGGTGACAATGAGTTTCACCGCTTTTCTAAACCAGGGATAAAAAAAGGCATAGATCAGAGGATTAAAACTGGAGTTACAGTAGAACAGCCAAATTTGAGCTGATGAACTTTCACCTGAGGTGTCCTGTCCTGCAAAAGAAGAACTGTAATATGGACAGAGACAAATAATAAACACAAGAAGGATAATACCAAGAGTTCTAGCAGCCCTCAGCTCAGATTTCTTTACAATCATAATATTTAATTTGACAGCTGAAACTCGAGACCGCATGAGACGTGCCTGTGACACAGCAACCACAAACACTCTCATATAGACAAGTATGATCACAGTAACAGGTCCAAAAAAGGTGAGAACCAAGTCTACTGCCCCTGAAATGTAGTTTATGATAAGTGTACATTCTTGTTGGCAGGGATTAGACAAATCTATTTGAGACAAGTTATCTTTTAGTATTATAAAGTTGTAGACAACAGAGCAAAACCAGCAGAGAGACACACAGACTTTAACTCTGTTTGGTGTTATCCTGGAGGAATAATGTAGAGGGTAACATATAGCCACATAGCGGTCCACTGATATGAGCACCATGTTCCCAACAGAGGCAGAGGTGAGGATGAAACTCAGCAAGTATGAAAGAGCACATGTGATTTTACTCCACGGTCTGCAGAAATAAAGAGCAAAACCTTGAAATGGCATCACTGTAAGGCCCACAAGCAAGTCTGACACAGCCAGGGAGAGGAGGATTAGATTTGTCGGGGTGTGAAGTTGCCTGGAGGGGGAGAATATGATCAGCACCACATATTCAGTAGTGAGAATATACAACATGGAAAGAAACAATTAACTAAATAAAACTCAAATCAATTACATCCACATTCACTGCAGTGTCATCATGATTACTGCTATTGTTTTTAGCATAAAATAGCAAAGAACAAACATCCATGTATCAGACTCATACACACTATTAGCTGTTGTGTTTTAAATATAAAGTGTCTGTGCCTGAAGTGAGAGATGGAGATGATGACCAACAGGTTGAGCAGCACAGTGAGCACAGTGATGCAGTACAGCAGTGTTTTGATGAGCATGACCCTGGGAGTACCCGACTTTGAACTGCAGGAGTTGTTGAGTGGAGGGATGCAGCGATCAGCTGCTTCCCACTTCTCTACCATCATCACAGATAGTGGTTGCAGATCTGAGAGCTACAGAGATCCAGGTGCCACCTATTCATCTCTCTTTAAGAGATGAGATTTATTTCTTATCTTCTCCGTCTCCATCATCTTTCCTCTTGCCCTCCCCCTTCCTCCTCCTCTTGACCCTCCCCACACACACTCCCATGAGCTTGTTTTTCCCCCAGCTCCTAATCAGCCCTTGTGTTTCATCATTCACTCCATTTTTATCACCCCTTTTGCTTTTGAGTGTTTTAAATGTAATAATTAAATGCTATGAGCACTTAAAGCTTTTAATTCACCTCCACTGTTTTGGTGTGGAGACAAAACTCTCTGAAACAACTGTACCAGAAACATAAGTTAAATAAAACCAGAATTGTCTGCCATATATGATTTGATTCACTTGAATCAAATCAATCCGGTAGGCCAGCTAGAGTTCTTCCAAGTGATTATCTATCAACTTGGCATCATGGATGTGATGGATGGTGGTGTTATCATTGATGAAAAGTTTAGGAAGGCAATCTAGCCAGTTGTTCTTGAGTTCAGGGGGAATAGTGAGCCAAGCCCAGCAGGTTCTTAGGTTGTTGTTGTGACAGGTGCTGAACTGATTTTTAGCCAGGCCATGAGAGACACAAGTGAAAGGTATGTTACTGAATTCTCTTTATTCAGAGGAAATCACCTACAACAGCCCCTGTTTGGTCAACAGTAAAGGTGTTATTGTACATGACTCATAGTCTTCATATGTGAGACTATATAGTACCAAAATTTCTTGTTCTTGGGTGGCATGGTAGTGCAGTGGTTAGCACTGTCGCCTGACAGCAAGAAGGTACCTGGTTCAACCACCTGGAGTTTGCATGTTCCCTCCTCATGTCTGCGTGGGTTTTCTTCAGGTACTCTAGCTTCCACCCACAGTCAAAGGACATCCCAAGAAAGAAGGAATAAAACAAATCTGGGAAACATTAAAACACCCCTCAGTGTAGACATTAGCATTTTTTAAAATCAATATGTGTGTGTTTATCAGGCGTGTTGTGAGTCTTCAAATACAGGAGTCGATTTGACTTCTAATTTTAACATCACAATTCGATTTAGTTGTTTCAGCTGTTACAGCTCTCCCCTTGTTAGACTATCAAGTCTTAATTATTATCAACAGATAATTGGTTTTATGTTTTAATTATACTGAGCTGTATTAAATACCATGCACAAAAGGAAAAAGGTTCTCAGACATACACGAGTAGTAGCAATATTATTTATGATCAGAAAGTCATCAGTGAAAGGTTGTAATATACACTCAATACATTAAATCATAGTAAATCAAATCAAAAGAAAAATCTTAAACATCGTGTTTAAGATTTTTCTTTTGATTTGATTTACTATGCATGTCAGAAATATTAAAAAAAACAAAACTGATCTGTTCTATTTTTTTCTATATTATTTATAGAAGGAACATTGACATGGAGAACAAGCCAGGAAATAAAGTTAAATAAATTCTGGGTTGTAAAACAATCCACATTTACAAACACAATGGCCATTGCGCCTAGCAAGAACCCATAAGACTCAATAGACAAACTGAGGTGCCTTATAACACCACACACACTCGGGCCAAACAATGTGTGTAAATAAAACAAGAGAAAAAATGATGTCACACAGCAGCATAATACTATCATAACATAAAGAGTGGTCCAAGAACACATCCCAAAAAAAACGTAGCAGGTCGAACGTAGCAAGTCACTTTGACTGATACATCTCACACATGAATAACAGCACAGGAGCTTGGCTCAACCCCTATAAGGGACTCAAGTTGCCATTGTGCCATTGACTCAATCAACCGACACAGGCCTAATGACTCTGCCAAATCGTGAGGTAAGTTGGCTATCTACATTGAAGGTTGCAGTGGGGGAACAGAGACAGCCATTGGGGGATCCACAGTGGTGACAGGACCATCAGAAGCAGGGGAGGGTCCTTCAGAGGGAGGTGGTGGACAGTCTGAATCAGGGGACTCATCAATGGAGGACTGCTCACGGACCCATGAGGCGGTGTGGCCATCATCCCAGTCGTCAACACTCGAGAGGGAACCAGCAAGGGATGGCTCACCTGTTACAGCTCCCATTTCCAATCCAGACATCCCAGTCTTGTGACAAATACACATAGGAGGGGCAGTGGTCACACTAGAAGCGGGCATGGACACAGGAGTAGATTACCATCCAAGGCTTCATTCAGGGGCAGGAAGTTGACCTGGAGCAGCAGGTTCCGGTGAATAACATGTTCATTCCCTTCTTGATTCCTGATCCTGTATATATGCAGCGCAGGTTTCGAGGCCATCAAGGTGTAAACAACAGGCGTCCACTTGTCAGAAAGCTTACATTTCCCCCTGGCGCCCTTGTTTGCCAGCAGCACCTGGTCACCAAGAGACAGAGGCTGGCCTTTGATCCGTTTGTTGTACTGGTCACACTGATGTCTCTACTCAGCTGTGCAGTTCTTCTGAGCCACTTTCATGGCACAACGCAGGTTTACATAGGCCTACATAGGACTTTACATAGGCATCGTAGTCATACACAGTCACATCATGCAGTACGTTCTTGAAGAAGAACATCAAATAGAAAGGTGCAAACCCAGTGGTCTCATGAACAGTGCAGTTGTATACAAAGGTCATAGTCTGGAACATCTGCTGCCATTTCTGCTTGGAACAAGGGGGTAGAGATCTCAACATGTTGCCTAGGGTGCGGTTAAACCTCTCTGTAGCCCCGTTCCCCATAGGATGATATGGTGAGGTATGAGACTTGTCAACCCCTGACAACTTCAAGAGCTCAGCGATCAGTTCACTTTCAAAGTTTTCTCCCGGCAGTCTGGTCCTGACAGCGAAAAGCATGTGCCAGCTTTGTGAAGTGATTGGTGATCACAAGAACATCCACAGACTTGTTGTTACTGTACTCAGCTGACCAAAAGTCAACACACACGAGTTCCAGAGGAGCGGAGGTCTTAATGCTCTCCAGTGGGGCCCTTGCAGAAGTCTCAGGAGTTTTGTTGAGGACACGATCTGTGGCAGCTTTTCACATGATTGCAGACATCCTTCTCCATATCATACCAAAGGAACCGCTGGCGAACCAAAGAAAGTATGCAGGGCTGACCCTGATGACCAGCACGGTCATGAACACCTGACAATGTATCTGCCTTCAAGGTCTCAGGTACAACAAACAGAAACCTCTTCTGCTTGGTCAAGGGGTCCTTCATGACTCTATAGGAAGCCGTTCAAGAGTGTTAGCTTATCCCACTGCTTAAGGAGTCTCAAAGTCAGCTGACTCTCATTGCAGCATTCACGTCTGGAGGGCCTGCATTTCCTGTCAACATAGCCAGCAACCCTTGAGACGACTGGGTCCTGTTGCTGGTGTGACTGAAGGTCAGTGAGAGACAGGGAAGGCAACATGTTCTCGCCAGGAGGCTCCAAAGTAGTGAGATGATCAGCAAGAGAAGCTGCACACTGCCTAGGAGCAGAATCCCACACATCCAAAGAGTAGAGAAGAGAGGAGACATCATCTTCAGACAGTGAACCATCAATGGCAGCAGAGGTAAAGAGACCTCCCAGTGACTGTGGCTGGCAGGTGAGGCAGAAGATGTCCTGCACAGATCCATCACTGACATCAGCAGCCTGGTCCAAAGCGCAGCGTAAGGTTCACATAGCAACCGCTCCCTCAAAGTCCTCACGAAGGGGTCCCTGCTGAGAGCATCCACCACCACATTCAACCTGCCAGGAATGTGTTTGATCTCGAACGAATACGGAGCCAGTTTAGAGACCCAACGCTGCTCACAGGCATCAAGTTTTGGCTTAGTCAAGATGTACGTGAGAGGATTGTTGTCTGACCAGACGGTGAATCTGTGGCCCTTGAGCCAGTGGCTAAACTTATCGCAAACCACTCATTTGAGAGCCAAGAACTCTAGTCTGTGAGCAGGATAGTAGGTTTGACTTCGGCTGAGGGATTTGCTTGCATAGCAATGGGTCTTGCTCACGAGCAGGTCATCCAGATAACAGAGGAGACTGGAGAAGTTCAATCACCCGAAGACACTGATCATCATCCGCATAAAGGATGCGGGACTGTTGCACAGGCCTTGGGGAAGCCTTTTGTACTTGTACAGGCCTAAAGGTGTCATAAAGGCCATGTACCACCTGTCAGACTCATGGAGGGGGATGTTATAGAACCCTGATGTGAGATCCATGGTGCTGAAAAAGGCATTTCCACCAAGGGCAGCAAGACAGTCAGCTTAGTGAGGCAACGGGTGGGCATCTTTGATGGTCTTGGCATTGAGCCAGCGAAAGTCAGTGCAGATCCTCAATTCTCCTGACGTCTTCCAGACCAGGACCAGCGGCGAAGCATATTCACTGACTGACTTACTGATGATGCCTTTCAACTCCATCTCAGACAGCACCTCTCTTAATTTATGATAGTGAGCTGGAGGGACACGCCGATAGGGTAGCCAGAAGGGGCGATCATTGTGAGGTGAATGTGGTGTACAAACTCCTTTACCTCCCCGCAGTCCAGTTTGTCCTTGGAGAAGACATCCTGATAGGTGATCAGAAGGTCAGCCAGTCGCTGTTTCCAGTCATCAGACACTTCACAGCTTTCAAGGTCTATATCTCCCAATCCACAGTCCTTAAGTCGCTGAAAGGGGGCAGAGGAGGTATCTGAGTTGGAGATAGGGTCAGCTACCTGACCAGTCTGTGGCCTACTCACCCCCCGGGAGATGGGAAGGTCCTCCACAGCAACACAAGGAAAGATATCTGCCACTCATGCATTGCGGCGCAGTGTCACATAATACCTTAAGTCTCTTAGTTGGGTTGAGGATCTTCATCGGGACCCAGCGATTTCCCCACATGGGTGCCACAACGCATCCGACCCTAATGTCCTTAGGAGCCTTAGGAATGGGAAGATGTGGTCTCCACAATGACATTGCTCCCAGGTGACACAGGAGCACTACTTGGCAACTTCCCCCACACCAGATACTCCTGCTGTGGTGCAAGGGTGACAGCCTGACGTAGCCTAACAGTGCCAACCTTGTCAGGCAGTTCAGGACCAGACCAGCGGGTGATGCAACTGAGCAACTGAAGAAACTGCTCACACTCGGGATCTGAAGTGTTGGAGCAGATGAGCTCCCAGTACTTCTCATCAGACTTCATCCTCTGTATCATGGGCCTGATAACATTGCTTCCAATGATAAGCTTGTCCCTCTGCCCTGGAACAAGGAAGGTTGGCACAATGAATTTGGATCCATAAATCTCAATGTTAAGGTAGTAGATACATCTGGGTTGTGTCGTAAGGCCACCACAGCCAACAAGGACAACCTTCTCGGGGACAGCAGAGGGCTCGGGAGAACACCAGCTGCTTTAAGCTTTGACTCCACCTCCACACTGAGCGTGCATGACATACTCCCTGAATCAAGCATCCCTTTCAATGTAGACTGGCCCCCGATGGATACTGGAGCATAGAACAGGCCACTAGCTCCTGCCACTCTATGTGACCCCACAACAATCACTGTTTGGTCATCATGAAGATTATACTACAGCAGTTCACATAGGTTGACTGCAAATCCTGTTCTTTACTGAGGGTCTCAGCAGCACTGCCCATGTTACCCCTCTCACTACATGGGCGGGTTAGTTTAAATCAGCATTGGAGGGAGCAGGGGGTGCCATGGCTTTGGAGCGGGAGGCCTGCTGGCACTCATGTCTTATATGACCAGGACTGAAGCAGTTGAGGCACAATCTGTAAAGTCTACAGTGGGCATGGGTTGAGTGGTCCCTAGAACCACAAACTCTGCATGTAAAGGGCTCAGAACCCTGCTGGGGATGGGGCCTCCCAGCCTGACGGTGAACTGGCTGACGAGTGACTGGCTGACAGTTCCCAGGACTTTGACTGGCTGCGAGTGAAGCGTTGGACAAGGACAGAACTTTGTCAAACATAGCCACGACCTGTTGAACACCAGAGTCCGTAGCTGGTGGGTCAATGGCAGTAGGAGCTGGGTCAGAGACTGTAGTAGGAGGTAGGGACAAGGAAGCAGGCTTGTGTGGGCCAACACGTTGTCCGGAAGAAGGTGACTGCAGGCCAGGGTAGAAGCAGGTAAAGAGCTATGAAGGGACTTCAGCTGGCATGCTACTGAGGCCGCCTGAGACACGCCGGAATTGAAAGGTTGAAAGGAATCAGTCACAGGGCTCTGACTGTAAGTTGACAAACCCACCATGCCTGCTGTCTTTCTCACAGTTCTCATGTGACTATCCAGACACTCCTGAACCTCAGCCGTGGTCCACCGCGCAGGCGCCTTCAGCTGGACTGACATTGCAAGACTGGGGTCGGGACAGTGATTAATGAACATCATGACCACTTCAGAACCAGGGTCCTCTACAGACCTGCCTCTACTCCGGAGGAAATCATCAGCAGGATCGATGGACTTGTTAAGGCGAATCCAGTAGTCCATAGCACTCTCATCAGCATGGGGAATTGAGCTATAGAAGTCTTTCATTTTTCATATTCAAAATAATAATAATACCTTAAGTTGAAAAAAAACTGTATAAACAGCTGTGTACAATTCAGCAGTATGATCCTAGCATGGCATATTATAAACAAGGAGCATGTGTGCACACTGATGTAAAACAAATAGGATCAGTAATTAACCTGTCAGGATCATTATGTCCTCTTAGTCACAGTTTTTTTTTTCAATGCCCAAGTGTCTCTTCAATGCACTGGCTGACCACAACGGATCAACCAGCATAAACAAAAAGAAATAAAATTAGGAGAGAGAACGAGAAAGAAAAAAGAAAAAATCTCTCTCTATATATAGCTGTATATATACTTTAAAAACAGTGGATCAGCGACTCTGTAATCCTGTAATTGCCCGACACACCTCGTGTGCACGCGCACTCGGGAGCGAGCGCAGGTCCAAGCAGCCGCAGAGCGGGGGGAGCAGGAGAGAGGAGGCAGGTGTCAGCAGGCGTGCCTCGGGAATCAGACGAGCGCTGATCCGGATGCAACGGGTTGTCACGGCACCAAGTGTAACCGGTTAGTTTCTAGCTTTGTCTGCGTTGTGTTTTGATGAAAAGGCCAAGACCAGTATATCTTTGAAGGCGGTCTCCGTTTATTCTGACAGAAAGGTGTAAATAACAACAAAATTGTCCGGTCATTCGTCATGAACTTGAGCTCCTACACAAATTAAATGACACAGAAATATGTTACGGTACTACACAATAAGTTTAAGCTAGCAAATAAACTTAAAATTGTCGTTTAGCAGAGGTTAAGACATGGAAATTTTTGTGACTACAGTGACGCTTACCTCTCCCAAATACAAAGGGAAAAAGGGGAGAGGTGAAAGCGTGACACACATTTATAGGGGGACCCATAAATGTGAACGTCGGGGTACAGAGACCGGACATGTCAGGTTATAACTATGAGAACAGATTTTGTGTAATTATAATACTAAATATAACTGTTATATATTTGACTCTATGACACGTATTACTGCTGTATAATTGACCCTGTTACATGTGCACAATAATTTTTCTTTCTCCATTACACTTTCCAGGCTTATTAGTTTTACCATTTGGTCTTGTGATGAAAGTATTCATTTGGCCTTTACAACAACAATTTCACAGCAGTGTTTTTAGCACTATACGCCTTGACCACTGAGAACAAAATAGAAATGTTAGTTTTTACAGATCTGTTTTAGTTAGTTTTTACAGATAACAGATCTGTGGATGAGGACTAACATTTCTGTTTTACACACAAAAAGGATGCCTCTGTGAAAGTGCAGATTCAAAAACTTTTCTAAAGTTATTGAATATGGAAACAATTATTGGCAAAATAAAGTTCAAAAGTTTGTTTTTTTTTTGTTTTTTTACACATTTCACTGTGCCTTAATTGTCTTCATTAAACAAATAAATGTACTTCACCATCGATTAGACTGAAATATGAAATATTAAATGAAATATACTCATTATTTTATCATTATCTTGGCCTTATGGGAGCCTGGCTGCAGTATCTGAAGGGTGACAATGAGTTTCACCGCTTTTCTAAACCAGGGATAAAAGAAAGCATAGATCAGAGGATTAAAACTGGAGTTACAGTAGAACAGCCAAATTTGAGCTGATGAGCTTCCACTTTGGGTGTCCTGTCCTGCAAAAGAAAAACTGAAATATGGACAGAGACAAAGTATAAACACAAAAAGGATAATACCAAGAGTTCTAGCGGCCCTCAGCTCAGATTTCTTTACAATCATAATATTTGATTGGACAGCTGAAACTCGAGACCGCATGAGATGTGCCTGTGACACAGCCACCACAAACACTCTCATATAGACAAGTATGATCACAGTAACAGGTCCAAAAAAGGTGAGAACCAAGTCTACTGCCCCTGAAATGTAGTTTATGATAAGTGTACAGTCTTGATGGCAGGGATTAGACAAATCTATTTGAGACAAGTTATCTTTCAGTATTATAAAGTTGTAGACAACAGAGCAAAACCAGCAGAGAGACACACAGACTTTAACTCTGTTTGGTGTTATCATGGAGGAATAATGTAGAGGGTAACATATAGCCACATAGCGGTCCACTGATATGAGCACCATGTTCCCAACAGAGGCAGAGGTGAGGTTGAAGCTCAGCAGATATGAAAGAGCACACGTGATTTTACTCCACGGTCTGCAGAAATAAAGAGCAAAACCTTGAAATGGCATCACTGTAAGGCCCACAAGCAAGTCTGACACAGCCAGGGAGAGGAGGATTAGATTTGTCGGGGTGTGAAGTTGCCTGGAGGGGGAGAATATGATCAGCACCACATATTCAGTAGTGAGAATATACAACAATGAAAGAAACATTTAACTAAATAAAACTCAAATCAATTACATCCACATTCACTGCAGTGTCATCATGATTACTGCTATTGTTTTTAGCATAAAATAGCAAAGAACAAACATCCATGTATCAGACTCATACACACTATTAGCTGTTGTGTTTTAAATATAAAGTGTCTGTGCCTGAAGTGAGAGATGGAGATGATGACCAACAGGTTGAGCAGCACAGTGAGCACAGTGATGCAGTACAGCAGTGTTTTGATGAGCATGACCCTGGGAGTACCCGACTTTGAACTGCAGGAGTTGTTGAGTGGAGGGATGCAGCGATCAGCTGCTTCCCACTTCTCTACCATCATCACAGATAGTGGTTGCAGATCTGAGAGCTACAGAGATCCAGGTGCCACCTATTCATCTCTCTTTAAGAGATGAGATTTATTTCTTATCTTCTCCGTTTCCATCATCTTTCCTCTTGCCTTCCCCCTTCCACCTCCTCTTGACCCTCCCCACACACCCTCCCATGAGCTTGTTTTTCCCCCAGCTCCTAATCAGCCCTTGTGTGTTTTTATCACCCCTTTTGCTTTTGAGTGTTTTAAATGTAATATTTCAATGCTGTGAGCACCCAAAGCTTTTAATTCACCTCCACTGTTTTGGTGTGGAGACGAAACTCTCAGAAACAACTACCACAAACATAAGTTTAAAAAAAACAGAATTATCATCACGTTTTGGACACAGAAAACATTTTAAGGAACTTATTAATTGTTGCTTTTTGTCTTACTTAATTGTCAAACTGAGTTTTACATTCACTTGTCCTCTACCAGCTGTGAAGTCAGATGAACGGTTCACTCTCGTTCGTTCTCGTTCATCTGGTTCGTTCATTTGTCACGTGACAGGCAGATGAACGGTTTGTTTTCGGTTTTCAGTCATCTGGTTCGTTCATTTGGCAAGTGACAGGCAGCTCAGGCTGTGTGACGAGCAGTACATTCATGTTAATCAACAATGGCAGGGAGGATACAGGACACAGTCACTTTATTGTGGTGAGAATTTGTTTTCCTAGGTTTTCATATTGTTTGAATTGCTTGTGACATTTTGTTTATTATCTTTGTCAGCTGAAGCAAACCGTGTTGCCTTCAGTGTTAAGTGTTTGAGACCAGTGGCCTATTTTACGCGCCCACAAAAGGGCCAACAGTGCCCCCTGCTATAAAAATGAACGAAATGAAAAAAAGATTCGTTCAATTTACTGTCCGAGAGTAAAAGATCCGAGTCAGTAAAAAGAGTTGAACTTCCCAACACTAAAAGGGAGAGAGGCCGGTGGCCGAGAAAACCAAGGAATTGTGAGCATATTCCACCCACATCAGTTGCGAAGACCAAGAAGAAGGGTTCTGAGAGGCCATGCACCACAGGGCTGTTTCCATTCTTGGTTGGCTCAGTCTGTCCATTGCTCTGGGGGTGGAATCCAGAGGACAGACTGGCGGTGGCACCCAGCAGACTGCACAGCTCCCTCCAAAACATTGAAGCAAACCACGGTCTGACACCACATCAACAGGGAGGACATGCAGGCAGAAAATGTGAAGTAGAACCAACTGGGCAGTCTCTTTCGCAGTGGGGAGCTTGGGCAGAGGCACAAAATGGGTCATCTTGCTGAAGCGGTCCATGATGGTCAGGATGATGGTATGACCATCAGAGTTGGGAAGACCAGTTACAAAGTCCAAAGATACGTGGGACCATGGGTGGTGAGGTACAGGAAGAGGTTGAAGCAGTCCAGCAGGGTGTCGATGGGAGGTCTTGTGTTGATTGCAAGTAGGACAGGCTTTAACAAATTCCTGGATGTCCTCCTGCAAGGTGGGCCACCAGAAACGTTGGAGGATGTCATGCTGTGTCCGTTGAATGCCAGGGTGGCAGGAGAGCTGGAAGAGGGCAGGAGGAATGGGCCCATAGCAGACCTCAAGGCAGGAGGGATGAAAAGGCAGTTAGATGGGCAAGAACTAGGACCCGGCTGTCCTTCTGAGGCTGCTCACACTCTCTCCTCAATGTCCCAGGTCAATGTGGCAACAGTGCAGGAAGCAGGGAGTATGGGCTCAGATCCTTCAGCAGAATCCTCTGTCCTCTGGAACTGGCAGGAAAGGGAGTCAGGCTTGAACGTGGACCGTAGGAGAGAGTGAAGTTGAAACTGGCAAAGAACAAGGACCAGCGGGCCTGGCAAGAGTTCAGTCTTTTAGCAGAGCGTATATACTCCAAGTTCTTGTGATCTGTCCATACAAGAAAAGGCTCCTTGGAACACTCCAACCAGTGGCGGCACTCTTCTCGGGCCATCTTGACTGCCAACAATTCGCTGTTGCCAATGTCATAATTTCTTTCAGCTGGGACAGGCGCTGAGAGAAGAAGGTACAGGTATGGACCTTTTGGTCAGTGCCTGAGCACTCAGACAAGACAGCCCCCACGCCAACATCTGAAGCGTCCACCTCAACCACAAACTGGCGTTCAGGGTAGGGCATCTGGAGGATGGGCGAAGAGGTGAACCGATCCTTGAGGGTCTGGAAGGCTGCTTCAGCTGGAGGTGTCCACTGGAAGGGGACTTTGGAGGAGGTCAGGCCGGTGAGCAGAGCTGCCACAGAGCTGTAGTTGCAGATAAAGCAGCGGTAAAAGTTGGCCCAGGAACCGCTGAAGCTGTTTTTGTGGTTTTAAGGAACAGGCCAGGAGGTGATAGCAGAGACTTTGGCTGAGTTCAATACTGAAGGAATCACTTCCTTAAATTTGGCTACAGCACTATCGGATAAACATCTGCTGCATATGGACTCAGAGGTTATTAAAAAATGGTCAGATAGAAGATGATTCTGTCGATAGACTATTAGATGATCAATTTCAATGCCATATAAGAGAACAAGATCAAGAGTGTGGTTCAGACAATGAGTCGGTTTATTTACACTCTGACAGAAGCCATAAACATAGAGATAAACATAGTACTAAGACAATGATTGTGGTTGTCCACATGAATATTAAAAAGTATATTAAAATTATCTGTTTTAAGTATCAAGTCTGATGTAAATTCTGCAAATTCAGATAAAAATTCAGAGTAAGGACCAGCAGCACGATATACTATAACAAATAGAATTGGCTGTAATGTTTTCCAGGTTGGGTGGGTGAGGCTAAGACTTTCAAATGAATCATAATTTAGTTTAGGTTTAGGATTTATTAATAGCCTTGAGTCAAATATGGCTCCAAGTCCACAACCTCGACTGTTACTTCAAGGAATATGAGTATTACAATGACTAGATTCCTTTAAGCTAACATATTCAGACTGTAGCCAGCTTTCAGTGAGACAAAATAAATCAATATGATAATCAGATATTAATTCATTGACTAAAACAGCTTTAGAGGACAAGGACCTGATATTCAGGAGTCCACATTTAATTCTCTTATTTTGGACTGCTGGAGATGTTGATTTATTAAGTTTTTATGATGAACTCCTCTTCTGTTTGGTTTATCTTTAAATAATGTAGGTGGACGGGGGATCGACACAGTCTCTATACTAAAGGATTGGGTGGGCAGCTGCACTAATGGAGGCACAGAGAAGCATGCCCATAGATGTCCTGGTCAACATGAATCACCCTCTCTTTAAAAATGGTGTTTGCTTTAACCAATCTATGACAAGCAAAAAAGTCTAATAACAAAGCACCACTCAGGTTTCATAGTCACATGAGGGAAATCATCAAATTTTGGGGGGAGAACAGTGGTCGTCAAAAGTGTTGGGTTGTCAAAATCAACCTAACACTTCTCAGCATGGACAACTCTGGAAAAGGAGTCTCCATGATTTTGCTTCTCAACCTAGTGCCAACCATGCATACAGGTGAACCCAACTTTATCTACTTGGCACTGCTCCAACTCCCACACTTTGGTCCATTCTTTACCTGCTATAGAGGTGACTGTTACATCTCTAAACCCTGTCTGCCATATTTGTCAGCTTATCTTGAAAAATTATATGAGCACATTTACTGAGATACAGATTTAATTAGAGATTGTGACTTATCATACACACATACAAGATTTAAGAGATTTAATTTAATGCAGTGATGAGCTGGCGACTTGTCGAGGCTGTACCCCACCTCTCACTCTATGTCAGCTGTGATAGGCTCAAGCACCACCTTCACCTCATGAAGCTAGAGATAATGGATGGATGTCTTATTCTTGCTTTAAATTTTACTTATTTGTACTGGTTGAAGGAATAGAATATCAGAGTTCACCACATATACAAACTCACAGCACCCAAAAATTATACTCTGAGCTGTATTAAATACCATGCACAAAAGGAAAAAGGTTCTCAGACATACACAGGAGTAGTAGCAGCAACATTTATATCAGAAGGACATCAGTGAAAGGTTGTATTATACCCTCAGTACATAGTAATAGTAAATAGTAAAACAGATTTAAAAGAAAAATCCTAAACACAAGAATTGTAAGCATGTCAAAAAAACAAAATTGATCTGTTCTGTTCTATATTATTTATAGAAGGGACATTGACATGGAGAACAAGCCAGGAAATAAAGCACTGAGTACGAATTACTAAGCTGTGTGCACAATATTTTTCTTTCTCCATTACAGTCTTGTGATGAAAGTATTCATTTGGCCTTTACAACAACAATTTCACATCAGTGTTTTTAGCACTATATGCCTTGACCACTGAGAACAAAATAGAAATGTTAGTTTTTACTGAAAACAAATCTGCAGATGAGGACTAACATTTCTGTTTTACACACAAAAAGGATGCCTCTGTGAAAGTGTTGATTCGATAACTATTGAATATGGAAAAAAATACTGGCAAAATAAAGTTTGAAAGTATAGTGTTTCACTACATGAATATATATATATTTGTACACATTACTTTGTGCTTTAATTGTCTTCATTAAACAGAGTACAGTTAAAATAAATGTACTTCATCATCGATTCGACTGAATTTACCTCCATAAAAGTCAGTACATCTGTGCAGTACAAATATTAATTATCTTGACATTATCTTGGCCTCATGGGAGCCTGGCTGCAGTATCTGAAGGGTGACAATGAGTTTCACCGCTTTTCTAAACCAGGGATAAAAAAAGGCATAGATCAGAGGATTAAAACTGGAGTTACAGTAGAACAGCCAAATTTGAACTGATGAACTTTCAACTGAGGTGTCCTGTCCTGCAAAATAACTGTAGTATGGACAGAGACAAATAATAAACACAAAAAGGATAATACCAAGAGTTCTAGCGGCCCTCAGCTCAGATTTCTTTACAATCATAATATTTGATTGGACAGCTGAAACTTGAGACCGCATGAGACGTGCCTGTGACACAGCCACCACAAACACTTTCATATAGACAAGTATGATCACAGTAACAGGTACAAAAAAGGTGAGAACCAAGTCTACTGCCCCTGAAATGTAGTTTATGATAAGTGTACAGTCTTGATGGCAGGGATTAGACAAATCTATTTGAGACAAGTTATCTTTCAGTATTATAAAGTTGTAGACAACAGAGCAAAACCAGCAGAGAGACACACAGACTTTAACTCTGTTTGGTGTTATCCTGGAGGAATAGTGTAGAGGGTAACATATAGCCACATAGCGGTCCACTGATACGAGCACCATGTTCCCAACAGAGGCAGAGGTGAGGATGAAACTCAGCAGGTATGAAAGAGCACATGTGATTTGACCTGTAGGTGCACAGGACAGCAGGATGATGATTGCAGCTGGCATTGTTGCAATACCAACAAGCAAGTCTGACACAGCCAGGGAGAGGAGAATGAGATTTGTCGGAGTGTGAAGTTGCCTGGAGGGGGAGAATATGATCAGCACCACATATTCAGTACATATAAGTTAAAAGAGAAATCTCACTATTATGCATGCCAAATAAAGCTTAGTGTCACATTAACTAAATCAAATCCATTTAATTTATCCAGTGAGATTAACGTATACATTTGCAAGGCAAAATCTCTGGCTTATCTTAGCTTTTCAAACCATCGAAAACCTTGTATAGAGGATGGGCTAAGACCTAAAGTCATTTTTTTTTTAGCGTAGAGCAGCAGAGAACAGTTTCCAACCATGTCATCACACTCAATCACACTAGCAAAAATTTTTTAAAAAGTGTCTGTGCCTGAAGTGAGAGATGGAGATGATAACCAACAAGTTGAGCATTGAGGTGAGCACAGTGATGCAGTACAGCAGTGTTTTGATGAGCATGACCCTGGGAGTACCAGACTTTGAACTGCAGGAGTTGTTGAGTGGAGGGATGCAGCGATCGGCTGCTTCCCACTCTACCATCATCACAGACAGTGGTTGCAGATCTGAACTCTTTCTTAAAGAGATGAGATATTTTTCATCATCATCTTTCCTCTTGCCCCTCCCCCACACTTCTTCCCATGAGCTTGTTTTCCCTCAACTTCTAATGATTGACTTTTGCTTTTCATCATTTACTCCCCCGACTCCATTTTCATCATCTCTACATTTCCCTTTTGTAATATTTTAATGCTGTGAGGACTAGAAAACCTTACATTTCTGCTATATATGGATGAATTCACTTGAATTAAAGCTGTTCCAATCAATATTTTCATTGAATGAGTTAAATGATTACTTGTAATGTGAGTGAAAAGAGTATGTTTTGAAAGGTTTTTTTAATGTTACAGTCACAATTGTTTTGGTTGACTCTCACAGCTGTCATCAACATTGTTTAGACAAAGTTAGCAACTAGACGGTGAACATGTAGGAGCATAAACTTGCCTTATATCGCTCAGACCATCAACTTCAACTTCAACTGTAAATTTGTTTTGCAGCAGGTAAAACATAGAACATACAACATACAGGCACAAAGGTATATAAAACATTATACACTAAAAACATCAGCTCGTTGAGATATCATAACCATTTAACAGTTTGGTAACCTGACCATTGGTAGCCAAACTCTCCATACTGTAAATTATCTTGAGCCTTGGAAATAGCTCTCTTACATGTATTATATGTTGCACTTATATGTTGCAATCTGTCCTGGTCGTCTATTTAGAGATTACCAAACCATGTAACAATAGAGAAGGTGATGACTGAAGCTGTAAAAAGGTGTCATGAATTTACAATCCTGACACTTCCTGAGTTTAAATGATTGGATGGTCCTTTTCTGTTACGTCCCTGAAGTCCTCCCACATATGACTTCAGGAGACCTCTGGACAACCCAAGCCCATAAGGCCTCATTTTTAACATCAACAGCAGGTTCTTAGTTTGTTGTCATGACATCTACTGATGAATTTATGACCACCACTCTTATTAGCTGAAAGCTCATCCCTTCTCCCAAATGTCTAAGACATGCAGCTGTAAAAATATTGGATATTTCAGGTGGACACAGATTCAATTTCAAATGAATGTTAATGTTGCTACCTGTCTGCCTGATGTGTTGTCCACTGTTTGTCTTTTTTTTATATATGGTGATTAAATATCAATGTTGTGTTGTAGAATTAAGTAAAAAAAAGATAATAAACTTAAATGATAGCTACCTCCCTCTACTGGTTAAACTACGGCTATTGCATTTGAATTTCTCTATTGGCTGATTTTGGAGGCAGGTGATGTATGATGGCAGCTTCTCATCACCAAACCAACCCTTCCCTTCCCAGCTGTATCCCTGCTACACTCAATGGTGGTTGGCCTGTCATTATCTATGAGGCTACAACACCTATAGTGATTGTCCTCTGCTGCATTTTTTTTTATTTGGTGGGAGAGAGAGAGAGAGAGAGATATAGAGAGAGAGAGAGATAGCAGAATTTAAGGGTTTAGTTACACCACAAAACGCAAACAGGCAGTGAATCTGTCAGTCATGTAGAGCCTGTACATAACCCCAAAGAGACCTGAGAGGCGCTTTAATGAAAGCAAAATAAATAAATTAAATTAAATCTGTATATCTTTTTTCGGGGGGCTTTTCAAGCTTTATTTGATAGAAGGCTGAGGGTTGAAATGTGGGGAGAGAGAGAGATGGGGAATGACATGTGGGAAAGGGCCACACAGGACGGGACTCGACCCCAGGCCCCCACAGCGACCCTTCACATATGGGGCAACTGCTCTACTGACTGAGCTAAACTCCACCCCAAATCTGTATATCTTTACAGGCTTGGATGCTCCAACATTAACCTAAAAAGACATAAAAACACAAAAATGAATTCATCTATAGCAGTCGACAAGTGTGTATGATAAGTCACAATCTTCAACAGTGAACCCATCTGGTCTGCTCTCCCTTTCTTTTGCTTTGATCAAAGATTTTGGATATTGTTTTTGAGATATAACAACACTTTCCCAACTATTACATCACGTTTTGATGAGGAGCACTGTACGGTGTGTTTATGTTAAAAGGTGTTTTCTTAACACCTTTAATTGGAGACATGTCCCTGTGCTTTGAGACGTTATTGTTATTGTTTGTCAAGGTGTGAACAAGGTGTGAACAAGCTGGTCCATTACTTTTTAGTATAATGGCTCTTTCTCAGTTTAGGGAATATATTCCCTCAGGTGTCAGTTCAGTTTAGGCAAGGCAGCACAGTGCTGATCAATGTACATCTAAATCTGTTTGTTGTTTTGTGTACATGGTTTCATTATTGATGATTTGTAGCAAAAATGACAAAAAAAAAAAAATCCAGCTTCACAACTGTGAGAGTTTGCCTTGGTTTTTTGACTGTTGGTGAAGATGGACATAAAAATCATGCTAGAGATTTTTGCTTTTTTATATGCAACCCCCCAAAAGTTGGGACACTGTGTAAATTCTAAATAAAAACAGAATCAATGATTTGCGAATCTCAGAACTGAGACATTTTACCATTTCATGGAAAATATTGTATTTTATATTGTCATTTTGAAATTGATGGCAGCAACACATCTCAAAAAAGTTGTGATAGAGCGAAGTTCACCATTGTGTAGCATCCTTCGTCTTTTAACTGTCTAACTAACTGTCTGTACATGTCTGTGAAGTGAGAAGATCACTTGCTGGCGTTTTGGGAGAAGAATGTTGTCCCTTTCATGTCTAATGCAGGATTCTAGCTCCTCAACTGTTGTGGAGAAATTGCTGAAGTCAAAGGTCAATGGTGGGATCAGGAGGGAAGAAAGTGTTCAGGAGCCTCTGATGTCTGTCTGTAATATTTATTGACACTTGGCCAAAGAGAATTAGAGACACTCTCAAAGTCCATCAGAAGTGCCTGAGTCTGTCTCACATTCTTCCCAACTCATCCTGGTGGACAGACTTTAAACACCATAACATAACACCACAAATACTAATTGCCCAGAATTAGCCAAATAAAATGTCTTTACCCATGGAGGTGTTATTGTCAACATCTATTCTAGTCTGGAGACACAGATTTCTGTTTACGGAGATTGAACTGTCAACAGTAAGCTATAAATTATATCGAGAAAGGCAGCAATAGGTCCGACCCTGACCACCACAGTGTTGAGATAGACTGGCATCTACTATTCTCAACCAAAGCCAAATAGGACCTCAAGGCCCACACATGACCATGTAACCAAAGGATAGAAAATTCCATAACAAACAGTTCTGGGCCTTTGTTGCTGAATTATATATAGACAGACGCGATGAATAATGAGGCGTTGTTCAACCAACCTTGTCTTTATTGTTGAACGAGTTGGTTACAGAACCTGGTCACTGTCGGCCATAACCACGCCAACAAAACACAAAAACATTCCCGCTCCCACTCATTAACTCCTTCACTCGTCGTATCCTGCATCCACACACACTCTCGGACCGGCGCTCACTCCCCACCTGCTCCCCCGCCCCTTGCTCTCACATCCACTCAGACACATTCACAGACCATCGGAAATCACAGAATTCTAACCATGAACATACAACACTGTAAACACTACTGCAGGGTCGCTACACTGCCCCCCCCCCCCTTACTAAGACCCTCGCCCCGAGGGGTCACATAAAAAGTCCTTGAGGTGGTCTGGGGGCCTTCTCTGTCTCAGAGGACGCCTTGATGTGAACAAAGGCGGCCGCACCTGCAGTCCTGGAACAACCTGTGGATGAACGGGGGATGAGTCAAGGCATGGGGAAGAATGTGGGGAGACAGTCATTGAATCTGGGGCCGTGGCTGTCTTGTTCCTCTGGGAAGGTGTTGGAGGCCCAGGCCGCTGATGAGGCCGCGCATCACCTCTGTATGGGGCCAACCTGTCTCTGTGGAGGGCCACCCGCTCTAACCATGAACATACAACACTGTAACACTACTGCAGGGTCGCTACAATATATATATATATATATATATATATATATATACATACACACACAGTATATATATATATATATACACAGTATATATATATATATACACACAGTATATATATATATATATATATATATATATATATATATATATATATATATATATATATATATATATATATATATATATATATATATATATATCATGTGATGTGATGTGAGCCAAAAAACAATCATTAATATTAATTTATGAGGCGATCTTGATTTTATTTATTCTAGTGGAACTGTCGTTGAGGTCGCCTCTTGGCGAACACGGAAGGAATACGCCGCGTACCGACGTGTCAACGTTCCAGCTCCTGCTGGGTGACCCCGGGATGAGCTACAAAGTGTGTAGCATGAAGAGATCAGCCTGAAAACAGAGGTACTGACGGTGTCCGTGTTTGTTTGTAGCTAAGTGTAAGGCATGCCCAGCTGATTGACTCAGTAACGGTCTGTTGTTGTAACATTATCCTCAGTCTGTGCAGCATGAAACGAGCAGCCTGGGCTGTGCAGCTATCTGCTGCAGAGACTAGCAGGTGTTGTTATAGATAAAGAAAATAATCTTAACCAGTGAACATGAACCTAGTAAAGACAGACTGGTTTGACTGGTTTCTGCTCCGGGTTCAAGATCCGCCTGGTCCAGTCTGACTGTGTGGAGGCAAACACGGTACAAACGCTACACCTGAGCAGGTTCCCTCTGAGGACTAGAGCTGCTGTTTGTGCCTGATGCATCTCCATGTGTGTTAGATTCGGTTTATTTGGGAGGTCAGCAGAGAAAGTATTTGTCGAAAAACTTTTCTATATAGTTGTTATTATCAGTTTTATCACCATCCACATTTAATTATTTTCTTATTTATTTTCAGTGCTGAAATGACCATCAAATGATTGATCAGTCAGTAGACTGAATATCTGCTTTATCTGCAACTCTTCATTTACAGTTTACCCTCCTATCCATAACAGAAAATGGAATCTGCTTTACATTTCAGCCAAATGGTTGATCAAAAAACAACCAGAAGACTTATTTATTATGTTAGTAATCATTAGATGCAGCTCTAATCCATAGTTACATTTGCTTTTCATGTCAGTTAACCTTTTGCTAACCTGATCTCTACTTACTTTTTATTTATCAGATGCTCTCTGTTATATTCAGAAAAGGCAACTTTACAGCCCAGAAGGTAACGACTTGTCATCTTTGAAAGCTCCTTTGCTCATATTGGAAATTATCATTTTAAGACTGGAATGTGTTTTAAATTTTCCCATGAATGTCTTTTAAGGTGTGGCTTTGGGCAGGTCCTTCTCAAAGATGCTGGAAATCAGCCCTGACCAGATTCTCTGATGGTGGATCTAGCCTCCTGCAGACCTGCTGGGCTACGACAGCTAAGCATCCGTCTTCAGAAAGGGCTGATGCACGAGTAAAACATCCTGCTGTCGTTGGTTTCGGGAGGATTGGGCTCCTCCAGAGGACCCAGACTCATGCAGCGCTGTTTTCAGTGAGGAACCAACACTTACACTCTTCTGCTGTCAGGCTGAAGAAGCGACCAAAGGCTGAACCTTCTCCCAGAGAACTGGATCTGCTGCGCTATGACATGAAGGACTTGTGGAAAAGTCCCAAACCTGCTCTGTACCTGGGGTTTGCAGGACTTATCCCCTTTGTCGCTCCCACTCTGTTCATGGCTGTGACTGAGAGCTACTGTCCAGAGTTAGCCTATGCTCAGGTAGCTTACAGCGCCTCCATTGTATCCTTCCTGGGTGGAGCTCGTTGGGGTTTCGCACTTCCTGAGAACAGCCCAGCAAAACCTGACTGGATGAACCTAACTAATAGTGTGGTTCCCTCCTTGTTAGCTTGGGTGACCATGCTGATGAGTGACAGCATCATCTCTGCATGCACCATGGCTATCATGGCACATGGAATCGCGCTGCATTATGATCTGTCTCTGCTGCCCACTTACCCCAGCTGGTTGAAAGCCCTGCGTGCCGTCCTGACCATTGTGGCGTTCTTTTCTCTTCTTGGTACTCTCGCAATCAATGGAGTGTACCCAGAGAAGAAGATATTCTACTAATAAAATATTTGATAAAAGACCTAAGTTTTGGTGATCATGTTTGGAGGTTTTTGTGTTGCATATTTGAAGGGGAACTAGGGGAACTAACCAGGGAACTAACTGAGGGAACTGACTTTGCAAGCTTCTCTGGCAGATTGTTCCAAAGTGTTGGAACCTTGGGCCTTGGTTTTATTCTAAACCCTGAAATGGCTTTTAACACGCTGCCAGAGGATCCCAGTATGCATCCTGGCTCATAGGGCGATAAAGTCAGAAATACAGGGAGGGGTCTAGCCTTTAAAGTAAGTACAATCATTTTAATATCAATTAATTGATTTCTGGTTCATAGTCTTCTTTGTGGAGAATGTCACAAGAACCAAAAATGATTTTGACTGACTAAAATCACAGAGAATTAACACTTTTGAGAAGCTCTAAATAAGAAATGTCTTTTTGCTTGACTTTAGTCATTTAGAAATCAAAATCCTGATTAAAAAATAATTTGAGTGAAACAGCAAGAATTAACCAGGCAGAAGCAATGTTCTTTAAGCTCCATCTTTAGTTCAATGCTACAAATCAGCAGAGCTGCTGTTACTGCGTCCTTTGACGTGTCCAGGATCAGACAGCTCCAGTTAGGAGTATTAAACATCACTGGGGAAAAGGTATTACGTAAGATCTAAAGTGGAGTAATCTCTACTTAAAGCCTCCAGGGGTCACATGCAACAGCACAGGCTGTGAAAGCCTGTACACTGGTTTATAGAACAAGTTGTCAGGCTTTGGGATCACAACTGGCTCATTACACATACACATTTATAACACATGAAATATATATTCAACCACAGTAAACACAAAAACATGTCACTTTTGTATTCAAATGTTTTTATTATAGTAAACACCAGAGACTATTTAAACAAATATTGGAAGGAAAGGCAACAAACAGTGGAGGGTGGATAAGGCACATTACTCCCCAAAGTCACTGAAAAGGTGCAATAATGATGTCCTATGTAAATTAGACCTTTGCGGAAGCAACAGCAGTGCAGTGAAACCCATTCCCGAAAGGACATACCGGTGTCAACAAAACAATGTGAATCATCTGAAGTGTAAATTCAGTATTGCACTTTCTAAGTGAAATAGCTTCCCAATTACAAAGTGCATCTTAATATTTTATGAACTTCATAAAGCTGGACGGGTGAATTTTCTACTTTTGATAAAGGCGGCAAAAAACATTTGTTATTCCACATAAGCAAGTGTTCAAATTTTAGAACATGACATATTTCTGATGCAGTGACATAACAGAATGCATACTCGAAAAGACTTAAAAATGTTAAATTTCTTCCCAGAGTAACAATTAAACAAATAAAAATAATCTGTTTTAAAATCAAAATAAACTTCTACAAGTGTTTTTGGTTTTCAGACTCTTAGTGTGCACCTTTTTTGGTTGAATCATGTGACCCAACCTGGACCTTATACTGAATGTGTACATAAATCTGCGAGTGTATCCTAAATGCAGGTTTGACAAACAACATGCAGTTGGAAACATCATAGAAGTCTGATTATCATAAGCACTCTGTGAGTACTGCAGAATTTTGTAAACTTTTCGTGAATTTCATTTTTATGATGGCTCGACAGTTTAGCCAAAGTCCTGCAGTCAATTCTACGATGGCTCCATCTGCACCGGTTTGAGTCCTGACTTTGGTGACTCATAGGTAAACAAGTCCTTCACAAGATAGTTTGAAGTCGAACAAAATGTTGTACATCCTCTCACACTCTCGCAGACATGTACAGTCAGAGTTAGCTGCTGCCTACTTTTGAATACCCAAGCCAGACCGCATGTACTCGTACACCACGTAGCTGATGCTGACAGCCGGTATGACCTTCATGAAATTGGGCAGGATACCGCGGTAAAGTCCAAAAAAGCCTTCCTTTTCCAGAATCTTCTTCACCATCCGGTTCATGGACAGCTGCTCTGAGCCCTCAATAGAAGCTGTGAAAAAAAGAAATCAACAATAAAAGCAATGTGAAAAGGCACAAGAAAGTGGAGCTGGATTCTTAACAAAAGGTGACACAATAGTGTCAGGGAATGTTGTCAGTTCTTTAATGCTTACATTAAAGCATTCATTTGTCCTTGAGTAAACCCCCAGGCAATGCCACATTTAATGATCATATTCACGGTTTATGATCCATCTTTGAACCCATAATAAATGCAATAATGAAGCACACCCAGACTGCTCTTCCCAACACCAACAAAGAAAATATTTATGAGTCTTTGGCTTAAACATGCAATACCTGAGTTAGGTCACTCGGTGGCAGCAGAAACAAACTGTATCAAACTTCTTAGTTGCTTATTTATACATATAGCAATTATTTGGATGCTTCTGGCCACTTGATGAAAATAAGTCCAGCATATTTTTGATCTCCTGAGTAAAATATGAAGCTCTTTTTGAGGAAAATCATTTAGTAACAGTGAAAAACACAACAATGATTTACTACACTTCAAGTAAGTCCTGCTGCCCACAGTGCCAAAGTTTTAATTGAGGTTTGGTTCACTGTACCTTGTGCCTGCATCCTGGTCCGAATCAAAGCCAGGGGGTAGCTGGCAAGTTGGCCACATGTGCTGGACATGGTACCACAGCCAAGAAGCACCAGAACGCCTGGGTTGGCTGTGTCTTTGGCGTAGCGGGACAACCAGAGGTTCTTCAAGCTCTGTTGAGGATAGGAGAGTGCTTTTGTGTGAGAAAGTGAGAATGTGACTATGTGACAGTCTATCCACACAAGACTGATTCGCCATCACGTACCTCGTACACTGCCAGATCTATGCCAGCGTAGGGGATAATGCCCAGAATATTGGGGATGTAGCCTTTGTAAAATGCCTTCACGCCCTCCTTCTTCAGGATTTTCTTGGCACAGTCAAACATTCCTGAGTATTGTCCAGTCTTCCTCAGGGTCAGACGGGTTTTCATTACCTGCAAGGACAGTGAGGCCATTCTTTACCGTGTAGCACTTTTACTGACATTGTAGAGATCTGAGGATTAGTAATGCGGAGGCCTTCAGTCCGTCTATAGCTGATTGTCATCTTTGGAGATTTGAGCAGCATAATCAGTTCAAAACATCAAAATAAACCTCTCTAAACACTCTGGCAGCACAATCTACTTTCCTACTACCTTGCAGTGGTGCTTTGATAACGTTTTTATGAATTCTTTGAAATGCTATGACTAATGTCTTAATTAAAATTCATTTTAACCTCACTGAATCTAAACTGACTGCAGCCTCTGTTGACTGTGACCAACCTTTTTTTTTTACAGCCATCTATCAAGCGTATGTGTGTTTGATATTCAAAACCAGATGAAGTATCACACCTAGGTTTTGTGAGTGGCAGTCCTGTAGTTTCTACTGAAGTTTCACAAATGTAAAATAATAGTGACAAATGACAATATTAATACATTGACCGAAATGTGCATGACCCTCCAAAAAGTGCTCCTTAATTTCAGGATTTTCTCTAATCTGATGTTCTTCATAGTCAGATATTTAATGCCTCTATCTGTTCTCACCTCCATAGGGTAGATGGCAGTTTGTGCTGTGGCTCCAGCCAGCGATCCAGCCATAAACCTCTCGTGGGTCTTAACCTTCCCTGGTTCACTCGCCAGCAGCTTCTTGTACTGATGAAACACAGAGTGATGCATCAGAACTCAACGACTACTTTGAGCCGTCTAACAGTGACAAAAAGACTGTTGGTTTCAGCTGAAATAGCACCTCGGGGAGTAATTCTAAATTTTACTATATATCACAAAACACTGTATATATAGTATATAAATATGTTTAAAGTGAAGTGAAATGGATTTACCTGCTCATAGGCCATAAACTTAATGGCAGTCTCGGGGGCAATTTTCAGCACGTTGATCCCGTTTCCTCTCCACAGAGATGTCATGCCTCCTTCTTTTAACATTTGCTTAAAACCACCGGCCAGGCTGATTTTATTGTTCTTGGAGGCATGCACCTGTAAATAACAACATCTAAATGTAAGCCATTATTATTTAAATAGTAATATGCTACAACAGTAGCATATTACTACTGTAAAGACATACCACCACTGTTCAGTCAATATTGAATGCTGCTGTCATGTTCTTGTTTAATCTGAAAGCTACATAAGAACATTTCATGACCACTGTAACCAAAAAGGTTTGTTGAGATGGTCCAACAGTTTTCACACACCTGCATGAACACCTTCATCCTGTCTAGTGGGGCAGTTCCTGTACGGGACACGGCACCTGCCATGGCCCCCGCTGACAGCTGCTTCCACCACAGGCCGGTCGTCTTCTCGTCCTCTGTGAACTCATCTGGGATGGTGAGGCTCTCCCCCATGTCCAGCACCTACACACAACACAATATGATTAAATCACAGCAAAAAAGGGGTCACTCTCACTGGAGCTTTGTATCTGTGGAAGTTTGATCACAAGGCTTCTGAACCACACGGTTTTCTGCTTTACCTTGAGCTTAATGCTGGCTGGAGACAGGACACGTCCTTATTCAAAATCTTACATAACCACAGCTCCATGTGGTGAGGTCAATAACATCATTGCACGGCACTGACCTGCTGTTTCAGTGCCATAAAATGCAGCTTTTTTCCTCACAAAACTGACAATTTTATTAAAGACACATCATGTGGTATAACGGCATGTATTGATATTAGTGATTCATTTAAAGCAACATATTGTCTCAAATCTATCCTCATAGAGACACAGGACAAAACACAATGAACATCTGTACAATGTACATGATGAGAAATAACATTCCATCGAGAAACACTGCCTTAAAGTCTGTTTAACTGAGACTTCAGAGATGCGATAACTCAAGGTGATTTTGTGGTTGTTTGAGTTATTGGAGAATTGTATTTTATGGTAGACTGGATATTTTGTACATTCAATTGAGTGAAGGGAGACTTAACAATATACTTTAATTCATTGCAACTGAAAAAGTGAACATCATAAGGTACTGTGTGGCATGAGAACAGCTCAGGTGTTGGGTGTTATAGTTTTCACACCCAGCATATCGACCTAAAAATGTTGCACATACAAGTTATTCTAGAACTTGTATGTGCAGTGTGACTCTAAAGTAATTGTTCTCTGGATCTTTGAGGGCAATATTGTTATCAACAGCTGAGAGTTTAAAAAAATGAATAAAATTATAGAAACAAAGACTATTTTTTAATAGTTATAAATTGATATAGAATTGTAAGATGTATAACGAACAAGACATTTTACACTTGAAAAACAAACCTGTAAAAACTTTCCTGTGGTGTCTTTAAATTGACACACTGTTGTATTTCTATACTGCAGTTTCTATTGCTTCTCTACGTGGACATACTGATCATACTGATACCAAATTTAGCACCTGTCAAAGGACAATTTGGCTAAAACACTAATGTATCAATTGGGTTCTATTATAGACACATACAACCAAGTTTTTATTCCTGACGACAGGGACTGAGAGGCTAAATACACAAACCTACCATGTCCACTTCCATCTCATAGACCACCCCATCATCTTCAATGTCGATGAAAAACCAGTTTCCCTGCTGTTGCTGCTGCTGCTGGGGCTGCAGCAGCAGAGCCATGTCCATCTCAGAGCTTTGCTAAACCTGCTGATCCGGTCCGATATGAAACACTTACAAGCTCAGATTGATCAGGATCCCTTATACGACTCTAATAATGTACCCAGTCAGATGTCGAGGGTCTGCAGACCCAGTCCAGCCTCTGAAGAGAAACGTTGAATCCCAAATGGCCAGTAACCATTGGTGTGGGGAAGCTCTCACTGCCATAGATGTTGCCACCAATGCCTGATCAGAGCTACCTCTTTCCTGCCCTGCCCCTAGACTCTCCCAATGCCACTGACGAGCTAATCCTGCTTTAGTTTGGACTTAAATTAGCTTATCTCCGCCTCAGTTTAGCCGCCACAAGTTTATTTAACCTCTGAGGTTGTGCCGGTGAACAGAGTCAGAAAACGTCAGAGATTAGCCATTGACTGGAACTGGTGTCTGTCAGGCAAGCAATGTGCAAGTATATTTTTACAGCCAATAATCTAACTGAACGTTTTTCCCCACCCCTAAACCAAATCCTCACACACAATCATCACACTACATACTCTTCTTTCTTCCTAATGTTCTTTCTTCACCTCTATCCATCCTTTTCTCCAACTGTTCTCTGGAAATGAATCAGCCTAATCTGCTGACGTAGAGTTGCTGATCTGTTGCCAGAGTCTTCACCCAAATCCAGTATCAGCTGTCAACTCTCTTTCACAACTTTCCCCTCTGGTACAATGGGTTCTGAGCGGGATGAACGAAATCGGTTCTGGGGCAGTCAAAGCACACTGAAGGTACAGAACAGACCGTTTTGCCCCCATGTCTGCATGGGGGCAAATCGCATCTCTGCATCTGCATCTCTCTCTTTAATTAATTGACATTTACAATTTGATTGAAATAATTTGCGATATAATGAATTGAACCTTGATCTTTTTGGCTCCATCTTTGGTCGCAAATTTTTGGTCTGTATCACTGTTTCACTAAAATGAATACATAAGTATGGTCACTGCTCTCTCCCTCACACACACACACGTACACTCCAACATATGGACCCAGTATAGTAACTGAGTCATGCCCTCTCCTTACCGTGCTGTGCTTCCAGTATCGGATAATCTCCTGCAGGCTGGTGGCTGGGTTGAACAAGAAATGCTCCCTCCATTCATTCCAGTCCAAAGTCATGGTGCCATCCACGTCGATACTGTACAACAAGGACACACATTGACAATTTTAAGAAATTTTATTTCCTTTTTATCTGAAATCTGAAACTAAGGAACCATTAAGACTCAAATAACTGGGCCATTTATTGGCACATATAGTCTAGAAATTATAATGATTTGCATTGGGACAAGCTACAGCTGACATGAAACAAAAACCTTCAGCTGGACTTGAACTAGACACTTGGCACCTTATACTCCTGGGCATCAGGACACATTTCGCAATTACCAATGAACACATTGTCTGAATCCTGGACAAAATATGTCACATCTAGCCAGAAGTTGAACCCACAGCCCAGGATCTTAAACTGTTCATACCATAATTAATCAGAAAAAAGATAGAACACAAGAAGTGAAATGTTGAGCAGTAACTTATATCTATTTTTGAAATAATTAACTCTGCAATTTCCAAGATAAAAGTCACAATTTATCCCGTACACTTCACGCCATATCATGAAACCTTTCACCAAAGGAAATGAACAACTGGATTAAGAACAGCGCTGATCCTCTACTATTCCAAATCCCATTCACTTTCTAGACCAATTAAAGAAAGCGCAAGAGAGAAGGAGAGTTACATAACAACAACAGATAGCAGTGTAAGAGCATGCAAAGAAGAATTAGGTCACTAGTCATGAAGATTGAAGTCATCCTGCCACCAATTATAACACCAAAGAAGTTTTATAATAAAAGCCCATTTTCAGAATGAATTAGCTTCTTTTTGTATATTTTGAAACTATTTTATGCACATGTCTCCTCCTCTGTCCTCTTCTATAATCTGTCTTTGTCATTTCCTTCCACCATGTTAAGCTGGCTGGCATACTCATCAATTACTCTCTATGGTTTTCAAACAAATCTTTGTGTCTGATTCTGATTCTGAGTCATCTGAGTCACATCCCACGTTACTTCTCTTTTTTTGTCACTTTCTGTCACGTGTACTCCTGTACGTCTACTTCGTTTCTGCAAATACACAACATACAGTAAAGCCTGACTTGCAAAGAAAAGAACAATAAGGAGTGTAGACTGGTAAACACATATCAACAGGGTGTACACCTGTAGGACCCAGAACTTTGTCCATGTTGTTTCAGCATCTTGTAACATTTATGAACTCAGAGAAAAGCAGGGAACCAAACATGTGTTGTACAAAGTGTCTACAGGTATCCACAGAAAGTGACTATTACTTTCCTATAAAATATCTGTCCCATGTCTTACAACTTTTACATCCAGCAGTATATGTGTGTCTCAACTGTTTTCTATATGTAAAGGCACAAAGCTGAGATTCAATGCACAGCCCTTTGTCTTTCTACATTGTAGAGGATATCAACGTCCCTATAGCCAGAGGTAAGCATTACTAGTTTTTCTACATTTTAAAAAAAGAGACACCCACTGAGAGTCCCAGAGCCACACTCTGAGCTTTAAAACTTCAGAAACCTGTCGGTGATGTCAGGGATACCACATCCGTGTTTAATAATGTCTAGGCACGTAACTCAGAAAAGTGTGCAAGGCCCTATCTATTTGTTTTGTCCGTTGCTGTGGAAACACAGCAGTGCAACAGTGTATGTATGATGGTGTAGCTGCATCCTGGTAAAAATGTGGGCAATATAACTCACCCAAAGTAAAATTAGATGAACTTTTGCATCTTCAGGAAAATGTATTCACTGTATGTCCATAATACATACAATATGTGTGAAGGCAAATAAGCAGTTGCTTTGGTTTTCCTATTTTGCTATTAAAGTACAAAAAGCAGGAAAGTGAATTTTATATTTACAAAACCTTGATTAAAGTAAATATTTTGGGTCCTAGGCTTGTGGGACAATGGGGCAATCCTTTTCTCTTAGATTACATATTGTTATATGTTTTTAATAGACTGAAGATAACAGACATAATTGTTTAATTAAGAAAAAAGCACTCCCATTAATGAACTTATTTCTACATGTTTATATACTCTTTCCAACTCAGTCAGACATCTTGCTAGCCCATTATCATGTCTCGTCAGCCCATTTCGCAGCCAAAACACAGACTGAACTGGTTATCAGTCCTGCACACTGGGCTCCACCTTTTTTTTTTTGGATTAAAGTGGAGGTTTGCTTGGGTCACACAAGTAAGATAAATAGTCCTGGTCACAGGACAAGATGTTTAACTCTATAACTATAACTCATTAGAGTGCAGAAAAGTCCTGTTGTGGAGAAATTGCTGGAGCCAAAGGTCAGTAGTGAGGTCAGGAAGAAAGAAAGTGTTCAGGAGCCTCTGATGTCTTATGCTGTATTATTTATTAACACTTGATCAAGGAGAATTAGAGACATTCTCATAAGGCATCAGAAGTGCCTGAGTCGGTCTCACATTCTGCCCAACTCATGCTGGTAGACAGACTTTAAACCCCAAGATAACATCACAAACACTATACACCCCGAATTAGGTAAAAGAGAATGCTTTTACCAAGGATGGTGTCTTAGTCAACATGATTAAGTCTGGAGACACAGATGTCTGTTGATTGGAATGTCAGTGGCAAATTATTTATGTCTAAGCATACAGCACCAGAGTCCTTCGACCTTGGCCACCACAGTGTTGAGATAGGATGGCACCTGCTACTGCCAGCCAAAGACAAACAACTAATACTGCTGAGGACCTCAAGGCCCACATGTGACTTCATGTAACCTTGTATAATGTCTGCATGTTTGTGCTTTTATTATATTCCATTTAAAAGTATGTATGTGTCACTACAAGAATAGAAAATTCCATAACAAGTCCTGAGGCGTGAACTTCTTAAATTAATAGGAGATATAAGAAGAAGCTGCAAAATAAGCAGAAATACCTTTGAAGGATCTTCTCTGCTTCCTCTTTGCTGATGTCCAGTCCCAGATCGGCGAGCGACTGCTTTATCTCCATGAAGTCTATTCTGCCTGTTGAAAATAAAAACACAGCAGTCCTGACATTTCTCACATGCTGATGGAGACTGTATATCACTGTTTTATACAGTTAAAATAATAAATTAAAAAAATAAAAATAAACTTGAAGTCTGCAGGATGATTACAACACACCATCATTGTTTTTGTCCAAACTCTTGAAGGTAAGCCGCAACTTCTTCTCATGTTCCTTTAGATACTTGGTGAACTCGTTGAAGTCAAGCCCGTCATCCTTGTCTTGGTCTCCAGAGGAAATTATTTTCTAAAAAAAAAAAAAAACCACAGAGAATATTAGTATCAGAGTCTGTTATCGGTCTGACCTCTTGGTGGAAAACATGAAGTTTTGTTTCATTCTTTGACTCTCCTCTTTATATAGCAGCTGCTCGATTCTGCCAGCTGGTGGCAGACTAATTCAGATAAATGCTCCTTTAGACTATCTGACCTCACCCTCTGTGTACTGTCCTTTAATCTAATTATATGTAAACCTGTCCTATGCTTCTCCTCCTAATAATTTCCATCTGTATCGTGTTTTATTCATTTGTAAAGTGTTCTGTAAATAGAAATCCTTGTTTTTGTTTCAAGAGAATTATTGTGTTGAATGAGCCTGTTTGTAAAGCAGCCTGTGCACAGGTAAATGACTTTGTTATCTTATCATTAATGCATAATTCCATGGATAGGGGAAGCTACAGCTTTACAACACCTGGCCACAGACAGCAGTGACCTCGCCTTACCTTTCTTCCTGACTCATACTTTTAAAGATATCAGTGGCACTGATGAGTATGAGGAATGCATGATTATTTGACCAGCATAGGTGGGACCTTCGTCTTAATGATGCAGCTCACAATAAAAGCTCACCTACACCCACAGTTTGAACTTTGAGACGCTTTCAGAATTTCTGCTGTGCCTTTTCTTTACCTGCCTCCACACTTTGCCGTCTTATTTTTGCGGAGAAGCCACCTGTATGCTGCAGTTGATTTATAGCATAAAATGTGTGAGAAAATCCCATGGAAATGAGGAAGTGAGGCTCTGTCGTGAAGCTGAAGTCCTTCCCCGGTTTTAGATTTAGAACTAGAGTTTTGTACCTGGAATAACTATCTGCTCTCTTAGACACAGAGAACACATGATCAGAATCACTTTAATAAGAATCACTTTAACTGGCTGGGTGTGTACACATACCCACACACACAAGGAATTTGACTGTAGTTACACTTGATGGAGCAGTTTGGGGTTGAGTGCCTTGCTTAAAGGCATCTCAGTGGTGGTAATAAGGGAGGGACAAACACTGCTCAGGAAAAGTCCTGCAGTCAAACCTTTACCACAGTGAAAGTTAGGTTAAGTGAAATTTGAGATGTAAAAAGCACAACATGCTAAAACTCACAGTAAAAGTTAAAAAGTAGTAAAAAAAAAAAAAAAAAAAGCTCTGGGCTGGCTTATAAATGGACTGAAGTACTGCAAAATGGACCTTGCGCTGAAGTTTCTAAACTCTTAGGAAGATGTTTGAACACGCATTGTGTCATTCTTGACGAGGTGACAAGATTATTACTTAATGATGAATTAAGGGACTGTGTTGCTATTAGTCAGTTAAATAATCTTACAAAATCTGAACTTCTCAAATGTTTAGATTTGCTGCTCCTCTCATCATGGGCTGAACGTGTGCAGGTTTGGACTGTAGATTGAACAGAACAACACGTGAAGATGTCATCTTGAAACTATGGTGAGCCCTTATCACTATTTCCTGACATTTTCTAGACAAAAGATGTATCAGAACCATAAACTAACAATAAAGTTCTATATATATAAAAACTACTTAGTAGTACCTTTGTATATGAATAAATAATAAGTTACTCTCTCTGAGGCCTGTCATTTAGAGCTGGGGTTATCTGAGGTTTCTGCAGAGCAACAACAGTCTGCCTACTTGGTTCAGTAATACAGTACTACACAGTGCACAGTATTTGTGCAGCTTCATGTCTATGAGGTCTTTATATGTCCTGTTAACATGACTCTACCTGGGCTGTTCCTTTCGCAGTTTTGATGTGCATAGCAGCCAGGCCCGCCTTCAGCTCGGACACATCCACTTTCCCATCCTTGTTGGTGTCCAGTTTATCGAACAGATCCTGGTACGTTTTGGACGCATCTTCAGCACACTTACAGTCCGTAAAAAACAGCTTCCTTACCGCTTGATACATTGTTGAACAGAAAACTCTTGGCCCGTAGAGCTCCACACACACACACAAATTGGGCAATAAAACTCACACACACACACTCACTCACACACACACAAACAGACTCCTGTGGTTGGCACTTCTGGTTTGAAGCAGTAGGATAGCCCCGTGTGAGTTTTCCGCAGTGCAGCTCAGAGATGATCCAGTAGAAAAGTCGTCATGAGTCGCTGTATTATCGGAATCTCGATATGTGCGCGATATAGTGCGGATTTACAGAAAGCTGCGGATGAGGTAGTCTGCCAGCTCGGAGCAGAAGGGTGGGGAGAGTTTTCCTGAGAAGACCTCCCCTTTTGCTGCGCGTACACAGACACAGACACACACACACACACACATACGTACTACAGGGACACACCCTTCATCAGGAACAACACTCATGGCGTATATTTCCATATATGAGGTGCGCGAGGAAGCCGCTTTATTGGCGCATTCATTCAAATTCATTCAGAAAAACTGTGCGTTTCCCCCCAAAGCGTTTCGCTTCTACTCTTTTAAACTTTGTAGTCTTTTGTTGTGTTTTTTTTCTGGGCGTAATACCACCAAACACACGCACGCAGAAATGCATATTCATGTATACAGTGCCGTGTATAGACCTTGTTGCCACAGTAGGCTCCATGGTCGATGTAGTCTAATTCACTGAGTGAGTCATACCCACAGGAATCTGGGAGCTATTCCAGGCAAAACATGTCCCAAAAACTTTTTAATCAAGGCACCACTGCTTTGAAGGCGAAACAGACAAAGCGATATGATGCTAGCAATATATTTATCATAAAAGAACTACCAAGTAGAGCCCCCAGACCACTGTAAGAAATAATCAACATAGCAACAGATACAGTTCATTTGCATATTGTGTGAAACGACAGAGCACATATGGAGAAATCTGTCTGGATCTGTGTCTGTTGGCCCCTAGCCCCCCACCTCCACCTCCGCCTCCACCCCAGGGACTCCAAAGCGTTTCTATTTTCAAAGCAGAAACAGAAAACTAAAATATGAAGTTATAAAGAACAAATTGGTCGTCAAAGCAAGTCAAAATATCTGCAAAGATTGAATAAAGCACATCTGAGATATGACATCAAGTATATCTCTGTGTTTATCATGTGAATATTACTCAGTGTAAGAATCATATGTTCAATGTTCAATAAAGTAAATAAATAAATACATAAATATGTGATGGTGTTTTATTTCTAAAAAAGTACATTTTAAAAAGTTAAATAAACTGTCTTGAGTACATTGCGAGTCGTTGCAGTGTTAAACTGTACCACGAGGTGTCGACAAACGTTATGTAACAACAACAGCTGGTTTCACTTTGCTGTCCAATCAGAGCTGCTGTTGTGCTGATTTACCGCCAGGAGGCGACAGAGAGAGGAGGCGGGCTTCTCTGAACCCCCGTCAAGATAAGCGCTGTCAATACTGTACATCCGTGTAATCCACATTTCAAAATAAGACACAGTCGAAACGTAGTAGATCTAATTTTAAATACAGCAAAACTGGCCGTCCATGGATATGAGTTTGTTATTGTTAAATTTTTAATGGTGGAGAAGGTAAGAGGTTAACAATAGGGAGAACTTGAACACAATATGCTATGCAATATGTTATGTTTTGAATTACTTTTTAATTCTCAGGTAGTATACAGATCTTTAAGTAAAATAGTAATATAGTAAAATAGTGTGAGTAAACTCACACGGGGCTATCCTACTTCTTCAAACCAGAAGTGCCAACCACAGGAGTCTGTTTGTGTGTGTGTGTGTGTGTGTGAGTGAGTGTGTGTGTGTGAGTTTTATTGCCCAATTTGTGTGTGTGTGTGGAGCTCTACGGGCCAAGAGTTTTCAGTGTAAAAATAACATTTGTGTACAATGATAAATTGCCAAAGTATCAGCTTCAAAAGCTCATTATACAGAATAATACAGAATGCCCCTTTTCAGACTCATATTCTGCTATATTATATTACATGATTATTATTAATGGTGCATTAATGTGTACATCACTTTGATGCTGTAACTGGTCAAATGTGACTAATCACATTATATATTATAACTACTATAAATCATTGGTTAATTTATATTTCATATCAGTAATCTATGTACATTTGAAATGTTTTGTAGTAGAAGTATAACATGACATATAATGCAACCAGTCAAGGAGAAATACCTCAGAATGGTATTTAAGTCATAGTAAATGTAGAAGAGTGAATGTAAATAGTTAGTTTCACTGCTGGTATGTCCTATGGTAACATGGCAGTCATTAAGTACAGATCAGATTATACCAGATTTTAGTCCTTAATAATAACATCTAAGCATATATCTAGGTGTGAAGGAAAACTACTTTGTCCAGATTTCAGCTAAATATAGACATCAATCACGTGGCCACTTTCTTTTGTGTTAAACTACAATTAAGGCTGACATTTTAAAATATTAAATATATATAAATATTTCATATCCAAATGGGCAACTGTTGCTTAATGGTTTGCCAAGCAGAGGCTCCTATTGTGAAAACTCGGGACAGGAAGTAGCTCTCCATCACGTCTTCAGCTGGCCTCACAGATTGATTGTTGTCACCAGCAGCAGCTTCGCCATCCTCCCACAACACAACACACTGTGTCTGTGCAACAACGTAATGAGGCTGTAATGTCAGCGACGGGCGAGATTAGAGCATCTTCTCAACAACACTAAATCTGTTTATGGATTTAATGATGATGAAAAAGAAGAAGTTCAAGTTTAAGGTGGATTTCGAGCTGGACGAGCTCTCCTCGGTCCCCTTTGTCAACGGTGTCCTCTTTTGTAAAGTCAGACTGCTGGACGGGGGGTTCTCGGAGGAGTCTTCTCGGTGAGGATGTTTGCTCTTAATGCAGTCACAAAAATATAAAAAATATATATATATAGCTGTTGCGGGTTATTGAACTAGCCCTGGAGCTTTCGCTTACGTTGTTGCGTTACAAGCTAACCAGCTAAGAAGCTACAAGACCAACGTTAGACTGGCTAACGTCTAACGACTCTAACGGTGTTTTGGTTGCTTAAAATCAGCATTTCCCTCCAGTCAGAGCTGTTTTAACAGACTAATGCTTGACAGAGTTATAAACCATATGTTTGCACCGGCTGGAGAGAACACACGTTAGCTTATGTGACAATACGTGCTCTGTAATATCCGTTAATTAGTAAGCATGTCTTCATGTTCAGGTTGCATTTCACAAGCTAACTTCCTCGCTGCTTGTAGGATTGATCTGTGTGCTACGAGCAGCCAGCTGACCTGACACATAACTGCCACAAAGCAAAAAAAAAAAAAAAAAAAAATACGACTCCTCTATCTGTTGTTGCTCAATCAATAATCTCACTTAATGTCCCGAGGTTGTCTCTGTCCCCTGTTTGCTCGTAAAGTTATCACTGAAGTAGGTCGAAGGCGTCTGACTGTCTTGTTATTGATTAGAACCGGTCAGGGACAGTACACAGCTGTGAGAGCCAAGCTGTCATTTGTCACCTTCACTCTGAAGTCCTTTTTTAAATAATAGTGGAGATGAAATAGTGTTTGAAACAGAGAGAACATTATTCAGTGTGACTGCAGCAGTGTCCAGATATCACTGCTGTCATGTTCAGAAGCAGTGACAGACATCTGACTGTGCTACAGTTAAAGTTAGTCACCATAACGCCACAAAAGTGAAAATCATTTAGTGCTGAGTTGCTTTTTTTCTAGAGTAATCACTTACATGATCATATGATCTGTAAAATGTCATGACAATGATGCCTTCGTGTTACATTTTTTGTTCTACGTACAACATAAAGAATGAGATTTCCCCTTTTTGCCTTGAAAATTGATTCAGTTGTTAAAATAGTTGCAGATTAATTTTCAGCTGATTGGCTATCCATCAAATAATCACAACTTTGGTGTGACAGTTATTCCGTTTATTTTATATGATTAAATATTCACATTTAGAATGAGAGTGGAAGCTGAAGCCAGTGCTTTTTTGGTTTGTTTGCTTAGAATACACTTTAATGAATGAATGGATAACTGGTTAATTACATAATCTCAAGTTGGACATGTTCTTTGTAGCTGAATGGACAAAATGATAATGCAGCGCTTTTATGTTCACACTGATATGGTTGTTAAAGGTAACACGAACAAGTGACACCAAATAATTGGCCATTAAAAGATATCACTTTGTTCAGAGTCATGAATGAGACTGGCCTCTAACGTTTGACTCACGGGAAAGCGTTTGTTGTGGAGGGAGGCTGAGATTAGATGGCTTCACCCGGTTATATAACAAACCCTGTGTTGGCTCTACAGTAAGTAGCTCTTAGATAGAGAGGCCCAGTGTGTTGGACCTTTGTGAATCAGGATGCTGCAAAGGTCATGGCATTAAGGTCATTTTGATATAGCCACAATTGTCTTTGTACATTTTTCACACAGCTACAGCTAAATGAAAGTGTAGTCAGGCAGTGAATACATAGCCGAGGTTGTAATTTAGACATTTTCTTCTGGCTTTAACATTTTGGCAGAGTTTGTAGTCAAGAGTCTGAGTGTTGTCAAATCATTATTTTTGCACCCCCCAAATCATATTTCCTCTGACACACAGTCATCCCAACTTTCAGTGTAAGGGAAGTGACGATCGTTGACCCTTTCTTTCCTTTTGGTGTGGCTCGTCCATTGTTTTCTGCTCAAAATCAGCTTTCTTTGTTGGAGCATTCTTTTCAAAGTCTACCATTTTGGGGACAAATTCTCACTCCCTCTTTTTATTTCTGCGAGACATCTGAAACCCCTCCACCAAATGTGCTTCTATGACAGCATGCTTGTCAGAGCTTGTTAAACCACACCTGCCTTTTAAAGGGGAAGCAGTAAGATATCTGAGACATGTGCAGAGATAAGAGAGTGAGAGCTCTCCGCTCGTGCTTGAAAGCAGTCTTACTCACTCTCACTAATAGTATTTTGCTTCGCTCAGAAGTGCTGTGAGTTACAGTGCAGGCAATCTAGCAAGAATTCCCAAAGCACGGTGTCCAGCTGGCTGGGAGTTCCCTCCCCGACTCAGGGAGTTCACTCGGAAATTCATCAAACTCTGGATGAAGTCAGCGTTTGTAAAACATTGGTCACGCATCTGCTGCTTTTTATTTATAGTGAAGCAGGGACACAGTGCACAAGATGGGCCTGCGCATCCAGCCAGTCTTTACCATCTTTACAGGGATCCGCACACCCTATTAATGGTTTAAGTCTTATGTCATTGACACTCATTACACTGCAACGTTAACTGTCTGTATCCGGCAGTCTTTGTGTCTTTTGGTCACGGTTGCAGATGCAAGATCTTGTTATTTTTGCACTTGATGCATCGTTGGACCATATTAGAGAGGAAAACCATCAGCTCTGCTTGCACAAATCCGATGAAGTCGATTAAAATGAATGGCATGTCGGCTGTCTTAACAGAAGGGAGTTGGTTAGGTGAGTGGGAGGGGAGAGGAAAGGATGCCAGTGAAAGAGAGGCCATCTGGGCTATCGTAATGCTGCCCACGCATGCACGCTCTTTATTCTTTGACTTCATCTCATCCTCATGAGAGCAGGCTTACACCTCACGCTCGTCTTAACCTCTAGTGATTGGCCGAGGATGTGCGCGCACGTGTTTCCCCACTACTACCGTGCTAAAACAAGCCACACCTGCCACTGTAACCTTTTGGATTCTTGCAGCCATATGAATCAATGGGTGAAAGGAGGACAGTAATTAATTAGCTTGCTTATTAAGTGGCCCGAAAAATCTGAGGCTAAGCACATAAGCTTGTCTTGGCAACTTGAATCGGTGTCATTGAGCAGGGAAGGATCATTAATCCAGTACTCATTCAACCTTAGTGGTTTTCGTTGTTATGTAATGGTGATATTAAAATGAACGAAATGAAGTTGTGCTCCCTAATACATGACTACTGCATGAGCAAGGTTGGGCATTTGTTGATACTCTTTCCAGTACAATGCTTTTATCTGGTCTGGATACAGAACATGTTTTAATAACTTTAAAAGGAGAGCAGCAAAATATCTGAGAGAGAGATGTGTAGATGAGATGAGATGAAGAAAGGAGAGAGCGATGACCTCCGATTATACTGAGAATCAGACCTACCTCACACCAATACAGATATAAATGATAGAAACATTCCTTTATAAGTTACTTTGAAGGAGATGAATATTTCTTTCAATTGTTTAATTTTGCAAAATAAGTTCTCAAATGATGGTGCTGAAACAGCCATGCAAAAGCATCTTCTAAATAAATCTACAAAATAAATACAGTTGAACATTTTTGCAACAACTAAAGAAGTATTGAAATTTCTAAATGTTTTTTTTGTTTATTTGTTTTGCTTTCATTTTAGTGTTTTTGTAGCATTTGATTTCTGTACCACCAAAAAGGCCTAAATCCTGCCATTGTCCACGCTGGTCTCTGCTCATTTAAATCTGAAAGCAGTGAGCCGCCCCGGTAGCTCATGTATCAGGGCTAAAGTACCTACCGCAATGACCCAGGCCTCACGTCAAGCCTGGGTTGTTTGCTTCATGTCATCGCCTCATCGTTTTCCTGAATTTCCTGTTTATCTCTCCAGCTGTCACAGAAAATGGCCAAAAAATCTAAGAAAAAAAATATCTGGAAGCATTTTCTGAAAATATCTAACATCCACTTGTAAATCAGCCTTTTAGACCCCAACATGCAGCCCAAGCACAACAAATGTGTGAGTCTGACCTTACAGAGGGCTTGAAGATGGTCTAAATGTTTGTGGTTTCCCCTCACAGGGAGCCAGTGCAGGCCAACTGTGTTCGATGGAGGAAACGGTTCTCTTTCCCCTGCAAGATGAGTGCCAACGCAGGGACAGGCGTACTGGATCCGTGTGTGTGTCGTGTCTCTGTCAGAAAGGTACAGTATGTAGTTACTGAGCTCCAGACATCAGATATAGATATACCTACACAGTGTTCCATAATGTGATGCTTTGCATGTGAACATGCAAAGCATCAGGGGAAAGTCTGTTGTTCCTGTCAGGTTAGAAACAAGGCTGCAATAAAGAGGAGAGTCATCCTTGCTGAAAGAACTGCTGTACCTGTGTTAAATTCTCATATTGGTTACGTAGACTTTTGTATTGCAAACTGAAACTTGAGATTGAAATGCGAGCTCTAAAAGAGCAGACGGCAAGCACAGCAACCTGAAGAAAACAGACTCATCACTGATCTTTTGTCACTCAACCTTTTGTCATCCTTTGGCCTTTTACCCGAGTGTGCTCTGTTCTCTAGTTGAACCATGTCACGTCACATATTTTTAAGGATAGAAACAGCAGTAAAATCACGTAAATGAATAAGCCTTCCTGATGAAATGTGCTATTGTGTATCCACATTGTATCTGTAAGCTATTTCTGGCGTGTCCCGCTTTAGGACACCAGCATGTCAAGCACCTGGAGAAACCTGTGTTATTTTGCCTTCATTGTTTGCTCCCTTTACCAGTACATTAGTATTGAACATTTCAAGCAGTTGCCTCTTGCTACCATTTGGTCCCAACATAATTGTTTTAATTTCCCGGTTTATGCCTCTCTTCTGTAGGAGCTGAAAGGCGGGAAGGCGTATGCAAAGGTAATTCCTCACATACTTCTGTTATCCAACCCCCAACCTCACCCAGCGTCCAGGTCACCTACATTACAGTACACTACAGTAATCAGCCATATTTATGTAGATAGCCACGTGAGCCTGTAGCAAACAGACGGCCTTCTTTGCCTGCAGGTTGGCCCATGATGTCACATGTTCTCACTGTTCACTGAAAGTCATTATTTAGTGAGCATGCTGAACCTCTTCTTGTGGACTTTCTAGATAAAAGCCTAAATATTAAAATTGCAGAAGAAAACATAAAATTTGAAGTTTTTTCTGCCATGCCCTGACCTCTGTTATTTAATATCCAGAGATCATCACAGTGCTGACTGGGCAAAACATCAAAACCAAAGTTCATCCAGTGTCATTATTTCTCCTTCAGCTCGGTTTTGCAGATCTGAATTTAGCAGAGTTTGCCGGCTCAGGGAATACAACCCGCAGATGTCTGCTGGAAGGCTACGATACCAAAAATACCCGCCAGGATAACTCCATCCTCAAGGTAATGTGGAAGCAGCCGTTTGATTCAGTTGCTTTTGATGGCTATGTGGGTATTTGGAATACAGGCACAGTATTTTTCTCAACTAGGAACTAGGCACAGATAAAGTCTTTGCATAAAGAACTGCTTATAACAATAATGGTGTGGTGATGGTCCATTACACTGTTGCCAGAAATAAACCATTGAAGAAGAAGAGTGGTATTAGCTGTGGGAAAATGCAGGGTTGGGCCTGACCACAGCCATTATCTGCTTTATTTCATAACAACTTGCTCATCCTAATTTAGGATGGAGAAAAAAACACTTAATATTTTTAGTTAATCAGGGAGTGTAGAGTCCATGTGTTTTTTCTCCAGTGACTTTTGAAATTCTTGTAAAGTTGTAATAAAACCCAGCTCAGCTTCTTTCTTTCTTTAAACTAAGAACCCATTCTAATAGAAACCTTGAAGTCAAACCTGTATGAACTCAATGAACACATCTCTTCTTCTTTTCATAGGTTATCATCAGTACACAGCTCATGTCAGGGGATCCCTGTTTTAAAACGTAAGTTTAAGTAATATTATTCACCTTTAATGTGGTTCTGACTCCGCTTTGATTTGTAGTGTATGCCGTGTGTTCTGTCAGTCAGCTGACTTCAGCAGTTCAGCCATCTGATTGGATAACCATTTAATTCTGGTGAATTAAACTATTCCCGTGCTTGAACCTGCCCACATCTACAGTCTGCAGCGCCTACCTACTGATGTTAAACCCTCATGTTCAGCAATGCTCTCTTTGCCATAGTTTAAACATCAGTGTGTCAGTGACTTTTCTCTCCTTAGAGAACCTTTGTTGAATCATACCACTCTGGATTCTGTCTCCCCACATTTTCTGTCTCTATCTCTACTAACCTCCAACAAATAAAAGCAAAAATAAATATAAAATAATCATTCTGTATTACGTGTGACATCAAATCTGTTGCTTGATGAATTTGTTTTGGAGCTGTTCCAAGAATGCCGCTGTGTTTTGCCAGGCTCGTGAAAGTTTCATGGGAACCAAATGAAACAGAATTAAGCAAGTCATCATCATTTTCACATGTCAAAAGCTCTGATTGATTTGATCCTGCAAGTAACATGCTATGTGTTCTCGTACTAGTCGTCTACTACTACTCATCTTCTAAGTGAAACGTAATTTTCAAAGTATGCATCACAAACAGAGAGAAAATCTGCTTCACCTGAGGGCAAAGTGTGACCTAAAAAATGTTTAGTAGCCTGTATGTTTATGCTACATGCATCTGTGTGCTCATTTTTATTCTTAGCTGAAAGATTTTATTACCTTCCCCTGATAAATATTTTAATCCTCTCCCCCACATTCTTTGACACCTTGCTTTGTAGTTTTTTTTTTTAATTCTTAAGAAATGATTTGAATAATTGACACACTGAAACACAAGAAAGGAGAAATAGGTCTTATTGTCTTTCCTCTCGTCATCAGGCCTCCCTCCACAGCCACAGTGATCGGAATCCAGGGTGATGGAGAGAGCCTGCTGGAGGAGAGGAGGGGAGGGGACTCACAGAAAGGCTCTTCTGGTGAGACCAATCACACCACATTACACTCTCTGCTCTGCTTAGTCATCCCAGTGGCTTTTCCAAACATTTACAGAGACCTTGAGCACACAGTTTTGTTCTACTTTCTAACAGATACTGTAGCAACCTTACAGAGTTCTGACCTGCTCTCCTCTGCTCTGAGTAGTTTGCTACTTTTATGACTTTATGTTATAATCCAAGGCCAAATCAGATCAGAAGAGGGCTTCATTTATTGTCGATAGAATGCTCTGTTGCTTACACAAGTAAATGTGCATAATGGACAAAATGTACTGGAGCATGTCATCTGATTTACCCGTTTCCTCGACATATTCCACCAACCTTTTGCCCTTTAAGTACCAACATTAAATCCACACCTAGCCCTTTACATTATTAAAAGTTTCACGCAGGTAAATGAATCAACCACAAGACTGAAAGTCTCATTTGTCATAAAGTTTGGCAACTTTCTTGTACAGTAGTATTAAGTGTGGACTACATTTGTGCACATTTTCTGCACTTCTTTGTTGACATACAGTATCAGTTAGGTTAGGTAAACTTCTAAGCAGGTTGGGCAGGCAAGCAAGGATGAATTTTCCCATACTGTCCTACTGAAACTTGTGCATTCCTTGCTGTGATCACAGTGCAGTTATTCAAATTTAATGAACATTAGTCCCGCAGTTTGTTCCCTGCTTCCTACTCTCACTATTGAAAAGTTGAAATAAAACGCAGACATCTCAAACTCCTGCATGATATATTCATAAACCTGCTATTTATCTCCCATCCAGCGCTATGAAAATATTTCTCTTGCAGCTGCCCCTTTCTGCTACATTTCACTCCACTGTTTCACCCCCCTTACTCTTGTTCTGTGTGCGTATTCATGCGTGAACGCATCGCAGTGTTGGACCTTCCTCGTGGAAGCTTCAGAGTGTAGCGCAGCTCTTTCATGTATAATTTAGACTAGTTCTCGCTTAGATTAGCCACAATCTGCTGTATGTAGACCCCGTAGGCACTTACATGGTTAAAAATAGGACTGTGTGCAAGTGTGTCTGGGGGGTGGTTGTGTGTCTAAACGTGCACACCACATGTATCTGTCTGCATCATCATGTCTTGGCTGTGCTGTTTGCATGTATGTTTGCAGGTGTGTTTCATGTTTGAGCATCAGTCTGAGTGGGAGGTTTGGTCAGCAATGTGCAATCTTGCTGTGCTATTTTGCAGACTGATTTTTTTGTTAGAATATATTCACAATTTCTTGATTACATGTGACATTATTTTCTTTACATTTGGAGGATATCGATTTTTGAGTAATGTGATGTTCTAAAATAATCATGGCACCAGAATATTGGAGAAAAAACACATTACCAGGTTATTTTGATCCACCTAGGCGTCTCAGGATTCATCTCTGTTGAAATGGTGTCTATTTTCTGTTGTGCTGCTGAGCCAGGGGCCTTTCCTGCAGACATTTGAACTCTCTTTCTGGCAGCTCAGCCCTTTGCCAGTTTGGCTTCTTGACATTAAAATTGTGCCTCTTGTTCATTTTGCTTTTGCCTCCTGATAAACTGCGTACTGTTCCATTTCTGTTGTCAAACGGCCCCCAAACTTCACACTGCACGTAGTGCAGATGATTTACTTTAGATTCCAGAACCACCACAGCTCTGACACTGTTGTTATCATGGCCAAGATATTACCATGTTATTGAATAAGGAACTACCCTGTGATTCCCAGCCAGTCCTCTAAATGTGCTCATCTGCTGTGTCCTGATACTTGCCAACTGTGGTCACTTACTCATTAACTCAGGGATGCTGGGCAGTGTGTGGGAGGCAGAGAGGAGTTCTCTCTCTTGCTGTCACTGTTGCAGAAAGGAGCTGAGCAACAGCCAGTAACACAAGCCAAGCTGTATAGAACATGTAACAAGGGAGAAACTGGGTCTGTGGTCTCAATCGAAACCTATCTGTCAGACAACAGAGCAGATCTCTTTCATATGAACAGGTGCTTTATAGAGTATCTGAGGCCGGCCTTGAATCTTTCACTTGAGACACACATCGGATCTCTTTGTTCCTGCTTTCATACACACACAAAAACAATGTATACCAAACGCAAATCTGGTGTACAGTTTCACACTTGTCTGGTACCAGTTTCTCAGGGGCTTAAGAAAAGCTGTACATGTAGTTTTGGTAGTTTAACTTTAATTATGGTAGCCTTCATCATGTCAGTATGCTTCCTGTTCTGTTCTTTCTAATCTAGCAGAGAGTCGAGAAGGGAAGTGCCCCGTTGTTTCGGATGATCTTGCGGGATGCGGCCACTCCCGAACGTCCAGCTACGCCAGCCAACAGTCCAAACTCTCAGGTAGGGGCACATCAAGTTTCTGATTTGCTTTTCATGACCTGTGCTGACATGGAGGGCAGGCAGTCATTCAGATATAATGTACTGCAGCTGATCAGCCTGGCTTGGTGAGTGACAACTACATAACACTGATCTTTTGCTCGCCTAATCCTTTTATTAAAGAAAATGTGCGTGTAAAGTCTAAAACTGAGAAATGTTTTTGACTCCGGTGAAAGGAAGCGATAAAATAATTTTCCGGTGACACCAGTTCAAAGCCGAGGCTCGGGTTTCCATTAGAGGCAGATCAGATGACCATGATGCTGATGTGATAAAAGATCAGAGGAAGTACGGAGATGCACTGACAACAGCTCTAATGACCGTCTAGTTTTGAATTTGAAAACGTATTTCCTGCCACGAATAACTCTCGATAGATTTATTTGAACCTCACCGTGTGTGGGAAGTGTGGGTTCCATGGCTGTAGTGAGGAGGATGCCCTGAGATGTGTTTTGTTTGAAATGGCTTCCTGCAGTCACAAAGAGCATGTGAGTGTGTGGGTGTCGCTGCGACTGCTAAATCTTTTATCACTGCAAGTTGTAAATCCATTCGACAGTGCAGCGAAATGTGATTAAAAAAAAAAAAAACATTAATATGTATTAGTATCTTCTTCTACATTTGTCTTTCATTAGTGAAGCAATTATTGGACTCCAATCTGCATATATCAAATTAATACTCTGTCATTAATATTTAAAGTAGACCACTGGTTCTATTATTACCAATATTACCTCAAATATACCTGTAGAAAGGTAACATACCTTTGCAGGATTGTTGTATTAACCTGTTGAATTTACATTAGTGAATTTAGTTCATTATTTAGCTGTCCAGCCCACAGCTTTACTGGTTCACTCTCACCACTCTCATAGTGTCGTTTTAGGGCAAAGCAGGCAGCTGTTTCCATCTGAAAAGCTTTAAAAAAAAAAAGTTCAGCACCAAACACACACAGACAGACACTATTACTAATTAGCTGGTGAATGTAGTGGAGAATTTAGCAGTTAAAGAGCCTGATATTTCCCTCAGGAGTTGCTAGAGAACAGAGCTAAAAGAGACTGATTATTATACTCCCAGCTGCTTCAAATGAGTGATAATTGAGTTGCCTCATAACTGCGGGATGTGAAAATAAACTGCCAAGTTTGCAGCTTAAAAGGTGATAATGTGTGATCACAAGTTGTTTCTACTTGATGCAAGTATCCAGAAAAATTCTATTGTACTGCTGTATTATTATTTTATAAAAGTTATTGCCGCTCTCTCTCAGGCTACAGCACAGGTCACTCCCGCTCCTCCAGCATGTCGGAGTTCAGTCACCGGAGAAACCACTCAGTGGGCAGCGCCTCAACGGGTATCGGCAGCATCCCGGAGCCCAGCGAGGACCGGGACAGAGAGTCCAGACCGTGTCCTGCACTACCTGAACACCCAGTCCCCATTAGCACTAGCAACACACCGGGCACACCAGTCCGGAGCGCCTCGTCCTGTGAACGACTCAACAGGTGAAACTTGTCTGACAAGAAGGGAGCGTGAGGGCATGTGACTTACAAAAAAAGCAAACTAACTTCTTGTAGGTGGTGATGAGTAGTAGGAAGTTATTTTGCAGAAGTTAACAAACCGTAGATAAAATAACACCTGAGACCCGTGTTGCATTTCAGGAAGCAGCTGTTAAAAAAGAGCAGCGGAAGAGTATCTGTGGTTTCATTGAGATGTGGTGTCAATAACAGCTCATCGCATTTAAAAAAAAAAGTGTCCAACCACAAAGCAAGCATCTGAAACTCCAGCACTGGATCATGTACTTCATTATAATAATATATCATTATAACCTCAGACAGTGCAGTATGTGTTACTTTACAGAGATTACAGAGATTGTGTTACTTTGCAGGTTTTTTGAAGGAATACTTCGACATTTAGGGAATTTAGATTTAGAGAAAATTGATACTACTTTCATATCTGTGCATGTAAATATGGAACTACCACTTGCTGCCTTGTGTACTCACAGTGAAAACAAGACCTGAGGAAGTAACTTTGTCAGCCAAGAAATCGTCTGGCACATACCTTGCTATAAAACCACCACGTGTTGATTATACACAAATGGATTAAACAAATGAGCTGTAATATTGTGTTAATTAGTGAGCTGATATGCAGATTTTGTCACCTCCAGACTAAGACAGGCCAGCTGTTTCCCCTGTTCCAGTCTTTCTGTTAAGCTACCCTAACCAGCTGCAGGATGTAGCTTGATATTTACCCATAGACCAACTCTTAGCAAGAATGTGAATAAGCATATTTCCGTAACATGGAACTGTTCCTTTAAACCTCCTGGGTGTTGGCTGCTCAAGCAGTATGTAGAAAATGATGATGTTTTCTCATCTTAAAACATATTTTGAGTTAGCGTTATGAAGGAAGAGGCAGGTGTTAAAAACAGCCACAAAGTATTACAGTATTAGCAGTAAGCAGCACTGTCAAGTGTGTGGCTAAAGAATGAGTCATCTAAAACTAAGCATCATTTCCACCGGCTTCCTCTCTTCAGCACTTCATGAAATGTAGATTCAGTATGAAACAAACAACATCCTCAGTTTGTGGTGGAAACCATTAGTGGCCACATGGACACAAAATAACTCTCCTACATCCTCCCCTCAGACACCCAGTGAAACAGGACTCCATGGAGTCTCAGCTGAAGAGGATGGACGATACGCGGGTGGATGCTGATGATGTCGTGGAAAAGATTCTCCAGAGTCAAGACTTCACACCCAGCTTACTGGACTCCAGTGCTGAAGGTAGGCTACACATTTAGAGAAACAGAATAAGGTGTGCGTCTGGTATCAGCATCAATGGTACCCTGTCTTATATTGTCTTTTCAAAAAAAGCTAGAAATGCAACTATATTCTCATAATCTATAGAGGAATTATGATTGATTACTTGACTGACAGAACATTAATTAGTGTCATGTATGAAAATAGTTTTGTGAAAGTCATTTATCAAATAGAAATGCCAAACTTTTACTGGTTCCAGCTTCTCTAATGTGAGGATTTAGTGTTTGATAGAATTGTAAATAGAATGTTGGAGTTTTGGACTGTTGAAGATGTTCTGCAATTGGTAATTAGCATGGTTTATATACTAAACGAGTAACTACATAAAAATAAACAAAACAAAATGAACTAGAGTTTAGGAATGCAAGAATTATAGATTGTAATCATACAGTTATAGCCCCCTTTTCCCTGATCATGATTTCATGAGTATCATTTATGTACTTCACAACACTACAGAAACAAAAGCATTTTTGGGTTTCTTGGGTTTTTTGCAGTTTCATTAAATATGAAAGAAGGAAATTGATAACATCTCTTATGCAAGTGTCACGCCCTTGAGGGGATTACATGCTATTTCAGTGAGTGGTAAATTTAGAAATGCAATGCTCCTTTTTTTGGGTTACATCGCTGAAACACTATGATGTCTTAAAGTGCAGTTAATAATGGAATCGGGTATTTGCTGCATCCATACATGGGCGGCATTTCGGATTAGCTTTGTTAAGTGTGTTCATCATTTTGTCTATAAAATGTTAGTAATTTGGGATAATATAAGTTAAGATTCATATTTTTCATTTTGTCTGACCAACAGATATATAAAAATAAATAAATAAATAAATAAAATGATGAGAAAATCAAAAGACGTTCATGTAGGAAGCTGATACCGGAACATTTTTTGACATGAATTAATCAAATAATCTTCTAATCATGTCAGCTCTACAATTAACCACAACATATTCAGTTTGGATCAATCAATCATCAGTTGCAGCCCTCTGTAATGCACAGCTACACTTCATAACACAATTAACTTGACAGTATTGTGTTACTCCATGAGTCAGTGTGTGCACTTTGAGGAGCAGGGCATTGTTTTTCTTTCCAAGGTCTCATCCAGCTCAAAGCTAGGAAAAGAAAGCTGCTGTCAATACATGATTATTTTTAGATTGCCTAGCAACTGGCTGCTCCTCATGACAAGAATTATACAGGAGGGTGTGGGTGCTCTCTGTGCTGACCAAATGCTCATACAACTGTGTCTGTTTCAGAGGAAGGCTTGCGTCTGTTTGTCGGCCCTGGGGGAAGCACGGCACTTGGAAGCCATCACCTTCCCACTAGGTGAGCTCGGGATATTCACTGACCTCATTATAGTAAATGATTTGTTGTAGGTGGAGGGGCTGGAGGTGGTGATTCCAGCTTTTCCTGATAAGAATGCACAATACTGACAACACTGACTCAGCGGTTATTACAGCATGACAGACACTGGTCAGCCCACTGCTTTTGTTCAGACTGACACATCAACAACTACTGGATGGTTTGATATATTCTGTGCAAACATTAGCACCACCATGAGATTGACGATTCTGGATGCATAATTTGTCAGTTACTCTGGTTTATGATGAAATACTTTTAAAACTAATATTAACATTCAACAGCAAGCTTGATTGTAATTTGTGGTCAGTGCAAATTGGCAAACTGCTACTGCAGGAGTCTCGGACTGAAACTGCTCTGTTGTTTTAGCAGGAGGTCATGTAGTGGATGGGAGTTGTTGTCCATAATACTGAGCAGTTTGTGGAACATGCTTTTTTTCCCCACAACCAGCTGCAGGGGCTCCGGAGCAGTCCCCAGCACAGAGTCAGTCTTCTTGATCAGATTGTTCAGTTTTTTTTGTGTCGCTGGTTCTGATGCTGCTGCCCCAGCAGATGGCTGCAAAGAAGACTGCACTCACAACAGACTGGTGAAACATCTGCAACATCTCGCTGCACACATTAAAGGACCTGAGCTTCTTCAGGAAGTAGAGTCTGCTCTGTCCCTTCCTGTAGACAGCATCTCCAGTCCAGTCTGTTATCCAAGTGCACGGCCAAGTACTTGTAGTCCTACACCACCTCCACCTCCTCACCCATGATGAAACTGTGGTCAGGTCAGACCTAGTCCTCCTGAAGTCCAGATAGTAGATAGGAGTGTATGCTTGGTACATTGACCAACACGTTGGCTAGCTTGAAATGCTGTTAGCTGGTTGTAGTTGGTTAGCATGGTGTTAGCTGATAATAGACCAGACGGCCCTACTGTGGAGATTTGCGGTAAACCTGTGGGTGCAGTCTTCTTAGTGACGTGGGCTCAACTCAATTTGTTAACTTATGAAGCTGTTGAGTAAATACTTCTCATACCATAGGGGTTTCCTTTACTGGTGGGTGGACAACTGAAAGTGGCATGACATTCAGATGTTCAGTTCCCTAAAGTGGTGTGGCGAGACACAGCAGTTCTGCCTGAACGGTTACAAGCTGCAGAGTATCTACTCTTGGCTTCAGAGTCACAGTTAGGAACCTTTAATGCAGCTTAAAAGTAAGTTAGGTCAAGGATAGAAAATGGTGTCACCAAACGTGGGACAACCACTGCAGGGCCAAGTGATAGGTCAAAACACCATTTAACATGAAATACTGAGCTTCCACAGGAATACTCACTCATCTTTTGGCCAACTGTTTGTTGCAAACTAATAGTGACCTGGTTTGGTGCAGAGACATTTAAATATTTAAAAAAGAAGGAAGGAAGGAAGTTGTAGCTGCCCTGCTGTGTCATATATGAGTCAGATTTTACACTGCGTTATTAATTTGTATCTTTTCCTATCATTGCAGGGTTGGTGCTGGAGCATACGAGCAGGTGGTGATAAAGCGTTAGGCCCGCAACCTCTCAGAGGTGGACTGAAACGACTCATGTTAAAAAAAAAAGAAAAAGGATGCAAGGTTGTGTCCATTTTAATTTGCATTCCTACAGCGCACACGTTACCTGATCAGCAGTGTCTGACCTGATCATTCTGTGAACAGTTGATGTTACAACAGTGCCCTCCTGTGTTCATATCTCCTACCTGACACTGTAGGTTTCCGAGAGGTTCACATATCATCTCAGTGTTAACATACAGATGTGAATGAACAGAAACGAATCAATGACTGGTTGAAATGTATCCAACTGGTCATTGGTAATTTTCTGGGAGCCCAAACCCACTCAACCTGAAGTGTTAGGATCTGAAGGAAAACGACTCAACATATTCTCTGTAATGAAGGACACCGGGACAGGTTCTGTGTGTGCATCATCAGAACGAACTGAAATCTGCACCGGAGGAGTATGCGACGCATTTTCGATACATTCCCTTTGTCTCTGTTTGTTTTGAACTTCCTTTTCAAATAGGACGTTCTGTTAAATATTCGCCTATAAGCTGCTAAAAGCTCTTGTTGGCACTCTGACAACTGTTGGTGTTGTGAAGGTGAGAATATTTTACTACATGAAGCGTGAACGCATTTGTCTGCCGTGTGCTAAGACCACTTTGATTCATAGTAACATCTCTCCTGTTACCTTGGATGAGTGGAGGGCTCTGACACAAGGAATGCTATATTGATACTTGCAGAGACAGAATGGAAGAACATGACATGTTTGTTTAGTTGATATCACAGAGCTCCTTGTTCTTATTTGTCTGGCACACTGCTGAGAATCTGCTCTACGAAGGCAAAACGCAGTAACATATCTGTTCAGAACTGAGTAAACACTGAACTCTGCGACTGACTTTTGATGCTTGCTTCACCTTATAATGAAAAATAATCCCGTAGTTACCAGAAAATGGAGCTTAAAACTAATCCAAACCACAGTAACCGAGCTACAGACCATGTTGCCGCAACCACACTTTGTTTTGACCTCAAGAAGCCGTTAGCTAGAGCTAAAAGTCAAACCTACTCACTGATAATACCTTTAAATGATTTGATTACCTGAGCCACTGATAATTCAGTTTCTTATTCCACATAACTAAATGAAGCAGTAGTTAAAGTCAATCCCATCAATAACCCCGTTAACCCCTGCTTAAAAGGAACTATCTTAGCAGACCTCTCTAACTGACTCTAGGGAAATTTGTTTTTTACCTTCAAATCATATATTTAAATGTATTAAAATGTAAATGATTATATTGATTTCCATATAAATGTATTCATAATAGATGTATAGACATCTAGCAAACAGACACAACATATAAATACCTATCTGCAGACTATAATCAAAAAATATTTTCAATTATTTTCTTAAACTAGTTTTAAAAGGACAAAAAAAATGCTAAGAGGACATTTCTCCTCAAACTCCCTGAAGATGATCAAAACACAGAGTGCAGTTTCAGCCTGCAGTATAAAAATGACAAGTTCCCGTCTGTTCTGCAGCTTGTCAGCTCTTTTTTTTTTGTCTCCACTTCACTGACCTGCAAGTTTCTGCCCTCTGCCTTTGTACAGCAGTTAAACACCAAATATAATAGGGGCTTCTATGATGAATATCACTATAGAAGGGCATACTGTACCTAATGTCCAGCCTTTCAGCTACGTATATATTGTATACCTACGCTTTGCAACTCAGCTATATCTGAGCTGTCCTGTTGACCAGGGAGCTTACGTAAGTGAACAAATGGAATATCCTGTGACATTCGAACAATTTCATTCACGTGTAACTGACGCATACTATAGTTTGTTTCACTTGAGGATTGTACAGTGAAGGACTAGTTAAGTAATCCACTGCCATGAAGAAAATACTAGAACAGCACCTGTCTTTAAAAGACCCGAGGTAACAGTTTTGTGTGTGTATGTGTATATCTCCCAACATCAAATCAACTGTTAGAAGTGCTACAAACAGAAATCTAATCTAACACTATAAATCAGCTGAGAGTTTCCAAATCCTGATCCAGTGTCATGCGTGTTGACTAATCGCACTAAGTGCATAACATATTCAGTTAATTAGCAAATTAGCCAAAGTACACAACACACTGTTTTTACCTGGGAGCTGTCAGGCCTATGCATAAGGAGGATATTAGACATCAATCGCATTAGAACTAGTGAAAACAGACCGCACAGTATCTGTAATCTTCTGTCTCTCATCATAAGCCATAGTAGAGGTAGGAGACTTCCTCTCCTAGATGAACTATATACGTTTTATCAATATCTGCACAAGTGTCATCAGTGTATGGTGTTTTAACTATACGTTAGTGTTCGATTTTTATGTTTGTACGTTCTGCATGATTACGATGTCCTTTTGTCAGCTTGCAGAACTTAGCACGTCTTCATGTTTTTCCTAATTTTGATATCGTGCCATCGTTTAATGGGAATATTTCCGCACTGAAGGAACTATTTCACTTGCCTATTTTTAGCATGTAGAAATCATTTTGTTCTCATTATTCATGTTAAAAGCAGATATCTGCACAGTGTATGATGTAACTGTAAGCCAGCGTTCTCATTTTGTGTTTTTTTTTTTTTTGGCATGGTTCACGTGTCTGACGTTAATTCACACCTGGAAGGTTTCATCTTCGTCTTTGTTCTGATTCTTTCATTGCTGATTATTGTGCCATATTTTTGCTAAATATTTTATCGTAAAGGAAAAAAAAGTGCTCGCACTACATAGTTAAGACAGTGTTAAGTGTTTGATTTATGGCTACCAAATAACTATTTTTTTGTTTGTTTTGGGGATAAAAATCACTTGTTTTACCTGTGTGACACAGGTATGTTCATCTTGGTACCTAACATGTTGTTACAAACATGGTTTCTTCTTCTCTTCTGTGAAGCTGTTGTCTATATAAAAACTGTAAAATGTATTCTCCTGTAAAGTGATGTTCTGCGCTGTTCTGACGCTGTCCAGTGTTTCCTGTTACAGACTTGTTCTTTTGACCAACATTTGCTTCCTTAACAAGTGTACTGGATGCTTCAAATGTGTACCTTGCACTGTTGAATAAAACAGTTAAAACCTCAAGTGTGTGTAGACCGAGCGCCAATCTGTAATTCACAACAATAATATGTCAGTAAACATTTTAGAGGCCAACTGATATTTTATTTTCATTGACCTGCCTTGTGACACTCCAAACAAACCATCTAATAAATCCAAAAATCAAAGTTTCTACAGTGCAGTCTGGGATTCAGTACTCACACTGTCCAGTTGATTTCCCTTCGTATATCTGAACAGCATACTTGTCCCAACAAGGCTGTATCTTCTAAATCAATCATTTGCCTCCCAGTTTTCTCTTTCCCTCTCAGCATCGTAGGAGCACTGAGTGGCCTCTGCATAGCCACTGTCCTCCAAATCAAGATGACTCTCCTCTTCAAGCTCTGAAAACACAAATTGAGGACTAGTGTCACAAACCTGAGAAAACCATTAAAGCTTCTAGAAATGTGGCTTGAACCTGTAAAAATGCAGATATAATATCAAAGGTGAGTGTTTCATTAAGCAACCAGAAAACCTGAGAAAATAAATGTTCATGACTTAAACAGAAAAAAAAAGCTCATTTTGCCGTTTAGATTATTTCTGTCCAGACTGACACCAGACCAGACTCCTTTTAAAAGATCAGTAATTTAACTGCAATGTTGTCACATCTCATTGGATGAATTCAAGATTTGTCGACCAAACTCAAGTTGGTGATTGTTGGAACAGATGAAAGACTAAACAAAATGTTATATTTTGATTCTCTTTGAATGAAGCCTGTCTTAATGAGTTTACGCGGGAATTACCGTATTTTCCGGACTATAAGCCACTACTCTTTTTTTCCCCACGCTTTGAACCATGCGGCTTATACAAAGATTGTTCTTAAGCCCTCTGGGGGGCGCTCTAGTAGGAAGTGCAAAAACAAGACAGGCAGCGGAAGTCAGTGCAAAGAACCCTCATACCTTCATCCCCTCATCATGGAAAACACAGGAAGAAATTCCTATGATGCAGCTTTTAAGTTGAAGGCCATTGATCTGGCTATCCGTGAAGGAAATTGAGCGGCTGCACGTAAGCTTGCCATTAATGAATCTATGGTGAGAGACTGCCGTGTGCTGGGCACTGTTTGGAAACAATGAGTTCAGGTATATGAATAAACATTTATGGTACAAAATCTTTCTGTGTAAATGTCTTATTTCTCAACTTGGATATTGGCTGCTTATAGTCCGGTGCAGCCTATGTGACAAAATATAGATTTTTTTTTTTCATTTTAGTGGCTGCGTTTTATATCTAGGTGCACTCTATAGTCCAGAAAATACGGTAAGCTAATCTTAATTCAGTAAAAAATATTTCCTTTGACCGTTTGAGTTAATTTATTTCTGTTAAATGTAGTAATGAATGTCTGAACATGACTACACCCAATTCAAAGCCAATATCAGGACAAAAACCAATACAAAAACTCAAAACTAATTCCTAAAGATTTGAGATGCTGATGATTATGGAAATAAGACCCTGAATTACAAAGTCAGAAGGCTGTTGTGGATTTGGGTTTCCATCCAAATTCATAGGATAAGCAGAAGAGCAGGAAATACACATTGCAAAGTCAGCTGATGATGCATTGTTTGCAATAGTGCAATAAGCTGAGTTGTGAAAAGTGGTAATGTTGGAAACTAAACTTAATGAACCACTTAACCATGATGAAGCTGCTGTGCTTCATCTGACATCTGCTGGCCAACCTCTGATAACACATTACTTACATACATACATAGTCAAAATAATTCATCCATATGAATCATAACATAAAGGTGTTAACAAATGTTTACAGTACCTTGCTCCTGCACAAGCACAGCAGAGCCGTCCTGGCTCAGTTGAACTTCTGGGTTGTCCATGAGGAGACGCCTGAGATTAGTGAGACTTCCACTCAGAGCACTGATTTTGGGGCAAGAGGACCACAGCACAGCCAGAGGTACAGACACACACCTACCAGCACACACAAGGACATCTGTGAGAGCTGCTTTTTAATTAGAAATGTGCACAGACAGAGACAATTAAGAAGCGCCTAACCTTTGGATATGTCTGAGTGTCTACTTACTGAATGTCATGAGACAACAACCGGAGGAAAGCCAGCATCTTCTCAGCTGCTCAGAGGTACAGATGCCACAGAAATAATCATCCTCTTCATCATCTTCCTTAAGGTGATACATACCTGTTCAGTTTGCAAGAGGACTCCTGTTGTAACTCTTCGTCCTCTCCACACTGATCCTCTGACACACATCTGCCACACTGCTCCACCGGACTGTTCATCTCTGCTCCACAGGCTGCTGTGGACTGACTCAGTTAGAAAAAAAACACACCAAAGGAACTGAGAAAAATAACCTCGATGATTTTCAGGAATCTCAGCTGTCGGGACGGTCACCTGTTTTTTGCTCTCCCACGTCCATGTATCGCTCTGGCGCTCTGACACACTCCTCTGCTCCTCCCTCAGTCTGGCACAGTGTCTCACCAATCTTCTCCTCCATACATCTTCTCTTCAGCTGTTCTGCCCAGTACAACACCTCACTCACCAGGACCCTCCGCAAGATGTTGTTGTCACGCAGGCTGGGGTAGTTTATACTGTACAGCTGATACAGAAACAGATAAAAAGACACAGAGCACAATATCAGATCATCATAGACGCCACAGCACACAATGATTATAACATATCTCAAGAGCTTGATGTGATTGCTAATAAATAACAGTAACTGAATTATTATTTAGCTAGACATACAGACATCTGACTTCATAAACTTATTTTTTGTACCGGTTTATGCATTATGTTTAGACATTTGCAGACAACCAAGACTACTGATGTAGTTGTGGCTGGTCACCAGCAAAGGCTGACAAAAGTAATAGATTACTTCATGTCCCATTCTGGTTATCACATTCTGTTCTTATCAGTCGCTCTTGTCTTCCCTCTTGATCGCTTCACTTAGAGCTCGTATAAGGGAATCCGTTCTCTTGTTTAGTTATTAGGTTCACAAAATGAAGACGTAAACACAGGTGACTTTTGGGCTTATTACAATAAGACTTATGGTCTTATTAATATCTCCTTTCTTTCTTTGTTGGGTAAAACTGAATAATTTAGTCATACCGCTGTTTTCTCACAGTTTGTCCCCTGAGTGGGCATCATCATGGACTGGGCACATTACATCCAGACTGCATAAATAAAGAATTTGCTAAGGGTGGATGTGTTCAGCTGCAGATTCATTTTTAAACAAGTTAGTTATCCAAAGATATGAAGAGATGAAAGAGATTTCAGTATAATGTGTTTAGGGAACAAATAGCAGAACTAGTTGTTGACTTTTTGAGGCATTGATGTGTTTAGATAAAAGGCTATTTGCTTAATTTCAGAAAGGATCACTGTAATAATAAACATTGTATATTTATGGTTGTTGATATTTAACAAGATGATGATAATGTTTCATGTACTCAGGATCTATGATGATCTGTAAGTAAGATGACTGAATAGAATAACATTAAAAAATACTGACTAAAGGGTGGTGTGCTGGAGAAAATTTTAAGAAATTATTATTATTATCATCATGAACCTAAAAGCCTGTCTTTGACAGTGAAGGTTGAGAGCAGGAGGAAACATGAAGAGAAAGAACGAGGGGAATGAAGGAGATATCCATGAATACTATGCATTTTAAAGATCAGGCCAACATGATGCCAGACTCAGACATGACTAATCTACTCACCAGTTTGTATGAAAACACATCCTCTGCATCATCATCAAACAACATGTTGCAGCAATTTCTCCCCCCGAGCCGGTGGAACACACCAATCTGGGAGCAGAAACCGACTTTCTCTTGCTGGCCTGGCGGTGCTTTTCCAACACCAGTGAACTCCACCTCATAACCGTACTCCAAACACACCTTCAGAGCCCTGAGGAGGGGTGTAACGCTCACAGAATTCAGTTGAAATCTTTTTTATTCACTGGGAAACAGCACTGACGTGTTTTTTTCGTGTTAATGTTCATTAACGCTCAGCTTTGTGCTGCCTGCTAAACTCGAACAACCAGCATACCGACTGAAGACACGCTGGAAGAGTGAAACAGGGTTAGAATTTTAGACGGTGCATGGGTTAAATGTCTTCACAGCACGCACTCTTGTCAATTAACTTAAGACATCAGTTAACTCAGTATCAGGTCTTGCATAAACACCATTATTTGAGTGATAATGGAGAAAAAAAAAGTCATAAATAAAACATTAAAAAGAAAAAAATGACCACATACCAGGACTGAAACTCAGCTCTGGTCCACTCAAACTTGTGGTCAGTGTGTCTGAAACCAGTCAGTCCAGAGAATAGAGGGTTAAATTCAGAGTTTGGGGTGCTGACGATAACCGCCACTGGGGTCATGTAACCAAACACCACTTCAGAGAAATGTTCCAAATCGCCAAGAGTGAGGTGCTCTATCCTGCAGACAGCCATCGAGGAAACATGGTGATAAATAAGGGAAAGATGGAAGAGAGAGAGGAAGACCGGGTAAACACGGGGAAAGGTTATGAAACGTGAAGACATTGAACTTTAACGTCCAAAACAGCCCCTTACAGCTCTATACTGGTGACCAGATCAAACCCTCTGAGGCGGCCATCTTTTTGTGTGACTGAGCCCTGGTACAGCTCGACGCGCAGCTGATCGTAGGTCGGGTGCAGATATTGGGTTGACATGGGACCCAAGCTATGCCTGAAGGAACACGCATGCACACATCATCAGTCCACAGAGTGACAGAGTGCCTGACGGGTGAAGTGATGCCTCGATCAACAAACGATATTAAATGTACATTTGAGCTACAACAACAAACTTTGCTTGATTGAAACAATAAACAATATTTATTATCAATAACTATTAGTGTTATGATGATGGAGGGTTATGGTTATAGATTAACAGACCAGATTGTATCACGTGATATTCCACCCTCATCGTTTCATGACTGTACCTGTGTGATTATATGTGACTTATCTTGGTTTAGTGATCTACGGACATACATACATCTTCTTCTTTACTTTGGCACCGTTGATGTCAACGCCAACCAGTAGTTCAATTTCACGGTGAAACTTGAGTTTTTGCAGCAGACTGCACTCACCGCAGCCCAAGTCCCCCACCTGAGGAGGAGGAGGAGGTACGTGAGGAGAAAAGTAAAGTCAGAGAGTGAGAGGCCGTAAAACAGGCTGGAGTCATGTTGAAGTTATCACGACAACGAAGTCAAACCAATATGAAGAACAATTCATGTTCATATGTTAATTTAGCTGGTGGCTAACATTAGCTGTGTGAGGCTAATTGGTTCGGTGAAGTTAGCTAACCTGTGTGACTGCGCTAGCTTCTGAATGAACGTTAGCAAAAAAATTTTAGCAAAACTTTGAAGCTGAAGCAGTAAACTAGTTTGTTTCTCGTTAAGCCGGGGTTCATTTACTTTTCGGGGCTTGTTCCTCTTCACAAAGTCGATGACAAACTGTTGTCTCTGCCTGTGAAGCGGCGGGCTGAACACTGGATCCATCTTCTGATTGTTCAGGTAACGTTACGGTCTGTAGCACCGCCCGACCACAAGGGGCGCTGCTGTTATGGAGTGTTGGCGCGGTAATTTTATTGTTTTATTATTGTTGTAATAATAATAATAATAACAATAACAACAATAATAATAATAATAATAATAACACATTTTCTTCCTACTTCTGAAAAATCCAAACAACTTTCAAGCTAATGCTAGTTCAGTGCAGTGGCATTAAATATATCACAAAATATTAATATATATATACTCGACATTTAAGCTAATTATATTTTTTGTAATTATATACAATTTGAACAAGAACAAATACCGAAAGATAGATAGAAACGTCAGTTGCATCATTTTAGAGTATTTTCATTCTATGTAATGTTATACTTGTACTCCGCTAGGTCTCAGACGTAAATACTATACTTTTTGCTCTACTACCCCCAATTTTGGGGATTCTGAAAGTGAACTTTTTTCTTTAACTGAAGAATTAAACATCCCTTTATGGTGAACTGAACTCAGCAGTACTTAAGTATGTAGTAACAGATTTGTAAATGCAGGGCATTTACTTGAAATATTTTTACAGTGAAGAAGTACTTTTACTTAAGGAAAGGAAAAGAAAGTAAAGTCAGTAAAGAAACTGACTACTTCTTCTTCTTTACTGACAAGTGAAGTGCTGGGAGTCCTGCAGCACGATCGATGGGCTGCCCTCTGCTCCGATACAGTGACATTTTGAACATCAACATGCAGTAACGTGCTGTCATCACGGCTGTCATCACCTGAGGTCAGGTCTGGGGAGTCCATCTTTAGTTAAAAAAGGTAACAAATGTCAAAGGACGTAAAGCAGGCAAAACCTCCTTGGCTCCTGGTTAGTGTATGGACCATTTCAGACTTCATACAGTCTGTTTTGTTCTTAATGCCATACACCTTACAGCAAGAAGGTTCTGGTTCGTTTTCCCTGTGTCTGTGATGGTTCTCTCCGGGTGCTCTCACTTCCCACACAGTCCCAAAACATACCACATTTTATAGTGGTAGTGGTAGTGGTATAGTTTAGTTGCAACCAAGTTGATAACTAAGTTGATTGGACAGTCAAGAAGCATTTCATGACTGCTCATATAGAGCACAACCTCACTGAGACTTTTAACGGCTTTAATGGTTATCAGAAGAGGACAAAGGGAAGGAAAGAAGCCTGGATACTTCATTGCAAAGCTCCATCCAAATGAGAGAATAGCAAGACCTAACAAGGCAAAAAAAAACACTTTGAACTGCCTTGAACCTTGAAAAAAAGGCTTTGAACTGCTTTCAGACTTCGCTAAGATTAAAAAATATTGGCTGTTGTCGGCTTGTGGGCTCGTGCCTACAATGTGCCGTATCACAGCTGCACTGAAATTGCTACAACATCCTTCCCTCTCATGTGATATTGCTCCAACAGCCCATTTGTTGTGACAAATGATAACAAGGCACAAGACGTATGAGTTTATTGATGGTGTAGATACATGTAGGTCCATCTCTATGACCTTTTAACCCCCAGTAGACTCAGGCTTACAACACTAAAATGCCCAGAGGGGGGCGGACTTGCACAAAAATATCTAAATGGAAATATATTTGAATAGATTGCCACCTTTGTTTAAGTTTGAGTGGATACGAACAAAAACAATATATAAAGCAGAGCATACATGCTCCCATCTGTTTTTCATACTAACATAAGAGAATAGATTTCTGTTTAGCCAAAAATTAATAATACAAGAGAGCAGAGAAAAATCAGTGTATTCCGCATATAGAGTAAATTAAAGCTCTGTCATTTCACCAGTGTTGTTAGTACACACAATGTAATCAATGAGCTTTCATGCAAAAAATTATAGCTATGGCACAAAGCAAGAGAGCAGTTTCATCCTCAAAATGAATACAGGAAACAGCCTTCTTCGGGCAGGAAGTGCTCAGACGGCTCCATCGCTCTGAAAGACAAACATTAGCAATATTTTAAGCAGTCTTAAAGTTATGAGCAGTTACATAGAAATTGTTGCATCGTAAAAGTGGATTCAATTCAGATTAAATTGGTCAGGTTTGTTTTATAAATAGACTTAACTGAACTCCTCTCATGTCAGACTAGATACTAACCCCTCCACAGCAGCCACAGCAATCCCCACACAGACATCCAAGCAAACCGTTCACCACCTGCACAGCACACAGTACCACCTGGATCAAACCCATGACCAGCAGCGTAGAGAATAGACCCAGATGCCAAGACACCGCGTTTGTCGGCTCCACACACTTCGACCAGCTAGTCTTGTTGGACAGATAGTCACTGGAAAACAAGAACAACAAGTGTATGCCTCTTGAACTGATTCTTATCAACTATCTAAGGAGAATGTTAGCAAAGCTGACATCCATCATGATCAACTCCTTCCACCCCCTGTAAGAGACTGTGAGGGCCTTAAACAGCTCCTTCAGCAACAGACTGCTACTCCAACCGTGAAAGGAGCGCTATTACAGGTCCTTCATTCCAACAGCTGTCAAACTCTTTAACACCAGCATGACTTCATAACTTTCTTCTAAATTATATATGAACTGCTTAAATTAACTTAACTTAACTTAACTTAACTTAACTTAACTTAACTTAACTTAACTTAACTTAACTTAACTTTACTTACGTTTTACAAATCATCTTGACCTAAGGTCTGAATGTTTTTAAGACATCAGAAATGGTGAAGAGACTTAACAAGAGACTGAATTAGCTCTGGAAATAGTCCAGTCTGTGAACAGAACTTCGTGAACATGACATGAAATGACATAAAGCTGGCTGTATCAGAATCAGGAAATTGGCTTTTTTTTGTACTTGGCTTTATTGCCAAGTACGATTTTACACATCTTTCACAAGGAATTTGTTCTGGTGTCGTTGGTGCATTACAAACATTCTCTTAATATAAACAATTAAAAATGTAACAACATAAATATAAATATATATACCACCTTAAGCTAACCTGTGCTAAGCTAAGCTAAAAGATCTTCTGAGAGAAAGTACATCCCCCATACATCACTGCATTTGTGATCATGCTGGTAATTTCAAAATAAAAGATAGATGATAAAATAAAAACTTAAAACTTGTTTTAATACTTAACAGTGGTGTGTGTCTCACCTATTTAAGAAGGGAGTGCCCCACATTATTTTGTCTCCAACATCATACCCACACTTAGGTCCGTGGTTTATGGCTACTGCAGAAACTATTACCGAGTACCCAGCCCCCACAACACCCACAGCTGCAAACAGTATGGAACTCAGCATCTACAGAAAGAGAGCAAGAACAGTTACTCATATTGGGAATCAATACCTTTAACAACCTCACTTTGAACCTCTGTGACAACAATGAAGTTATTCTTTCAGTGTGCAGAGATCAGGCTGAAGGTCACCGACAGAACTCGGCCAACACTGACAGACTTTTGTTTCCCGATTCTTTGCTGGACTCCACACACACTCACACACCTCCACATTCCTGAAGTATTGATCAGTATGTGTGTCCAAACCAGAACAATACACACTCTGTGTGATAAAGTCATGTGAAACTCCCATCAGAGGAATTTCTTGTTACAGTTATTGAAATCTCATCAATTTACGTGAGTGAGCGTGTGTGTGGGGGGTGTTTTGGTGTCTGTGTGTGTTTGTCATTTATTGCTGTATAAATCATGGAGGGTGTGTACATAGTGCCATTCTGTTTATTTTACATGTTCAGAATGATTAGACTTTACAGTTAACAGGTGACATAGATGCATTAGTAGAATGAAGTCATTATTTATTTATTTTCTGTTAGGTCAATCATAAAGCTTGTCATTAAAAAAAAAACGTTAATAGCTTAAAAAAGCAATTTTTCAAATAGTATTTATCAATCCATTCTTGACATAGATACCATTTTTAATAGTGTTATTAATTCAAATTGAACACAAGATACTTGAAAAGTGATCCTAACTGATACTTAAAATAGAAAATACACATTATGTTTTAGGTGGCACATGTCTAAACATGGAAGCCCTTTCATGCCATTTGGGGGGGGGGGGAATTCAAGTTCTTCCTATCCATGTCTTTTCTAGTGTACATTATAAAATCAATGATGGCTGAATTCTATTTAGGTGTTTAATTTAAGTAAACCTAAATGTTCCTAATCCTCTGTGTTTCTACCTGGATTACTGAAATACTCCAGTGCCTTTTGTTTCTGCAGAATGAAAATGGGAGCCGACCTAACCTTCTAATGGCACTCAAATGATTTTTGCAAACCACAGCTGTGAATATTTATTTCATTATTGCGTTATGGTAAGATTCAAGTTACACTTATACATATAAGTTGAACAGTGAAACATCTCCTCACCGCAAATCTCCGCCCGCAGCTTTCGTTACCACAGCAACCACAGCAGTCATTGTTCTTCAGACCCAGGAAGACCAGAGCTGGGAAGATCATCTGTCGTCCAAATTCACACACACACACACACACAGACACGCACACACACAGATATGAACAGTTGATGAATTATTTGTTCCTCTGCTGTTTGTCGAAAAAAATTAAACTGCCTATTGACCCACCATAATCATTAATCATTCATCAATCATTCATCAAGTTTAACAGTCTATTATGTAACTAGTACCTTAATGTGCCATATGTTAAAGCTATACCAATTTTCACCAGGATTGACCTTTTTTTATTTTTAGTATGCCATCAGATTAAAAGAAGCTAAAATCACATCTATAATTCGGTACATAGTGGCTCATAGATTCAAGGAGCATTTCTATGATAATGTTCTCATTTCTTGTGAACTAGCTGTACTGTAAAAAATAAATAAATATCTATGGAGACCATTAACTTTCAGGTGAAAACAACAATTATATGTAAAAATAAATACAATTTTAGAACTGATTAATTGATCAATTAATTAATTTCTTTTTTCTTTTTTTTTTAAAAAGAAATGATAACCACATTCAATTACAGCTTCTTTATTGTGAGGACTGAGGCTTTCTTTTTAGTGATAGTTAACTAAATATATCGTTAGGTACTGGAATGTTCATCACACAAAAAAGTAATCTTAAAATGGCACCTTTAAACTAAAATAGTAATCAATTAAAGACATAATTGGCAAATTAATCTATAATCAAAGGCTCAGTCCTTGCCGTGGAAGCCCAGGGTTTGAATCCGACCTGTGGCTCTTTCCTACATGCCATTCCCCGTCTCTCTCTCCCCACATTTCTGTCACTCCTCAGCTGTTGCTATCAATATAAAGCTTGAAAAGGTAAAAAAAATCTTTAAAAAAAAAGCTTTGACCTTTGTATGTGTTATAGCAGTTTAAAATGAGGAAAACCACACAAAAACAGAAGAATATAGAAAAGTTATAAAAGCAGCTCGTCATGCAGTGCACATCTTCTCCTCTGAAATAAATGTGATCCGAGAGTGGTATTGTGAATTTTATCAGATATTTCTGTCAGTGTTGAAATTTTAACGTACTCACCAGCATTCCAGATCCCAGAATGCCTCCAAAGTACCAGACTTCATTTGTGATATGGTCTTTGTCACTTGCAGATTTTCCACCGGGGAAGAAGAGCAGGATGTTACACAGCACGCACACAATCGACAGAGGTATCAGAGTGATCCCCAGACACTTGGCAAAGCTGCCTGAACACATTCTGACACTGATGTTTCAGTCGGCTGTACTAGTGAGTTTCGATCAAAATTGACAAAGCAGCAATGTTTTGTTTCCAAAATTGAAATTTCGACTCAAATCTTGTCCGGTCTATGTCCACTCCACAACGATCAGAGAATTTAAACTGCCACCCCACCTGTTGGCTTAATATTTATATCCAAAAGCAGCTTCCTAACAATTTCTCCTTACACCTTTTAAACTTGATTGTTTCCTCGAAATAACTCTGTCCACTTTACTGAATCCTCCAAACCCTGTCTGCCTCACCTGTCCTGTTTGTGAGGATGTTTGATGCTTGATGATGCTTTTATACCCCCACCCCACCCACCTGTCTCTCTGTGTGCTCTTACTGCTTCAGTTTTACAACAACCAGCTTCAGTATGGCAGGATCACACACACACACACACACACACACACACAGAAAGTCATTAATGTGGGATTACATACCTGTGTGTGCACACAGACACATGTTAATGTTCTACCATGTGTTTTGTGTACATGGAGACAGAAGGGGAAGTGACAGATAGTTGGTCGATACAGCCAAGCCCTCATGGCTGATGTACATCTACCACTGGATTAGTGAGTAACAAAAAAGACTTCTTCATTAGTTAAAAATATCTAACTTCAGAGTTCATCTCTGTATAAGCTGTTATAAATAAATAATTCATCACATTTTATAGGCTGACTGATGTCTGAGAGTGAAACATGATGATTTTTAGCAATGATTTTCACTCATCACAATAAAACACAAAAAGTAATGTGACAAACTGATGTGCGTGACTAACTGGACTAATCAATGAGACCGTCATAAAATCATTAATTGTGGATTTTTTTTATTTGCGCTGTAATAAAAAAGAGAAACACACTCACCCAAATGAGTCATTAATATGTGAACATTTAAAGTTGCAAAATTTAGTTTGGATTTAATCCTGGCCTGTTGTCTTAGTATTAAGTATTATTTATATGTATATGTATTTTTTTTTAAAAGAAGAAGAAGCTAACAGCAGCTCTTTGTCTGCTTCTGTGCTTTTGTCCTAAAGAAATTAAATCTAATTTCACCTATGATGGAATGACCCAACTTGAAGTGAATTTGAACTTGTAATTGAAATGCGAGTTTCCCAAGAACTTCTGCTATCAATCCTAAACTTACTAGATTATTTCCAGCCAGCTTTCAGTGAAGATCATCCAAATACAACAACGCTGATAGCTATTCATATTTTATTAGAAAACCATAAACATTGTCCATTTCATTCTATTTAAGCTGTAATTCATTATTAATGTATACAGTGTATCACTGTTACAGGGATATTTTGGTTTCATATCCACACCTTTGGTAGTAGTTGTTCGTGTCTTACAGTATATTATTATTATTATTATTATTATTATTGTTGTTGTTGTTGTTGTTGTTGCTGTTGTTGTTGTTATTATATACTTTTCATTGAATTTCTGTTGCCGACCCATCCTCCATCGATGTCATCTGTCATCCGCTTCCCTGAGCCACAATCAATCGACACCGAGTAACCGAGCAGAAGTTGAAAGTCCAAAACAGCGGGCTGTGTGGCTCGTTGATTTCAATGGTTGCTCTCTACAGCTGCTGGTAGTTAAGGCGGGATGGATACTGACTTGACTTTCTCTTCTCGCCGGACACCTGTGGTGTGTTTACGCGGCTGTGTGGCGTCGAGCCAGCCGCTAGCTTCAAATGTAGGGCTGGGTGAGTGGGAAACTGTTGCCATGGAGATCTCAAAAGTTAGGCAGTAAACAGTCACTTTTGTGTTTTGTTTCTACACATAACAGTGTGCTTTCTTTCTCTTCTTTTAAATCCCAACTCATCTCCCTGAGCCCAGTGTTACATACTTCACTCTCTCACCACCTTTCTGTCCAAACAACAGTCTCAAACACAAAGACATTCAGTTTATACCAGCACATTTTACATGTGTAAGAATCGTGAACCACAAACTTGTGGAGTAGATCTGTCATTATTATTCATTAAAACAGATTGTGTAGATTATCATTTCAACTCTCTATATACTCCATATATCTTATATGTGGCAACCATCTTTCTATGCTCAACTCATATTTTCCCTGCATGCACAGCAGCCATTGGTTCTCTTTGCATGTCAAATTGCCATGAAAATCAATGTGTACTTGCTCAGGTAATGTAATTCAAGTACAGAGTGTTTTTTAAAGTGGCTCCACTGCACAAGCAGTCTATTTCATATTCATGTTCATATTTAGGCCTGTAGTGTTTGCAGAGACACACACTACTAGGTGAGAAGTGATAAGATATGTTTTGTTTGTTGACCATACATGGATTCGTATTTCTGTCCAGACATCCTGAAGCGTGGTGGTAATGCGGCAGATGCTGCAGTCGCCATAGCAGCAGCGCTCGCGGTAACAGAGCCGTGCAGCACCGGTCCTGGTGGAGATGCCTTCTGCTTGTTCTATAACGGAAACACTGGAGAGATCAGAGGAATCAACGGCAGGTGGACACTCTTCCCTCACGCCGCGGTTGTTGTCTTCCTAATACAGATTGCATAGCTGAGCCTCTCTCTCTGTGTCCTCAGTGGTCGTTCGCCCAGAGCTCAGACTCTGGACTTCCTCAAAGGACGTGGTTACACTGCAGAAGCCCCTCCTTCACCTTTTGATGCCTTGAATATCACAGTACCAGGGGCCCCTGCGTGCTGGTGTGATGCTATACAGCTGTTTGGTAGTCACAAGGTCTGATTGTGTGTGTGTTTGTGTATCCGTCTGTATGGAATTATGTGTACTGGTATGTGTTTATTGCAACACTCAGGTAGCCAATCAAGCCCATCTAATATAATCATTTACTTGACATAAACACACTAATTATAAACACTCCAAAGGGAACCACCAACACACACAAACATACCAGGAAGTTGACTCTTGTGTCTGTGTTCTAAACAGTGTTATAGCAGGTGTATCAAGGAGATATAAACAAGGAGTGGACAAACTTTCATTGCACTCTGTGTATATGCACTTTTTTTGGTCAAAGCGGCAGTAACAGCCATATACGGTAGGGTTTCTACAGGCTGATGAAAACGGGGTCTTCAGACTTAAATTACATAGTGTATTTTTTGGCAACGACGCTTTTAAGCTGTATTAATTCAAAAACTTGTCTTACAAAAATACATCTCCTACATCCCACAGGACAGCTTTTCAGAGAACATGTTGTTGTCTCTGCACTGTGCTAAATGAGTGCAGCTCACTAAGCCAAAGTATTTTAATGATCTCATTTTGACGTCTTGATAAAAGTTAAAGAATTCCTTCAAAAAATCAAAATTGGAAAAAAAAAAATTAATTTTCAGCCAGAATTTATGTATAAACTTGAATAAATTCGCAGGCTTCATGTGGTAACAGCAGCTATAGTTAGAGCCACTTTAAGTCTGAAGTTTAAGTCTGAATATTGAGGTGTTACATTGTCACTACATGTCTATACTGTGTGTAACTAAATATCCCCCAAAAATTCTTTCAGAATTATTTTCCTGAAAGGCTTTTCTTATACACAATTACATAACTTTCCTTAGCTGTGTAAATTTACAGATATCAATAGTATTGCCAGGTCTTTTTATTATTATGGTGTTTTTATCATGATTTAAAGCTAGGTGGCATTTATTAATGAAAAGTGAGAAAAATGCTAATTTGCAAAAGCAAAAAGTGAAAACTGTTAGTAAAAATGGAATTGTGTCTGTAATATCAGTTCAGCAGCAGTTGGATTTTGGTAACAGTTGTCTTAAACATTAGCACTTTCAGCTCTAGTACCAGTCACTCCAAATCAGAAAGTTTCATTCCTGACTCACAGTTGCAATCAGTCTTGAGCATAGTTCTCTTATTTGCACAGATTGATAACATTTTTTTCTGGGAATCCCTCAGAGGAAATTATAAACCAGCCTTAGTATCCACATATTTCATCTCAAAACAATGACTCACACTTCCTGTTCATTGAGGTTTCCTGTGAGGTGATGAGCGTGTGTTTCCTCTCTCTGTTTCCCTAGCTGTCCTTGCAGGAGGTGCTAAGGGGGGCGGCAGAGCTTGCAGAGGTAGGGTTTCCTGTTGCCGAGGTAGCGGCTCACCACTGGGCGAACTGGGTGGCTACTCTGAGAGATGCTGGGAAGGAACTAGGTGGGGACCTGCTAATTGATGGTCATGCACCCAAATGTGGACAAGTATTCAGAAACCCTGCCCTGGCTCAGACCCTCAAGGTAAATCCTTAAAAAGAATAAACAGAAAGAACATCTTCATAGGTCACATGAAGATTTTTTTTTTACTTATGTTATTTAGACAATAAGAAACAGAACAATGTAGAGCCCCAGAGAAAACACCACACTGGTTCCATGTACTCTGAGAGCTTGTTTGCTTTTGCTAAACTTTATCTTTCTATTGAGCATCGTCAGACCTTGGATGAACCCAGTAATTGACCCTGAACCTATTAGTGTGTTAAACTCAGTATGGAAGGAAAACAAGGCAGATAGAGGGAGGGATGAGGGGAGGGCAAAGTAAATGGACAGTAAATTAGGCAAATAAAGAGAGATGGGAGTGAGGTAGAAGGAGGACAAGGTAAGGAGATGATGGAAACAATTCAAGTTAAAATATAATAAGTATAATAACTTTGACATGTAATGCACACAGGTAAAGTCAAAAACATGATAGGTGACACTCTTTGACCCTTTTTTAATGTTGTTGCGTTGTGACTACAGCTCTCCACTTTAAGCCACTTTAATCATTTTAAATGAGGTGGAAATTTTTTTCTGACTCTTCTACTTTCCTGTCTGTTATGTGAATGTGTGACCATGATTGTGTAGACAATGTGATATTCATGAAACCACACTCATTCTGTAGTTTCCTGTCTGTGACACTAGTCTAGAACCACGGCTGACCTCATTGTATGAGTGTGTGTTTGTCTGCTCGTGTGTCACCATTAAAGAGCTCATTGACTGATGCTCTTTTCTCTTTATTATTACATCAAACACTCAGTCTTTAGTAATGCAGTAATGCAGGCACACAGCCAAGTACGCCCATGTTAACTCCCCGCAAGAGCACACGTTCTTGAGGCAGTAGAAACATAGCAGTGACCTCAGTCTCATAGATGAATGGTTTCCATGGATTCATACTGTGCCATTCCTAAACAGTGACAGTATCGTTACTTCCTTATCACTCACTGACACACCCAATGTGGTCCATTCCATAGACCTGTGTGGCGTTACATCAGGCAAAACATCTGTTTGACTGATTGACTGATGTTTTAACAGGAGCTCGGAGAGTGTGGCAAACCAGCTTTCTACCAGGGCAGAGTGGCACAAGCCATCATTGATGTCATCAACCAAAATGGAGGAGTCATGACCCTGGATGACCTCAGCAGCCATGACAGTGAGGTCATCACCCCCATAAGCACAGAATACAAGGTGAGCTCAGTGACCATAAACGCTTGATCGTATCTGTATTTTGATAACCTGGTCAGCGGAGGGAATGACTCCATTGTGTGTTCAGGGTGTGCGTCTGTGGGAGCCTCCTCCTAACAGCCAGGGATTGGCTGCCCTGCTGCTACTCAACATCCTGGATAATTTCCCCCTCAAAGGTATTCACTGGCAAAATTCTGTTCATTGAAAAAATAAAGCATAAGCATCATACAAAACAACTCAAAAATACCTTGAGCACCACAAGCAAAATTTATGTCACCTCATTGTGTTTGTGCGGCGACAGGAATCTGAAGCTACTGAGCTAAATTTGTCATTGTGATGTCCATTCATCTCATTACAACAGTGACAGTGGCTTTATTTTTTAGCAAAAGAGATATCTTGCATTGTCACGGTAGGAAAGCACAGGTGTTACCAAAACCATAAATAATGGCTCTCTAAGTGTCCCGTGAGCCACGACAGCATGCACAATATCAGGACCCTGACTCTTAACTGAACTTTGTCCAGTCTATATAGTCTGGAATTTTATTTTGGTTTTTCCAAAGATGTTGGGCTTCATTTCTGGGGTAATGAAACATGTGTCTGCTCATTATTCAAAATACAACATCTTTCAGACTCTAATAATCAATAGAATATTTTTTTATTCATTCTTTTTGTGTGGCCTGGCCGCAAATGTGGCCTGGTGATTGGGAACCGCTGATTTACACTTTTTCTTTTCCTACATCGATGTGTTGAATGTTTTTTTTCTGCCACATAGCTCTCTTTATTCTCACTAATATCAAATACAGTTGAGTTTGGTGCAGTGACTCCATTTGAAGTGGCTTTCACCCTCAATCTGATACAATGACAACCCAGTGCCAGTGAATGCTGACTCACTCAGCATGAATCAGTTACACTCATCTGACTCATCTTGGAAAGCCACCTCACAGACTGGTCAGAGCACAAATCAAACTAGTGTCTACAGCAACCACATATACGTATATTTGAAAACTGATCTCTGACAAGTGCAGTGATAACCAACAGAGCATTTGGAGTTTAGCATTAAAATGTAATATCTAAAAGTTAAAAAAAATTGATTGATGGTATGGATTTTTTTTCATGTAATGGTAATATAGTGTAATAATAATAATGGTTCTTCAAGTGGACAAAATCAAAAGTGACATGAAAGATTAAACATTTGTGCATCATAGAAGTGTCATCCTGTGGTTTTGTGTGTGTGTGTGTGTGTGTGTGTAGCCGTAGGCCACAACAGCTCTGACTACATCCATGTACTGGTGGAGGCTGTGCGCTTGGCAATAACAGATTCTCAGCGTTACCTGGGCGATCCAGACCATGTGACCATCCCTTTGGACACCTTACTGGACAAGAGCTACAGCAGCCAGCAAGCGCAGCGCATCAGCATGGACAGGTGTGTGTGCGTAAACGTGTGGTTGTGTGTATCTGTCTGCACCAGTGTGTACCAGATGCGCTCTGTTGACTTTAGATAGGACTGTAGACTTTTACTTCCCCAGACCTTAACGTTCATCCCTTCATGCCATGGTCCCAACTCTACTGCTCTGTCAGCTCTGTTTGTGAGTGTGTAGGTGTGTGTTTGTGCGTGTGATTTTTTTAGGTCTTTATCAGTTGCAAGACAAATAGACAAACAAATAATTAAAGTGTAAAACAACATAATGATCTTTCCTGCACACACCCACCCGCATATTCTGAGTCCTGCTGTTGTTGCTGTTTTAAAATATAGTCATATACTGTTTATCATTTATTTTACTTATAATAACCGATTCACTGAGGGTGTGATGATGCACCATCCATGCATTATTGAATAAACACAACCTTAATGATTTAACCAGCCCTAAATGAAATGTGAATTGGAGCTCTCTGATTAGCACAAATATGAAAGAAAATAGTTGTTGTGTAAAAGCGTCTTCACAGGCATTATGTTTACATGCACATAATAAACCAGGTAACCAGGAGAAATACAATGAAAACAGGATATTACAGGTCATGTTTCCCTGCAGTGCTATAACTAGGCTACCATAAAACCTGTGTTTACATGTAAAATCTCTCAGCCAACGCCCTAGGATAATTTTGAACCACGGCCGGTTTATGGTTTGTTAGTGACTTTTACTGAAGAGTTTTTGCTCTCGCTGGAACATTCAGTCTGACAGTGCTGAGAGGACAGAAAGCATGTCATTAGAGTTGTTCAGTTCAGGCCCTGTGCTCTCACTTATGGCCTTTATTTCTCTGATATTTGGTAACAATTATTGTATTTACATGTATATTAGAAAATAATTGCCATTGACGTTTTCCTCATTTTTTTATCTGTCAGTACATTTAAAAACTGCTCAGGTTGTTCTGTGCCACTGCCGCTCATATTGCTAAGTGCATGCTCATAGTGGGAATTGTTGAGACTCCATAAATCATATTATACAGAGTACAGTTTAGACCTGCTATATATGGAAAGTGTCATGAAATAACTAAACATGACTAATAGTGGTTCTGTAGTTTCCCCCCACTTCTATTTGTTCTAAGCCGTAAGCTAACTGGCTGTAGCTTTATATTTACCATACTAATGGTGGTGTGGTGTAGTGGTGTCCATCTTGGTATGTAACTCTAGTTAAAATACATATTTTCGCAACCTCCTCAGTCCTCAGTTTTTTCATGTACAAACAGAATGAAAGGCGCCAAGAACTCTTTGTCATGGTAAATGCTGTTTGTATTTTATCTTTTCCATTCTTTGTGTGAGGTTTTCTTTTGGCATGTTCTTTGACTAACACTTGTTTTCCTTAGTCTAGTTTGGCCAGATTTTCCAGATATGATACATGTTAATAATCACACGATAAAAACAGCAACAAAAATAATGATGTATGCACGCTTTTTATATGTGTGTGTGTGTGTGTGTGTGTGTGTGTGTGTGTAGGGCCATGGAACTAGTGGAGCCCGGCGTGACGACAGGAAGCGACACCGTCTATTTCTGTGTGATTGACAGTGAGGGCAACGCCTGCTCATTTGTTAACAGCACCTATATGGGTTTCGGAAGTGGGCTGGTTCCTAAGGGTTGTGGATTCTCACTACAGGTCTGGGGGGTCAGAAAGAGAGCATGAGTGTGTGTTTGATGAGATGAGCAGCATAAGTGTGAGTTTCATGATACCAAGACTAAAAAAGAACAAACCCCACGCATGGATTAAGGCTGCTAATTTTCATATTTTGTGGTCTTGTTTTGCATGCTAATGTTAACCTACATTAGAGCAGGAATGTGTACTGTGCTTGTGCTTTTTGTGTGTCTATGTAAATATGTATGCAGTAATCATCGGCCGGACTTGTGAAGACATTGCTGTGGTAGCATGATGCCACGCAGTGAACATCATTGCCAAAAACATAGAACTCAATGAGAAGACTAAAAAGGTTGGTTCATGGTGTTCATCTCACAGAATCGCGGCGCCAACTTCACTCTGTGTCATAACCACGTTAACTGTGTTGCTGGGGGTAAGCGGCCATATCACACCATAATACCTGCACTTCTCACGGACTCTGCAACCGAATCACAAAAGCCACGACTCCTTGCTGCACTGGGGGTGATGGGTGCTTTTATGCAACCACAAGGACACGTCCAGGTACGCTGTAATCAAGAATGGACTAGTGGAGCATGAATTGCAGAAAATACATTTTGTGTGTGAACTTTTATGTAGTTAATTTTGAATCTCCTGTGTTTAGGTGTTGTTGAACATGAAGGAGTTTGGGATGAATCCTCAACGAGCTCTGGACGCACCAAGAGTCTATGTACACTATGACCCCAAAAGTATGCCCCAGTACAGCATGTGTGTCACGCTTTTGTCCTGCTTATGTAAAGCACAGCTTCATATTCTGATGAAACATTCTGTGTGTACAGCTGATCAGTGGTTGGTTAACCTGGAGGAGGGTGTCGACGAGGAGGTAGCCGAGGAGCTGAGGAGAAGAGGCCACAAAGTCAACTGGCCAATCACAGGTACCTTTTTTTTTTTTTTAGATAATTGTTGTTTGCAGTGGATGAATGGTATTTTTTACATGACGAGTGTACTGTGCTTTCGGAAAATAGACCATACTCTCATTCATTTATTTCTTAACGAAATGTAAATGGAAAATAAAGCGGAACAAAAAACATTCGCAAGAAAGACGTCACTGAGAGTGTCATGTTTGCACTCAACTTACAAGGTCAAAGTCAAGGTTTTCCATTTATAAATAAAAAGGTGCTACATGTAGCTGATATGAAAGTTAATGTGTTACATAAATCATTCTATTGGTGTTTATCAACAGCCATAAACAAATGAGTCCATGTCTGAAAAAAATAAATGATGGTGCTTCCTGTTACAAACAAGGTGTTTTAATTCATTCCACTTCCCTACCCTGGCTTGGCTACCAGTTTTCTGGAATTACTTTCTCACTAGCTGACTAGCTTAACCAAATACGTATCTCATATCTTACAGGTTCCTCTACCAGATTATTCAGATACAGTACTGTAGGACTCTTGGGTATTTCATATTCAGTTTCTTTCATGACTCCCCATACCACACATCACTCACCACCAACAAGGTTCCTGCATGGAGAGTTGTATTCTCTAATCTTGGAGGGATAAACTATAAACAAGTAAAAGAAAAAGAAACGGAACAGACAAAGAGGAAAAAAAACAGTCATTTCTGAAAAACCAAATCCCTGTACACTCAGACACAATTATTGTCCAACAAAACTCATTCCATCTGTGTGAACTTGTGGATGTACAGTATGTAGAATCTTACATGGGATAGCATTAATTATCTGAGATTTTACAATTAGCTTTAAAATACTGTGGAGAGCTATTTCTAGATTTCATTCCACTTGGCCTATTTTTGACAAACCTTTCTCAAACAGACGTTTCACATGTTGCAATGAAATACAGATTTTCCAGAGAACATGTAGCACCTTTAATGAAATGTTGAATTCCCAAAATAAATTCTTGTTCTTTTTTAGTAGTTTACCTTTCTATTTTACTACCTTTTATTTTCAAAGTACGTGAAGTCAGTGTGAGTGTTCTACACACTCCTGGCCTGTGTGTGGAGGATTTATGGCCTCATGTGGGATTAAAGTTATGACACTTGGTCATTCATTAACAAAAAATCCAATTTAAGGAACCACTGCTCATCACTATGCTGTGTGTAACTGTCACCCCCACCACCTCAGATGAACGCGTTAACTACTGAGCAGCACAAACTGGACATTCTATTGGCACCATTCATTTATCCATTAAACCAGAATTAAGGTGCATAGCAGTAATTAAAGACGGGCTCAAGGTTTTCATGTATCCTTTCATTCAAAAACACACAGGCCACAAGAGGTCTCAGTTTGGACGGGGACAGATCATCACAGTGGGGGATTGGTGGAACCCTTCTGTCAATCAAGCTGATCATCCATCCAGGGTCCTGTGGGCAGGATCAGACCCCAGAGGGGATGGATGTGCTCAGGGATATTAGACACACATGACCTCTTCTTCTATGTAGATACATTGATCACAAAGCTTATTGATGACAAAACAAAAGTGTTTATTTTGGAGCAGAAATACTTAATATATATTTTTATTATATTATACATTATACATATATTTAACTAGCTGATTGATGTTACTATGTAGAAAGTGGGTAGCGACTCAGGTTTATGACAGTCATAGCACAGCATCATAGCAACATATTGTACTTCCATAAAGATGTTGCTGTTTGCAGTTCAGTTCCATTCTGTTTTATTTATATAGCATCAAATCAGGGCAGAAATGATCTCATGACACTTTCCATATAAAGAAGATCGAGACACCAGTTTATAAAGCCAAAATAAGTATATCATAATGTCTCCTAACAGTTTCAATTTATACATTTCATAATTTGTGATGGAGTCAGTGGTGCCATGTCTCTTCACGTCTTGATTTTAAGATCTCTGTCTGCTCTTAAATTCAGAGCAACAAATAAGAAAATAAATCTGTGTATAGCATTATATTAAATACCAGACATGCCTTTCCTCAGCTCTGTGTTTTGAGTGAGGTAATTATCTGTTTCATTCTCTTTAATCAGTTTCTGCTGATCTGGTGTTTGCTAAAAGTGACAACAATATGATTACATGTATATAGATTTAGATGATAATGTGATGTCAATCAAGTCAATTGGTGTTTTATCAGTGTTATATTCAATTGTTTCCACACTGTATTTCCAACAATCTATGACATATGCTGGATTTATTCATGATTTTGTACTTTTTTTTATATAAATGACGAACAAATGTGACTTATTACAGATCATTTTGCACCTGATGAAGATTTGGGATTAAAATATCTTCATTACATAAAGAAAATGTTTAACAGGAGGGGTTAATACTGTTGGGAGTACTTTAGAAACTCAAAAATAAGTTGTTAATGATTTCTAATCATTTTGGTTTGTACCACTGTAATGTAAAGATGTACACTATACAAAACATATAAACAACTAGTGATTTTATCATAATTTTATGTCGATTCAGTCTCTTAAGTGGATTAATCCATGTGTTTTTTCCTAATTAATAGTCTACTGGTATTAAATCTAGTTCCAGTTTATTATGCAGATTAGTTAACACGTTAGCTGAGTGAACTCCCCCCGTGTTTGTGCTTTTGATGACCTTTTCATCATGATGTGATGATGCATCTGTTTTATTGCATGATGATTTGCCTTTGTGTGTGTGTGTGTGTGTGTGTGTGTGAGAGAGAGCTTTATCTTAAGTGCATTTTTAGCTGTGGGGAGACGCCCTGCTGCCCATCAGTGTTCCACACGTGTGGTTTCGGTTGTGCTGAAGTTGGTAAACAACTTGTAAACCTATTGCACCCTGGAGCAATTCAAGCATGATTCTACTTCAACATAAATCTTTTGTCATAGAAACATGATTGGTTCAGAATTTCACTGTTGATCTCCTTACAGCTCCAAACTCCACCTGGTACCAACCATTTCTTCCTATAAAGGGCCATGTGTTCTGTCACCTAGACACACTATATTTTATGTAATCTGCCTTAATTAACAGTGGTTGCAACAGCTTACAGCACAGTTTATCTGGATGTGCTGCATTCCAGCTGGATTATAAAGCAGCTCACGATATGCTGGGCCCCTGAAACACATATATGTACACATAAACAGTTTTTCTGACACAGTAATATAAGGAGTTATGTAGTGCCCTATTGCCCTACATTGATCTGCTGAGCTGCTATCATCCTGACCTAGAAAAAGTTGGCCTCGTCTGTATGATGAATTTGCAAAGATCTATGAAAGATTCTACATCAGACATTTTTACTTTCGATCCTTTAGCTACATTTTGTTGCTAATACTTTCACAAAAGTAATATTTTGGATTAATAACTTTTAATAGTAAACAATGAAAATGAATACCTCCTCTATCCCTGCTTCATGCACTCTATTAAGTCTTGACAGACGCATACCTAGGACTAAAATCTGTAAGATGAGTAAAATGCTGGATTTCTGTCCTATAAAATAAATACAGTAAGATACAAAAAGAAAACAAGCAAACTGAAGCAGTCACCTGGAGCTTATAGACAAAATAATCAATAATTAATAACAGCCCTGATTACTGATTACGTATTTAAACATGTCGACCTGTTGTAGTGACTCAGTCATCCTGAAGGAAATTAATTGTTCAGAGTGCTGTGAGGCCTTGCTGGCTCAGAGGCTGTGGGAAACACACACACACACACACACTCTTGTGGGATTTTTCATATTTCTGGCTGAGCTCTGTGCACCCACTGATCAGCCCCCTTCCTGTGAATGTGTTTCCTGGCGCACGTTGTGTCATTGCAGAACTCCCTCTGTAAGTAAAGAGAATCTGTTCTTACACACTAACACACACACACACTAACACACACGAACAGCAGGCTCTCGTCACTTGTTTTTGTTTCCTGGCTCCCCAGCTGCTCTGACCCTTCCCTCCCCTCTTTCTCTCTTTATCCGCTCTCCCTCTTGGTCCATTCCAGTTCTCTTCTCTCCTCCCTGAGGTTGTGAGTGTGTTTTTGGGTGAGCGATGTGTTGTTCGGTGGGTTTTGCCAGGTCTCTGGGCCTGGCCCTGCTGCCTCTGGCCCTCTGCTGTATTGTTGCCAACCTACTATTGCTGTTTCCTATGGGAGAAATCGACTACGTCCAGCAGGATCGTCTTGCCAGCTACATCTGCTACTTTGGTGGCCTAGGAGGAGGGGGACTGCTGGTGAGTAAAAAACTGCACTTATGATAATTGGATAATGAAGACCTCTTTTAGTCTGGTTAGATTAGTCAAAATGTCAAGAGTCAAGATTTCTGGATGTGGCGGCATCTCAACAGGTGTCATATTTAAAAAGAAAGACAACCAACAGTCCCATTATTTTATTTAATTATTTGAAATTCTGACTGTACCAAACAACACACTGCACACACTGTAGTCTGAGGATACAGTCTTAAGTTAGTTTTATAGTTTTGCTTTACACTTTTAAAAATGTTTAGTGCCCTAAAAAAATACATTCCCTTTTTTGTTTTTATCATAATCAGTAATCAAGAAGTAGATTTTAGACAAAACTCTGATAATGATTAAAAGCATGAAACATAATAGCCCTTTTCCCACGTGGTACACATCTCCATCCATTTTCTGCCCAGGGCGGGATGGGATCACCATTGCTACAGTGCGAGCCTGGTGTACAGACTTAGCATTTTACAGAGATTAAAATATTAAATAAAAGTTCACAATCTGTATTCATGTCAGGGTTTGAACATTCATTTCTACATGATGTAAGTGTTGAACATTCATAAAGAAAAATGTGTATGTGCTGTTATTTAAGTCATGTTTCATGTGTCTGTTTAACTGGACTATAACTTTCATGTGTATTTCCTCATGTCATACAATGTATAATCTTTCTCAAGTATTTTGACTTTGATCATGACAACAATTATCCCCAAAATAATGAATAAAGGGAAGTTGTGTTTACAAGAATGGAAAGCATCGGTGCAATGCGGCAGCATCTTTCCAAATAAGTTATCTGATTGGATTATCTTGCCTGGCAGAGGAGGATAAAACAATGTGGATGTAGGTTTAACTGAGGTCACTGGCACCACGTGGTGGAGAGAAATTCACTGAAATGAAAAGTAATGAGATTCACTTTTCATCTGAAACCAAAGCTAATTGTTTTAACCACATTTTTCTCATTTAAACTAAAATGAATGAGATTCTTTGACTCTATTCGAGCCATGTGACACTAAAACTCTGCAGTGAAAGTTACTTTTATAGCCACATTCACTCAAGATTTGTATCATCTCCCCTTCGTCCCTTATTCAGTGGTGGTGCCTGCTGGTACGTGTGTGCTGTTATTTAGACTGAAGTCTTTTTTCCTTCAGTTTGTTTTCATTATATTGGGCCGATGCTGATCCAGACTCATTTCTGCTTTAACTAATCTGTTTGATTTCTTGATATCACAGGATAACATTTTGACTCCTAAAACCACAAATTAAAACCCAAAAGATTATTAAAAGTCACTTGTTTCCCCTTCAGCACCATTCATTCTGAGTGTGTTTGCAGTTGTTCATTGAGAACAATGGAGTGCTGTGTTGAATTCGCAGTTAATCCGTCTGCTCTACATGCTGCTGATCTGATGGGTTAATGCTCCGACAGCAGAAAGGAGCTGTTCTTTTAGTTTGGTTTTCAGGAGGAACAGAGCAGTGTTTTCCCACACAAGATTAACCTCACCGACCAGAGGAGCACTTGTGTTGGATACATAAATCTTCACTCTTTAAAATATTTAGATTATTTTGTAGTTTGTTTCTAACATGTGCAGGTGAGAGAGGAAAAGGTTTCTATGACTGTGCTAGAAAAGTAACTTAGAAAAAAATGTGCATGTCCACAATGAAGGCAGTTCTTTGCTGCTCATTTTAGAGTTTCTCATTGAGAAGAAAGACAATTTAATTATTACTGTATGCATACATTTGGTGCAAAGCTGTTAAAACAGCCAAAAGGTACATCATATGTGGTTCCACAGTCTTCCATTGTTAGAAAAACTTTATTTATAGAGCTGATGAATCAGCTGGGGAGAGACGGAGACCAAGGCGAGTATTTAAAAACCGGGAGAGGATGCAGAACAATGATGTGAGGAATTATGAAGTCGTTGTTGAGTTATGAAGTTGATTTATGAGAGTTACAGCAGTGGGGCCGCAAGTGTTTCTTTGTTTGTTTTTTAATTGAACACACATTAACATGAATCAGACATATCATTAAATAAATAAATAAATGACAAAACTCTAAAAATTCAGTATCGATACACAACACTGGTGATTGGCTACCAATAAATTTAGTGCAATCATGAGAGCTAGCATAGGAATAAGTTGTACACCCTCCTCCATCTCTTTCCAGGCTCCTTGGTCTGAAAATTGTTGGAGTTCTCTGCTCTAAATGACATTTCCTGCAGATGTTTCACAATAAAAGTGAGGGGATCGTGCCTGATGTGAACTATGGAGGAAGTTTGTATTAGCAAAGTAGAGCAGCTCACAGAACAGGGAGGCTTGATGGTGCATTGATATCAGAAAAGGCTCCCTGTCTCACATAATGGCTTAGAGGTTGCTCTAGTTGAATTAAAGAGGTATAAACAGTAGTTATTTTGTGATGAGGTTAGTCTGTACATGATCACGTTGAGTCTCTCTGCAGGCATGTGGAGCTACCATGGAACTGTGTTCATCCTGGAGATTTTCATACATGAATTCAATCAAATTAAATGTTTTCTTTTGTCTGAGATTACATCCTCCACATTGTCCATAGTTTTACTACTTTGCGCTTTTCCTTACTTTGTGCTACGACACCTAAGAGTCAAAGAGCAAACTGAACTCCTCTGAGAGAAATCTATCTTTAGCTCCCTCCCTTCCTCTTTCTCGCTCTTCCTGCCTCCTCTTTCCTCCTTTCCTTTCTCACTGTGCACTTCCCTTGTCAGCCCCTTCTGTGCCTCTACTAAAAGATAGCATTTTAACGAGGACATCCAGGATGTGTATGTTACTTTGCCTATGATCTTTGTCTGTGTGTGTGTATATGTGTGTGAGAGTGGAAGACCTTGGGAACTTCCTCCCCTCTGTTAGGATGTGATTTCAAGTCCTTGACCACTTGGAGAGAGACAAGAGCAGAGGAAAGAGAAGAAGAGAAAAAAGAAAGGGAGGGAGGGATAGTCAAACAGTATAATCCCAAAACTCTAGTCGAAGTTTTGCCCAACTCCACTGTACTTAAGCTGCTGATACACAGTACAGACTGCACTGATTTATGGCCAGTGCTCTTGTTTGACTACTTGCACTGTTAGGATTTGTTGATATATCTTTCATAAATGATATTTGATCTGCTCAATCTATATGCTATCTATTGACTGTCAAATGGATTTGTATTATATTTAGAAGATTTTAGTAAAGTAAAAGTGTATGGTTCCAGGAGGATAAATGAGTTTGGTGATCTTTATATACAGTTTAGGATATCTTTAAATCTATCATATTTAAAGGAGGATAGCTGTGTCAAAAAAAACAACTTCCTGTTTACTGTACATTGGACTATATTTACCCTCCCCCATGTTATTTGATATGCTACATACTATGTTAGCATGTGTTAGCATTCCATTCAAAGTCCAGTCCTGTCCGCTGGAAGTCGAGACACATTGTGAAGCTGGCTGAATCTAGAATGTCCCAAAATGCCACCCAGACAGAGAATAAACCCACTTTTGATTTAGATAACAACTACTGACCAGATATGATAGCAATGTGGCCTTTACACTGGCAACGCTCTCAGTCCAAAGTTTACTTTTTGTGCGCCACTAGTGGTAAAATATCAACTAACAAAGTTGTTTTTCTGTTTTAATTGATCCAACATGTGGTTCTTGTGTACAGTGAGCATTCAGGCCTCATGTTTCGTGCATTTTAACACTTTTAACGGGGATGATGTTTGACAAAATGGAGAGTAGGTGCTGTATGTCGAGGACTTGGCATAGTGATATAGATCGGGCACAGGTACAGGTGGTCATATTATGTGGGAAATAACTGTATTAATATTAAAATGTCCCCCTTAACTGCCAGCAAAGAGAAAAGGGATCAATAAGTCCATGTACTAAAATGCAACATAGCTTTACCGTCTAAATTTCAACGTGCATAATTTCCCTAAAAGAAAAAAAAGCCGTTGTTGGAATAATTTTATTTTCTGTGCTTCCAGATGCTGATTCCAAGTGTGGTCTTCATCACTCTGGGGAAATGTGACTGCTGCTGGAATGAAAGCTTGATGGTAAGAGACTTCACAAGCAATAACACTCAACATCACAACACAAAGTCCTATACTGTGCTTATGTTGAATTAGTGCAGTGCTTTCACAATTCTAATGATGAAGTTGCAGATTGCAACCAGCTGAATAGTAACCTGCCTCACCCTCCCTGTCCAAGCGTGTATAGGTGAAACTATGGTGGCTGTGAAACACCTTAAGAGCCACTGTTGCTGCTTTAGATCCTCTCCCTCTGTAGATAAAGACTAATTTATCATTTGTTATCCTTTTAAGGTAACAAAAAGATAACAATTCTTATTTTCAGGTCATCATACACTAATGAAAACATAGTTTTTCCTTTAATATTAAATTCAATTTCTTCCATACTAAGAGACCCCTCTAAATCTTACACACTGGGAAAATCCTTCCTGTTTGCTACACACACACAAACATGGTCTATTTTTCAGTTTCAGTTGCTCTTTAACCACAATATCAGGCTTTTTTGGCCAGAAATATCTTTCACTTCTTGTAACTCTTCATAGTGTTTATATTTTTTTCCCCATTACTTAGAGAATAATACTGTACACTTGTCATTAAGCCAGCTAACACTGTGCCCTTATGAGGTGGAATGCTAATGCTAATCTAGCTATAACAAGTCAACAAGGGCCCCTTTGTTAGTTAACACTCAACACAGTAAGCTTGGCTCACACCACTCGAGCAGCATGCACAGCTGCAGTCTTGTATGTCTGTGAGTGTGTGTGTGCGCGCGTGTCTGTAGCAGCTGCCTCTGTAACTCTGAAACAGTTTACATTTATACACAGCACAGTCACAAAGACACCCGAACACGTGCACATTCTTTAAAGTCTCTTGTGTTTGTCTGTTGCTCTCCAGATGTGCGGGTCAGTGTTGGCAGCTGTCATCGGCCTGCTGGGGTCTGCCTACTGCTTCGTCATATCAGGGTTTACCTTGGTGCAGGGTCCCCAGTGCTTCACCACTATGGGATGGACGTATCCCTTTGCAGACCAGGGGGGCAGGTAGGGAGATGTGTGTGTGTGCTGGCATGAGGGTGTAAATGTAAATTTATTAAAATGTTATTCATTTAGTCTAGTCCAGAGTCCCGTGAAACATCTTGAAAGCGTTTTTCTGTCCAACCAACAGTCCAAAATTCAAATCTACAGTTATATAAAACAGAGAAAAAATAGTGAAGTTTTGGTATTATAAATAAATGACAAATTCTTATTAAAATTGGTGGTGACTGATCAATAAGTCGGTTGTAGAACTCACTACACTTGTTTGCTCTAGTGTGTTTGTTCAAATAACATCACCGCGTCATGCTGTGTTATCATTTAAGGTTCACTGATGAAACAGATCTAACCATGGGTCAAAATGTGTGACGCACAATCATATCTGCATGTCAACGGTATCGGCTGATTAAGGCTTTAAAATTAAATATTTAAATAAAGTACTATTTTTCAATAATTGGACAAGTTAGGATAATATGGGCATATTGCATATCGATAAAAATCCAATATCCTGCATTCCTATGACAAAAAATAAATTTTAAATGTTAAATCACCATGGTGTAAGAGTGGTTTTATATATCAGCACACCCTGTTGGGTGTTATTGCTGTATGTCATTTAGGTTATCAGTGTGGACAGACAGCTCCTCCTTCATTATTATTTTATTATTATTTCTGCACAGATTATATCTCACTCTGCCTGTGACTGACTCTTTAGTGATCTGATCTCTCTCTGCGTTCCAGGTATCTCTTACAGCCAGATTCTTGGTCAAGGTGTCTTCAGCCAGTTCATATCGTGGAGTGGAACGTGACTCTGCTGTGTCTGTTACTGGGTTTGGCTGTGCTGGAGTTCATCATCTGTCTTTTGCAGCTGGGAAACGGTTTAGTCAATGCTGTCTGCCGGCCCTGTTGTTATAAGCAGGAGTATAGTCTTAATGCTTAGATAAACACACACCTGTATGTAGACTCACCTGCAGAGACACAAGAGCATGAGCAAAGTCACACATTCATCATGTATGCACACACAGGACATTAACTGCCACATGAATACGGGGAAGTTTGCACACACCATGTTTGTGTGTGTGCATGAGTACAAAGCAACCTTTCTACTTAACACATGCAGCCTCATGGACAGCCACGTTAATGTAACCTCTATATAAAGCTTTGAATTTGCCCTGTTAAAGTGGCAAAACTCACAACTCAGTCATCGATGATGATGAGTTTTTCTGGTGCAGCAAGTCTCAACATTTCACAGCCAACAGATTAGATTAGTCCATAATATTGTGTGTGTTTGTGTGTGTGCGTGTGTGTGTGTGTGTGTGTGTGTGTGTGTGTGTGTGCGCTAAATACTTTCTACCTGGTGAAAGGAGGTTAAGTGAACCAACTTGTACAAATGACAAAAGACAAAGTAGAGCATCTTCGATAATAACAATACAATAATAATAATGTTGATGATTTATATGGGATAGTGGATTTCACTGAAGTGTGCCTGTTTGCACTTTTAAAGAAGAGGATAAAGACACATGTTTTTATACTTGAGACACAACTGATCACTTACTTTATGAAATCTGCATTCTTAATATCAAGGTGGCTCATTTTCTATTTAACATTATTACCTTACACACCTTCATAAAGCCAACAAATTCACTGCGTTTGCGTAAACAGAGGACATTTACAAATCAAATCAATGTCTACTTACTGTAAGATGACAGCCACCTATTGTTTGATAATGAATAATGAAATTGCATAAGCTCACTGTTGATGGTGTCCTTGCAAGAAGTGATCACTTCATGTTAGTTGTTCGTCAGCATCTTGGCTGACAGGATTATCTTGATACACCAGGAAGTGTCTATTCTGTCCCTTTCTTGTGGTTCCAACATTTATACACTGTGCTGTATCGCATAAGGGTTACAAGCAGATTTGTGTGTTTATACATTTGTTTTTTTCATTTTCAGCGCATTTTGTTGTAAATTGTTTTCTTTGCGTCTATCAGATGCCAGATCAGTGTTAACAGACATTTTATATATATTTTAGTGACATATTTTTATAATGTATGTTTGTTTGTGCTGCCTTGAATTAAAGAACTGTTTCCACAAAGAAGATGACTGTACAGTTGATCTTTGTTCGACCATAAACAGGTTCAAAGTTTTAGTCAGGACTTTCAGCAACAATACTCTGAAATCCCCAAAGATCAGTTGGTCAGAGGCAAACAGAAGGGTCCACTCTAGCACCTCCTCCAAACTGTTCCAGTAAATGAAATGTTTACATGAACTTATCTGCTGTTTAAGTTCAACCTTATTACTTTTCACCCCTCTAAAGGGTTCACACCCTTCCACGTCCATGCAACCAGTTCTTTATTCCAGAGTTTGTCTGACGTAAGAAAGAAAAAAGGTCTGTAGAAGTTGTCTTTGCCTCTCTTTGGGTTCTTTGCCTTACTAAAAACTAACATCAGTCCTTCTGAATAATGGAGGACTGATGTTAGCTAACCCTAACCTGTATCATGAAGTTGGTTACCATTACAACTGGTCTCTGTTAACACTGGGGTTTGTGTTTCGTTAGGACATTACAAGACACAGAATCAGAACCATGAAGTATTGAGAAATAATGCTCAAAAATCAATTACAGAGATTTTATAGAACACTATAAAATATGTGTGGATGGCCTGGCTATAGTATGTCTGTATCATTTCTTTTTGTAAACTCAGGAGGACTTCTGTCAGGATCCTGTAGGACTCATTGAATAAATTTGTCAGTGGTCAGGCTGTTGACGTGTTTTCATACTCTGTCTGTCACAAATGCAACAATATGAGCATTTATGCAATATTAGCTGACGTGAAAGGTCAAAATGTTGCTTTGTACATGCTGACTCAGTGTGTTATAATCAATTCACAGATGAACATTTCAGTCTTGGAGTTTCCATAGTTGCCTTCTTTTGGGCGATATCTGGACCTAAAATGAGCAAATGTGGCCTCTGACCCTGAGAAAATCAGTAGTCTTTCAATGATTGGCTAAACATGACTGCCCTAGATTTTTGGCTGTATTTCCACAATAACAGAAAATAAGATCATAGTGCATACAGTATCTGCTTTTTATATTTCAAACAAAAGTACAAAAGGACATGACCTCTGATGTGAATGTGATCTTCATCATATATCATATTTGGACAATCAGTGGTGTGGAAGATATGGAGTAAAACTTCTATTCTTATGCAAGTCTGACCTTTTAAAGGTTAGCTTACCCCCCCTATCTGCTGTCTGGTCAGTGACCCCTCTCTCCTGCTTGGCTGTACCCACCTAGTCTGTCAGCTGAGGGAGTATAAAGTCAGACAGGCAGATTTAAGTCACACAGACTGACTGTCACATCTGTCAGTTGTCTCCACTGTTTGTCTTCATCGTCATCATCATCTTCTGGCTCATTGAAGAGAAATAAAGGCTCTTCTCCCTCATTGGCACTTCTGCTGTGGACCTATTTGCAGCACTGCATCTTCAAAATGCATCAGTTGGGGTTAAAGGGAGCATTGCTGCTGTGTTGTGCAGCAGTATGCGTGTCTGGGATGACAAGAGAGTACTTCCTCAGAATAGAGGAAGTGTCTTGGAATTATGCCCCAAGTGGGATGAACGTCATCCAAAATATCACGGTGGATGAGGATGAGTAAGTACAAGCACAGTATTGTCTTGATTATGTTGGTGTCAGGCAGGGAATCTTAACTGTCCTGGAGCTCAACTAAAATTGTTACCAAGAAGAGACACCATATCTCTCCTGTGTTGGTCTATACTATAATCTCACCCCCAGCCTCTACTTCACCTTTCTCAGTTTACAGTTGCTACTCCACTACCATCAGCAGTCGTCAGTCATACTGACCAATTGCAGCTTTCCGATACAGTCTCACCATTAAAATGCATGGATGTTTATTTCCAATGTTCCAATGTTTGTACAGTTGCTTTTCCACTTTATTATTATTAATCGGACAACAATTAGAGCTGTTTGCTGTTTTAAAAAACATGTCCAAAATGTCTTTTTATTACAAGAACATTAGCCTTATTTTTAGATTCATAGATCAGAGTTCAAATGGTTTATGTAACTTCTCATGCTTTAAAAATTATAATAACAGTTACTAATAGTTTGACTTGACTTGATGCTATATATATATATATATATATATATATATATATATATATATATATATATATATATATATATATATATATATATATATATATATACCCTGTTAATATGCTAAATATGCATATGTGAATATTTAGATTAGATTCTTTACACAATCACTTTATACAGTATGCTCTCATTTTTCTATCACAAATATAGAAATTCAAATTAAAGAAGAACTCAGATTAAGATGTGCAGTGTTTTGGCACTTTCTCATTTTGTTTGCGTATCTTATTATTATCAAGTCCTTAGATACATTTATGAATGTGTGCGTGTCTCCTGATGACTGCCTAACCTAAATCATCAAGTCAATAAAAACATTTCCCCCATAGACATGTTTATGAATAACTGACAGAAGACATTTTGACATGTCACAGGAGGAGAAAGACAGATGGAATTCTATTGACCTTCTTGGTAAAGCCCTATTTGACACCAGACCTGCCATGGCATGTCACAGCAGGAAAAGCACGGGTTTCATTGTTATTTAGCATGTTGCAGGGTCCTCGTATTGTGTATGCTGGCTCACTGTCAAGATGCATGGACAGTGAGCCAGCAATGGAACTGAGCCGCTGTTGACAACTTCAGCTGTGTCTTTCTTTTTTTGTTGTGTTAAGTCTTCTGTGAACAGCAAGTAACTAGATATGCTTTAAAAGATACAGGAATTTGAAATATTTTCATCTACAATAGACACACACTCATATCTCATTCTCTCGCTCTGTCTCTAGGAATGCCTCAGTCTTTTTAAAAAGAGAGCTCCAGCGAATCGGCCCCACCTATAAGAAAGCTGTGTATAAGCAGTACAGTGACGCCACCTACAGGACAGAGGTGACTAAGCCGGACTGGCTGGGCTACCTGGGGCCGCTGTTGATGGCTGAGCAGAGAGACACAGTTATTGTCTACCTGAGGAACGCAGCATCCAGACCTTACAGCATCCACCCACATGGACTGAACTACAGCAAGGGCCACGAGGGTGAGGAATTAATGAACTGAGGCATTAATCAGCGCGTCACACTTCAAAGTCTGATAGATTTGTGACTTTGTGTTTGTGTGCTTTTGTCCGTCTCTCCAGGAGCATTATACCCAGATGGTACTGGTCCAGAGCTGAAGCGTGATGACTCAGTGGCTCCCGGTGCAACAGTGAGATATGAGTGGACCCTCGCAGACAGCCACAGCCCAACAGCACAGGACAGCAACTGCATGACCAGATTCTACCACTCCCACGTCAGACCAGTAAAAGACATCAACTCAGGGCTGATAGGACCCCTCATTGTCTGTAAGAGAGGTACTGGAACCTTGTTTATTGACCACAGTAACACTTTCTATGACGACCACATCATAGAAAGGTTGACTGATGGAGTTTATAACACACTATGATAACCTATACTCACCTATACACACAATAATCAACAATCATAGGCATAAGTCATAAAGCATTATGGATGCAATATAATTCATTATGAATGCCACCATAACACACAATATATGGATATGGTCTTCATAGAGAAAAAAATGATCATTTTAACATTCAAAAACATGAGTGCTGTTTGATTAGATTTGATTGTCACTGATGTGATGTTGCTAAATCCTGATTGGTGCATTAGAGTTCAGGATGTTTATGTGGATTAACCCGTCGGTACATCAATGCACTAAAATGTCCTCTCCTCTCACCTGTAGGAACTCTGGACGTACATGGAGACCGCTCAGGAGACTATCTGTATGCTCTGCTGTTCATGGTGTCAGATGAGAACTTCAGCTGGTACCTCGATGAAAACATCAGGACGTACATCACATATCCTGCCAAAGGCTTGAAAGAAGATGAAGATTTCATTGAGAGCAACAAAATGCATGGTGAGAGGAAGCATCCTCATCCACATCCTCATCCTCATCCACATCTACATCCTCATCCTCATCTACATCCACGTACAAAAACCTTTAACTTTGAATGTGCGTTGCAGGTATAAATGGTTTCCTGTACGGTAACCTGCCCGGACTGAGCATGTGTCAAGGCAACAAGATCCACTGGCATATGTTTGGCTTAGGCAATGAGGTAAATATTGTTAATATGTTAATAATAATGATGTTAATTGTTAACTAATTAGAATATCTTCTAATTAACAACCCAACTTTGTGGAAGTAGAGGGCCACAATCTCAAACTAGTCAGGTCTTGGTGTGAGCTACAAACACAGAGTGTAAACCCAGCTTGAATGTCATCTACTACAACAGGTGGACATGCATTCAGTTCATTTCCATGGCCAGATCCTGACCACACAGAACCACCACACAGACACAATCAGTCTTTTCCCTGCCTCCAGCGCTACAGCTGAAATGGTGGCTGACAATGTCGGACACTGGCTGCTGACGTGCACTGTCAACGACCATTTGATGGGTGAGCTCACATCCTCCATTCTTGATAAAAGGCCGATCATTTCACAGAAATCATGGAGTTTGATTGAAGACTTTCTGTCACTGGATAATTATTTAATTGGTTTAATATAATTTTTTCATGTATTTGTCCAGCTGGAATGCAGGCTATATTTGAGATCAAGAAGTGTTTCCCCAACGTCCACAAGCCCCGGCCACACGGGGAGGTCAGGCAGTACTTCATTGCTGCGGAAGAAGAAGTCTGGGACTACGCTCCTACCCTGCCTAGTGATGGGTTGGTTACTCTATACACACATATATACACACACACACACAATTGTTTTGATATTCCTTTAAGAGACCTGTTCCATTAATAAGTTGTATTTGTGTGTGTAGTGAGGCAGACTTGTTTGTGACCAGAGGTCGAAACCGTATTGGAAGCCGCTATAAGAAAGCTCGTTATGTGGAATACACTGACAACACCTTCATGACAAAGATGCTGCGCTCACCAGAGGAGCAACACCTTGGAATTCTGGGTAAACTTTTTTTAATTAAAGATTCTCTGGGTGCAGAAATAAAGTCATATCAGTACACCAAAAATATTCATTATCAGTACAGGTTTGCTCACAGTCCTTTGACAGAAAACAACAACTCTGCGTGTGCCTGTGTTTGATTATGTCCATCCATGCCTCCAGGTCCTGTGCTGCGAGCTGAAGAGAAGGATACTATCAGGGTGGTGTTCAAGAACAAAGCCAGCCGTCCATACAGCATACAACCACACGGTGTTCAGTACAGTATAGAACAGGACGGGACACGTTATCACAATGAACTGGAAGGTTAATACATACACATAAAGCGCGTACTCTTATCAGTGTCCTTGATTATGCATGAAGAGCTCCATCATCGTTTTTTTTTTTACTTCTCTCTCCTCAGAGAGCTACACGGAAAAGAAACTGCGGGAGCTAAAAAAGCAGCCAAGTGAGTTACTCCCTGAATTACTGTCTAAGTTAACATACATTAAAGAGAATCTTCCTATCACAATAATCGTGTTTCTTTATATAAACGTTTGTATTCAGGAGTGGTGACCCCTCCTCCAGCTGCTCTGGTTAGACCTGGGACTGTGCACATATATGAGTGGACAGTGCCAGTGGGTGCTGGTCCAGTCCAGGGGGAGGCTGACTGCCTGACCTATCTGTATTACTCTGGAGTGGACCCTGTTAAAGACACCAACTCTGGACTGGCTGGACCACTCCTTGTCTGTCGACTTGGCTCTCTGAAGAAAGGCGTACAGGTGAGGAGAGAGCGTCAAAAAACGAAATGTAAACTTTGTAGATGTAAACAAATTATTATTTGTGACTTGGATTAATATGACAGGTGGTCACATGATAAAAAAAAAAGTCAGGTTTGAATCTGATACACATCTGATTTGTGGTAATATGATCTCAATAATGAGAAATAATGAGACATTTTACCTCTCAAATGTAACCCCGGTGATGGAGGACAGCCACTAAGGAGATCTGTGATGGCTGGATGGGCCACAGTGGAATCTTAATGGGAAGATAAATCTGACAATTCAAGAAGTGAACATGGATACATATTGGGTCCATAAACATTAACATTAAAGTGTAATGTAATTAAAGTGGATATAATCAATATTGTTTTTATTAACAATGGATCACATGACTACATGAGGAATGCCTGCACACTTACTTCATGCCACTTGGATCTTATATATACATATAATTGGATTCATATAGCCTACTTATTTTTTCTTAGACCTCAACACACTTATTTGTCCATGCATCCATTTTCCACAACAGCTTATTCTTATTAGGATTGGAACTATCCCAGCTGACACTGGACGAGAAGCAGAGTACACCCTGAAGTTCATTACAGGGCAACTGGACAACTATTCATGCTCACATTCAGAAAAAAGAGGTTTAGACCTTATTCCATGATTATATTGTATAGTAAGTATAGTATAGTAATAGTTATGGTATATCTGATATAATGTATATTGATATTTTGAAGTGTGGCTTTTGTCATTTTTTTAATCTCTATTCAATATAAAGGCTATAGATTGTGTGTATAGATCCTGATATCACAGGGAAGTACTTTAACCAGCTTCTAGTTGTATCAGTACAATCATGTCCTCTCTTTTTGTCTCCTTTCTCCACATGTAGAAAAACTACAACAAAGAGTTCCACCTCATGGCCACAGTGTTTGATGAGAATCTGAGTTGGTATCTGGATGACAACATCAGGACCTTCACCACTGCTCCCACCACTGTTAACAAGGAAGACGAAGGCTTTATGGAGAGCAACAAGATGCATGGTGTGTAAAAAATACACATCCACACACTGATCACTGGTCACAAAGCTTCGAGGTCACAGAGTTGTGTGATTCCTCCATCAAATATTTGAGATATAATTTATTTTTGCGGCTCTCTCTTTCAGCCATCAATGGGTTTGTGTATAGGAACCTCCCAGGCCTGACCATGTGTAAGGCGGATAAAGTGACATGGCACCTGTCAGGAATGGGTTCAGAGTCAGACATCAACAGCCTTTACTTCCAGGGAAACCGCTTCATCTACCGCCAGAACAGACGTGACTCCATCAGCGTCTTCCCTCACATTTCACGCACTGTCACTATGGAGCCAGACAGCATGGGTATGCATCCGTCTCTAAGGCCACCAAGTGTTGCTTTTTTGCTTCTTTTTTATATTTCTGTTCTTGTGTCTGATGCCTGAAGTTAGAAGATTGTAATGGCCCTTTTATATAGGATGGTGGGGCTCTATCTGCTCAGGGACTGCAGATGTGAATTAAACAGTAGCCAAATCTATCAAACATTAAACCCTTTACCGTAACCCTGATATCTTTACCATAAAACCAAGTCTTCAGAATGTTCTGTGGAGAACTTGAAAAGCTTGCAAAGCCTAAAACTTAATTGATCTAAATATTTATGAAGTATCAGATAGATTTTCAGCAAATTTAACACAGACCTTCAATTTTAAGCCTGGTGTGTCCATTGCACATGTCTGTGTGTGTTGCAGGTCAGTTCGAAGTGGTGTCACCTACAGTGAACAATTATCGTGGTGGGATGAGAGCCAACTACACGGTACAGAAGTGCAGCTTGTTTCAGCGCCAGGGCGAGATGATGCTCCATTCAAAATCATACTACATCGCTGCCATGGAAGTGAACTGGGACTACTCTCCAAACCGCACCTGGGAGGCCGAGATGTTCCAAGGTCATGACAGGTACAGGACCACGACCACATGAACAGCATGAACTGTACCGAGTAATACTGAGCCGATTCACCTGTTTTCTGATACAGTATGTTGTTCTAAAACCAAAAACAATAATGAACTGACGCTTTTATTACCAAGTATTGCCTATGTAGACAAACCTTGATATATCTGAGACTACAATTTGTATCTAAAATCTATTAACAACACACCAAAGAGCAACATCGTTGCACCAGGTGACACGTTCCTTTACCACCATGATGCAACTGTATTTTATTTTTAATTCATCCATCATGCACTGTCAGCAGCTGTAAATACACACTAGATCACCAAATGTGGATTAATGCACAGCAAAAAGTAGTCATCAACAAGTCCACAATTACATCCACATTTCACAGCTCTAATAATATAATATATACTGAAAAATGAAACTGAATGACAAAGTGCATTGGAAACAGACAAAATCATCAGATTTGTGTGGAACTTTCCTCAAACAATGTTACTTTCTTATTTTCAATTATTATATTTTTTTACTTTTATTTTTTAACAAAACAGATTCATGCACATACACATTTAGATGCAAATGAAAGCTCTATGTACTCAATCACATCCATATGTTGTCGCAGGGTAAATTCGACATAGCCGCAAAAATAAGCCTGTCGCTCTCTCCCTCTGCAGTCCTGCTCCTGTCTTCCTGGATAAACAGGGTGGGTTTATAGGCTCCCGTTACAAGAAAGTGGTCTACCGCCAGTTCACCAATGATAAGTTCACCACACAGGTGATGAGAACACCGGATATGGAGCACCTCGGCATTATGGGTAGGCTTTCAGAAATATACAAGGTGTGACTGTTAAGTAAAAACCACCTATTATATAAAACGTGATGCATCTATGATCTAACTTTTTATTAAGCTTGATTGATCAACAACACTTTCCCTTCACCCAGGTCCAATGATTCATGCTAGTGTTGGTGACAAGGTGACCGTGGTTTTCAGAAACATGGCGTCCAGGCCTTATTCTATCCATGCTCATGGAGTCAAGACAGAAACCCCTGATGTTCACCTCACAGGACCAGGTACAGACACAAAATTTCAGAAGACAGGGAGGTAGACAATCAAGACACATTGTGAATAGAAAAATCCAAAATACTTCTTTTTAATTGTGGAACTAAAATGTGTTTCCCAGGTCAGACTCACACCTACACCTGGTATGTTACAAAGAATACAGGACCAACCACAGAGCAAGAGGAGTGCTCTGTGTCAGCGTACTACTCTACTGGTGATGTTGCCAAGGTATGTTAATACACACAAACACACACACACACACACACACACACATTCCCACACAAACACACACACTAAAGCCTTCACAAACTGATGCTGTCTCTCTGTCTGCTAGGACCTGTACAGTGGTCTGATTGGTCCGTTGGTGATCTGTCGCCGCAGCTGGAGCAGGTGAGCGTTTCCACACCTGCCCATTAATACAGAACTATATGAACCAGTTATTCAATTCATGCAGTGTGTAGATGGCTTTTAATGTGGCTTTTAAAGCTTACTCACAAGTAGTACTGCTATACAATACAATATGCAGTACGGTATAACATTAATGCTAATGTGGCATATAATAAACTTTTAATTCCAGGACTTTTGGTGTGAATAAGGAAGTTGAAGAGTTTGGACTGCTTTTCATGGTTTTTGATGAGAATGAGAGCTGGTAAGTAAAGAGTCTCTATACTCAACAGTTCAATCCACAAACCTTTCTGTTTAGTATTTTACAGTTCCTACAAAAATGTTGACAGTGAAGTGTACAACCAGAGATAGTTATACATTCACAGGGTCAAATTTCATTCTCCAATTTTTGTTCTTCTTATGCCTCATTTCTTAGTTGGTTGAGTAAGAGCACCACCTTTGTCCTCATACTGTACACAACACTGTCAGAATACATATGCATGTAGTGTTCATAATGTTTTGTAGTAACACCAGGAACTAAAGCTGCTGTAAATTTATTATTTTGCAAATATTTACACATTATTACTGATGTTCTTTTTCATCCAGGTATCTTGATGAAAATATCAGAACCCATATCACTAACCCTCGTCCAAACCTGAAGGATGAAGAAGCCTTTATAGAGAGCAACAAGATGCATGGTGAGATAAACACACACAGAATGAACTCATTATTTTGACAGATGGGATCAATTTTGTGTTGCTTCATCTGAAGAAATGTCCTTAATATATATTTGTGTTTGTGTGCTTTTCAGCCATAAACGGTTATATGTATGGAAATCTGAATGGTTTGAACATGGAGGTGGGTACTAAGGTGTACTGGTACCTCATTGGAATGGGCAATGATGTGGACATACACACTGTACACTGGCATGGACACAGTGTGGAATACAAGGTAAATGACCTGCACAGCAACACATACAAACACACTCTGGTACACACAAATACCAACTCTTCTTTCTCTGCAGCTGGGTGGAGGTCCTCATCGGACTGATGTGTATGAGCTGTTTCCAGCCACCTTCCAGGTAAAACATAAAAACACTTTGCTTCAACTGATTTCAGTTGCATTTTTCCACGTTAAAAACACTGCATGTTGCCTTTTTTCAACTTGTGACTAGAGAATAATGTGATGTTCTTACGTACTTCTTGTTCAGACGGTAAAGATGCGTCCTCAGTTTCCTGGTACCTGGCTGCTCCACTGTCACGTCACTGACCACATTAAAGCTGGCATGGAGGCGATGTATACTGTTACTGAGAAACGTAAGGGAGCCAATGAAGCAGGGAGACAAATTCAGACAAAGAGAAATAGCCATGGAGGATAATGAGAATGCTGTTGGCATAACATTTTTGTTTCTCTTTGACAGCAAAGAAGAAAGGAATCTTTGGCTGAACACGTGAGGAAAACGGGAGAGAAAACAGCAGAGACTGGATAAAACTTCACTTTAATTGCAATTTCCCAATTCACTGAACTCTTCCTTTGAAGGGATGATACAATTATAGCTCAGAATAAAACATCACAACCCAGGAGTCATTTTATATTAAAATATGCTTTTTATAACTGTGTTACTTCTTTGATGTTTTCTAAATGGCATTGATTACTGTATGACTACTGCAAAAAATAAAGAAAAAATGATTAAATTAAAGTTTCATTTGACTCTTATGTGTGCCATGTAATGACAGCATTCAGGCATCAGGGTGCGCTATAGCCTGGCAGTACAAGGTCATTGCACCTTGAGCAGAGTTGCTGGATTTTCAAGAAACATAAATCAGTCATCACACTTGCAAGTATGAACCCAAGAGTTCTGTAGTAGAAACCTGTTTCCTCTGGCAAATTACAGTCAATGAGGGATGTCCTGATCTCTTTATTGTCTCTATTGTCTGAGTCCTCTAACATGGGGCACCAATCCGATTCTTAAATGTACTGAAATGTTGATAAAATATTTATCTGACACATAAAAAGGCTGTTTCCTTTCAGAAATCCATAAAGCCAGAAATCCAAAAACTCTCACACAAGGGCAAAAGGGACACTAGTATGAATGCATCAAAGTCCTTCGCTAGAGAAGAGGGAATATGTGCACAGTCATAAACCACCACGGTGTTATTCGTAACCATGCCACAACACCACCTGGCTCTGTACACACTACACAACATCCTCATTCCACCAAACCAGATAGACAGCCCAGAGCAGCCTCGGTATGTTGTTGTTGGAACAACATAATTTTCCACCAGGCTACGCTGGTCCACAACTGGTTAATCTAACACCCATGTTTTTCAGTAGTTTGTCTTCCACCATGTTCTTTATTTCTCAAACCAGCTGAGTATTTTTCTGCCCGGAGAAAGAAGGAAGACAATCTCAGTCCCCATCTAGTATACCTCAACCGCAAGCTAGGGAAGATACGTGTGTGTATACGTGTGCATTCGCCATGTCTGGCAATATGTCTACGGCTTATTTTTCTATAATTTGCTGTTTATTCACACATATTCTACTTTGTGTTTGTTGCAATGCATCTAGTACTTTGCGTCTAAAAAAGATATTTGACTCACATGATGTACTTCTGTGAAGTATCAGCCTCTTGTCAGCACTGATGTGTGTTTATGCCATAAAAAAGTATATAGATAGAATTTTGTGAGGCGCTATACTGCACAGGTCAGCAACCTTCACCCTGTATGTTCGCATGTGGCATTGCACAGGTGAAGATTTTTTTCTGGTGTTTTATCTATTTGCTTTGCTATTTGAGGTTGCAGTGCATTGCATGGCCACCTAATATTTTCAAAATATATCAGAATGCACTGTTTTACTCTTTACAGTCCCTCCTGAGTTTGTTCTTCATAGAAAGTGCAGCTACAATAAATGAGATAGACGAGCTCTCCTGGCCAATCAAAGAGTAGGATGTTGCTCAAACTAATGTAATGACTACCTTTAGTTCTGGCTGAATTGGTGCAAAGTGCACCTTAAACCAAGAAATCAGTGACTCATTTGTGCCTTTTTATGGTGGATTTGAAGGTATGCTCTCATGATAGCTTAAAATGTGCATGTTACACTAAATCTGTGCATCTATTTTTGAGTTTGACGCAGACATTCCAGTTTCAGGCCCTGAATCAGCCGTGCAGTGTGCTGCTGAAACGAAATGCTTGTTTTGGCTCTGCATGGACAGATGTATGTATACTTATCGTCACAATATCATCCACTGTGCTCAGTAACACGAGAATCTCACCATATCTTAACGGCATGACACCGAATTGAACAGAACAGAATCAGACAATGTAAGTGAGCCATATTCTTCAGTTTATCCTCCTCTCTAACATTTATCGTTATTACAACATGCAAACATATCGGGTTATAACATTAAACCTTTCACATTTTTATTTTTATTTTTTCTGGTGGGGCAGCAACATGTTTCCGTAGTACTCAATGACGGTAAAAAGAATGGACAGTCTTGAGTGACACTGAAGATATGCACCTCCTGCCTCCATGTTGGCTGTTGTGCTGTCACACTCGTGGAACACTCTAAAGCCAACATCACCATAACTTCCAGGTAAGACTTTCAAAAACACTCAGTATTCTTGGGGCAGTGGGAGGGAAGATTGTTTGTGGCAGCTAACTTAGTGGAAATTCTGAAACTATGCAGAGCTAGCTGTAGGTAGCTTCTAGTTATTTCCACTTTGTTTAACTTCATATCATCATGATCTGTTCTTATTAGATGGTTCTTATTTTTTTCAAAAAGCAGTAGGCCACACATGTATGGATATAACAATTCTAGTATTAGTCAGCATTTTGCATTGTACGGTTGTGACGTGATAAAGCAGTGACTCTCATCAACACATGGTCCCAGGAGCAACTTCCTAAAAAAGTAGTATAATCAGTGGAAAGAATGGACAGCGTACGTGTGACCTCAGCCATAGGTTTCTGAATCATCATTATGAAGCTCAAAATATGCAGCACTGGCAGGCGTCATGTTTGCTGTTCTGCCTCTCCTGCCTCCCAGTTAATCTAAAAATTAGCAAAGATGTGGATCATCTGTAGCCAACCTCAAGTGGCCACTAGAGGAATTACAATTTTTGGCACTTGCACCGCACTGGCTTCACTTCCCAGCCACTGAGGTTGCAGCTTGTACCAGAGATAGTACACCGACCGCCCTCATAGAGGAGAGTAACTGTGCTGCCGCTGAGACAGACAGGTCTCAAACAAAGTTCATTTCTTCCTGCTTTATCTGAATTGTGTCCAGTATTTACTCCTCAGTGTCTCTGAGGAGAAATAATCGCTCATAATCCGAGCTCGCGGCTCAGTCACGTGACACAGATACAGGAAGTGACACTCCAGTGCGCCTTCTCTCATGTAAACTGTCTCTGTTGGTCTTGTGACCTGCAGATGAGGAAGCAGCGGAAACAACACAGCTACTGTAAGTTCAATCCTTTTTTTTTATTATTATTATTTTATTTTTGAGACAAAATAAATACATCGATCTTCTTCCGTCGACAACTTCCTGTAACACTGTGTGTGTCGTCCTGACAACTCCGACAACAAACGCGTGGACAAAGAATAATCTTCTCTGCTCACTCAGGTCAGGTCAGTGGTCAAACAGTTATTGAGAGAGACACCTGACGTTAAACGGACTTGCTCTCTCTGGAGATGTTGATAGGCCAGCAGCTGATCTGCACCCATGCAAGGCAGACTTACTTTTAGTGATGAGATGGTGAAATCATGGTGTATGTGAAAAACGACAGAGAAGAGAGAAAAGAGAAGTACCAACCTACCCACAATCCTAAAGTGTAACAGTGATGTTTCTGCCATGGATGTGTGAACAGGTCTTCATACAGATACAGCATGGGGGAGAGCAGGGCTCTGTTCATTCTTGTGAAAGCTGCTCAGTGACAAATGAAGACAAAAAGTCAGATTTCAGGACATAAAATGACCCGAATCCAAAAAATATCAATACCGATGTCTCACTGTTTGAAGGCGCCTCAACTCGGTTTGACGTCCGAAGAGGAACCAGACAGGAATGCTGCAGAACTTCTTGATTTATGCTGTTTACTGTTCAGATAGCACTGTCCTGTTTTTAGCCTACACAGAGATCAGACTGTTTCTGTCTAAAGCAGAAGGCATTTCCAGCATTATCTTTTAATGTTGACAGCCAAACCGAAATAGGACTGCAAAGAATCACCTGAAGATACTCAGAAGGTGTCTTCACTGTCCTTATTCTTTTTTTAAGTTATATATAATTTTAGCTTTACCCATTTTCAATATATATATGCACCGCATGTCACCAAGCAGCTGTTTACTGAAATGATTTGACATTATTAATGTGAATGAGGTTGCTCTAAGAAGCTTTGTATGTCCTGTGCCCTCTAGGTTGGTGCTATCCATCATTTTACAGAAATGTCTGGTCTGGACTTGGCAAAGCGATGGCTTCCCGCTCAGCTGCTGTTTCTGTGGATGCTGACCAACATCTCTGGTGACTGTTACAGTTGTTTATTATATTCTATTAAACCCACCAGCCAGCGTCACAGTGTGTGCTGACACTGAGGAAAAAGTTCAACCTGGCTGTAATTTGACATGGATTTGTCATACAGGTTCTGAAAATGTTAAACAGGTTCAGTCTGCATTGAAGCAGTGAGAGAAGGCTTAAATTCTGAAGAAATGTGCTCTATGATTACATACATGTGTACTCTTTCTGTTTCTGTGATCGTCTTGGATTGATGGTCCAGTTCTTTTTATATTTCTCTGTCTGCCTTCAGAATCCACAGTGTTTCTGTCTGCTCCTGATGCTGTCACACTCGTGGAACACTCTAAAGCCAACATCACCATAACTTCCAGGTAAGACTTTCAAAAACACTCTGATCAGTATTCTTGGGGCAGTGGGAGGGAAGATTGATTGTGGCAGCTAACTTAGTGGAAATTCTGAAACTAGGTATCTTCTAGTTATTTCCACTTTGTTTAACTTCATATCATCGTGATCTGTTATTAGCAGGTGAACTTATGTTTTTTTCAAAAAGCCAGTAGGCCACACATGTATGGATATAACAATTCTAGCATTAGTCAGCAGTGTCAGTATTTTGCATTGTACAGTTGTGACGTGATAAAGCAGTGACTCTCATCAACACATGGTCCCAGGAGCAACTTCCTAAAAAAGTAGTATAAGCAGTAGAAAGAATGGACAGTGTACGTGTGACCTCACTCATGGGTTTCTGAATCATCATTATGAAGCTCAAAATATGCAGCCTTGGCAAGCGTCTGTTTGCTGTACTGCCTCTTCCGCCTCCAGGCTAATTTAAAAATTGGCAAAGATGTGGATCACCTGAGGAGGGTTGATTGACGCTTATGTAGGTGCTCAAACAAGCCATCTTTAATGGCACCTTCTTGCCAATCAAAGCGTCCATGTGGTAATTATGCATAACTTTAATCCTTAATATGATTTGTGAGTAGAAAAAAAAGTCACACTCAGTACAGTTGTCATAAATGGGAAAATATAGCACAGAAACCAAAACAGTTTGTTTCTGTGAAGTTGGACATTTTAACATGGGGGCTTATGGAGACTAACTTGTTCTATAGCCAGCCTCTAGTCATCACTTTTGGCCCTTCTGCATTGGCTTCATTTCCCAGCCACAGAGGTTGCTGCTTTGGCCAGAAGAGTGAAAGTCAGCAGAGTTCTGAGTTGTACCTGCTTGCTGTAGGACTTGAAGGTGAAAGGACACGTACAAAAGAGCCTTGTCCTGACAGTCGTTGATCATCGTGTGTTGTGTCTTTCTCTAGTTCCCCTGTCAACCAGTCAGTTGTGATTCAGTTAAATGTGAACTACACCTCCAAGGAGAACTACTCATCTGTCATCACAGTGCCCGAGCAGGTAAAATGTTACTAAATAAAGCTGTGCTGCATATTGCAGCTTATTCTGGATGTAAGCTCATGTGTATGTGTCACCTTTACAACCCAGGCGGTTAACGGCGATTGCAAGCCCTAAACAAAAGTATCTGCACTTTGAGAATTGCTTCATCCATCTCCATATCTGCCTCTGCATCACCAAAGCAACTTATTTCTCTGTGCCATAGAGCTCCATTATTGAATTTAAGGCACATACGAGGATACATGGGTGGGTGTCTGCCACGTTATGAAGTAAAACTTCTTGAGTTTTTGTTGTTCTTATTTAGGTGTTGCTGCCAGTGGAGGCAACCTCAGTCACTTTCAATGTGACAAGCCATGACGTGGGTCAGGTGACCACATACCTGGTTAGCAACAACACAGACTTCAGTAGGTGGGTAGCAGCACAGACGCTACACACGCTGACTTAAAACTAAACTTCACCTCTCTTTATTAAGCTTATTCACATCCACAAATAATTGGCTTGTCTTGTTGACAGTGATGTTTTCAACTCTCGTTTGCATTAATGAACCATCTCGTTCTTCTAGTTTGCCCGTCCGGATCCGCTTTATTGTCGTCCATAGCAACGCTGTGTCAATAATCAGTCAGGTGATTGGCTGGATTTACTTCCTGGCCTGGTCGGTGTCCTTCTATCCACAAGTCTGGGAAAACTGGAGAAGGAAAAGGTAGTTTTCTGTCTGACCTCCACCCTTCTTTTTATTCAGCTAGGTTTTTAGACAGGTTTTGTTCAAGTCAGATATGAACATAATGATGTTTGATTTATTATCAAGACACTACAGTTGTAATGTTTGCTAATAGCAAATAAATAATTAGTATTTCCTTGGGTTTAAATAGATTAACAGGCTGAACTCTCATAAACCTACTGAGCCTTCTAAAGTCTTGTTTCCACTGAATAACAAACTGTTATTATAGTATAGATCTATGTAACGGTGTAATAAAATACTAAAATGACTCAGTGTTTAGCTCTTTAGAAAAGGAGGAGATTAAACTCAGACAAATGATACTAATAAGTTTGTTTTCAGTGTTGTAGGTCTCAACTTTGACTTCCTGGCTCTCAACCTGACTGGCTTCATCGCTTACAGTGTCTTCAATATAGGGCTGTTCTGGGTGCCTTATATAAAGGTAACTTCATCATTTAAAGGGCCACTATACATGAAGATCAGTCTAACACTAATGTTTAGTCTACACCGTACAGTCATAAACTCAACTGTACTTCAGTGGGGAGCTATAGAAGTCTTCTACAATCCAGAGGACAAATCAACAGAAATGATATTAGATTTATTTTTTGCCTCTGTTCAGAGCTACAGTGGAATATGTATTGTGTGTGTTATCTGCTGTGTGCCCGCTCTATAGGAGGAGTTCCTGAAGAGGAACCCAAATGGAATTAACCCTGTCAATGCTAACGATGTCTTCTTCAGTCTCCATGCTGTCCTGCTCTGTTTGATCTACATTATCCAGGCTGCAATGTATGAGGTGAGCTCACAGTCTGGGCAGCCTGGCTAACAAACTGAGCTACCATTGGCTAACAGCAGCTACAGCTGCAGCAGTTTACTTTTCTGTCCTTCAGGAAACCAGAAAGCATTTTCTCCAGAACAAATGATCCAGTTTAACCAAATCAGTGAAATAGTTGTGTGCGATCATTCTCACAGTATGAAGGGAGGCACCATTCACCTGTTCACATCTGCAGGCCAAGAAGTGTTTAGTTCCATTTAAAAGCAATGATCTGAATAAACGTGTGAACAATGTCAGTGTTTCCTGACAGGATCTCCTAACCCTCTCTTACCTCTCACTTCCAGAGGGGCGGTCAGAGGATTTCTTGGATTGCCGTGTTCTTGTTGATCATTGGCTGGACATTTGCCTTGATCAGCTTATTCCTTGCTGTGGCCAAACAGATCACCTGGTTGGATTACCTTTACTATTTCTCCTACATTAAACTAGCAGTCACTCTGATCAAATACGTGCCGCAGGTAAGCTCTACACACCCACACTGATATAGTATAGTATTCTGTTTTCTCGCATTTTTGTCGTTCATGTTCAGATAAATGATCTGGCAGACGAGTACAGTGTTGGTCGTTGTTCTGGCTGTTTTCCAGGCGTACATGAACTACAGAAGGAAGAGCACTGAGGGGTGGAGTATCGGCAACGTGTTGCTGGACTTCACTGGTGGAGTCCTCAGTATTCTGCAGATGATCTTGCAGTCTTACAATAATGGTAACTACTAGACTTAATTCTACTTTATGCTCTTCATCCTGTATCATTTGTAGCATTTAGAGCAAATGAAACTGAAGTGAAAGGAGGTTTTCCCTTTGACAAAATGTAAATCAAGTTTCTGTAGTGACATAATTGTGGCTCAGGTGGTAGTAATGGGAGTGTTGGTGTGAGAAGCTCTGGGATGGTTGAGCTTTGGAGAGCTAAATCTCTCCCGATCAACTGTTGGCACCGTGCATGGCGTGTGAACGAGTGAAATAATGAATAAAATACTCTGAACATCCCTTGGTGATAATGCACATGCACACACATCACACACTTTACATCTGACTGACAGAGCTTGCTGTTTGTACTAACTGTAACGTGTGTGTCTCTCCTCAGATCAGTGGGAGTTGATATTCGGTGATCCTACAAAGTTTGGTCTGGGTCTGTTCTCTGTGGTGTTTGACATCCTCTTCATCACTCAGCACTACTGCCTTTACCGAAAGACACCACAGTACGAGGTCTTTTCAGAGCAACAGGAAGACTGATGCTGATCAGTGCAGTGTGGGTGAAACATAACAATCACACGGTACGCACGATTGATTACATCTTCAGTTGTCACCTGATTGACCAACAAATTGAAGCTGCTGAGGAGAGGTCATGGTCATCTCAGACTCCCATCATGATATATTGCAGGTTATACACAGTGTGCCTTTATATATATATATATATAGTAAGTTCAGCACTTTTTTTACCACTGTATGAAAATTTTTGATTGATAAAAGGGATGAGAAAAATTATGTAATGCTGTCAAACACTTTTTTTTATTAAATATAATGTCACATAGCAAGAGAAGTCTAAGAGTTGTGTCTCCATCCATCCATGTTCTTCTGCTTATCCAGTAAGAGTTGTGAATAAACTTGGAAACTCTGGTGGACAAATTATGTAAGAGTTGTATCTCTGTTACATAATTTGTCCACCAGAGTTTCCAAGTTTACCTTTCTAATGTGTATGAATGTGTATAAAGTTATTCTGGTGATCTTTTCTGGGTGTTGGTGGCTCATTGACCAATATGTGCTTACAAATGTTCTTACTTTGTTCCCAAAATTCAGCTTTTCACATTTAGTATTAAAACTAGAGAGAAAAAGAAATTACGACATAAAATCCATTAAAAAAAGGTCTTATAATATTATAGGCTCTTTCTCTGCACTTTAGAATCAACTCGTTAACTGCCACTCTTTTGTTACCGCCTCTGACTGCAAATTAATCATTTGTTACCAAGCTCCTCGCAAGATTTCCAACCAGCCAGGCATCAGGTACAGTCGTCACAAAGACAACAATAACATGTTCCACAGTCTCCATGCACCATCACCAGTGTTGGGCAAGTTACTCTAAAAAAGTATCTAGTTACAGCAACTAGTTACTTCTCCCAGAAAGTAACTAAAGTTGTTACTGCATTAGAAATGATAAAAGTAAATAGTTACTTTGGAAAGGTAACTATTGCGTTACTTTCAAGTAATTTTTTAAATGCTCAAATGTATCAAATAATTTGGAGCCCACCTCCATCCCTCTTTGACGGAATGTAAGCAAACAGCAAAACAGACAGCAAATAAGCGAAAAATGCAAAAAACAAGATAAACACACACTATATGAGTTAAAATATGCGAACCCCCAGTATAATTCTAAGTTATAGCACTGAACAGGTTGATTGACGTTTGGGATTCGCAGCAACAATTTTTCTCCACGTGAAAAATCCCTGATGTTACCTAACTAATCTCCATAACTGGCTCAAACACTTTGAGGATGATCTTTCAAGACAATGCTGAATCTATGTAATGTCAGACTGAGTCAGTTCAGTTTGCTGTACAGTGTTAGTACAGTGCCTGTTGTCTGTAGAGGTCTCTGATTTACCAAACTTTTAAATTCAGGTCCCACCGAGATTTGAACTCGGATCACTGGATTCAAAGTCCAGAGTGCTGACCATTACACCATGGGACCACACTTTAGTTATCACATTTCCCAATCACACAGTGCTTTTAGTGTTTATTAGGTTACAACAAGATACAAATCGTGAGCAACAATTTTACATTTTTTACTTTTTTTGTTTTTATAATTTGCTCTACCACTAACTCTTGGTTCTGAAAAACACAGCGGGGTACTTCTTTTTTTTGTTTGTTTGTTGTTGTTTTTTTCTTTGTTTCTTTTTTGACTCTTTGATTTTTAAAAAAATCTTTTTTCTTTATTTTTTTTTTGCATGAACTGTGTGGGGAGACCGAAGCACTTGGAGAAAACCCACACAGACATGGGGAGGGACATTTTGTATGATGGATGGGGAAGTCCACTAAGGTGTTAGTTTTGATGTGGAGTCATGTTGCCTCTGCTTCTTTTACCGTCTTGCTGAGGAACTGGTTATGTTACAAGTCCGGGGGTTTGTAAAACACAGGATGTGTTTTACATGTTGTTGTTTTTTTGATTATTTGTCTCAGACATGGGGATGAAGGTTTAGAGAAGGGTGTTTTTTCTTTACTGCCTTCTCCTCACTCCAGTTCTTGGGCCTGTTAACACTGGGGGACTCTGTTTGCTGCTGCACATTTCTTTCCTTCTCTTTCTTTCTCAAACCGAGAAAACAGAACTCTCTGGGACCAGGTTGAATATTTAACCAATGAACTTGGTAAAGAGAGGGATGGCAGAAAGTGACACGTAGATCTGTACTGACAAGAAATTTTCAAGAATCAGGAACTGAACATTCTGAAGAGGCAGCTTCTCGAGCAGGTACAAGACCTGCAGAGAAAGCAGTCATGCATGACGTCTGAGGTAAATGTAACCCAAAGAGAACTTGAAACCCTTACCAGGGAATACAATAGCCTCTGCAGTTCATACAATGACCGCTGTCAGGTCCAAATCACAATAATTCAAAAATGATAAATCTGAGCTAGAATGCCGTGCAATGTGTTCACATGTTATACACTCAAATTGGTTCAGGATCGTCCTTAAAATCTTTGTAGCAATAATGGAAAGTCCTACCCACACCGATTGTCTGTGAAGGCAATGATAATGGTTGAAAGTGTGGTCCCATGGTGTAACGGTCAGCACTCTGGACTTTGAATCCAGTTATCCGAGTTCAAATCTCGGTGGGACCTGAATTTAAAAGTTTGGTAAATCAGAGATCTCTACAGACAACAGGCTTTAGTCTGACACTGTACAGCAAAGTGAACTGACTCAGTCTGACCTAACATAGATGTGACATCTCAGCATCGTCTTCCTCAAAGTGTTTGAGCTAGTTATGGAGATTAGTTAAATAACATTGGGGATTTTTCACGTGGAGAAAAATAGTTGCTGCCAATCCCAAACGTCAATAAACCTGTTCAGAATCACAATGATCAGACAGGAAGAAAGCTTCAAAGGAGAAGTTGCACCAACCTTCAGCCATGTGCTCAATGTGGTCCCACGGTGTAATGGTCAGCACTCTGGACTTTGAATCCAGTGATCGGACCATCTCGAGTTAAGGCATCTCAGAATTTACAAGCAGCAAGCATTAGCCTAGCCTAACAACTTACTGAGGTAGTAAGTGTAAACCAATAGTTAAGTAGCATGTCGCTTACTGGGACTCAGCTGTACCTAAGGTAAATGCTGACAGTGGGTCGTGTTGTTATCTGCAGCACAGCGAGAAGCAAAATAAATCACAGTTTGGTCCCCAGAAAAATGGGTTTAGAATGTCCCATTAGAGTATTTGCTCATTATCTCATATTCAGCCTGATCATCAGAATCAGGTCTCTTTTCAAGGATATGCCATTTGTTGCATTAAATATACAGTGTTTATATGATGCCATATATTTAGAACAACATTTTTAAAAGTCTGTATAAAAAGGAGTATGTCCTGCTAAAGAAGAGAAAAGCTGTTAACCATGACGTCTATCTGTTGTGATTGTGTCATTTCATGATTACTTCTGCAAGTGGAATGAGGAGCAGTTGTTGTAATTTAATTAACAGATAACATGAGTCATTTTCAGGAGTTGGGGTACTGATTATTCAACCTTAACCTTAAGTCCCACCGAGATTTGAATTCAGATCACTGGATTCAGAGTCCAGATTGCTAAACATTACACCATGGAACCACTGTGTGAGAGACTTTTTGCTGCGTTCACAGACAACCGGTCAGTGTGGGAAATATAAAATGTGATACTGTGCACACGGCCGACGATTGGTGCAACTTCTCCTTTGAAGCTTTCTTCCTGTCTGATCATTGTAATACTGAACAGGTTTATTGACGTTTGGGATTGGCAGCAACTATTTTTCTCCACGTGAAAAGTCCCCAATGTTAGCTAACTAACCTCCATAACTAGCTCAAACACTTTGAGGATGATCTTTCAAGACAATGCTGAGAGGTCAGCTCAGTTTGCTGTACAGTGTTAGACTAAAGCCTGTAGAGATCTCTGATTTACCAAATTTGTAAATTCAGGTCCCACCGAGATTTGAACTCGGATCACTGGATTCAAAGTCCAGAGTGCTGACCATTACACCATGGGACCACACTTTAGTTATCGCATTTCCCAATCACACAGTGCTTTTAGTGTTTATTAGGTTACAATAAGATACAAATCGTGAGCAACAATTTTACATTTTTTACTTTTTTTGTTTTTATAATTTGCTCTACCACTAACTCTTGGTTCTGAAAAACACAGCGGGGTACTTCTTTTTTTTTGTTTGTTTGTTGTTGTTTTTTTCTTTGTTTCTTTTTTGACTCTTTGATTTTTAAAAAAATCTTTTTTCTTTATTTTTTTTGCATGAACTGTGTGGGGAGACTGAAGCACTCGGAGAAAACCCACACAGACATGGGGAGGGACATTTTGTATGATGGATGGGGAAGTCCACTAAGGTGTTAGTTTTGATGTGGAGTCATGTTGCCTCTGCTTCTTTTACCGTCTTGCTGAGGAACTGGTTATGTTACAAGTCCGGGGTTTTGTAAAACACAGGATGTGTTTTACATGTTGTTGTTTTTTTTTTTATTATTTGTCTCAGACATGGGGATGAAGGTTTAGAGAAGGGTGTTTTTTCTTTACTGCCTTCTCCTCACTCCAGTTCTTGGGCCTGTTAACACTGGGGGACTCTGTTTGCTGCTGCACATTTCTTTCCTTCTCTTTCTTTCTCAAACCGAGAAAACAGAACTCTCTGGGACCAGGTTGAATATTTAACCAATGAACTTGGTAAAGAGAGGGATGGCAGAAAGTGAAACGTAGATCTGTACTGACAAGAATCAGGAACTGAACATTCTGAAGAGGCAGCTTCTCGAGCAGGTACAAGACCTGCAGAGAAAGCAGTCATGCATGATGTCTGAGGTAAATGTAACCCAAAGAGAACTTGAGACCCTTACCAGGGAATACAATAGCCTCTGCAGTTCATACGATGACCGCTGTCAGGTCCAAATCACAATAATTCAAAAATGATAAATCTGAGCTAGAATGCCGTGCAATGTGTTCACACATGTTATACACTCAAATTGTTTCAGGATCATCCTTAAAATCTTTGTAACAATAATGGAAAGTCCTACCCACACCAATTGTCTGTGAAGGCAATGATAACAGTTGAACGTGTGGTCCCATGGTGTAATGGTCAGCACTCTGGACTTTGAATCCAGTGATCCGAGTTCAAATCTCGGTGGGACCTGAATTTAAAAGTTTGATAAATCAGAGATCTCTACAGACATTTAGTCTGTACAGCAAACTGAACTGACTCTGACCTAACATAGATGCGACATCTCAGCATCGTCTTGAAAGATCATCCTCAAAGTGTTTGAGCTAGTTATGGAGATTAGTTAAATAACATTGGGGATTTTTCATGTGGAGAAAAATAGTTGCTGCCAATCCCAAATGTGAATAAACCTGTTCAGAATCACAATGATCAGACAGGAAGAAAGCTTCAAAGGAGAAGTTGCACCAATCGTCAGCCATGTGCTCAACGTGGTCCCACGGTGTAATGGTCAGCACTCTGGACTTTGAATCCAGTGATTGGACCATCTGGAGTTAAGGCATCTCAGAATTTACAAGCAGCAAGCATTAGCCTAGCCTAACAACTTACTGCGGTAGCAAGTGTAAACCAATAGTTAAGTAGCATGTCACTTACTGGGACTCAGCTGTACCTAGGTACAGCTGTACCCAAGCTGTACCTAAGGTAGATGCTGACAGTGGGTCATGTTGTTATCTGCAGCACAGCGAGAAGCAAAATAAATCACAGTTTGGTCACTATATGTGCTACCTAGCCAAACAGGTCTTTATTCTGTAATTGTTTACAGTTTTTTCCAATTGCTTAAACACAATTTTGCAAACTCGGCTGGTTTGATCAAAATACTAACACAATTCACCAAACCACGCACCCAAACCTCAAAATACCTCATATATCCCGCAAAATGAAGCACTGCAACCAAAATCAAATTTTTGCACCAGATGGCACACACTTCATTCACATTATAGATTTTTGTCTAACCAACTACACACTGTTGGGTGTAATGAAAAGCACTCTCATCTTTAGTATGCTTTGCCATAATACTAACACAGTTCAAACTCTAGAGAGTTCTTCACATTGTTCACATGCACAGAAATATTTGCAGATACACACACATGCTATTGGAATATTTATTTTTTTTATTTTACAAACAAGTCAGTGCAACATATGCACAGCAGATACATTATATACATTGGAGTGAACTAACATATGCTCACAAAACAGTAAGCTGAAAAATACAACGCAGACGAAAATGTGAAGAAAAAATAAAAATAATAAAGTGTAAAGCAAAATAATTAGACAGCACTGCTCTACCTCTCCCTCTCCCTCTCCCCCTTCCTCTCTCAGCGATGTCTTCCATTGTTGTTGTAAAAGAAAAAAAGATGCTCACTCTTTATTGCTTACTACATGACTGAAGTGTTTACACAATTACATAACTCCTGTTTGGCCAGGTGGCACATATAGTGGCCAATGAGCTCATGTAGTGTCATTTTAAATGGCAGTGTTTTGAAATCACAAACATGTGACTTTATGTCAGATTGTTGTGTCTTATGCAGAGAACCGCGTTCAGTACATTTAAAAAGTGACATTTTGAATTGCAAAATGTGTGTAAAGCAGAAAATGTGTTTCAAGTTTTGGAGATTTGAGATTTTGCTCCATGTGTCACTTTAAATATTTGTGCTATCCATGTCATTTCAGTGTGTTAGCAACTGGAACAAAACTGTAATAATAAAAATACCACGGTCATACGGTTCCACGACAATGACGGACACATGTGCATGAGCGATGGGGATGATGTATAGTAAATTCATTTAGTGTGTGTGTACCATCAATAAGTGACGTACGTGATATTTTAATTGACTCAGCAAACTGACAGAAATTGCTGAGTCACCGCAGGTCACACCACACTCAAAATGCAGGACTTACAGGAGAAAATTTCCATCCATTTGAATTATATAGGTTTAATATAAATTAACTAATAAACTTAATGTGAAGCAAGTAATACTTCTGTAATAGTACTAAGAAACTCAATGTTCTTCCACTAGTAGTAGTAGCCAGGTTTATGCATTCACTGCATCCCAACAGCTGAGATATATATATTTCAACAAGTTTGCTTCAGGATGACACCCATAACCTGCCCATAACATCAGCAGCAGTTGAAACAGATGTTGAGAGATTAATTAAATAAATGCAAATTAATGCTGAAATCACAAGATGGAAATGATATTTCTCATGAGTCTAATACAAAACTGAAGGCTATTTTATAAAATTTAAAAAAATTATTGATAAGGTTTTTCTTACCACTGTCGCCTGGGGCTTCTTGTCAAGTCTCGGTAAATAATATACACGGGTCTGCCTTGACCTGCTCTATATAGAAAGTGAGATCACTTCTGTTATGACTTGGTGCTCTATAAATAAAACTGGAAATTTTAGTTTCTTTGGTTGCTTTAGTAAGGCAGTGAGTGGAAAGTTGAACCATCAAATGCAGCAGCTCTCACCACCCTCCCTCTTCTTTCTACCGCCACCGAGCTGAAAGCATCTCCACCACAAGGGACAGAGTGTATGAGAACCAGTCAGAATGTTTGTACTGGTCATACACTTCCCATTTCAAAGTCTTCTCTACAATATGGATACATCTATCAGTTAATACCCATTGCGTATGTATGAGAATTTCATTCTGGATTGTCGGCTGCTGGAATTCGTTGATAAAATTCATTGAAAACGGGACGTAACTGTCAAGTTTCAGCTCCCAGTCAAGTATGTATAGCTGTAATGTTGAGCTGTTGTCTGGGACAAGAATTCCAACACACATTTGTCAGAGTGTTGAGAGTCAGTCTTTTACCAGTATCTCTACAGCAGTATTCCATATTCACTTTTCTATTTTTCCACACTTCCATACATATAGATACAGAGAAGAGTTCCAGGTATTAATAGTCAATAGTCAAATGTTCTAAATATCCAGATATCAGACAGTCTCTCACAGTACATACAGTATCATTAGTTACATTTTTATTTTCTATTTACATCCAATTTGTTATATAAATATAATACATAATTTTCAGAAAAGCTGACAAGTCAATGCATACAAGAGCTTGATGATCACAATATGGTGAGGTTAAACACACAGGTTGGGGGGGCGGGGGGTGTTAATCTGGTGGGATGGAGTCTAGAAAATCAACTGCATGCACATGAGGCATTATGGGTAGTCACACAGAGAATGTGGAGTAAAATGGGATTCACTCATCAGCCTCTTGCCAAGGTCTTCAGGAGTTGCTAGACACACGATGAAAAGATGGGATGTGAGGTCAGGTGTTAATATTCAGGATGTAAACAGCTCTCGTTAATGTGTCACAGTAACTGACACTTCAAAACTACTGTTCGGTCCGTACGGGGAAATGTAGTTCAGCATATTCGCAGATTGAAAGTTCTGCTCTGTTGCAGCAGACAGCGTCAGTCCACGAGTGTGTCATGAAAAGCCAGTCCAGCTGAACAGGACCAAACACAGAAAGTGACGTGGCTCGACATCGACACACACCTTGTTGAAAATACGTGCAGAAGTTTGCCTCTGACTTTGCCTTAAGGTTGTAGATAAGACTCAGCATTCTGGTCTAAGAGTAGCACGTGTCTGCCTACACATGGCTTAGCTGTTGTTAGATTACAAACACAAGTGGGTATTTGCTGGTGAGACAGAAGGATGGAGACAGAAGAGGTAGGATGGGGGTGAAATGAAAGGAGGGTGAACCTGTGCGCTGATGAGAGGGCCTCGTACAGAAAAAATAATGTGCAAGTGAAACTCTTTGAGGCTTGGCTGATGAAACTAAATAGTTCTGAGGTCTATAAACTGTCTGATCACTTAATCTGTAACAACAGCTCACCAATGTCTATAAACTGTAGCGGTTTGTTTTAAATAAACCTTTTTCTATTTTTACTAATTGGTACAAATCATCAGTATTTTTCCTGTTGTCCAGTATTAATCAACAAGGACATTTATGGTCATGTTTGAACTTGGACTCTGTTCGGTTTCTCTGTCCAGAGAGTCCAGGTCCAGTCTGCAGGCCTTGATGCTGCGCTCAGGCGCTGTTGATGATTATGAGGGCAGGACTAGCTGTCTGCTGACTCGTCTCGCACATGGCGCCCTGCTCCGCCGGCTTGGCGAACACTCGTGGCGTGTTGAGGTTGTAGACTCCGGCTTGGAGGAAACACGCTCGCAAGGTCAGGCACAGCACCTCCTGAGGCTTCAGCTGCAGCTTGTACTGGGTCTGACCCACCCAGGTGAACGAGCTGTGGACCTCCAGAGACTCCGGGCTAAAAAAAAAGAAAAAAAATAGCATGGGTGGATGGAGAGCTTAGAAAATATGTTCACTGTAACCAAAACTAATGAAACACAAGTACTGCTGTCAACAGCATTCTTTTGTTGCTCTGGAGGAACACTGTCAAGGTGTGTGTGTGTGTGTCTATTAAGAAACTCACCTGGTGCTTTTGTGCCGCAAGTCAATGATGACATCCACTTGTGCCAAGGAACAGTTGGATAGAGTCAGAGTAACCGGCACCACACAGAGACTAGACACAGAGAAAAAAAACAGCTTCACTAAGACCTAAGACCAATGCTGTACAATATCAGGAGGATACGTGTTGATAGAGATCTAAAAACATTCGTCACCATCTTTAATATTAATCTGTTCAGGCATACCTCTGCTTCCTGTTCATGCAGACATTGATAAAAAGTACAATCAAGAAGAATCAGTTTTCTGTCAGCTTCCCCATAACCCTCATGTCTAAGCCAATCATGCAGATCATGTTCTCTAACCTCTGAACGCCTGACAAAGTAGGTGTAGTGCAATGCTACCATGGTAAAGAGAGACATTTCATGTACAGTGTAACGCACTGTGTGTGTGTGTGTCCCCCACCTGTCCTGGACAAATGGATGTGTGTAGGTCTCAGGGTAGTGCAGGTTGGTTTTGATGAGTTGAGACAGCTCTGCAGAGGGGAGGGCGACTGGGGGAGGAAGCTCAGACTTGAACTTCAGCAGCACCATCTCCTGAGCTTCCTACAAAAACAATATTCACAGAAACACATTCAGAGTTACAGCGCACACCACCTGATCTGATCACCTGATCGCCTCATTCTTTGGCATTCAACCGGTTTTCAAGCTCTACTAACATATGAAGCATCCTAAAGCTGTACATCAAAGATTTCAGGGTCTGTCAGGTTCAGTATTTTAGGAATTTTGAACATAGTAAGAGTATTTTTGTCTGGTTATGTAGTAATTCCAAGAGGAAGTGACAGCAGCCAAACTATTTGCAAATACACTGACATGCATGTGTGTTTATATTTAAGTCCACGATTGTTAACACTTTTTTGCTTTCCACCTCTGTGTACCACACCGTATTCTGATATCATGTTAATCTATAATGTAGAAGTAATAAAAGTAAAGAAAGACCTGGTGAAGTGTAGACATTCATACCGTACCTCTTTGGGAGTAAAGGAACTAGCTTCTTTGCCAATAGTCTGCAGTGCCACATGGAGCTGGCCCTCTAGGATCAGCTGTTTGTTGTCCTCGACCACATAGGCCTGTAGAGACACACACTGCAAACTGAAAACTCAAGCACACATTTCAATAAAAAGGTCTAAAATCATTAGCATGGTCTATACCACACAATATTATGAAAGGAGCCCAACATAATTAGACTTTCTCTAACTTATTTGCTTTATTAATCCTGACAGTGTCATGTTGGTCTGTTTTCTGTACCTTCCAAATGACAATAATGTTGAGGTCCAGCTCATTACACTTCTTGACAATGTTGGTGATGTCAGAGGCTCTGTCCTCAGCAGGGACACAGCTCTGACTCTTGTTGCCGGATGGCGTCCTGGTTGACGCTGTTTCTACTCGCTGAGACTCTGAACTCCGACAGCCACGGAAGAAGAAATCTCCACAGGGTGTGGAGGAACTGATGATCTATACAGAGGCAGTACAAGAACCATCACACAGCTGGTTTCATCCAAAACTCTGCTGCCAAAATTTTGACTTGGACAAAGAAACATCAAACCTATTGTGACTTCCTTACAGTAGCTACTGCTACTAGCTATAAAGTTATTACAAGGTATCGAAGTGTGAACATACATGCGCCAAATGGCATTTAGCTTTCAATTTACCCGTTCGTTTCCCAGATTCAAGTCTGCAAAGGTATATTTCTCTACGGCACCCGAGGTAGCTGGAACACAAAAACACAGACACACAAACAGATGAGTGCTGAATCAGAAGCCTACATCCACACAAAGCAGAGTGATGTGGTTTGTGTATTCTCTGAGGTACCTTGCTGGGGATTGCATCGTGTGGCCCTGAAACACAGCTTGGCTCTTTCTCTGCTGGTTAGTTTACAGTCTGGGGGCAGACAGAGAGAAGTTGTGATTGTTAAGGACATCAGACAGGTTTGTAGTCTCATCTCTAATCTAGAGCTGCTACTGAACAGCTTCACTTCAGCATTATGTGGTAAACTGCCTTGTTCAGGGGCAGTTCACAAGTGTAGAAGGGAGGGAAGATCCTTCCCATGAATTTGTTTCTTTCTATCAGATATTGTGATTTTGGTTCAGTTGAAATGGAATCTGTGTTTACACACCTTTATCCTTGGCCGGGTTGATACACTTGTGCAGGCGCCAGTGTTGACTGCTACTGGACACCTGTACGATGTGAAACTCACGCACGCCAGCTTCACTCTGTGTATCACGAGGAGAGAGATTAAAACTAAAAAAATCTGCACACACTCGTGTGTCTGCTGGAGGTGTGTTGCGCACTGTGTATCTCACCGTATTGATGTTCTCCACATCGAGAAAGACCAGCGTTCCACCGCCGCCTTTGTCATCCAGACTGTGATGTGGAGGACCGCTGCTGCGGCAGGCAGACGCCTGCACACTCAGAGAGCGGCTAGCACAGATAAACACTGTATGACGTAACACCCGATGACTTCATGTGAAGAGAGAGGAGACAGAGAAATAGATATAACAGACAGGAGATGGGTTGTCTACACATGATAAAGCAGTCTGGCTGCCCTGTTAGTTTACCTGATTTTGTTTCCTTTCTCTGTGCTCTCATAGTAGAATAGAAAATTGATTTCATGGACTCCCTCCTGGTCTGGTCCTCTGAGCCAGAGAGGCAGCTGGGTGGACTCCCCTGGTTGAAGTGTGCTGCCATTTATTGGGATCTCCATCACGCCAGACGGCTGCCTGAAATCCTCGGCTGAAACCAACACCTCAGACACTACTGATCCGGGCTGCGACGGCGTGGCCATGATCCTGTAGGCCGAGCTGTTTTCAGCCGAGGTCGGGCTGAGTGGCGTGACGGGTGTCGTGGCCTGGGTGCCAAAGGTGAAGAAATCGGGATGCGTGGACACCACTCGAAGGCCGCACAGAGCAACGCCACTGACATTACAGAACTCAACATAGGCCTTTCTGATCTCGCCACACAGCAGAGCAGTGGGAAACTGCAGGAAGAAAACCTGAGAAACACAAAGACACATGTATGTTGACAGGCAGCACTGGCATGAGTGCATAACCTTTTAACCTTATTGATTTTGGTGGTGACCCAAGAGCCTGGTAGATGTGTGATAATGCTGAGGATAAGTTAAGGTTATGACTATATTCTGATTCTCTGATCAGATGATTAGTAATATTAATTTATCCTGAGAGCATTGCTACTTTTGTGTCAGAGAGTAATGCTATTTCACACAGAGACTAGTTTGTAGAACAGTACTGTTTGTGAACGAGTGAGTGACTGTACAGCTGCACAGAGCACCTGGTGACTAAGTTGTGTCTGTAGACAGTTTAACTCAATCACTCAATCACAATCAATCAATGTTGACAGGCTTCTGTGAGAAACAAGAAGTTTCCTATCCTATTCAATTTAGATCAAATACAAAAACAGCACTGCACGCTCAGACACCTCATCATTAGTGATCTAGAGGTAGTGCAGGCCTACACCATCAGGTCTCTGAGGATTTGGGATTAGGGTTTAGTTGTTCCTCACTGCAGATTTAAAACTAAACAGTACTCTAAAGTTGTGACTCCTGAACTTTGGAGCTCTCTCACTGGATTGGTGTGTACACCTTTTAAAAAAACAGCTTTACTCAGGCATACTGAAAGTGAAATGGCAGCACTGGGTAGTATTATGTAGGAGAAGAGAAATAAATTACATTTTACGAAAGTATCATTATTAAATAACTCAGACTGGGTTCGGGGGCCATAAAAAACAAAAACAAATCAATCTTTAGATTTGCTGTACTCTTTCTACAGTGAAGGATGGGATGAGTGTTTCTACAGTTGCTGGTACCTCCAATAGGGGCATGGGCGGTGTAATGATGGGATCCAGACGTTGATCAGGACCGTGTCGAACCAACATCTTGTCCTCTTTGGTCTGGTTGAGTCGAGGGCCTCGGATCTTCAGGTCCTGTTTGCCTCGAACCACCATCAAGTCCAGTGCCTGTGAACCTGTAGACGGGGAAATCCACACTGTGCCTTAGCATGACAGCAAAAACTCAGAACATCCAATTTTTTTTTTTCTTTGCTTTGATAGAGGAAAAGAAAACAGTGCAAAACTAGTAAAGACACACCAGACAACAGCATGTTCCTCAGTAAATCCTTCCAAAATAAACATGAACTGACACTGAAGAAACACATAATTAAAGCATGTGTGTGCATTACCTTCAGCACTGGAAGCAGTCTCTCCAGTGGAGGCTGCAGCTAGGTTGTACACCACCCCAACAATGTTCAGTTGGCCTGTTCTGTGCGGCAGCAGCCTGAGTCGAGCCTGAGATCAGAGGTGACAGATAACAGCACAACATTACTAGAGTTTTGTTCAGCATGAACTACTTGATGAGCCGAGGAAAGACAGTCATACATTTTAATGCTGTTTATGCTTTTATCGTTCATCACGCTGGCCTGGCAAATTTAACTTTACTAAGCTGGCACTTTTTGAGTGATTGCCTTTCTTCCCTCTTTCACGCAATCTAGACTACCCTCTGGTTTGTGGAGGATATGCTCTTAACAGGCTCATACAGGAACAGAGAGTAAATGGTAAAAGTCAAAACAGAACGACAAGGGTGCTCTGTCTGCTGCAAAACAACCTGTTTTCTCTAGCTTAATCACAAACAAACACAAAGCTGTGGCTCAGGTGGTGAAGAAGCTGCACTTCCACAACACCAATGGTCAACCTTCCACTTTACCAGTTTGGTCTCTTCTGGGCCCAGATTAAACTCCAGGATAACCTCAGTACTGATGATGTTGTCATTCTGTGTTACCTGCAAGAGTAAAAAGAGACTTGGTTATTATTGCATCCATCAAACTGAATTAAAAAAAAAAAAAAAAAAAAAAAAAAAAAAAAAAAAAAAATCACAATTTTTCTAAAAAAAAAATCATTGCCCACCCCTGAAGCCAGGCTCCCCTCATTGGTGATGGACACGTCTTCAGTTGTCTTTTCATTCGATGAAGACACATCATCAGCAGTGAATCTCCAGAGGAGTGAGAGGTTGGACAGAGCCAGAGGAACCTTCAGAGGGTTCCTGAAAGTCACCTCCACGATGATCGGCTCTGCAGAGACAGAGATAGAAAGAAGGCTTAACATCGAGGCACAATTCAGTTCAGTCTGAGTAGATAGTGACACTGTGACTGCTGAAGACCTCTTACCCTCCATCACAGCCAGCGGGTGGCGCAGGTTGTCTGTCTGGCTGTTCAGGCAGTACTGGGTGGGCTGGAAGTTTACTGGGACTATCCCTCGATTGGCAGCGGCCACAAGCTGCTCCTCTAGGTGACACCACATGGCCGCCAAATCCTGGTCGTACTCCTGGTCCAGAGACACGTGAGTAGCTGCCTGCTTTTCTCCTGCACACAGGACGAGAGTCAAAAAATGACAATTACCCGTTAAGTTACACATTCACGCCCTTGTTGAAGGGGCGCATGAATTAACAGGTCATGTCATGACAGCACAGTGATACATGACCAATACATGAGTATCATGAGTGTGAGAGACACTTGCCCCTGTGCCCCATAGAGAATCCAATGAAGTAGTGCGTCTGTGTGTGTGTCGCATGATAAAAGCCTGAGGATATACCCCAAGCAAATGGTCGCAGGTGATGGAGACTAAACACTATTCTCCTAGTCAAGCTTGGAAGTGTGTGTTACCTTCTGCAAGGCGGCGTTCATGTCCAAAGTAGACCCTTGTGGCAGAGCTGTGGATGCAGGGCAGAGGCAGCTGGGGAAGGCTGACTTCATCTCCCCCTGTAACACTCTGGAGGGGGGGGGGGGGGGGGCGCAAAAAAAAAAACAAAAAAACACACACACACACACACACATCTTAGTTATGTGCGTGTCAGCTTTTTTGCCTCTGAACCTATTTTTATTTTTGTTTGTTTTATTTCCTCCATTTCTCTAATATAATTATCAACAGAGTTATATAATGATTCACATATTTTTTTTATTCTTATTTCTTAATCTGTGCTCGTGTAGACGTTGAGCAGAAGAGGTTTGATAATGGAGCCTTGGAAAACTTCATGTCATTGGTGTCACTGTCACGCTCGGGTGTGTAGTTACAGATGGACAGACACGGTTACAAACTGGAGTTACCTTGTAAACATAGAGATACTCTCTGAGAAAGGCGCCCTGCTGTGTGGCCGTCTGCTTGCTGTCGTTGGTCAGGATCTGTCTGAAGGCCGTCACAGCATTCTCCGGTTGTCGAAGTGTGAAAGACTGGCGGCCGATTGTGAAGTTGATGTGGTCCTCTGCCAAAGACCAGCCCCTCTCCTTGTACACCTGCATGGCTTGGCAGTAACAGCGCAACGCGTGCCTCCTCTACAGTGACAGGGACAGGGAGGGCGAAGAAGAGCAGATAAGGAGGAAGAGTGCAAGAGGAGTGAGTGGGGCAAGAAAAGTTTCATTAAGATGACTCATTTGTCAGGCAATCACTGAACCCACAGCTCACTCCATATTTTCTTGACCTTCTAGCTAAAAGACTCTTGACCTGAGCTGAGCTTCTGGACAAATAAAAGTTATCCTGAATCCTGTGTGAGGAAACCTAACCAAAGCGAACACTTGTTTGAGCCAAACAAAACTATTCTCTGAACATTAAGATGTAAATTGAAACTAATATTGTTCTCAACCACTTTGTTACAAACATTACTCCATTCATGGGTGTCGATCAGGCATCAGTGTTAGGTTAGGCTACACAGAGCAGACAGATTTGGGCTCACCTGTCCTGCTTTGCTGAATCGATGACCAGCCAGGATCATGTGGAAGGCAAACTTGCGCACCATGGGGTTACGCATATTAATGAAGCAGTGGGCAGCCTGTTCCAACAGCAGAGCACTGCGCAGGTCAGAGTCCTGGACAAAAAAGATCCAAGCAGAATTAATCTGCTGCACTGCTTGTTGACATGAACTATGAATGAATCCATCAACATAAAAATGTTAAATAGGTCATGGAGTTATTCCTGATGTACGGCAGGCCTGAAACTGATGCAGGTTTCCTCACCTCACTGGTCATCTTAATGAGGAGTGTTGCAGCATCTGAGTATTTGCCCTGACTCTTGAGGATCTCAGCGCTGAGTAAAGCACAGCGCTCAGCCAGCACCATGTTCCTGTAGAGGGCAGAGACAGGAGATGCTGAACATGCTAAATAAAAGCCACAGACACAAAAAAGGTTCCTGAAGCAAAACTAAACTGGAACATTCTGATTTCATTTAAAAAAAAACATGAAAATAGACATATTAAACACCTGAAACTTTGATAAAAGTGAAGGCTCACTTCTGTGCAAATGACTTGTATTGAAGCAGCAGACCAAAAAAAAAAAGACGGAAAAAGAAGAATTCGGTCATACTTGCAGACATCTCTGTACGTCTGAATTGCTGTGTCCATGTAGTGGGCTGGATATGGTCTGGGAGCTCCAGCCTGCAGAAAGGCTGCCACTGCAGCCATTTCCTACAGATGGGAGGATAAACGGGCGGAACGTGAGAACAGAATAATCAAGAAAGGAGAGCACAGAACAGAGGGGCTGAGGAAAATAAACTCATCATTATGAACACGTGGGCGTAAAAGTGAGATTACAAGAACAAACAGACGGTAACAGGCTTACTTGATTCTTCCCTTTTGTTCTGCTGTTTTATAGTTAGGTTTAAATTTTCTTCTCTGTCTTTAGTGCATCCTTGCAAAACAAGTTGTGCCTGGTGACTGCTCTCTGTCACTAACCACACTAGCTTAACAAAATCAGTTCAAGGAAGTTGTTGTACCATCCACTTCTGTCTGACGAGTGACCAGGTGACTAGGCTGTGCCGCACCCGGTGTGAACATTGTGGCACAGCTAGTGTGAGACCTTCCTTTGTTTCAGGCTCCCTGTTCCTCTCAGCCTCAAAAGCTGAAAGCTGAACTCACACACAAACCGATTCTACTCAAATGTCACTGTTTTACTCTCTGGTGTAACTGAACTCTTCAAAATGATGTGACAAATCACTGATTCGTCGTTTGAAGTTGAAATTCCTGCCAGATATGGATTGAGAGCAGACTTCATTGATGTGAGCTCTAATATTTGGCAACACACAGACAAAAAAAGAGTATCGGAGTGTGCGTGCGCTCTCACCAGTGCCCCGGCAGCATACAGCATAGCCTGGTCTGACAGGAAGTCTTTCTTGGCAGTGTGGTAACAGCTGTAGGCCAGCTCGTAGTGCTGTACCAGGAAGCACAGGTCAGCCATCTTCCTGATCTGCAGCTCAGGGGCTTCTGGGGGATATCTGACATCATAAAAGATCAAACCAGTAATGTACAAAGGGTTCATGGTGTGAGTGTATAAAAGCATGGGAGCCCTTTGGATGAAGTCTCGTATGAAGTGTGATGGGGAGCTTACAGAAGGCCAAATGTGCTCTTTGGTTCACTGACACTCTTCTCTGGAACTTTCCCTCCGCCAAACCACTTCTTAGTCGCAGTGAACAGAGACCGACTCAAACCTTTCCTGGAGACCAGCTGTGGACAGAGAGGCAGAACATGTATCTGACTGTTGGGATGAGGTTTACGACGTAAATGGCCAGACCATTCCTTGACGGTTTACACCCTCAATTGCTGATCTTTATACGTGATTTCTTCTGTGAGGTGTACCTGGTCATTGAGCTGTCTGATGTTCTTTTCTATGTGCGGCAGCAGCCCTCTGAAGGTGAACTCTTGAATGAACTGTCTGATGTGGTCGTGGTCATTCAGGGTCAGGCATGCCCCGTGGCTCCCTGCTCCTCCCGACAGACTCTCTGGATCTCTTGCACCTTTCTTCAGGTCCGTGTTGACAGCACTGAGGGTGTGCAGGCTCCCAGAGCTGCTCGGTGTGTCCAGCTGGAGAGGATGGCTCTCCAGGCTGTTGGACACTCCGTCTGGTAGAAAACAAGTGACATAACTAATCACCCACACAACATAGCAGTCCCCACTCAATTAACCGAGCAAGCAACGGAACAACCATGTGCAAATGAATTAGGGGATATGACAGAAATCTGTTTGCCTTCAACCTGACATGCTGCAATTTTTATATTTCAGAGGTAACTAACGTATTACATAGTATATCCCTGAAAAAAGTGACAACATATTGTTGACAACAACAATGTCAACAATACTGACTCATTCAGACAGAATCTGGCGCTGCGCTGTGGTGAAAACAGGAGGTTTTTCCATTCATTTGAGTGGGGTCAACCATTTTGGCTACAGCAGCGTGGGCCGCAGAGGTGTTAGCTAAAAAACTAAATTTATAATTTTAATTCATTAATATAATAATTAATTAATAATACTTAATAATAATTAATATTAAATAATTGTATTAATTTGGTTTGCGTCCGATAGTTTGAGAGAGAGAGCTTTGGTCAAGAGTGACAGTGAATAAGAGTGAGTGAAGGCCAGCTTTAATAAACTTGGGTAATCAGTGAAATAGTTATTTGCTGACATACACGCCCTCACTGCCACATGACCCTGCAGCGAATCGCTGTAGTGCCTCATCCTGTCTGAATGAAGCTCGAGTTAGTCAAACAGATAAATAGTTGTTGTCTAATGAGAGGAAGCTAAAGTGGATTTATTACAGAGCTGCTGAATTGACTGACCTTTCTCTGTGGAGTGATGGCAGTCCACTTCACCTGCACTGACATTGTTCTCCACAGCACCACTGTTCACAGTTGGACTTACATCCTCCAGCAAATCCTGCAAATGAGGCACATGTTAACAGCAGACACAGCTGAATATTCCTCTGGCTGATTCATGTATGGTATGATGGGGAACAGTGTATTATGGCAGCGATATTAAAGTTATTAAACTGGTATTGCTAGCCAGTGTATTATTTTAGTAATAATAAAAGCAAAACATATTTCCTTAGCTGATGGACCGTGGTAGGTGACTGCATGTGGAGGAAGCGACAATGCTTACCTGGTTCTGCAGATTATTTTTGTGCAGGTACTGACTCCAGGGGTCTGGAATCTGTTCTTTATCTTCAGCTGAGAAGGTACGAGTGTTCATTTTCAACAGGTAGCAGCCCTGAGAACCATACCTTTGTTTCATGTCCTCATACACTGCATCTGCCCTGGAGAGGAAGGAGGAATAGCTTAACTAATACAACAGCATGGGCCATCTTTGTGCATCCGTCTAAAGTACTTGTGGGTTGTTGTTTTTTAAAACTTTGATAAAGTTGGCTCTAAATCCATCATCTTAATTGTGCACTGATGCTTTTTAAAGACCAAACAGTATGACAAGTACAGGTCCCATGCTAATGTTTCACAACTGTACATTATGTAATGCTATCTTGTTTAGTCGTACAACACAAGTTTCTCTGTACCTTTGTTCATCCCCCTCGCTCATGTCATGCAGTAAGACGTAGTACTTGAGTGTGTTGGGGATGAACCACTTGGGGTTAGTGAATTCTCCACTGTGCTGAATCCTGTGCTGCTCCTGGGAAAGCTTGAGGAACTGCTCCACAGGGACCGCCTCAGTGGAGGACACTACAAGTAGGCCTGGACCAGGATGTCAAGGAATGTGAGGCCATGGAGAGCAGATACACTGAGCCAGCAGACTACTACTACTACTTGTTGACTATTCATGACCAGTGGCCAGATTTGTGTGCAGTTGGAAGGATACAGGCAAGGTAGTGATTGAGGAACTCGTGGTCAGACGCAGGCATTGACTGCAGGAAGTTCTCCCTGTAGGTTTCAAACCAGGGCGTGGTTGCTAGAAAACAAAGACAAAATGAGACAGAGGAATTCATCCAGCAGACAGTCAGCCAATGGCTCATAATGTTCTTGCTGAAAGTATGAATGAGCAGAGAACAGTTCAAAATGCATGGAAAATTGTGAAAATTGGCATTCTGTGCAGAAGAGGTTGAAACAGGAATATGATAAGAAAAATACCATACAAGCAAATGTGGAAGTAGTTGAAGAAAAATATTGAATTGAATGCTGGATGATGAAAACTGAATTGCCGGCTTGATTTTTTTAGGAAAAAGCAGCGAGGAGTATGACTACTAGCTGGGAGCTAAGCTACATTGCCAGCTTAAAAAGTGAAATAACGCCAACAATGTATTAAACACATGGTATGTTTGGAAAACTGACGCTAAGCTGAATTGCTGGTTTTAATTTGTTTGCAGAAGCAGTTGAACGCTTACGAAGAGTTGGAAAAGTGGACAGGGTCTAATAAGTAAAACAGGAATTTTAAAAAAGCTGAATGACGCCCACGCTGTAGAAACATTTGAAGGTTTGTTCAGTCCTGTTGCTATGGCGCCACGTAGGCGGTAGCCGGTTAGAGGAGCTCTTAACACTTTACTGTGTTTTTAGTATCTTTAGTACTGAAGAGTATTGTTGCCACACCAGAAAAATAAAAATGTATTAGTATTGTGTTAGAATGTAAAACTTTTTATGTTCTAATAGAAATGATCACATTATGACATGAAATCATCATCATCATGAAATAACAATACAAACGTTTTGCCATAAGCCTTCATGTTTTAACAATGCAAATTATTATGTTATCACATAATAATGTAAAATGTATCATGTAATTAAAGCCTGAAACATCCATGGACCACAGGCTGGAACCGGACCCGAATGGCTGCAGGAAGGACCTTTGGTAGCCCATGCTTTGCAGTCCACTCTACCAGTTAAGCCGCCAGGGCACCTTCAATTATGAGTTTTGAGCTGCTGTAACAAGTGAATTTCCCTGGTGTGGGATCAATAAAGTCTATCTTATCTTATCTAACAATGCCTGTACATTCAAATTCAAATTAATCATTACAAAAATTGCGCTCACGTCCGACATTGCAGAGCAAGGTGATTATCCATCCTACACCAGGCGCACTATGCTGACCAGGTAATGCAGCAAAAGCTCAATTAAATTGAATGTCACTAAATCACTAATGGATGGAGAAATGTCCTTAAAAACTCAATTTGCTTTGGTCTGTAAATTAGAGGAACAGGAAAGAGGAAATGCAATTTCATTGATTGTGTCGTATCGACAAGGTTTTCCAATAACACCAGGACAGCTGTCATTATGTGCAGCCGCTTCACATTGTCGTGGCTGCACCATTATTATATCACGTGCACCTGTAAACCATCATCGGAAAGAGGATCAATGATTTAGTGCTCCTACTGAAACAGACGATACAAAGTACTAAAATTAAACTGACATTAGAGCTCAAATGGAAATGAAAAGAATCAGATCAAATTGTTCCCCAATCTCAATATATGCACAGCGTCACCCACCACATTGGAATAAAAAGCAGAGACGGTCACAAGACTACTGGAAACTAAAGGGAGAGGAACAGGGCAGGTGTGGAAGAGCTGAGGGAAGTACAGCGAGCCACACATCAGCCTGGAGACAGTGATACCTGTGAAGTGCTTGGAGGTGTTGATTTCCAACAGTGCTTCTCTCCAGGCACTGTACCAGGGGAGGCTAGAATTAAGACAATGATCTGGTAGGTGAAAGCAGAGAGCCAGGGCTGATATTAGCAACATCTCATTTCCACACAGAATGAGGATTTACACATGATCAAGGCAAAAACCAGATTAGAGAAGCAGAGAGGCCTGATCAGCTAATTCATTTAATGTCACAGGGGCTTTCAATATATCAACACTTCATGTCATTTTAATTCAGAGTAGAGAATAGAATGAAAAGTAACAGTAATTCTGTGACAAATAGATATTATTAATGTCATACATCATTTCATGTCTTATGATTCCATTTTTTCTATTTTTCTGTCCTGACTGGATATCTGTGTGGAAGTCATGGCAGGAAAATTCCATTACCAAGAACAAAGACAGACGAGCAGCCAGACAGGCAGTAATCTGGAATAATCCCTCGCTACACAAAAACTGTGTGCACACAACTATAGTAAGTACGGTAAGTACAGTCTGTTTCTGTTCAGTCACAGCTCATGAGAAAGGGTTAAAAACAGAAATATTAATGAAATAATAATATTTTGAAGACAGAAGTTGTTTTCATTGTGGCTTCAAAGTAGAAATGTGATGAAGTAAAGAACAGAAAAATAAGAAAAAATAAACCTTGAAAAATTTAGGGTTGGGTTAGTTAGAGTTAGTTAAGTTATATGAAAAATAATTCTTTAAGGTGTTATATTGAGTACTGAAGCAACATAATACACTGTGCTTCACAAAACAATGATTGGACTGAAAGACAGCCTCACACTGTGAATGTGTTTCAACTCACTGTAACCACACAACTGACAGACTTAAGTAACAGTATATTCCACTATTATCGGTCAAGATGGAGACTGTCAGAGTCACCACACTTTACAAACGGCTTTTCACCAACCTACGTCCATGATTTATACAGTCTATGGTTAGTGCCCATGGCATGATGGGTAATTTGTAGCTCTAAAAGCACCATTAACGCCTGAAGGTATGCACAGACGACATCTTTTTCAGGGACTGCCCTGTCACATTTTACACATGTCGTGACAGTGAGGCTTCACAGTAAAGAGTGCAGGCTGCCCGCAGTCCAGACCTGTCTCCCACTGAAAGAGCGAAGTACAACAACGGAGAGCCCGTACTGTTTTACAAGCAAGGATCTGCACGGTTCTACTTTCAAAGCTTTAACAATGTCCTGTTGCAATTACCATATTTAGAATGAATGTACAGTCACAAAAAAATCTTCTGCGCTGGTCGGGTGGCACTTTATTGAAAAAGGTGTGAGCACATCTAATTCTAGACTCTCTGAGTTGCCTGAAAACATTACTACTGAGCTGCCCGCTGACAGAGCAGAACAGAGTCTGTGTTTGTTATTTACATGACATTTACATGAAAAATGTAGAATTTGATCAAATGTGTGCAATGAGTATGCAAGAAAAGTTAAAATGCTGCCTCCACTTTAAGGCACCAACCAGTAATAACCCAAGAACCAACTAATAACCTAATAATAGACTAGCATAAGTAAAATTAGGGGTGACTGTGTTTAACAAAAACAACCATAGGCTGATATATTGACTTGTGACTTTCTAAACCCTCAAACATCCAAATGGATATGAACCTCGAAAAGCCCGGATCATTCGAGTTCTGGTCCTTACCGCTGAAGTTGAGCTGATAGTCTCCTGCCGTGAGCACATTGTTGACCGCTCCCTCCTGCGGCTGGCAGGATAACACCACTTCGTTGAGCAGTCGGCACTGGGCGGGGCTGAGGGCAGAAGATGCTGTGTTTGGAGTCGTCACCACATTGTTGACACAGATGCGCAGGTTTTTCACAACCTGCACCTGGTTGTTGGGGTCCCGGATGTGACCTGGAGACGAAGAAGACAAGAGCAACACTTTGTTCAGTCGTCCAGGACAGTATCACTTCAGTGACATGCAATATGAGCTCGCTAACTATTGCAGTCCATGGCAACAGCCCAGCAATAAACCCTACCTATGTTCAGCACGGGGTTCCAGGGTTTATCACAGCCACTGTGAACCACTGTTCCAAAAGTTAAACATTTCTTAACTTAATTTCTTAACTTAACAATGCAGCGTTGTGTTAACAATGGAAAATAGTAGCATTAGTCAGTATTTAGCGAGTGTTTGACTTGCAAACAGTTGGGCTCGAAATACCTCTTCCATTACGTATCATTCAGAAGTTAATATGACCCTGAACGTAACTCATCTCTTTCAGATTTGATTTGATTTGATCTGGTTTAACAGACTCTAAAAGAGAAGAAGGCTCTGGATTTGTATTTACTGTATTTACTCTGGATAGTAACAAAATGTTAGCACTACAACTGAACTTTTAAAAATGACATCTTGTAAAACCAGAAGTGTCACTAGGCCCTAAACAGTTAGAAAGTGAGAGGCACGCCAACAAAAATAAATAAATAAATGCAAACACTGTGCGGTGTGTTTTGGTGTTCAGTAAGGTTTAAACAGGGCAGATTTCCTGCTCAAACAAGCCACAAGAGGAGGCCAAAATGTGTAGTGTTTCAGGTACAATGTTGTCTGTGTCGGTCACTCTATACTCGGCTGAGGATAGATTTCTGCTCGCACCTCTAAAATTCAGGCCTGCACCGATCAGAATAAAATCTTTTGATCATTATGAATATGAATAAAAAAATCAGGTGGTCAATTGTTGCGCAAAATAATAATAAATAAAATAAACTGTTGAACATGGTGAAGTTGGAGACTATCGATTTAGCTGCTTTGAAAAACCACATTCAAGCACTGGACTGAACCAATGTTGACATTTTGATCCAACAGACTGTTCATTAGTGAAACAACACCAATGAGTAAAGCTGAACTGAACACATACTGGTTGAACCCAAGCTCAAGTTTGTTCCTGGAGCAAGAGCTTTGAGAATTTGGTCAGCCTGTAGTCTTGTGGATCACACAGGTTTGTGTTGTATCTCGGACTTGCTCTCCTGTCATTAGCCTCATTCAGCATGAGCCAGGCACCGTAGACGCCCTCCACCGGCTGCAAAACTTCAGGGCATGATGGAAAATATGTGGCTCTCTTCTGAACTAAGTGCTTGTTGGTTTAGATAATGAAATGTCAAATCCTGTGTGGTCGACGATGACTTTTATTCTCTGTGATATGAATAATACTTCACATATGTAGCATATTACCTCCACCTAATGCTTTTATCCAAAGCGACTTACAAGGAGCAATTTGATACTTCGACATGCAGACTGGAGGAGCCGGGGATCGAACCACCGATCACCTGATTAGTGGACGACCTGCTCGATCTCCTGAGCCACAGCAGCAACATATAGAAACAGCAGACTGAGAACACGGCATGTCTGATGATCACAGACAGCAGCATATGATGTTAATAAGTTAAAACGCAGTTATTGGACAGTGAACAGGTTGGTGTGACGTCCTTCAGACTGCTGGGACGTCTACCTGTCAGTCAGCTCACCTGTCCTGCTCTCTGTGCTTCATGACATGGCTTCAGTCCTCTCACTTGACTACCGAGTTAACGTCAACTAAAGCCCATTAGCCCATTAGCTTGCTCACTGCTTCAGCCATTTCTTGTCTGGTCTGATAATCCAACATGGACACAGTCACTGCCCTGGCTGTCTCAGAGTTCTCCATGACAACGGTCAGGTGTCAGCCGGCCCTCTCAGCTCACCGGCTGGACTTCACCTCTCCTGTCAGCGCACAGCTGCTTAGTCACAACCCGGTCTGCTAGCCCGACAGTTAGCGCGGAGCTAACGTCAACTATGACCCACCTCAGGCTAAAGACGATAGCTGCCCCGCTCAGGCTCAGTTTGTGGCGGTTATGAAGCCGACAGTCGGCGGTCGTTGTCGGGTTAAAATTGGCGTCCTTACCTTCGGAGGTTAGTCTGCAGAAAGGCCTCAGAAGCTCGGCGAAACTCAGGTTGTTCTTGCGAGTCACTCTCTCCGCTTCTTCACTGCATAAGACGGCCACCATCGGGACAAACGAGTCCTGGACGAACTCCTGCACAGACTGAAGACATTGGGCCATGTCGGGACCAGCGTCTGAAACCCACGGAACACACTGAACTGAGTCAACTGTCTCACAGTTTGCCAAATAGTCTGATTATTTCATTGCTAAAGACAACTCCTCTATTTGCAGACAGCAGCAGCCATGTTGAATTCACGAACCCACTTCCTGTGTGGAGCTGAGATGGTCAGGTGACGCCTGACAGAGAGTTCTTCCTCTTCCTTTTTTTTCTTTCTTCACTAACAGGACAGTGTCAACAATGGTCACACACACGGAGTAAAGAAAGTCCATTCACGGTTTGCCTCTTTAGCGGTCAAATAAAATATGATTTTTACTATTTGAGTTCAACAGAAAGTCTGTCCCTGAACACAACATATAACACTGAGTACACCCATCTGTATTTTTTACTTTTTATTTATTAAGTTTCTCACATTTCCATGGTCACATGAGCAATAAAACAGTGATTTATTTTGTTTTGTTTTTTTTTTTATTCCAGATAAAGTGTCTGTGAGGACTCAAATGAGGCTTGCAAATGAAAGTTAATCAATTTGAATTGAACTTAGTCAGTGGAAGATTTGCATTTTAACAAAAAGAGAAAAAAAAAACAATGCCACCACATTTAAAGTGTATGTATCATTTTCTAAATTCACATCCGCAACGTCTTTAACACTGTGTGATTTTATTGATACGTGTGCTGCCTATTGCTCTACTGAAAACTCAGAAAAGACCTCTCTAAAGCAGGAATTGCTGTTGCTGCGTGTTGTGTATTTGCACATGCATGGTGTTTCAAAGTGTACTCGCATACAAGATGAAATCACACTTTCTGCATGGAACCATTTGTTTACACACAAATTTAATAAATTGGAGCTCATATTCTAATCTTCCTAAGTCTACTTAATGTTAAATAGGGCTCAGATCAATAAACATACTGAATGAATTCTTAGAGGGCTGTTATGCAGCAGGCTGCCTCAGTTTTACTGATCACAGGGTTGGCGGTTGAATCCCAACCACCCGTGACCTTCAGATCCCTGTGCCAGGTTAGGCGGGCCAAGCTGTGGCATATAAAAAGACAATTTACTAAGAAGAGTTTTGGAAAATGCCAACCAGGCTGAAACATTCATCAGCATCATATGACTGTGGTAATGTTCAGGTTCTTTATTGTCATATAATTTACAGTGAAGCTGTTCCAGTCAGATGTTGTCACAGGCATGTACTTTACTCCTCAAAGTCAGGGCCTTCCTGCCATTTACACTGGTGGCTTTGAAAAACCACAAGAACGGTGTCCACTTCAATACATATCAGCAGCACTGTAGAAAGCTTATATGCAGTACAGTCAATACCGTTTGGCACATATTGTGACTCAAGGGTAATAAAGTGCTGACCATTTGCCAGTTAGTTGGACAAAAACCTTCTTCTTAACATCGCGGAGCGCATAAAAACAAACCTTCAACACCGCTTCATCTTTACCAGAAAGGCAGGAATGTGACGTTTTGCAGGAGACACAGGGTTACACGGGAAGTGACGTGGGGGTTATTTAATGTTGCGTAATATACGGCGAGCGTGACTGGTTTTCATGGCGGCCAGAGCAGCCTCTAGTGTCGAGATGAGGTGCAGGAGGGTGCTGGGGTCTGTCCAGAGAATCTTGCTGCTGCTGTCGGAACCTTTCGTCAAGAGCAGATGCATTGTCAGCATGGGAATGACCTGCTCACGGACTGAGCGACTCGCCAACTGGCAGGGAGGGGAAAGAACGCAATAAGAAATGACAGAGAAACAAATGTTCTGACCTTGAACACATAACATATTCACAACTTCTACATTACCCATTTGAATCCACTGCAGCTGAACAGTAATTTCTAAAATATTAAGCATTTAGACACACATACCTGCACATCCAGTCTCCATTCCAGGCTGTGGTAGGCAGGCAGGTTGGAGGGCAGCTGACTCAGGATGCTGCGGATCTGACTGTGGTGCTGCAGGTAGAGCTGCAACAAAAAATCTTACACACTTAGCTAGAGTATAGTGTCTGTCTGATGTCCTGACCGATTCAAAGCATGCACTGCTAAAATCAATTGAGATCATTGAAAACAGATTCAAAGTCACCTGTAAGAGGATCTGGTTGAGCTCTTCACCGAACCCCAAAACCAAGACTGAGTCCAGGAAGTCCACTTCAGAGATCTGCACACATACACATACGGTGTGGCAGTGGGAACAATTAACTGATTAGTTATGAGCCAAAATGTGATGGCAAGATAATGCATGTTGCTTCACGCCGGGAGTATTTGGAAAAGAGGGAGTTCAGGGTGCAACAACAGACAATAATAAACTTTATATCAGGAATAAACCTGCCTAACTGTCTGTAGCTAAACAGGGTTCACCTACACCACTGTTAAATGGCGTAAAAAGAGAAACACAGTGTTGTTCAACCCCAGATATTTCAAATGCAGAGAAAAGTGTCCAAGTGTGAGGGAGTCACCATGTGTTTGGAGCTCTCTGTCATCAGAAACATCAGGCCCTCCACTCCATGCTGCACCATCTCCACAGGAACACCCAGCTTCCCTGTAAATAGAGGTCATTATGGAGGTATAGAAGACTGACAGACAAAGCTGCATGGTATGGAAAATGTCCCAATGATTTATTCAGTTAAGATTAACACTAATAATAATGAACAACCTTTCAGACACCATCAGCTGTAAACTGATTTTCTGAGTGATGGTTCAGTTCATTTTACGCATATAAAGATAACTGGGACACAAAGGTGAAAAATGGGAGAAATTAAAATGTAAATAAAAACAGAATGCAATGACTTGCAATAACTCACAAACCCATATTCTATGCCCCTCCAGTTGTTTATTGTGGCATATACTTTTACAGCGTTTTGTTGCCCGTGTCCCAACTTTTTTGAGATGTGTTGCTGCCATCAATTTCAAAACAAGCTAATATTTTCCATGAAATGGTAAAATATATTAAGTAAATTTAATGTTTGATGTTGTTTATGTTATATTAGGAATAAAATATGTGTTTCTGTTTTTATTTACATTTTACAGAGCATCCCAACTTTTTGGGAATTGGGATTGTACATATTTTCCACTAGTCCACTACTGAAGCTGCTTTTAGTGGCTGTGTGAATATATATTGAAAGTAGTGCAGTCTTACTGGCTGCTCCTTCATAGATCTTGGGGCTGGCTCCTCTTCTTATAAACTCCAGCGCTATGCGCCCAAACTCTCTGACCACTGAGGAAAGAAGACACATAAACATATGCTCAATTTATTAACCCCCCCCCCCCCCCCCCCCGTATATTTACAGTTAGGATGATATATAGTACAGGCAAACATTTTGCATTACAATCAAGAACAGGTGTAGGTTTGGGTAGTGACTGGATTTTAGATCTCCTGGGAAATTGTTGCTGGAAGTGCTGTTGGTGGGCCAGTAGGGGGAATCATATATCCTATACACCACTGGCTCTCAAACTGTGGGGCAAGTACCACTGGTACTTTTGTGGTGGTTTTTAATTCATTTTAAAACATTTAACAAAACACTAGAAAGATTTGAATGAAAATGATTAAACCATGAGATCACAGGAATGCAATCCTGTAATGCTTTGATTATTAAATTCATGCAAGTAGCACATGGTGCATGCTTTCATCCATGATTAGTTATGAGCTAAAATGTGACATGGAGGTAAAACAAATGTTTCAAAAACACTGCAACTGTAGCTCTAAACAGGAACTATACGGGAGAGAAGTGGGGATAAGTGATACTCCTTTTGCACCCAGGTAGCTTTAAATTCTCCATTCAGGATTCAAAACCAATAATATATATAAACTGAACTGTGTGAACTGTCTGTAGCTGAATAGGGTCAGCTGCATTTTAACCTCTGTCATAATGTTGGCAATTATAATTATACTGTGCTATATCTAACTTCTGCCTGCATCACTATGCTGTCATGAACAGTTCTGTTCTCTCCATCACGATAGTGCCACCTTCTTAAAACACTGATTATTGTCACATGACGTGTATTCATGTCACAGATGATGTCTGATCTTGAACTTTGAGCACTGACAGTGCCTGGACATCACGCGCGCTCTTCTTGCCGTGACGCACTGTGCATGTAAATTAATTCAAAGTACACATCTCGTGCTCAGCTGACAGTCACCAGTTAACACAGGACAACAAGCTGACCCGTTGCAGCCCACAACACGTAGCCCCGGTCCTGGTCCTGTCATCAGTGATGGAGCGGGTATTTACCTGCAGGGTCGACCTTCGGCAGGAAGGCGAGGTGTTCTTTGTGGTCTTCAGACAGAACCAGCAGCATCCTGAACAACCGACAACAGTTCAACAATCACAGACCAACATATCCATTAACCCGGAAACCAAACTCGGACCGTAGCTTTTTCTTCTTCGTTGGTCTTCTTCTTCTTCTTTAGGTTTTAACCACACCCCCAGGACGAGCGCCGTGCTGACGTAGTGGTCAGACGCTGTAATGGTCACGTGATGCGCACCGGTCCCAAAACACTTTGTCCTCTTCTTTATTTTATGAAAACATGAAGGTTTCCAACTGTGAGACAAATCATTCAGTACAGTTACAACATGTAAAATATGCAGCACAAGAAACAAACACAACACAGATACAATGAGTATGGTACATGAACAAATATAATAGGATAAAGTGTATCATGTCCATAACTCTAGATTTAGTGCTTTATTCTGTATCATATACATGAACTTTACGTGATAAATATTATCAATGTTTGATTACCTGCTCCCTGTCTCTTTATAAAAATGCTTCCTGGACAATCCAAGATGATGATCTCAATCACCGAGGCACCCCTCAGTCCACAGCCCACAGTATTACCACTCATTACCTTACCATACCACAGCTCTAATGAAAACACTGTTCATTACTCCAGTAAATAGGATGAACCTGGACACAGGAGAGCTCCTAGATCCTTTTGGCTCAGCTATGTACCAGAAAACTCCAAAAGACAATAACTTTGTGTACTTTTTACAATCAGTAAATGAAGCCGTGGTTTCGAGGGGAGGTCTGAAGAAAAGGCATGGGTGTGTATTCTCAAAATATAGCTTGCTGGAACCGTTTTCCCAAGATCTCCTACCCCACCTTTAACAATTCCCGATCAATTTTCGAGAACACATGGATGTGCTGATTTCGGGTTTTTGGAAATACACCATTCACAAAAAGTTAGGGATATTCAACTTTTGGGTAAAATTTATGGAACATGGAAAAAGTTCATGCCACGTAATATTATATCATGAAAGTAGAACATTTAAGTAGAAGCATGCAATGGTAATTTCATCATCTCAAACTATTTATTGAAACAAAAGCAGTGGGTATGCCACAGAAAGCCGGATATCCCTAACTTTTTGTGAGTAGTGTATGTAATAGCTTCAATCACATTAACAGGTTCACCTCCAGTTTTGTCAGCAAGTCAGAAGCTTCCAAAGCTATGACTTAACAACTGTATTGAAGCAGTGCACCAAGCAAGTAGATGTCCTAACCAACCAAAAACTGGACAAGACACAAAAATCAGGCAGCATCTTGATTCTTTGCCCATTGAAACACTTTTTTCACCACTTATTACAAAAATATGACAGACTAGCAAAAGCAGACCTAGAGACTTGATGACCCACCCTACTCTGATCCTCTGATTGGCTACTTGTCAAACAGGAAAAGTGTGTGTATGACATCTTTGAAATGAATTCAGTTAAACTTCTGAACTCAACTCGTGTGCATCAATAATCACTAGAGAGATCACTTGTGTATATGCAAAACATTTATTGTGTGTACAAAAAGTAGTTCAACAACAGTTAATCATAAATGAAAACTGACATTTGGCATGCTCCCCCCTGACATGAATACACTAGGTCTCTGTTTCAGTGATTAAAACTTGGGTGTTAAAAGTACATAGTAGCAGACCTAGTCATACCCAAGTTAACAGTCCCTCCAGGATCACAGTTGGGGTTTTTTGGTTAATGCAGCCAAAAATGACTGATGAAAAAAATGACCTGCATACATTCAATTTGGCACCATTTGCCATTTAGTTTTATATTATATAAAACACTTGTGATTACTTCAATTTAAAAAAATGCAAATCACAGATGATGAAAACACTGATGATCATGCATATTATTATGCAACAAAAGGAAAAAAGAACTCCATGTAGTTTTAGTGAAGCTTATTTGACTCTGAAAAACAGATTCTGTGTTTAAACTTGTTAAACAGTGATTTGTTAAAAGATTTGACCAGGTTTTGTAAAAAGAACAAAAGTATTGTAGGGACTGGTTCAATTGGAAGATTGAGATTTCCTGGAGGGACTGAATTTCCATTGTATATGAAAGCCTCATAATGTCTCTGCTATAGATCAGTATTAACTTAACATTCACAGTTAGTCTAACACTGCCAGACTATCTAATTCAAATGTTCAACAACAAGACAAGAAGTTTCTTGTCAATGAGAATCCCAGAAACGTGTTTTCGTGTCCTCACACCAACTGAAGACTTGAAACTCTCGGCACAACACTGCAGTAGGAGTTCAGTGATGATTTAGAGGAATTCAGAAATCGAGTGAAGCTGATCAGCTTCTGTTTAGATTATCAACACCCAACCTTAATCACCCCCCAGAAATCCTAAGCACGAAATAATATGCAAACATGTAAACAAATCGATTACATAGATGAAAATGCTATAGAAAAATAACTAGCAATGTAACGCACAGCATACAAACACACAAGAATTGAATTGCCTAAAGATGACACACAAGTTGTGGAAGCAACACTTGTACAAGGTACTGCAATCCAAAGCATACAGAGGACAATACAGAGATCGGGTTAATACCCGAGATAGGAGTGTTGCTTTCACGTCTAACTTGTGTGTGCATAAAATGGAGGCAATGTTATGTCAGCTCAATACTTCAGATTGACAAAGCCATTCCTGAGGCTTTTCTTAACAACATTTTATTTCAGTTGGGCAACTGGGAACCGAAACGCCAAACCTACATCCACCTGTTACTCAAGCCACGTTTTGGCCACTCTGTATTTTAAGAGCAGCCGTGTTGCTTTGTGCAGGTCAAGGAGAAACTAGCCAGCAGAGACAAAAGACTGGGCTAGTCTGTCCTATCACCATCCCGAGCAGGGAACACCTGCCGACACCCAATTTAAACACCATGAGTTTATGAGTTTAATGGCTGCAAGCCGACTTGCACAAGACAACAACCTTTTCATACAGGAGATGTTTGCAACAGCTGCCACAGGCTCAACTCTAGTAGTCAGTGTGGTTCCATATAGGTGACAGCCAAGTTGCACTTTCACTTCTCTCCCTGTGTGTATACAGCTGTCATTGTCTTGGTCTAGTCTGCAGCTCTGCTCCTTGCTTTGGCTCAAAGAGACTGAACATGTAGCTATTGAATAGCTACTTGTTTCACAAAGGTGTTGGTGGACCTGATCAGAGCTGAAACGTCAGTAAATACTGAACTCAGTCAACAAGGGGCAAGACAGGAGACAGCAATGGGCTGAACGTGATAAAGAACTTACATATCAGGTAAGATAAGCTGAATGAGCAGGTTCCAAAGGTTTCATCACTTCAGATTTTAGTGTTTCATTCCAATATATATTTTTTATAACTGGCCATTGCTACTGATTTAGAGCTACAAGACAAGCAATACAGTAACAAAGGGATCCAAAGCAGCACAACAGATCATTGTTGGGCTGCCTGGAAGCACCATCAAGTCAACAACCCTGTTTCCCACTACATACTACACAAAGGCAGCACTGACAAACTCATTTTTCCACATACTATCAGAAAAAAAAGTTTGAAATGAAAATGTAGTGTTTCCATTCAAGAGTTGCCCCTGCCAGTCCCTACAGGTAATAGCAACAGTCACTGTGAAAACTTAGAACTGGAAGGTGGCACCATGTGAGGCTCCAAACACCTTCTGCTCTCTAAGCCTTTCCAGCAAGTGTCAAATGTTTGTCCTTAATTCAGCTCTGACAAGTAAGACTGAAATCAGATTAACTATCACATTATTATCTTTAAAATAATAATAATAATAATAATGAGGAGGGGAGAGGAGGACAGAGGGATGGAGGGACAGCAGATCAGGTCTCTGAGAACAGGTCATGTAAAGACAAAGTGTGTCCCAGAGTTCATCTACAGTGGTCTAAGCTCTGATCGCTGACTTTTGACAGAAGGAAATCAGCTTTCCAACACAAGAATGTCTCATTTCAATTGGCTTTTCAGTCAATCTGTAAATTCAACTGTGTCTCTGTTTAGATCTTTCAAAGGAAGACATAAATAAAAACACAGGAAAATGTGCATCAGGGCAAAATCTATCTAGGTAACCACACAAATAAATGTTAGAGAAGGGAAACAGACAGAGCTCTCGGTCAGAAATGTATTGATTTTGGAGGGTAAAAACCGCTCCAAAATTCAATGATTCTCATCATTAGTTCAATATTAAAGTTATTAAATCTTTATGGCCATACAGCGGAAGGTACTTTATCTTAAGAACTCAAATGACAGATTCTTTTAGTGAATTTCTGTGCAATCATTACGCGTTGTGTTCTACTGTGCTTGAAGAATGACAGACAGACAAACAGAAGGAAGGATCCAACATGAGTGATCCACAGACATTAGCATTGCTAGTATTATTTAGGTAAATGACTCATATTAAAGTAGGTCCAGAAATGTGGAGGGCAGTAAAAACATGTCCATTAGTCCAGAGAAACTTAAAAAACACCAAATGATGAGGCAATGGACAGGATCTTATCTGAGTGGCTCTAGAGAAAAAAAAAAAAAAGAGAATTGGGAAATCAAATCAATCGACAGGAAGGCTTCACATGATGGCACACTCTCTGGACGACACCTTGCCCTGTAGGAGGAAAAAAAAAGAGGTTCATATTATCGTTTGTTTTACAACACATTTGAATGAATGTAGACACAAGCAGCAACAATTGAGGTTTGGATCATTTGGATGCACGTTTTTTTTTTTTAAATGAACTGACAAGGAGCACTTAAAAACACTTAGCCACGTGAGGATTTGAACTCCATCCTCCATATTCCACTCCATCCCAAACGCCCTTTGTTTCAGAGATTTACTGGCTGCTGAGGAGACATCCACCCTCTCCATGTCAGCAGCCAGGACATCAAACAAAGATGTTTGAAGTAGTTTTTAAAATCAAGCTGATGTTTGTTCAATTGTTCAACACACCAGGCTCACGAAACTCGGGTCAAGCGATTAGAAAATTGCAGTGCTGATCAGATTTAAGATGCTCTCACCAACATATTTTAGTTATTATTTCACTGTAACAAGAGAACTTTTGTGACCAGACAGGGCCACATTTTTTCTGATTGATTGAAAACAAGTCAAAACCAAGAGTCGCCCATCAGGTCCGTGCTCTTGTATGAATATGGTCACTTCAGGTTATGGAGAAACTAAGATGGCAACATTCATAAAGCCAAACTTGGTGCTTCAATACGGTTATCCGCAAACAATAGTTGATGTCACAGTACGCTTGTGGATGCAAGAATGAGAATAAAAAAAAAACACAACAGCCTCTCTGAAGGCTTTTTCACACAAGTAAATCTGGCAAGACAAAACAATGATACTCACCGTTTGTTCCACATCCTCCTCTTCCTCTCCATTCTCCACTTCTACCTGAGTCTTGGTTACACTCCTTCTGGCCACCTCCTGCAGGACAGTTAGTCAGCCCACATCAGTCAACACAGAAGCGCCATACTGTGGAGCTCTAATGCTCTCACTAAGTAGAGTAGATACACATGTAGAGGCTGTCTGTACATCAAATTAAGGACATGTAACTGAAGAGAAATCAGGTTTATTTCATCATGTGTGGGAGTCTTTACCTCGCCGTCAGAATTCATCAAAGTGGTAACTATGTCACTTCCTGTCCCCCAGGAAGCCTGGCTCTTCCATAGCAGGTCAGATGGTGGACTGTGGGCCACGCCAGCATCAGCAGACCACACCTGCATACACACAGCACATGTAAATACATCATGCAGTCTAATTTCATGAAAAAAAAAAAAAAAACACTCTTCATACCGAAGAGACAGGGTGCACAGTTTTCTACTTCATATTTCTCACCGTGACTGATTGCCCGGCCTTGAGGACAAACTTCGGGGAGAACTTGTAGACGACCTCATCCCCGTTATCAACCTGTCTCTTCAACCTCCAGTTGCCCAAAGGTTGGTCCTGGAACAAGAGAGCACAACACAAATCTTTAATGTCCAGACACATTTACATGTTTTTAATGTATGCATCATGTCAGATCTGCGGCACTGTTGGACATAGGGTAGTAAGTTCTGTGACAATGGAGAAGTACCTTGTACAACCAAACAAGAAGTCTAGTCTTACACACCTGCTCAGTATCATTGGTCAGCGTGACTGCATTTCCATCCATGTCAGTGGGTGATATAGTGACTGCTCCACTCGCTGTGGCCTCTTCCGACACCAGCAGCTGGCCCTCTCCTGCGTCCACCTCTGAGACATCCTTAGCCTCCACTCTCTTCCTCTTGGAGGTGCGGGAGGAGGAAGATCCTGTTATCCTGGACACGGTGACTCGAGATGATGGACTGGGGGACAACTTCAGTCTGAAAGGAGCACACCAATGACCAGTGAGTAAAAAACTATCCACAGCCAAAATATAGTCACATTTCATGTCCCTGTTTTGTGTGTGTGTTGTACCTGTGCTCCTCTCCTTCCAGCAGTTTCCTGTATGCATTGATCTCCATATCGAGGGCAAGTTTCACGTCTAACAGCTCCTGGTATTCACTGAGCTGAGCGTTCATCCTCTCTCTCAGTTCACTCATCTCTTGTTCTTTTCCTTCAATGGCACGGCGGTGCTTCTCCCGCTCTGATGACAGGATCTCCTCCAGCTCTCTGATACGATCCTCTGAGGCAGCCACCTATGAATATGAACACAAACACATCCAACCAGCATAATCTATTAATACAAAATCGTGAAGATGAATGGCAAAAGTGCCTGAAACTGTGTGAACTGTGGAAGAGGTCTAGATTTGTGTGCACAGGTGGTCATGAAGCAGTACCTGTTTCTGCAGGGCATTCAGCTGATAGCCGAGGCTCTCTATTCTCATGCGGGATTCCTGCACCTCCTCCCTGGCGGTGCTCATTGCCTTGTCATTCATCTCTGAGGACACCTTGGCATTATCCAACTAGAAGGAGACAGATTTTGTGTGAACAGGGGTTGAACTGGGGTTTCTTACCTCGAAGATATATAATTTTCATGAGTGTAAAAAAGAGGGTAGAGCACATGAGTACATTTGCAGTCTTTTTCCATCACCATTCCTCCACCAATGGGAGGAATAAACATTAGTCTCTCACCTTAGCCTGGAAGGTTTGCTCCAGTTCTTCTTTATAAAGAGAGACCTGCTCATCATGTTGCTTCCTCAGGTCCTGGGGGGAGCATACAAACCCGATTAGTGCTAATCCTCAATTAAAAGCTCCACAGGGGGTACCGAATCACCACGTGGTAAATTTAAAAAAATTGTACATTTCCACAAACCTTTAAAAAGAAAGTTCATCAAAAGTATCACTTTTCAACAACTGGTACATGTAGTGCTGTGATGCAGTGCTAAGCATGGTGGGCTTTATTGCAATAATAAACTCTTGATTTTGAGGAGGATCTTCAACTAATTCTGAAATGAGTCCTGACAAACTCCGATAAGACAATGAGATGATTTTTACAGCTGGTGTTTGTCACATTTTATTGAATGCATCTAAGACTTTTTGAGGACCAGCAGCAGCGGTCACATTCATTGGGGCTGAATATGTTGTAACTGCCTAGCAAAACATGTTTGGATTCTGCGGTGCAATAAGATAGTTGCAGCTACACTGGTAGTACTGTAACATAGGAAAACACACTTTAGCAATATGAGTGACAAGTTTTGCACAAAGAGAGCTTTAAACTTTTAAAACAATGTTGCTCGTGGAGCAATCAACAGTATATAGAAATTTTATATGTTCATACCAAGCCCATGTTTGCATTTTGTTTCACTGACATTATTTACAGTATTTATATACCGTTTCCATCACAGACATGACAGGTGCTGTGAAGTCATCCCCTGACATACCTGTAAAGCTTGCGCCAGTTTGAACTCATAGTCCTGTCTGACTCCGGAGTCCACCTCCACGATTCTCTGCTCCTGAATGCGCCGAGACTCACGCACCTCCTGCACACAAAGATACAGAAATCAAACATTTGTTCCATCTGCTTCTGCTCTGGGAGCAGGTTCGACGAATGATTGTATTCTAAATACTCTGTGTGTGCAAATGCGTTATGCTACAAGCAGTTCATTTCATTCAAGTTTTTAGTTCTTTTATTCATAGACAGACAGTATTTACCACTGGCCCTTCACACACCACATCCCCCTTACCTCTTCAAACATACTCTTCCTGAACTCCAGCTCTTCACTCAGGGATTGGCAGCGGTTTTCCAAGTCTACACGCATCAGTGTCTCTGCCTCCAACTGGCGCTTAGCAACAGCATGGCTGTCCTCCGCCTATACAATAATATTAGCACATGGACACTTCAGAACTACACTAGACCGTTCTGTTACTTCTTCTTTGTTTCTTTGCTTTGTTTCTGAATATAAAACCATGTAGTACACACCTTAGCCAGCAGGCTACTGACATCAGCCAGCTCAGAAGTCAGAGCAGCGTTCTGGCTCAGAGCTGTAGAAAGAGCTGCTTCACTCTTGTTCAACTGGGCTTCCAAACCACTGGCCCTGGACAACGCTGCAGCAAGATCACTATCCTTCTTCTTGGCACTGAAATACAGGGACAGAAGAAGGAGGAGACATTTTAAGTTATCACCTCAAACCGGGCACTGAAGATGCCCTCTTGGGAGACAGTGATTCCAAATGTGACACATGTGATAACTGGATGTACGGCGTAATATTACCTGCGGGTGGCTTCGTCAAGCTCGGCCTGAGCCTTGCCCAAGTCTATCTGGAGTCTGGCTCTCTCTTTAGCAGTTTCATCCAAAACCCGCCGAGCATCAGCTAACTCTGCCTCATACAGAGCCTTCAGCCCTGTCACCTGAAGAGAAGGACACAAAGTCATTATTAGTCGACAGCTTGGCAAGGTAGAAAAGAGAAAGTACACTTCACTGATTCACTGACTGCTGTCATGTAATGATGTATACAGCTCCAGATGCATTTTAAGTTTGTGTTGGGGGGAAAAAAAAAGATGCACAGCTTATCTTTATTTTTATTTCACCAGGATAATCTACTCAGTATGTCTTAACTGCAGAGCACAAACAAACGTCACGGTACAAAGAATAGTGCAAAGCTATACGTTTATTATCATCCTATTATAACTGAACTAATCATATGAGCTTACAGAAGTACATTTCACTATGATTGTAGCCATGACTGTATGAGACAAATAAACTGAACATTTAAATTCCACATAATGACTCTACACCCAGGAGTACTTCTGCGCAACCAGATGAGCCACATGTGCTTTCAGGGGGCTGGCAGTGGACAGAAGATGGTTTTCAGTAGACTGAAGACAATGTAAAGGGTTTGGCACACAGAGCAAAGGAGCATAGCTGTGTTCAGACAACATGAAAAATATGATGGCTTATTTAAAAAAATAAAAATAAACTAAAAACACTTTCCTGGCCTAATTTATAACTTTCAAACTCATAGATCTATTAATCAAATCGGCCTTTCTGAATCATTTATACCAAAAACTACGTGTGAACTAGTATACTATTTATATTTTTTAAAGACTGTTTTTACTAATTAAATCAAGAATTATTCTGAAATGTATCAATATGACTTACACAGATACCCGCCCATGTTAAAATAGAAATATGAACAAATATTTTAACAAACTTTAAACAAACAAAAAACACTATATGAAAATAACCACACATGCAGTAATGAAACAGGTCAGCTGTCTGTGTTTACATATCCTGTGTTTTGATGGCTGAGGGCGGGTTAGGCCTGAAACACTGCATTTCTCAGCAGACATTGTACGGCTCAGATCACCGCGGTCATAACATTGTCCGACCTATTATTAATGTCACAACAACTTAAAACTCTCACACCCTCATCAAAGTGATACAACTAACTATAACACGGAGCAGAAGGACCTGCAACTGGCAACTGTAAACTAAAGCGGCGCCTTTGTTTCTCCTGACTCCTCTTCGTGTAGTTTGGAGGTCAGGTGACGTTTGTGCGGGATTTGAGAGGCATAAGGGCGGTAGAGGAAAGAGCGCACACCGAAATGACATGCAGCTTTCATTTAAAGTTTGGAAATACACTTTAGTTCTTCAAAACAATGTAGTACGTAAAGTGAATCAAACATCCACCACATTCAAAGATTGGCGCGCATTACCACCTTTTACGGTATAATAAACGACCCGCTCAATCCCACCCCTCCTGTCCTGTTACGTTTGAATACAGATTAGTGAATGCAGCATATGTATCAACAAAGACGACCATGTGTGTGGATAAACCATTGCACCTGAACACAACACACATGTAAACATGTGGACAGGTTGCTTTGTTTGATTCCTGCCAACATTAGCTAAGACTTCCGACGCCGTGAGGCTAAAGTGCATGTGGATGTGTGCAAACAGTTGGTGCTGGTGTTTCACTCACCTCTCTGGTAGTCACCTCCTCTTTCTCAGAGACTTTGACCATCAGCCGGTCGTTCTCCAGCTCCAGTGCCCGGACCCGGTCGATATACACGGCCAGCCTATCGTTTAGGTGCTGCAAATCTTGTTTCTCTTGTAAGCGAGAGATGCGGGTCGGGGAGAGAGGTGTAGAGGCCGCCGGCCGGCCAGCTTCACGGCTTGGGGTAGCAGTCGCCATAACGGTTGTTTCAACAATCCTCAGTTTACTTCACCACTCAGTGAGTTATGGAAAACAAACGCACCTGCCGTGTTCGCAAAACGAGGGCGCAAAAACAGTTTGTTTTCTTGTTTAACGACGCGATGTCAATCAATGAGTAGTAAGCTCGTGCGGCGTCTCCCGGAGTTGCCCGAAACGGCGATGTGATACCAAGATGGCCGACACCGCTACCAGAACCGCGCCAAAAGCAGAGGACGTTTCCTGTCCTGCAATGGATGATGGGAGAATTTCAAATTGAGAACGAGTACTATTGTATGTACCCTGAACGCAACACTGCCATGGTTTGTAGCCTGAACGCATCACTGCCATTGGTATGTACGGTATGTATTGTACAGACAAACCGTGCATACCGGGTAAACAAAGAAGGAAAAAATATCTTGTTATGTAAAGTATGAAGCCATACATACATACGTTCATATGTTTCCTCTGTGTTCTCCTGATAATAAAACAAAAATCGAATTTGTTTTCTCAAGATAATGCCATAATTTGATAGGATAGTAGTAGTAGTCCTTTTGATTTCTCAAAATCGCAAATTAATTATCTTGGACAAACAAAGTTTTATGTTGTGACCTAAAAATCCATTATCATAGGATAACAATATTTGTTATTTCGAAATAATGGCATAAATAACTTGAGATTGCGAGGGAAAAAATGACATTAACTTGGAGGACATAAAATTGGGACTTCCATATTTTTGAGAAATAGTAATACAAAGAAGTAAAAAGTAGTAGAAACATGGGTGGCTGCACGCCTGTTCTTATGAATGTGGAAACTTTCCAATAATAAACTTAACTGTACATAAAAATAATATTGTTTTCCTTCTCATTACCTTCAATAAAAATATATTTGTCCTAAAATTTAAATCTTGGCCCATTTTCATTTATTTATTTATTTATAAATAATGTTGAACATCCCACCATAATTTAAAAAAATGACTTGAATGTTCACAGGAAGATGTTTCGACGCGTTTCAACAATTGGTTCTCCAGTGCAAATCATTAAGTAACTTTAAATAATAAATTAACACTATGAAAAAATGTAAAATGAAACTATCCACGTCAGATCATAGATATCGAGATGGTGGGAGCATACAAATACCTGCGTGTCCACCTTATTCTATGCAGGTGGAAGCACAGAGAGAGACAGAAAAGACTTAACAAACTGGTCAAGAGGACCAGCTCTGTCCTGGACTGCCCCCTAGACTCCATAGAAAAGGTGAGGGAGAGGAGGATGTCAGACTCTTTAACACCAGCATGACTTAATTACTTTAATTACAAGCTACTGTGACAAGTGAGGGATCATTAAAGTCTATCTTATCTTATGTTCATTGTAATCAATCATACACAGTATGTTATCATGTCCAGATTATTCTTCATCAATAATCCGACCCTAATAATTATAGCCTTATAGTCTAGAACAATGCAAACATATTGGCATTATCATTCAGCAGACTGGAACTGGTATATGACCCTTAATTAAACAGCAGTACCTCTTCCAGGCCGGCAGGAGCGCTGCCCTGCGGACGTCGCAGCAGTGTGTTCCGGGTTAAAACCCTCATCACCCCGCCTCGCTCGTCCAACAGTCCTTCCGGTTTAACCGCCATCACAGACAGCAGGTAAGAATTTAATGTTGATAAGGATCCACTAAAACCCGTGTATAATCTCCGCCATCCGTCGACTTCTACAGAATAAAGTGACTTGAAATAGGTTTATTGACTTCACTTAACGTCCATGTCCAGTATTGTCACACTACAATAAATGAAACATATGAAAACTTGGCGCCGGTCAGTGGCTAGGTTCTGCTCGTTCAACGCACTGCAGCTAGTACTTAATGCTAGCTCCTGACATTCATAGTGTCTTATTAACCCCAGAAAACATCTTATTCTGTAGAACTGGTGGAAACGAGCAAAGGACGGTCATGCTCCTTGTTCAGAGAGACATTTTAGCACGAAACCTGTTGAAGTCTGATATGTGGCCAAGCGCTAATGGCGGATAAACGGCATGAATTAGTACGTGTGTTTTGATGCTTTCCGCCTGCTGCGTGTTACTACTGCTCTGTTTGTGGGACAGACGAGCTTCATGTAAGGGGGAAATTCCTCTGGAGATGTTCTGCATCATAGTCGTGGTTCAGATATAAATGAGTTTCTCATGCAGTCCTGTTGAACGTGTGCTACTGTTGATGGTTGATTTTAAAAAAAAAAAAAAAAAAAAAAAAAAAAAGTCAGGACTGAATCAGAAAAAGGTCAATTGTCTAGTAGGATTTCACATAGCAGGAATTTGACTTGTGATGTCCCTATATTGTGCATTTAAACACAAGACTGAACACTGTTGTTTGCACTTGAACTTATGTGTGTGTGTGTGTGTTTGTGTGTGTCTTCTACAGATATGGCTATTCGCTATCCCATGGCCGTTGGCCTTAACAAAGGCCACCCGGTCACCAAGAACGTAACCGCTCCTAAGCACAGCCGCCGACGCGGGGTGAGTATTTGCTTTTGACTGACTAATGATGGGTAGTTTAAATTAACCAGAGGTGGTCAGTCCTGGTCATCTAGTGCTTCAGTGTGCTGACTTGTGCACCCTATATCAGTACACTGTGATGACCAGGTTTGAGAGCAGTTGGTGTTCAGATGTTTATTACGTCCACATGTGACACTATGTCGTGACAAGTGTTTTGCAGTCTGCTTACGGTGCTCAATTTTGGGCTGTGAGTGTTGCCTGTCATGGATCTCACTGTTTTTCATAAACGATTAAAGCATGAGGTCACACTGAACTGGGAGTCACGACCCTTAATAAAACCCTGTAGTGGAGACAGTCATCTAGTGGATTGACTGTTTTGATAATTGAATTCATGTCGGCAAACCTTCGGGTGTTTTTAAATTAGCTGCTGGTTTTCTTACTCTAAGTTTAGTGTACTTTAATGAGTACACCAATGTGATGTGGTGTAGAGGTATGAAGTGTTGATGTGATGTCAACGGAGAAGGACAGTTATTACATGTAACTGACTTATTACTCTCTCAGGTGGAAATGTGCCTGTACTGATTACATCTTTCTAGCGTATGTTCAAATTCTCATCCTCCTCCTTAACTGACCAATGTGCATCTCATGTGGCCTCTTAAAGCTGAAGCACTGAGTTTGATTGTCATCAGTCATGTTGTTTTCTTCATTTGACACATGCTCTGGCATCGTGTTCAAACCACGCGCTTCACTGAAGCAAAACAAGCGAAGTTGCTTCGATGCTGTAGCTTCAAATCTTGACCAAAGCTGTAGCTGTCAGGGCTGGTCTTGGAAGTCTTTAAGTTTGGAACTGTACGTCAAACATCCTTTGTCTGGTTTTTCTGGTTATAGCTCTGATTTGTTTTTTGAATATACTGTTTAACTTTGATTTTAACGTGCTTTTTAATTCCTCTGCAGCGTCTGACCAAACACAGCAAGTTTGTTCGGGACATGATCCGTGAAGTGTGCGGTTTTGCTCCATATGAGAGGAGAGCCATGGAGCTGCTGAAGGTGTCAAAGGATAAGAGAGCCCTCAAGTTTATCAAGAAGAGGGTGAGTCTGTGTTTCAGTCCTGAGCATTTGACCCCACAACATAAAACTCAGTTTACAGTGCTGAAGTGACTCATTCTCATGTTGCTGTTTCTTTTGCAGATTGGCACTCACATTCGTGCCAAGAGAAAGAGAGAGGAGCTGAGCAACGTATTGGCCGCCATGAGGAAGGCCGCTGCCAAGAAGGACTAATCTGTCACTTAATAAACGTTTGCTATACTACAAACATCCAGACTGATGGCGTCTTCTTTGCTTATGTTGATTGGTCAGCAGTCATCAGGTCCATATCCAGAATGTATGTTGGTCTCAGACCAGTAATGAATTCCTCTGACTGTGGTGTGTTGAGGATGTTGTGCTTTCATTTTTTAAAAATCACAAACAATAATAAATAATACCAACATGGTGCACTGCAATTCATGAGTGCTGTTGATCGATACTGTTTAATAATAGAAGTTTCAGTCTATATATTTAAGATGTTGGTGGTAACTAGAAGACAGTGTATTTTGGCATGCAGCTTGGTGAACTGTGGCTGAGGTGAGGCACACTGACTTGTGTTTATATCACTGCAGAAATATCCAGTGTAGCAATAGCAATGGTTTAATACACTAAACAATCCTTTTTTTCTCAAGTCCTCAAATTAATTGCAGACTGACTGAAAACTGACTTTAGGCTCGACATACCTGTTCTTTGTGGCATCGGTTCTCAACTGAGCAGTCGTGGAATCTGGTCTGTACTCAGACAAAACAAGGTCTGACATTCAACAGACAAATAAACCTTTACAAACGCACATGAACACTCAGCATCCATGGGTTCCACCAGACAGCTGCGTGAGACTGAAAATAAGTTATTAACGGCCATAACACAGGCGATGTCATCAGTGCTGTCAGGTTGCACATGTAGTTCAGAGGAGCCGAGGTTAAGGTGACCTGGAAGACCAGAAAATCTCATGTCAGAAAGACAGATCAAATGTAACTGCAGGCAGACCGATCATCACAGTGATAATAAACTGTACACATAGAGTATATGAACCAGTGACTGTATGAAGGTATTTGAACTTAAAACTTTTTTCACATTATTCAACCAGCAGCTGTACCAATTCTATGCGAAGTTCGCTGAAATAACCAATCAAGAGGAGTCTCATTGGTATGTGTCTGAGTTATTCCTGTCAGCTGCCAATCATTAGTCCAACTTGAGTGCAATTAAAATTAAATCAGTTTATTCACAGTTGACAAACTTGTCATCAGTGGCACCCCATGGAAAGATTTAACATTTGTAACATCTAACCAAGTTTTAACATTCTCTGTTGTCAATACGTCTACGGAGGCCAAACCTCAGGTGTGTGCGTTCCTCTCCCAGTCAGCAGGTGGCGCTGGCGGTCATTGGGACGCGGTGAGCGGATGATTCATGTTCCGTTTCCAGGGCGATTCAGTTGGCGGCTGAAAAGCGCCAAATCAAAAAAACAGTGAGGAGAACAACAATGAACGGCTCTCTGCGCTGACCGCTTCCCTGTCATATCTGTGCCAGTCACATTTGTTAACATTAACCGCTTCACTAACGCGTGTGTTCACTTTAACCAGTGACAGACTCGTTTAGTTTGTTCAAACATGGAGGAACTCTTCAGCAAAGTGTTACAGGTGATCGTGAGGTGCAGGGACTGTGAGGAAAGGTAAGACTGTCGGTGACGTGATGTTAGTTAGGTTACATACGTGTTACGCGAGCAACACAGAGTATTACGAAATGTAAGGAAGCCTGTGACTTAGCTTTATTAACATTGATGACCAACGACTTACACAAAATGCATTTATAAGGGCATGACAGGATGAACAGACAAACATGAGTATCTCTTGCTGCATTTACAAATAATTTGTTTTTATGTTTATTTCTTTCGTTTGCATTGGAACAACATAAAAAAGCCAAATCTAAGATATTTTAGAGAAAAAATGGACCAAACTAAATTATTGGCACCCTCAGTTTAATATTTGGTAGCAAGAAATCACTGAAATCCGTCACTTGCTGTAATCATGGACCTACATTGTGCCCCAGAATTCTTTGGTAGTCTTTACAGTCAAGACATCCAGGGCCTGAAGCAGCAAGGCAAGCCCAGAACAAATCAGTGAAGCTCCACCAAATAATGTGTGTTTGTGTGTTACTCCAATACAAACAAGAACTAAACACGAGAATACCAAAATATTTGTGATTGCAATAACATTCTTGGGGAAGCAGTTCATCGTGGAGATTCTGCACAGGTGCCAATATTCTTGGCTCACCACAACCCTGTCTTGTGTCATCTGGCCCTGACAGAGCCCACAAGCTGGCCCTCACAAACTGACTTGACATTACAGCATGTCACAAGGGGATTTTTTTTGTCCAATCACATTAATGACATTATTATTATTAAATGATTGTGCCAATAATATGTTCTTATTGGTTAAGATTACATATCGTTCACTGTTTGGAGTTAGAGTGACATTTACCAGCAACGGTTTCATTCTATAGGAAAGCAAATGTCCGTGTCACCATTGAGCTTCAGATGACAACAAGTCCCGTACACAAAAGGGTGAGTAGGAGTTTGGTATTTATAATCTAGACAGAGTAAACAATGTAGTTCTATCAGCTGGAAAAAAATTGTCAGCCTTCAATGCCTTGAGGCCTGCAGCCATTCCTCCCCTCTACGCACTTAAACCATTTTATTGTGCAGCTCTTATTGAAGACAGACTTTGTTGTAACATACAAACCGTATGTTGTTTTTGTTTATGTTAGGATCTTCTAGTAAAACTAACAGATGATCAAGATCCTTATTTTCTCTTCAACCTTTCTATATCAGAAGAAGATTTCCAGAGGTAAGTATTGGTAAAAAAATGTATACATGTATTAAACATTGTTCAGTGTTTGAATTTAGAAAGTGCTGAACAATCTTTCTTTAACGCTCACTGATGTTTTCTTTCCCTGTCAATATTTGTGCAGTTTGAAAGTCCAGCAGGGGCTACTGATAGACTTCGCGTCATTTCCTCAGAAGTTTATTGACCTGTTGAATCTATGTTATTCTGAACAAGAGTCACACAGTCCAAGGTATGAAGAAAAACCACCACACCACACACACATCGACTAAATCTATTCAGCTTTACATTATGCACTGATTGGTCCTAAAAACATCTGTACTGTGTACATGGACGTACTGTATGTAATGTTGAGAGGAGTTGATTTGGACTATTTTGTGACAGAACATGACACGCATGTGGTTGCTTTTATCAGCTTATCAAATAGAATCTGGGGTAGACAAGAGATTCGAGACACCTTTCACTATAATGTGCAACGTCACACACTACATGACATGTTTTTCCTCCTCTACAGGTTTCTTCTGCACTTGTCATGTCAGTCTCCAGTGCTTGAAGGCCCTGCCAACTTCAGTGTCGTAGAGACAAACGCGTTCAAACACCTAAACCATTTGTCGTTACGGCTTGCTCAAGGCTCTGACAAAGAAGTTAAAGATTATCTGGCAGTCTGTCTCTCCTCTCTGAAGGTTTGCTCATTCACAATTCTATTATTCTATTGTACCTATTATTTTACTATTTAAGCAGTAATCACAAAAAACAAACACATAGATTTGGGAAGGAAATGTCTCGTGACATCAACAGATATGCAAACCTTCCCATGGAAGATGTAGGCTCTACTGATTTGCCTAAAAGTAGTAGTTTCAGTCAAAGTATCTTATCAAAGCATTCATTTCCAAAGTAATGTTTATAAAGACGTGCCATCTCATCATGTTCCAGGCAGAAAAACAGGCCCTCGAGACGAAGCTTAAGAAGACTGAAGACGATCTGTCCAGGCAGCTGAGTTATGCTCAACAGGTGTGTGTTGTCATGCTGGGGCCCCTTCTCTTCACTCTTCACACCACCTCTCTGGGTCTGATTATCTGCTTGCATGGCTTCTCATATCAGTGCTATGCAGATGACACTGAGCTCAATCTGTAATTTCCACCTGATGGCCCCTTGGCCTCTGCACAGGTCTCTGAATGCTTCTCAGATATATCCACATGGATGAAGGCACACCACCTCCAGGAGCCTCTCAAAAATTGACCTACTGGTCCTCCCAACCAAACCTACTGTACAACATGTCATCAGCATCAACACTGATTCACTATCTTTTGCCCCTACCAGGGTAGCTACCTGTAGCCATCTTTAAAGTAGTCTCCAGTTCTGCATCCACCTACTTGAATGTCATTATACATGCATGTGTTACCTCCTCCAGTGAACGTCTGTTGTTCCCTGTTGGTGGAACACGCAGAGTACCTTACGAGAGTACCTTCTCTCTTAGCTCCTATGTCAGGAACTCCCCGTCTGCATCTCCATTTACAATATATTATTTATAAATGTAAATAACATTGATTCATTTATGGAACTTGTATTAAAACAGACTTTACTGACTGCCTTGTAATTTCGGATCAAATGAAAAGATTTTATAGTTAAATGTCGACAACTTTAACCACATTAAACTTTTCATACAGAATGATGTGTACAAACAGAGTTTGTGTCACAATGGCTGTTAATGTTGGATAAAAACAAACTTCTTACATTAAGAAATCTGTATTTTGCTCACAGACTCTGTCTGAGAAGACTAAAGAGTTGGACAAACTGCGCTCGGAGTGGACTAGTCAGAGCAGCTGTCTGTCCAGCCGTCATTCTCAGGAGTTACAGTTAGAAAGAGAGAAGGCTGTAGAGGTAAGACTCCTGATGTATTTAGTGAAGCAGTTGCTGTTGTTGTTGTTGTGGTTGAGATATTTATTTGGCATGTCTTTATGTTTTCTTTCAGTTGCAGAGCAGGCTTCAGCAGCAGACTGAACAGGTCCGTCAGGAGCTGGAGAGTGCTCACAAGAAGAGCAGCCAGCAGCTTCAGAGCAGACTGACGGAGCTGGAGACCTCCTGCAAAGAGCTGACAGAGAGAAAATACAAGAACGAGTCTGTCATCAGAGACCTGAAGATTAAACTATCGGGTTCAGAGGAGGTAAGTGAATGAACAGGCTGGATGGGAAATGACTGAGACCAGAACATGGAAATATAAAATCTGTTTTCATGAGTGTGTCAGCAAATAGTTGCCAATCTAACCACCTGGCAAATTGTCCAATATCCACCCTTCTTCATATTCATTCCTGTTCTTTGTCTTTGTTACTGTCTCTGGATGAAAAATATCTTGAGCTGCTAAATGCTCCTCAGCCATGTCAGTTTGATGTTTGGGGCTGAGCAGGTAGTGTACTGCTGTCTTGTAGAGCTAATAAGTAAACAAACAAATAAAGGCTGGTCCCAAAAAACAAGAGCGGATAAGTTCTCCTGTTGGATGTTATATAATGTTACTAAGCATGTACATATACAAAAATGAAAAGTCTTAACCCTAATCTTAAATGTGGAGCGGGTGTCTGCCTACAGAACCAGAACCAGGTTTTGAAGTCTCTTCTGGTTTTCATAGGTAGCACTTGATCTGCAGCATTCTGGATCAACTGCAGTCTTAATCGACTTATTGGGCCCTCCTAATTATCAGGAGTTTCAATAATCCAGCAGAGAAGTAACAAATGCTAGTTTTTCACCTTCTGGAAGTGTTAGTTAAAGGTCATATCCTCATCACAGATAACTCCATGATTCCATACGGTGGAGCTGGAGACCAGGGTGCTCTTATCTAGAATAATAATAATAATAATAATAATAATAATAATAATAATATCTTTAGATAGAGACTTTTTAGTTTTTTCATACTGATATTTAGTATAGTGGGATGGCAAAGCTCAACATATTATAACCCAATAAAAGCACCAAATGTGTCAAGTCTTTTGATAGATACATGAAGAAGAAAACTGGATACTGACATCACAAATTTGCACTCACGTGGCCATGGCAGCAATTTCTTAAAATGTCCACCAGTAGTCTATCAAACTTTTCCTATCCCTTTGAAGCCATCCTGGTAACCATGACAAGCAAATATATAGTTCATCCATTGCTTGTTCTGTGGATTTACAAAGGAAGTGGTAAGTTAGTATTGGACATTGTTAACTTGATCTGTTGTGTGTGTGTGTGTGTGTGTATGTGTATGTGTATGTGTATATGTGTGTATGTGTATGTAGGAGTGCCAGCGTTCCAAGCAGCAGGTTCTGTCTCTCAGGAGGGAGAACAGTACTCTGGACACAGAGGTCCATGAGAAGGAGCGCTCGGCGAGCCAGCTGCAGATGAGAGTGGCTGTTTTGGAACAGGAGCTCAAAGATAAGGAGCAGCTCATGCGCCGCACAAAAGACGTGCTGGAAGCCACTCAGCAGCAGAAGGTAAGAGATGGGTGAAGGAGTTGATGTGTCCATTTGGTGTGGCGCATGCTACATATAGTGGTTCTGAACGTTGAATATATCACCATACTTACATATTTTTAGATTATAAAAGCCTTGAATCATCTTCTCGATCTGAAATGATCAGATTGCCCACAAATAAGTAGATTCTCTTAATATATTGACATATATATTTATTGTTTTTTAGGAAACGGTAGAAGAAAATGCTGAAAGTAAAGAAGTGCATATTAGAAAACTTGAAGCAACGGTGAAGTCACTCTCTGAGGAGCTGATAAAGGTTTGTATAAACAGAAGTCTATATTACATATACTTTATGTATATATTATATACATGTATAGGCACATATTCTACATACAGCTAGTTGCCAGCTTACAGTGTAGTTAAAATCAATATAGTCTAATACAGCAGGCCTGCAACACATCCTACTGTTATGAAGGTTCTGCCGTTGTTTAACCTGACCTAATTGATATAAATTGGATGGACAAAATAATGGAAACAGTGTTTGTTGTACCTGATAAACTGTTCTTCTTACCTTTCCTTCTTCATCCAGGCTAATGGTATCATCAAGAAGCTTCAGGGAGAGGTTCGAGGCCTGGTTGGTAAAATAAAAGTAAAAAACACTGTGACTGTGTCACAGGAGAAGGTCCTCCAGGAAACTTCAGACAAACTTCAACAAGTTGAAAAAGATCTACAGAGCACTCAGCAGCAGCTCAGCACCAAGGAGGAGCAGGTATGTTTTCAGACACACTGCATTCAGCAAGTAAAGATAGTGGTGATCTTAATGTTGTAGAGCAGCTTTGTCTCTTTGGACCTTTGGCTCCAAATGTGTACAGAACCCACCAAATATATCAATGAAAAATAATAACATTAGATATCAGAGTTTGAAGAAGTAGAAACCTCTCATTACGTTACAAGGCAGAGCTCTCTCTTTCGTTGCAGGTTGACTGCAAAGAAACCTGTGAGTGCAGATCTCCTGGGTGCATGCAGCAGTCGTACCACAATAAATCCCCAAATTATTGTTCTATTTAAAATTCTGGGAATGTGTGTAATATGTAAATTTAGCCAAGAGGACACGGCGTCCATGATTTCCAAACAAACTTTAAACCATGTTTGTCTTTCACAACATGAGCCACAGACCTTTAACAAAAACACATTAGCTTGGTTGATTGGTTAACTCTCTCTTACTTCCAGACATGAAGACAGTCCTCTGCAAAATGCACTGCTATTGACAGTTTCCAGGCTTACTAGCTAATTAATGTAAAAGGAAATGATTTGATATGAAGCTGATGACTATCATTTGCATGTTACAGGTTTCCAAACTGAAAGAGCAGTTGGAGACGACGGTACAGAAGCTAAATGAAAGCAGAGAGGTCTTAAAAACCAACGAGAATGGTGAGATAATTGAGCAACTGAGTTTGTGATGCTGGAAAAGTTTAAAAGTTCACAGTTTAAAACTGAACAGCAACATCTCAGACCAGGAACAGGGTCTCCATTATTGCTAAACAAACTCTATGACAGCTGTCATAAACCATTCT